>OZ024724.1:23384049-23984049 GCA_964016875.1 Fallopia convolvulus
TACTTCTCTTCACTCTATACATGCTATTAGAGGGTAAGACCCCTTGGATTGCGGATTTTGCTAACTATATTGTAGGAGGCGAGATTCCCGAGGGTTTTGGCTTTGCAGGAAAAGAAGAAGTTCCTCCACAATGTCAAGCAGTATTATTGGGACGACCCTTACTTGTTCAAGCAGGGGAGTGACCAAATCTTTAGACGTTGTGTACCGGATGATGAGATACAGATTGTGATTCATCATTGTCACACTCTTCCAACGGGAGGCCATGCAAACGGATTGAAGACTATTGACGGGTCTTTTCTCTAGACAACAAATAATTTATAAGTCAAGACCCCGCTGAGAATAGGGGAGTCAGGATCGTTCTACGGGAAGAACTATTGTTTGTTTATCAACTACTAAAAATAAAAACAAAGGAAAACAACAAAAAACACCCATGACCAACCTCGTTAACAACTTTTTCAAGGTCGTTAACGAACCTAGATAACACTACTAACGACCTAAAACACAGGTTCGGTACCAAGGCAAATACTCGATAACGAATGAGATCGAAGACAAACTCTAATAAGAATAAAGATCTAGGACAAGGGACACCACAACATAGCTATGCATATAAACTCGTAAGAAGATAAAGATCATGCCTTTAAATAGATAAATACATCAACTTTCGCTGATTAGCAAGCAAATCAATCTATTCTCATAAACTAATTCACTCAATCACTTGTTTTGGATCCAAAGCTGGAAACTTTCGTAATCGAACAATATCAACCATTAAGTCTATAACTTTCTCTCTCAATCAAGTTAAGAACTCAAATTACCTCGACTCTCATCTAGGCATAAGCACAACTAGCAATTTAAAATAGATAAAAGGCATTCAACACTTCAACCTACTCAACAAACATGCATAACTACGTCAGGTTTCAACCCCGACCCTAGAGAAGAAAACTACTTACTACTCATAACTATAAAGCAAACAACTTCAATAAGAGAAAACATTGAAAACAAAAACTAATTCAAATTAATAAGAAAACTAACGTCTTACAGACTTCAGAAGACACCGAAAACAACAAGAATACCGAATATAAGACACGATTAACGACCCTGGGTTCGCTCTCGTTCCACCTCGACTCGATAATCGTCCACTCGACTTCTCTTCTCTCTCGGCTCTCCTAAAACTGATCTCCTACTCGCTACCTCCTTTTCAGGATAGAAAGAAGGGTATTTATATATTAATAAAGCTATCTAATAAAAAGGCTAGAAGATAAAAAAAACTTTCCTAAAAGATAGAAACTAACTCTAAAAGATAGAAACAAAATCTAAAAAGATAACAAGACATAAAATATAAAATATAATAACCCTAAGACTGATTAAAAACCCTACCAACACGGAATTATCAAGATAGATTTCCGCACAGGGTCGATATATATCCAAAAGATCTCTCGAAAAATTCTATCTCTAAGCCTTGTTAACGACCCTTTATAGCCTCGTTAACGAGCCTAGATTTGGGCTTCTTCAACTCTTCAACTTTAAAAGCTTGGACTTCGACTTCTCATCTCCATACTCTTCTGTCCTTCACCATAGTACTCCAATTCAGCTTCAAAAATCACTGTTTCCTTGCTAAAAACCTACAAAAAGACACAAAACGGAGTAGCTTCCATACTTTTCACAAAATATGCAAAACCATCCAAAAACACACAAAACTAACCCTAAAACTACTAAAACTAATCCTAACAAACTAAGAAAACACACTAAAAACTATACCAAAAATAATAATATCAAAATACCCCATACTTAAACTTTCTTGTCCTCAAGCAATCACTAAACAATAGTCAAAACCAAACAATCATACTCATCAAGCTAATAGCCATCATCTAAAAAGCAACATCCATACATAGCAGAAAATAGCAAATGACTATTAACGTCATCACACATATATGAGCACCAAATAAACATAAGTAAATACAATCCAACCTCAGCAAGGGATATATATGTATTTCACTCATCTCTTAAGTGTTTAGGCTTATAAATTCATCTCTCAACTCATCTTATATACAAAAAATCATAGAAATGGAAACTTATATCACCAAACTCTCCACCTAAGATTTGTCAAAACAAGCAAAAATCATCAAGAGAACTTAGGGGGCTCAATGAAAAACTTCATAGAAGCTTCCATTTGGCCGGGTTGTAATGGGGCTTGGTAAAGACAATAAGGCGTTGAAATATTTTGGCTATGTGGTGCTAATAATATCCGGGAATCAAAGACTCCTAAGAACTCATATATCTCACCAAAACACTTATAAAAACAACATCAAAACTCAGTCAAACATTATGCACTTCCTTTTTACTCACCCAATATATCCTAGAAAGTCTTAAAAAACAACTCAAAAGAATCTCTAGTTGATCTATTAAACACACATGCACATCTTACTTCCTTTCCTTCTTCTTATTTTACTTCCAACTAGGTCGTTAACGAGCTTCATCGTGTATTTCTTCTCTTTCTTTTTTCATCAAACAACTTCCTTTGTGCATCTTTTGTACCAAGAGATCTTTCTTGTTACAAAATAAAACAAGAGACTTCCAATCTACCCTTCCCATAAACCTTAATTTCGAACCAAACATAACATTTCACTCCTTTTATTATACTCAACAAAACAAACCTCTCCAATCTAAGTCCTAATCCCCGGATAGGGTCAAGCTTATCTCGGCTAGGGAAATAAATTTCGTGGAGCTAAAAATAAAAGGCTTTAGGCTCAAATTGGCTTAAAAAAGAAGGATAATGTACGGTGGATAGGGATTAATAGGTCTGATGAAAAGTAAGTTCTCTATCATATGATCTTCACAAGAAATGAACTATAAATGTTATATAAGTCTCAAGAAATAGATAACCATCACAATTCCAAGAGATAATATGCATATAGAGAGTAAATCACACAAGAAAAGAAGAGGGATTTATTGATGTTCTCCCTATAAGGCCAAAAATAACTCACAAGGTAATTATTTTTGTTGGATTGCATCACTTATGCTTAAAAGGTATACATGCTCAGTTCATCAAACGCTATTCCTCTATAAAAACAATTTCACAACAAGAATCAGGCTATACTTTCAAAGATATTCTTGCAAGGATTTATATGATCATGCTAGAAACTACTATCATAGAACCATAAGAAAGGGTATCTATCAATTCTAAAATATTTTTTTTCAATTTTCACTTTTTTTTCAAATTTTTGTGATTTTTTAGGAAACAAAGAACTACTTAAGACACTTAAAACACATAAAAACAAACACAAAAAACAAGGAAACTAAGTTTCTACCCTTTCCCACCCGATACTTAAAATTACATTGTCCCCACTATAATAAAAATAAGCAGAAGAAAAGGAAAAGAAAAACAGGAAAACTTACAAGATCTTAAAGAAGAAAACAAAATAATTCTTCAAACTGAATCAGACCCCAGGCGGTGGAAAATAATGCTTGAAGTTCCCCATGAAGTCATACATCATCCTCCAGCGCTCTGCATCATCCGCCTCTCTCTGTTGATGCCTCGCATCCTCGAATTTCATGTGAGCAAAATAGACACTCTCCCATCTATCCATCCTCTTCAGTCTCTGCATCGTCTTCTTCCATCTCTTCTCCTTCTCTCGCAAACCGTGTCTAACATGGCCTAAGCGTTTACTCATCTTGCAGCTTGGGCTCTAACGGGAATGCATGCCCCGTCCATGCCTCGTACCAATTCGGTAAGTATAGGAGCTCCAATTTGTCTCGGGTGGGTGCAGCATCTCGGCCTTGAACTTTTGTAGTGTACCCGCCCTCGGTTTGAATGAAAATAGTGGAGCTAAACCAATAGTTTTTGTTGAGCAGTTGAGCGTGAGCCAGTGTGTAGAGGGTGAGATCGACTCCAAGATTGATTGCCAAGAGACTAACCAAATTCCCGCACCATACTTCCTTTGACTTGATCGACTTCTCAACATAGTATAGCCATTCATACCTGTTTGAGCCAAAATTTACCAAAGGTAGAACCTTGGCTTAGATCGGGCCTTGATCGAATGAGAATGTGTTTTATTGATGTAGAAATCAGAACTAATAGTGTGAATCAAGCTTCTGAATTGTTACCCTGCCTCTAAGGATTACATCGACTTATATAGCCCCCTAGAGCATATTCTATCTTAATAAAAGATATGATTTTATCTCTAACTAACCAATCTCGGCTTAATCTTATCTTAAAATGAATACAATTTGGAGAAGAATATATCTTGTAACAAACATATCTCGGACCCTCTCTCCTCCAACCGACTTAATCAATCCCGAAAATCTTTCGTAGCCCTAGGTGCGTTGGAGATTCTCTCTCTATGATCTGACGCTTCTTTGCCTAAAATCTGGGTCGAACAATATCGTGTAGCTGCAAGGCATTAGGCCTTCCCTGGTAATGGGCTGCCTCCTGCTTGGATTATTTCTAGGTCCAACAATACCCCAAATGCATCTTGGTCGTTGAGGCGACAAGACGGGCTAGATGGATTTCATGTCTTCGATAGGATCCTTCATTATTTGCAAGAGTTGTCCGCTGATATAAGCGATCGAGTTTTTGGCCAGCAGACGTTTACAAAACAGAAGTGTTTACTAGAGGCATAGACTCTATCGAAGTCGTCAGCTATAGACACGGACTTGACCGAAGCTACTTGCCGCCAGCGTTGGTGTGATCGAAGTTGTGTAGCCTTGGGCGTTTTACTTGATGATAACCGTTAGCATTGGGCGTTAGCCTGATCGAAGTCGCTAGCCCATAGCATGGACTCAAATCAAGTCACAAACCAGGAGCTTACACTCGTTGTCGTGCAAAGGTGATGCTTGAGAAACTGAAGGTCTATGTCTCGGATTGAGAGCCTATGTCTTGGAAGATGTGTTCCGAAGCGACTCTTAGGGTAGTACACCCGACTGGTTTTGTAGGTCTGCATCGGATATTCTCCGCGTAAGATAGCGAATACTCAATGAGTTATACTGTGCTCATGAAGAGAAGTTGTGAGAAGCTGTCAAAAAGGTGACCCAGTGTTTGGTCAACATGGTAATTAGCGTGGTTGCTTAGTTTTTGATAAAGCCTCACCTTGAGATTCTTCAAGACTTTGTTGATGAGAAGAACGATCGTTGGGACTTACTGGCATAGTAGGATACCTTTGTCAAGTACTATTCACTCGGTACCCCAGCATTAGGATCTTCTTTTCTGGTGGAAGACTGAATTACTGTTGACCGGTGGTATTGAGAGTCGTTGAGCAACTCAATCGTTCTCGTCGCCGTGCCTCCACAAGATGCATTCACCAAGCGCTTGCCGACGATGTCCATCCCCCATCGCATGAAAGGCTAGGGAGTGACGGAGGGGTGGAGAATCTATGGTGGCTGATGTGGGACTAGTGCGTGCCGCTGGCATGCTTCGCATGATTGAGCATACTTGATGGCATCTTGGCGTATGGTGGGCCAATACGACCCCAGACTAAGGATCTTGTTAGCTAGACTCCGACCCCCAGTATGATTACCGCAATCTCCGCTGTTTACCTCGCGCATGATTTTCTCAGCCTCTTCTTTCTCTACGCACCGTTGTAATAAAACTTGCTGCAGACTTGTGGAAGAGGATCCCTTTTAAGATGGAGAACCGCGTTGCTTTTGATTTTAAGGCTTTGGCTTCTATCTTGTCCTTGGGTGCTTCGCCGCGTAGGAACCAATCAAGGTATGGCTTGGTCCAATGGTCGCCCGAACTGACCCCTGGATTGGTGAATGCTTGGAGAATATCCGAGGCGAGTTGCTCTGGTGGTGGTTCAGTGGCCTGCTTCGCTGATGTTTCTACTATAGCCGACTGTAATAAGTGGACTATTGGTATATTATCATACTCCTTGGGGTCTGTTTGAAGACTTGGTAGTTTTTTGGCCCGGGGCCTAAAACTGTTATGGCGTCCATTCCTGGAGAATCTCCCGAAACTTGTTGCCCGTGGATAGGGTACGCGTTTAGAGTTTAGCGTTTTGTTGCCCGTGGATAGGGTACGCGTTTAGAGTTTAGCGTTTCAAGATGGAGTTTTTAATGCTCCTCTCGTTAGCGACTTATTGTGAGTCGTGCGTTAGGATCACGTTTTGCGCGTTGAGTGTTTTAGTTTTCTGCAAAGGGTCGTGCGTAGTTAGTTACGATTAGGCTTCCTTTGGCCACTGCCAAGGGCGTTCTTGGGCAGTGGATCCTTAAATTAGGATGTAGTGTCATCGTGGCGTCCCGCGCATATGGCCTGGGTTACATGATATAGCTTTCCACTTCCCGTACTAATCGGATGTTTCGTTAAATCGGAATTAGATAGGGGGTAACCAACTTATGGGTTACTTCGTCGACGTTTGTATGCGTGACGACTTCGTCATTTCTAGACGGTATTGCCATGTGTCATAACAGTGGTTTTTTGGTGTTCGGCGCGTCTCCTGTTGTATGCAATGTTGATTAGCGCATGGGTAACCATCTTATGGGTTACTTCATCAACGTTTGATGACTTCTTTGTTTTCAGACGGTATAACCATGTGTTTGAATAGTGGTTTTTGGTGTTCGGCGCGTCTCATGTTGTATGCAACGTTCATTAGCGCATGTTTGCGTTTATGAGCAATAAGAGAGTGTGCAAGAATGGGAGAATATTTTCTCGCAAATCATTATGTAAAAATGTGTGAAAACATGATTGATGAGAAAAGAATTTCGAAATCTTGTCGGACAGTGTGAGCAAGTGCCCGAAGTCGTTTATTTAAAAAAGCCAAAAATTGCCTAAAGATTCTCTAAGCGAAAGCTAAGAAATGTCTAGAGATGAAACATGATAATGAATCAGTTAGAAGCAATACCTCTTCAGATGGGTTGCATTCTCGATCCTCTCCATCGGTGTCACCATCTTCGATCCAGACTTCTTGAGATGGCGCTCGGCGTTGGTTAGCTACTGACCGGAGATTAATTAGAGGATTATCGTCGTGGGAGACTTATCTGCACCGGATTTGGCCAATGGGCCACGGTGGGCGCCAAATTGGTTGTAGAATGGTGATTCTTCAGATGGTTGTATCGATCACGACCCCACGGTGGGCGCCAAATTGTTTGAGCCAAAATTTACCAAAGGTAGAACCTTGGCTTAGATCGGGCCTTGATCGAATGAACTCAGAAAAATATGAACGAGAATGTGTTTTATTGATGTAGAAATCAGAAGTAATAGTGTGAATCAAGCGTCTGAATTGTGTCCCTGCCTCTAAGGATTACATCGACTTATATAGCCCCCTAGAGCATATTCTATCTTAATAAAAGATATGATTTTATCTCTAACTAACCAATCTCGGCTTAATCTTATCTTATAATGAATACAATCTGGAGAAGAATATATCTTGTAACAAACATATCTCGGACCCTCTCTCCGCCAACCGACTTAATCAATCCCGAAAATCTTTCGTAGCCCTAGGTGCGTTGGAGATTCTCTATCTATGGGCTGACGCTTCTTTGCCTAAAGTCTGGGTCGAACAATATCTTGTAGCTGCAAGGCATTAGGCCTTCCCTGGTAATGGTCTGCCTCCTGCTTGGATTATTTCTGGGTCCAACAATACCCCAAGTTCAATGGGACGGGCTCCTCGAATAGAATGGTGCGGAGGCATGCAAGTTCCATCCTTGTCGGCCTGTTCAACTCTCTCTTGGGCCAGAATGTAGCAGCTAGGACTCAGAGGATGATCCGAAAAATGGGGTTGATAATGCTCGCCCCGGATAGTGCTGCAGCGGAGGGCTCTACTTCCCCGGTGATATAGCTCCAAGTCCTTGTCACCTTGTAGTCCTTAAGATTGTAATCTCGAGAAGGGTTTGGGAGCTCAAGAATAGCATTGAGTTCCTCCAAAGTATACTCACGACTCACATTACCGAGCATGAATATGATTCGTCCTTCCGAATTCTTCATCGGGAATCTTGTCTCAAGAGTGGCCAAGAACTCGGATGTGAGAGCTTGGCGGCTCGGCTAGAACTTGCCATGGGGAGCTAAAAAAGATACGAATTTTACAAGATAAGATCCACTCAAGTCAATAGACAAGAGACCCCATACTTGGTCTCGAAGTAGTTCTCGGAATACCCTGTTAACTGCCCAATTGGGTCGGTAACGGAAATGCGACTGATTTTTGGGTTTGATAATATGCAGGGTCGTTAACGAACCTGGGCTGGTCGTTAACGAGCCTGTACGAGAACCAATCGTAGTTTCCGAGTGTAAAAGACTCCAAAATTAAGTCATAAATCAAGCATGCATCCCTCATAATCCTATATAAGACACACGATCGGATATATGCACCCCATACTTGCTCAATTACCCATCCCAAACATGCTATAATTGCCAAAGAAACTCGTGGTGAAGATCAAACAATTAGAAAACAAGGTAGTTCATGCTTTTCTTAATCAAATTTCAATGGAGAATCAAGCACGAACAAACCAGAGAAATCAAGATCAACCACTAATATATCAAGCAATAAAATCATTGAGCAACAATGAACATGCCCTTCGATCCTCTATATGAACAAGATATGAAATTTCGACCCTATTAACCATGAATCAAACAAATAGAGAGTTAGGGTTTAGAAATCATACCATTAGATCAAGAATTTGAAGAACAAAGATCGAAAATTTGGGTGGTTAACGAGCTCAATGCCTCGCCGATAACGAATGCGAAGATTTCGGGTTCGTTAAAGGGGTTGAGTTCCGAGAGTAGGGTGATGGTGTGACCTCCGATCAGTGGTGAGAAATATCGGTAGGATTTTGGAGAGCTTAAGCTTTTGGATTGAGGATTTGAGAGTGGAATTTTGGGAGGTTTGGAAGGGTTTTATAGGAGAGGGCTAGAGGTAGGGGAAGGATGAAAAGGGGCGGCACAATGGGTAAAGATAAAAGATAGATTAGGTTAAAATTTCTTACCTGCCCGTTTTGCCAATTCGGGACGCCGAATTGGGTCGTTAACGACCTTGGGTTGGGTCGTTAATGAGCCTCTGTAGCCTTTTTTGGTTGATTTACGAGACCAACTCCTGCATCATGTTAGCTAAAAACTATTCTACCTTGCTACTCTAAAAACTACCACTAAAATTCAAAAGAAAACTAGGAAAAAGAAGAAAAAAGGAAAGAAGGATAACTAAACTATACTAAAAGCGGGTTGCCTCTCGTAAGCGCTATTTTTAACGTCGTTAGCCCGACGTACTTACCTTGGCTTCAAGGTGGTTCGTTTGCGGTTATGTTAGGGTCTTGAGGTATCCCATACTTAGCTGTGTAGGCATCATTGACTTTATTCACTAAATTTGGTCCTCTATCTTCTTTTAATATGCCCGGTATTCTTACATAAGGGTTAGTGAAATCCGAAAACCAAGGTGGTCTGGACTCCTCTATAGCAAAAACAATGGAGCACGGTGTAGGCACAAAGTATGAAGAATAATCATAACCAGTACTAGCGAATTAATGGTTAGAGTACTCACCTGGATTATAGCCCTGCATGCGGGGCTCAGTAATGGGCCAAGGAGGTTCGGTAGGGACCCGTGTGAGATTCTCGTCCACCTTGGTAATTGGAGGAGGCTTGTTAGGAACAGCTATGTCGAATTCTGGTTGGGTCAACTAGATCTGTGCAATCGCAGTTGGGTCATTAGCGTTATGGTCAAGGCTGAATTCCACGCGTTCTTCTCCAATATCAAAAGTGAGGAGTCCGTTCCGCACATCGACCCTAGCACTTGTTGTAGCTAGAAATAGCCTGCCTAGGATAATGCGGACATGAGGGTCTTCGGGCATATCGAGGATGATGAAATCATTTGGAATAAAGAATTTCCCAACTTGAATGGGATAGTCGTCCACGACTCCTGTAGACTTTACGCTTGATCCATCTGCCATGTAGAGGTTCATGTCTACAAGCTCCAATAGTCCCATGTTGGCTTTTGACTAGATTGAAAGGGGGAGCAAACTAGCACTGGCTCCTAAATCACATAGTGCCTTGCATTTGTGGCCGCCTATGCCAATTGTTATGGCAAATCTCCCTGGGTCTCCTAGCTTTTCTAGTAGAGCAATAGATCGTACCTCGTCTTGCAGTTTTGTGATAGATCTTTTCCTACTAAGAATAACTTTCACAAAATTTGTGTAAGACGACATTTCACTTAGGGCCTTAGGGAATGGGATGGAAATATTAATGCGCAGGAGAATTTTTACGAAATGCTTGAACTTACTCTCAGTAGAGTCCTTTGATTTCTTAATAGGAAAAGGAAGAGATTTCACCAATCTCGAAACCAAGTCAGGCTCGAGAGGTGATGCTATTGGGTCGACACTAGTATCGTTAGGTGCTCTCGGAG
Source organism: Fallopia convolvulus (assembly GCA_964016875.1). Lineage (NCBI taxonomy): Eukaryota > Viridiplantae > Streptophyta > Magnoliopsida > Caryophyllales > Polygonaceae > Fallopia > Fallopia convolvulus. Next base: position 23,394,366 of record OZ024724.1, read on the forward strand.
GATCGTTACCAACCCTGATGGGGTCGTTAACTAGCTTGGGATTGAGAGAAGGGATTGGATCAGAAAACTTACTTGGATTAGGGTCGTTGACGACCTTGGGAGCCTCGTCACCATGGTGTGCTAGTTCGGTACTTGCTCTCGCTGGCTCGTTACCGATCTGAACCGTGGCGTCCTGTTCGGTCATAGGGCCCTTGTCCTTAGCTTGGACACTCTCCGGTAGTGTCTTTCCGCTCCTAAGGTGTACCGTTGCTATTTTTCCTCTAGGGTTTTCTTCGGGACGGCCCGGAAGTTGCCCTTGTGGCCTTGGAATCTGTGCAACAAGGTTCCTTAGTTGGGAGTCGACATTCTTCTTCCATACATCGAACTCTCCTCATATTTTGTTTTGATTGTTAAGGTTAGCTTGGATTCCGCTAATGCCTTCTTGTAACCCTAACGCCCATGATGGTGGCTCTTGGTAGCCTGGAGGTTGATATGGTGCAGGTCTTCTATCCGGTGGGGGTGCTGCATAGTTGGGATTCGGGTTTTGGTTGCCCCACGTTTGATAATTGGTTGACCTGTCAAAAATGCCAGGTTGGTTTCTGTATGGGCCTCTCATATAGTTCACTTCAGCATATGTCTCACCGGCTCTCACTTGCTCTATGTTAGTGCAAGCAGACGTACTATGGGCAGAAGAACCACATCCTTGAAAAGATTACGAGGATTTCAAAAAACTTACCTACTTCTTCAAGCGGTTGACCTCATCTTGCAGAAATTGATTTTTGACATATGGGTCAACGTCTTCCTTGTTAGGCACGTAGAGACGCCTCTGGGGATGGGGAGATTGTTGGGTTCCATACATGGGATCGTAGTTAGATAGCTTGTCCAACAATTCCCATGCCGCCGTGGGTTTCATCTCTATAAAACCGCACGCTATATGCGTGTTGACGCGGTTCTTCGTCTCTGCATTAATACCCTGGAAAAAGATTTCTTGGAGCACATATAGGGGTTGCCCATGAGTGGGGCACTGTCTAAGCATCTCCTTAAATCTTTTTCCAAGTTTCAACAAAAGTCTCATTAGGCAGCTTGTGATAGAAGGTGGTGTGCTTCCTCAACTCCGTCGTCTTGGCAGGATGGAAAATTTTTGTAAGAAATTGATCATACAAATTCGTTCAAGTCCTGATAGAATTAGGAGGTAAGCTCTCCAACCAGCTCAAGGCCTTTCCAGTAAGAGACCATCTAAAAGCTTTTAACAGAATATTTTTAAGTGAGACACCTTCAACAGCTATCGTGTCACATAAATCAAGAAAATTTCTAATATGATCCATAGGGTACTCAGTAGGTTTCCCTTCAAACTGAGCCCGTTTAATCAAGGATATAAACTAAGACTTAATCTCAAAAGGTTTCTCTATCTCTGGAAGCACAATTGGAGATTCTGGCATCCTCAATTCTGGATGCATGTATTGTTTGGCATTCCTCGGATAGGCATTCAGCTCTTCCTGTAGACGAGCACTGTTGACTCGTTGACGCTCAGCCTCAGCAGCAGCGGCATCTTTTTCGGTTTTTAACGCCTCCATCTGCCTCTGGAGTTCATCCATCTGACGAGTCATCTCCTCGGGCGTAGCCATAGCTGGGTTCTCTCGATGTCTACGGTGCATGGAACGTTCAGGTTCGGAATAATAATCGGCATTGTCAAATTCGAGCCTTATGTCCAACTGGCATACGCTGAGAAAACATACAAAGAAAACAAAATTAAAAACAAAAACGGGGTCGGACTATTCCTCGACCCACAGATAAACAAACAAACACTATTGCTTCCCCAGCAACGGCGCCAATTTGTTGACGAGGCTTTTCTCTACACAACAAATAAATTTATAAGTCACGATCCCGCTGAGTATAGCGGAGTCAGGATCGTTCCACGAGAAGCACTGTTGTTTGTTTATCAACTACTAAAAATAAAAACAAAGCAAAACAACACAAAACACCCTCGACCAACCTCGTTAACGACTTTGTCAAGGTCGTTACCGAGGCAAATACTCGATAACGAATGAGATCAAGACAAACTCTAATAAGAATAAAGATCCAGGACAAGGGTTACCACAACATAGCTATGCATATAAACTCGTAAGAAGATAAAGATCATGCCTTTAAATAGATAAATTCATCAACTTTCACTGATTAGCAAGCAAATCAATCTATTCTCATAAACTAATTCATTCAATCACTTGTTTTAGATCCAAAGCTCGAAACTTTCGTAATCGAACAATATCAACCTTTAAGTCTATAACTTTCTCTCTCAATCAAGTTAAGAACTCAAATTACCTCGACTCTCATCTAGGCATAAGCACAACAAGCAATCTAAAATAGATAAAAGGCATTCAAGACTTCAACCTACTCATCAGACATGCATAACTACGCCGGGTTTCAATCCCGACCCTAGATAAGAACACTACTCACTACTCATAACTATAAAGCAAACAACTTCAATAAGAGAAAACATTGAAAACAAAAACTAATTCAAATTAATAAGAAAATTAACGTTTTACAGACTTCAGAAGAAATCGAAAACAACAAGAATATCGAATATAAGACACGATTAAGGACCCTGGATTCGCTCTCGTTCCACCTCGACTCGATAATCCTCCACTCGACTTCTCCTCTCTCTCGGTTCTCCTAAAACTGATCTCCTACTCGCTACCTCCTTTTCACGCAAGAAAGAAGGGTATTTATACTAATAAAGCTATCTAATAAAAAGGCTAGAAGATAAAAAAAACTTTCCTAAAAGATAGAAACTAACTCTAAAAAGATAAAAAGATAATCTAAAAAGATAACAAGACATAAAATATAAAATATAATAACCCTAAGACTCGTTAAAAACCCTACAGACACGAAATTATTAAGATAGATTTCCATACAGGGTCGGTATATATCAAAAAGATCTCTTGAAATTTTTTATCTCTACGCCTCGTTAACGACCCTTTACAGCCTCGTTAACGAGCCTGGATTTGGTCTTCTTCAACTCTTCAACACTAAAAGCTTGGAATTCGACTTCTCATCTCCATACTCTTCCGTCCTTCACCATAGTACTCCAATTCAGCTCCAAAAATCATTGTTTCCTTGGTAAAAACCTACAAAAAGACACAAAACGGAGTAGCTTCCATACTTTTCACAAAATATGCAAAACCATCGAAAAACACACAAAAATAACCCTAAAACTACTAAAATCCTAACACACTAAGAAAACACACTAAAAACTATACCAAAAATATGAATATCAAAGACCACAATGAAGATTCTTCAAAGTGGTCTCTATTGGCCAACTCTTTTCAAGGATGTACAAGAATTCGTTTAACTTGTGATGAGTGTCAGCAATCGAGGAATATTATTTGGAGGCATGAGAATCCGCTAACAGGGATCCTAGAGGTCAAACTTTTCGACGTTAAGGGAATTGACTTTATGGGACCCTCCACTTCACCAAGGCCCTATAAGTACATCCTGGTGGCGATGGAAAGTCTCTAAGTGGGTGGAAGCTATTTCCACACGAACCAATGATGCAAGAATTGTGGCTAAATTTATGAAAACTAACATTTTCACTAGGTTTGGAGTGCCACGAGTTCTTATCACTGATGGAGGAAAAATCTCATAAGGTAGCAACACCTTACCATCACCAAATTAGTGGCCAAGTGGAGATTTCTAACAGGAAAATCAAGAGCATTTTGGAGAAGACGATCACCCGCTCTCAAGGAAGGATTGATCATCAAAGCTGGATGACGCTCTATGAGCTTATAGGACGGCGTACAAGACTCCCCTACGCACCACTCCGTACAACCTAGTTTATGGTAAGTCTTGCCATTTGCTTGTCGAGTTTGAGCACAAGGTATTATGGGCTCTCAAGGAGCTCAACATGAATCTCGATGAAGTTGGAGCAAAAAGGTTTGTGGAGCTACACGAGCTAGAAGAGTTGAGGCTAAGGGCGTATGAGAATGCCGAAATATACAACCAAGAAGTGGCATGACAAGAAACTCGTTCCAAAGACCTACGTGGTACACGAAAAGGTACTTCTCTTTAACTCTATACTCCGCTTATTTCCAGGGAAATTGAGATCAATATGGAGTGAGATTCATTTGTGGTCCACTACATATACCCCCATGGAGCGATGGATCTAGTGGATAATAGTGGAGCCACCTTCAAGGTCAATGATCACCGCTTGAAGTAGTATTATGCTAGAGTTGAACCGTACAAGGAAATTAGAGCCGCTTAGGCTTTCAATTCTTCAGATTAAGCCAAGGTATGTCTTGTGAAGCTATACGTTAAAAGTAGTTTTTACGGGAGGCAACCCGTTTTAGTTAGTTAGATGTTTTTGCTAGCTTTTCTTTGACTTTTTTTAGGTTAGTTAGTCGGGATAGAACTTTTTATGAGTGACTCGGGTAATTAAAGTTGAGGAAGACGAGAGTAAAAAAGGGAAGAAAAGAATTGGGAAGAACCAGTACCAAAAGCCAATGCAACAAACAAATCGACGTACAACTAGGGGGTTGGTAACGACAACCATGGGGTCGGTACAGACCCTGTGCAAAAATTTCGAAAAATTCAGCGTCGAACAAGTACATATTCCTTCACCCTCGATATCGAGCAGCCCCCTACCTCTCTCCCTCGCCCTCGTTCTCACCCACCCCGAGCCGTACCGAATCAGACCTGTCACATCACCACCGCACATGCTGTTGTAATGCGCGCACCAGTTGGATCCCTTTGCTGCTTTGTTCGTGCTGAGTGGAGTCGAGTTCGTGCCCAATTGCCCTTGTTTGCTTGACTTGTTACAAGCCTCGTTACCGTCCTAAATTTCACTTGTTTTGTTCCTTTATTTGGATTTTTGATATGATTTCTAACCCTTAATCTATTCATATGAATTTCTTGTCATTATTTGGTGGATTGAGTTAGATTGCACATCTAGATCTACATGAGGGTCGAAAATTTCATAGATTAATCTTGTCATTAATCTTATGAATTGGTGTTGTTTTAGGATGAGAATTTGATTATCCATGTCTAGGTTGATTAGTTTCAATTTTTGGGCACGATTTATCTTGTTCTTGACATGGTTTGATTTGCACCTAGTTGAGGCTATTTTGTGTTTGTGAAGGGCTGATTTGCACCTAGTTGAGGCTAATAAGTGTGGGGTTTTGGTGATTTCTGTGTTGATTTTGGTGTTGTAGTGGATTGTATTTGGTTTCTTTGACTTTGTACAGGATCATGTCTAGAAGACCGAGCAAGAAATCTAGGGCTTCATCTAGCCAAAAGCTAGACAATGTGAAGATCCATGACAAGGTCGTGTTAGCCGAGTACAACCGCCTTATTGATAGGACGCATAAGACGAGATGGTACCCCAAGGCTGATGGAGAGATATTCGGGATTCATACTGATATTGCTAAGGCATTTTCTTACATAGGTGATGAGTGCTTGTTGACTTCTGAGTGCCATTACCCAACATTGACGGCATAGTTCATGGCTATTGTCAACGCTGTCAACATTGATTCATCTACTTCTGAGGATTTGATTGAGTTCCAAATGGGGAACCAACAACATAAAGGTGGGTACAGGTGGGCTTGATCGCATCAAAAAAGTGCACTTTTTTGATGCGATCAAGCCCACCTGTACCCACCTTCCCGGCCTGCCTCGCTCGGCGTATCTGACCAGTGGGCCAGCCTCTAGTCTGCCTCGGTCGGCGATTTGACTAGTGGCGCTCAATCGCATGTCATGGGCTGCAGCCCATGCACCCCAACCTGCAGGAAGGTTCACACCTTGTATAATCCTGCAGGATGTTGGAGGCAGAATTTGAACCCAAGACTCCCTTTATCAAGGTGGGATCCTTCACCTTGACAACCAACTCCACTATATAGGAGCAACTGAATGCCTATCAGAGGAATGCTAAACGATGCATGCATCCAGAATTGAGGGTGCCAGAGTCTACAATCGTGCTTCCGGAGATAGACAAGACTTTTGAGATTAAGTCTCAATTCATATCCTTAATTAAATGGGCTCAATTTGAAGGGAAACCTACTAAGTGCCCTATGGAACATATTAAAAATTTTCTTGATTTATGTGACACTATTGTTGCTGAAGATGTCTCTCTAGAATATGTTTTGTTAAAAACTCTCAGGTAGTCTCTTACGGAAAATCCCTGAGCGGGTTGGAGAGCTTACCTCCTAAGTTTATCAGGACTTGGAAGGCTTTGTATGATCAATTTTTGACAAAGTTCTTCCCTCTTGCTAAGACAACGGAGTTGAGAAAGCGTAACACCTCCTACCACGAGCTGCATAACGAGACCTTTGTGGAGACGTGGGAGAGATTCAAGGTGATGCTCAGATAGTGCCCCATTCATGGGAAACCACCATATGTGCTCTAAGAAATCTTCTTTCAAGGGATTAATGCTGACATGAAGAACCGCATCAACTTGCACACTGCTTGCAGTTTTATTGAGATAGATCCCACTGCTGCATGGGAGTTGCTTGACAAGTTGACCAATTATGATGCAATGTATGGAGTGCAACAAGCCCAACATCCCCAAAAACGGCTCTACAATCCAAAAAAGGATGAGGTTGACCCTAAAGTGAAGCACCAACTCTTGCAAGACGAGAACAATCGCCTGAATAAGCAGGTAAGTTATTTTAAATCCTCTCCTTCTTGTCAAGAATGTGGGTCTCAAGTCCATGCTACTTCTGCGTGCATGAACTTGCAACAGGTCTGTGCTACTGGGGCATATGAAGAAGCTAACTACATGAGGGGTCCATATAGGAACCAAGGTAATACTTTTTATGCAGGGAGGAATAACAATCAGCCCGCCCGGGGAAAATACAGCCAAGGGAGCAAACCTCCTCAGCAAGACCAAAGAGTTCCTCCTTACAAACCTCCAGGATATCAAGAGGTACCTTCATGGGTACAACAGGGCATCCATAGCAAGATTTATGGAGTCCATAGAAAGATTGATGGAATCCAAGCCACCCTTAACAATCGGTTGAATGATCTCGAGACATGGAAGAAGAGCATTGACTCCCAACTGGGCAACATTGTTGCACAAATTCCAAGACCGCAAGGGCAACTTCCAGGCCTTCCCAAAGAGAACCCGTGAGGTCAAATTGCACCCATCCACCTCCGGAGAGGAAAGACACTACCGAACCGTGCAGTGTCCAAGGACAACAACGGCGATAACGAGGAAACTTGTCCCGCCAGGCTACGTACCGACCCTCATACACTCGGTGCTGAGTTCCACGGGTCATTAACGACCACAATCCAGGTAAGTCTTTGCCTCCGTACCACTCCCTCAGTCCTAGGCTCGGTACCGACCCCACTAGGGTCGATATCGGTCAACAAATTGGCGCCGTTGACGGGGAATCAACTGTTTTTGTTTGTTTATGTGTGGGTCTGGGAATAGCCCGACCTCGTTTTTTGTTTTTAATTTTGTTTTCTTTGTTTTTTTCTCAGCGTATGCCAGTAAGACATCGCAGGCTTGAATTTGACAACACCGGTTATTACTCGGAACCAGAATGCACCTTGCACCGCCGACAGAGAGAAAACCAATCCATGGCTACACCTGAAGAGATGGCTCAATAGATGGACGCTTTCCAGATGCAGATGGAGAACGTGAACGAGTGAACAATGCTCATTTACAGGAGGAGTTGAATGCCTATCCGAGGAATGCCAAACAATATATGCATCTGGAACCGAGGGTGTCGGAGTCTACAATCGTGCTTCTTGAGATAGAGAAGACATTTGAGATTAAGTCTCAATTCATATCCTTAATAAAAAAGGCTCAATTTGAAGGGAAACCTACTGAGTGCCCTATGGAACATATTAGAATTTTTCTTGAATTATGTGACACTATTGATGCTGAAGGTGTCTCACTTGAATATGTTCTATTAAAAGCTTTTAGGTGGTATCTTACTGAAAAGGCCCTGAGCTGGTTTGAGAGCATACCTCCTAAGTCTATCAGGACTTGGAAGGCTTTGTATGATCAATTTCTTACAAAGTACTTCCCTCCTGCCAAGACAACAGAGTTGAGAAAACGCATCACCTCCTATCACCAGCTGCCTAACGAGACCTTTGTAGAGACATGGGAGAGGTTTAAGGAGATACTCAAAAAGTGCCCCACTCATGGGCAACCCCTATATGTGCTCCAAGAAATCTTCTTCCAAGGGATCAATGCAGAAACAAGGAATTGCATCAACACACACTGTGTGCGGTTTTATAAAGATAGATCCCACTGCTACATGGGAATTGCGGGACAAGCTGTCTAACTATGATGCCATGTATGGTACCCAGCAGCCACCCCAACCACAGAAGCGTATCTACAAGCCTAACAGGGACGAAGTTGATCCCGAAGTCAAAAATCAATTTCTTCATAATGAGATCAACTGTCTTAAGAAACAAGTAAGTTTTCTGAAAACCTCTCAACCCTTTCAAGAGTGTGGCTTTTCCTCCCATAGTACTTCTGCTTGCATTAACATTGAGCAGGTTAGAGCTACTACATGAGAGGTCCATACAGGAACTGCCTAACAACTTTGACAGGCCGAACAATTACCTGGCGTGGGGTAACCAAAACCCGAACTCAAGCTATGCAGCACTCCCACCGAAAAGACGACCCGCACCATATCGACCTCCAGGCTACTAAGAGCCACCATCGTGGGTACATGGTTTAAAAGAAGGCATTAATGGAGTCCAAGGCAACCTTAACAACCAAATGAAAAGATGGGGAGAGTTTTATTTGTTGAAGAAGAGTGTCGACTCACAGCTAGGGAACCTAGCCGCAAAGATTTTAAGGCCACAAGGGCAACTCCCCGGCCGTCCTAAGGAGAACCCTAGAGGACAAATAGCGGCCGTGCACCTTAGGAGCGGAAAGACATTACTGGAGTGTGCCAATGATGTCTCTTTATTTGGTTGTGTTTTCATATATGATTTCCTTTGTAAATATGTTTCTTTTTCCCCTTTTCTTGTGTGTTTTGTTCCTTTTTAGCTTAGTTCCCGTATTTCTATGAGATTCGGAGACTACGCGCGTTTTATGTGTTTTGTAGGTAATTTGGCATGGATCAAGGGTCGATTTGAAAGAGGATCGGAACATGGAGCAAGGCCTGAGCTTAAGAGGGAAAGAGAGGAGCAAGCCATGAAGAAGAACAAGTGAAAAGCCAACAAGAAGAGGTGGAACGAGGTCCGGACCGAGTTGCAACCAACCTCGGGCCCAACTTGAAGTTTCAACCTCGGACCGACTTGCACAGTAACTCGGGCCCAAGGTCCTCCGTGTCGGTCCGATTCGGTCACTGGACTACTTGGGCTCCAAGGCACGAAATTGTGGACTTTCACTTTTGCCCCTCATCTAATCTATAAAAGGCTCTCTTGCCTTCTAATTTAGGGGTTCCAAAGGAGGTTCCCACACTTGGCAAGGAACCAACCCTCAAGAGGATACTTGGAGAGCAAGGAGGAAGGAGAGGAGAAGGAGAAGAGAGAGAATTGACCCAAGGAGAGGGAGATTGATAGGTTTGGTTGATAGATTAGCTTTGCTTTGTTTTGATCTTGTGGATTTGGAAAACCTTTGATTGGAATTTGTGGATTGCTTTTGATTTATGAATGAAACTTTGCTTTGTTTTGAGATTGATGATGTTGATTGCTTTCCCTTTTGATTTGTTTGCTTTCTTTGTTTGCCATATGGAGTAGATCTCCTTGATCTTGGGTTGTGGGGGAAAACCCTAGCTAGGTTTGGGCTAGAAACCCCAATTCCATAGCCTTGAGTGCTTGATCTAGGAACCCACTCTACATAGAGCTACAATTCCTTGCGAAAGTTGGGAATCAAGGCTTGTGATTGGCAAAGTAGCGAAAGTGAACATGTGTCAATCTCAAGACCTTGCTTCGAAGGGGATTTCCCCAATGATCGAGGTGTAGAAGTGGTTGGAACGAGGGCAAAAGCACTCGATCCTATTCCGATCATCACTTATTGCTTGAATTGGGGTGGAAAAGCCTTAATCTACTAGGGAAGGAACCCAAAATCCCAAGATCTACTTTCAATCTTTGAGTTCGACAAACCCAGCTACCTCGGGCCCGACTTACCCTACGTCAGTCCCGACTTCCTCTTGTCGCCAACATCGGGCCCGACGTGACCTTTGTGTCGGTGCCGACTGTTCTCTGTGTTCTCCTTTGTTTAAGTTCTCCTTTCCAGCTTTCTAGTGTCTAGGCACTTCAATCGAGTAGACTTCCCGAGTGTTCGACACCCACCACGTGCTACAACGGGGTCGGGTTATAAATTGTATCTCTAGACCCTCGCATTTGTGAGCGATCAAAAGATTGGCGCCGTTGCGGGGAAATCTAAGTGCATTGAGTACCAACTTGGTGAGTTTCTTGTGTTTTGGTAGTGATTTGGGTGAGGGAATAGCCCAAACCCTTTGTTTGTTTTTGATTTGTTTTGGTTTGTGTCTTTGTTTCGTAGGTGTATGCGAGCTCGTTCCTCCCGAGGAACACTTGAGCTTGAGTTTGTGAGTGATCCGGAAAGTATTCTCAAGGAAGCCCGAAGAAGGAAAAGGATGGAGAATCAAGCTCTCCATGTTGATGAGGAGTTGGCTCAACTTAGGGCCGAAATGGCTAGATACATGCACGCCCATACATGCATCCGGAGTTGAGGGTACCCGAACCGGTTATTGTGCTTCCCGAGGTTGCCAAGAATTTTGAGATCAAGACGCAATTCATTTCCCTCATCAAGCGTGATCAATTCGAGGGCCGTCCACATGAGTGTCCCATAGAGCACATCAAACGCTTTGTGGACATGTGTGAGACGATCTCTACCGACGAGGAGACGTTGGAATATGTGCTTCTAAAGGCGTTCAAATGGTCACTTGGGGGCAAGGCCACACATTGGCTCGAGAGCCAAGCCCCTAGGTCAATCACAACTTGGAAGGCACTCTATGATGCTTTCTTGATGAAGTTCTTCCCGCCCTCAAAGACAACCGAGCTAAGAAGGAAGATTGCAAGCTTTCAACAAGGTCCGAATGAGCCTCTCTTCGAAGCATGGGACCGTTTCAAGGAGATGTTGCACCAATGTCCTACTCATAGCCAACAACCTTATGTGCTCTAAGACATCTTTTTCCAAGGCATCAATCCGGCAACGAAGGACAAGCTCAATCTCCACACCGATTGTGGGTTCATAGACTTGACACCGGATCAAGCTTGGGAGCTACTTGACAAGCTATCCGATTATGAGGCCATGTATGGGGTGAGTCAAGCTAGCAAGGAGGTGAAAGTTCAAGGTGAAGGTGCAAGGAAGTTATATGATCCAAAGGGAGAAGACATTGATAAGGATGTGAAGCTCCAATTCCTTTAAGGTGAAGTGAGCAAGCTTAAGAGGCAAGTCCACTACTACAAGCAAAATTCTAGAGCTTGTGAGGAGTGTGGATCCTTTGCACATGCTACACAAGTTTGTCCGAATGAGAGCCAAGTGCGCTTGGCCGAGCGAATTGAGGAGGCGAACTATGTTCGAGGAAATTTCGGTGGAAGAGGCAACTTCAACAATGGTGGTAATGGCTGGTGGAACAACGGTCATGTTCAAGGCTACAACAACTTCAACCAAAACGAGCCAAGGGCGCCGCAACCACCACCATATAGGCCACCGGGATTCAATGAGATACAAACATTTGCTCAAGAGATGAGGGATGGGTTCAAGGAGATGAGGACCCAATTCAATGAGTTTGGTGCATGGAGGAGGCAAGTCGACAATCAATTTGCCCAAATTGCAACTCAAGCCCCGAGAGAGAATGGGAGACTTCCGGGCCGACCCGAGGAGAACCCCCGAGCTCAAAACAATCAAAATTAAGTCCGGGCAATTGGATTGAGAAGTGGCCGAAACCTACCCGAGCCACACATGCCTAAGAAGAAGGAAGAGAGCCGGACCAACTTACCCAGCAAGTCGGGTCTGACGTTCGCCGAAGTTGACCAAGTAAGAAGATCGACTCCTCTGCCCCGGACCGAGGTTGAGAGTAAGTCGGGCCCGACATACCCAGACATCGATCCGACTACTCTGCCTCAGCTTTGCCCCAGGACCGAGATTCACGACATCGGGCCCGACATGGTGCCTAAGTCGGTCCAACCAAGAAATGTTGCAAGTGAAGTGGGGAAGCCCAAGGAGGTTGATCCAAGCAAGATTCAAGGTGCAACAACTCTTCCATATTTCTCAAAGAAGCCGAAAGATGTTGTTGAGAACAAGTTCAATAGGTTTCTCAAACTTTTGCAAGGTTTGAATATCTCTATCCCGTTCACCAATGCATTGAGCGAGATGCCATCCTATGCCAAGTTTTTAAAGGAGATTTTGAGCAAGAAGAGGTCGATAGTTGAAATGCAAGATGAGGTCAAGACCTTGGAGTTACCGCAAAAGCTAGGAGATCCCGGTCGCTTTGCTATCACCATTGGTGTGGGGTTTCAAAACTTCCAAGCCTTGTGTGACCTTGGAGCAAGCACGAGCATCATTCCTTACACCATATGGAAATCCACATCCATGGGTCTCATAGCTCCGGTCAACATGAGGTTAACGATAGCGGATGGGTCGTCCATCGAGCCAATTGGTATCGTCGAGGATTACCCCGTTTGCATTGAAGGCCATTATGTCCCGATCGACTTTGTTGTGGTGGACATGATAGAAGTGCCGGGTGAACCGATTATACTAGGGAGACCTTTCCTTGCTACGGTTGGGGCAATCATTGATGTAAGAAAGGGCCACTTGTCTCTTGACATTGGAGGAAGAGAGATGGAGTTTTTCTTTAGGCCAACTTCAAAAGGGGCCGTGCATAAGGAAGCTAAGATGATCCAAGTTCCTCTTGGATTGCAATGGGAAGCCGTTTCTAAGAAGTCAAGGCCTAGCCCTCAATATGATTGAGCATGAGCAATTGGAGGAAGGGATGTCTTATTTGGAGGTGTTCGAGGCCGAGAAGGAAGAAGTTCAAGCACCACCGGAACCATCTCAAGAACTCAAGGAGCTTCCAAAAGATTTGAGGTACGCATTTCTTGGTCCCAACTCTTCTTTGCCCGTAATCATAAATGCCAACTTGAATGATGAGGAGGAGTCTAAGTTGTTAGAGGTTCTAAGAAAACATAGAGGAGCTTTAGGGTATTCACTAGAGGAACTAAAGGGAATCTCTCCCTCAATTTGCATGCATAGGATTTATATGGAGGATAACCATAAACCCACTATTGAACCACAAAGAAGATTAAATCCTAACATGAAAGAAGTGGTAAAGAGTGAAATACTTAGGATGTTGGATGCGGGAATCATCTTCCCAATTTCCGATAGCAAGTATGTGAGTCCCGTGCATGTAGTTCCTAAGAAAGGAGGTCTCACCGTTGAGCAAAATGAAAAGGGAGAGATGATACCTACGAGAACCACAACAAAATGGCGTATGTGTATTGATTACCGTAAACTTAATAGTGGCACTCGCAAAGACCATTTTCCTCTTCCCTTCATAGACCAAGTCCTTGAAAGATTAGCACAACATGAATATTTTTGCTACCTTGACGGGTATAGCGGGTTTTGGCAAATCCCTATTCATCCCGATGATCAAGAGAAGACGACATTCACATGTCCTTATGGGACTTTTGCCTATAGATGCATGCCTTTTGGTTTATGTAATGCGCCGGCAACATTTCAAAGATGCATGATGTCCATCTTCTCCGATATGGTTGAGGATATAGTAGAAGTGTTTATGGATGATTTTTCCGTCTATTGTTCCTCATTTGAGGTTTGCTTAGCTAACTTAGACAAGGTTTTGACTAGATGTGAGGAGACTAGCTTGGTGCTTAATTGGGAAAAATGCCACTTCATGGTGAAGGAGGGCATAGTACTAGGACACCTCGTTTCTAGTAGGGGGATAGAAGTGGAAAAAGCTAAAGTTGAAATATTTGAAAAACTACCTCCTCCCTCTTGTGTTCGTGATGTTAGGAGTTTCTTAGGTCATGCGGGATTTTATAGACGGTTCATCAAGGATTTTTCTAAGATTGCAAAACCATTGATGAAGGATGTGCCCTTTGAATTTTCCGAGGATTGCATGAGTTCTTTTTGTAGGTTGAGAGATGCCTTGATTTCGGCTCCAATAATGGCGGCACCCGATTGGAATCTTCCATTCGAGGTAATGTGTGATGCTAGTGAACTCGTCGTAGGGGCCGTCCTTGGGCAAAGGAAGGATGGAAAGTTGCATGCCATCTACTACGCAAGCAAAAATTTGGATGAAACTCAGTGCAATTACACAACGACGGAGAAAGAGTTTCTTGCAATAGTGTTTGCATTTGAGAAATTCCGTTCATATCTTGTGGGATAAGAGGTGGTAGTCTTCACGGACCATGCGGCAATCAAATACCTCATGAAGAAGAAAGATGCAAAGCCGAGGCTTCTAAGGTGGATGCTCCTTCTCCAAGAGTTTGACCATGAGATCAAGGACAAAACCAGTGCGGAAAATGTGGTAGCTGATCATCTATCCCGTTTTCCCATTGAGTACATGTTGGAGATGGAGGATGGTTTGACTATAGATGATTCAAGGGCAGATGAAGTTCTCATGAGTGGAAAGGAGGAAAGGAAGGGTGGATCGACGAACCAAGTAAGTCGGGCCCGAGGTCCAGAACGTCGGACCAAAGGCAGGGCAGGTACGAGTGAGTCGGGACCGAGGTCTTTAGAGTCGGGCCCGAGTCACCTGTGTGTCTGCGAAGCTAGACCGGCGTCCAACCATGTCGGGCTCGGTACACTTCAATGTCGGTCCGTGGAAGAAAGTAAGTTTCCTAACTCGATTTCCATTCCTTCTCGTTCTCAATTGATTAATTCTATCTCTCCCACTTGCCTTCTTTCTATTAGTGTCGTAAAACGAGGGGTTTCCCCTTGGTTTGCGAATTTTGCTAACTTTCCCATAGGGGGAGTGATCCCACCAAATTTGTCTTATCAAGCTAGGAAGAAATTCTTACATGATGCTAGACAATATTTTTGGGATGATCCATATCTCTACAAGGAAGGGCGTGATCAAATCTATAGACGGTGTGTGCCAAGTGAAGAGGTTGAGAACATAATTCACCATTGCCATTCCTTGCCTACGGGGGGTCACGCTAAGAGTTCCAAAACCACTTCAAAAATTCTTCAATGTGGTTATTATTGGCCAACCATGTTCAAGGATGTGCATGATTATGTGAGGAAGTGTGAGGAGTGCCAAAGAGAGGGGAACTTATCAAGGAGGAATGAGACTCCTCAAATTGGCATTCTAGAAGTTGAGTTATTTGATGTATGGGGTATCGATTTCATGGGACCATTTCCCACATCGGGGCCTTACAAGTACATCTTAGTAGCCGTGGACTATGTCTCAAAATGGGTGGAGGCCATACCAACAAGAACCAATGATGCTAGGGTGGTGATGAAGTTCTAGAGCTTGAGCACAAGGCAAAATGGGCTCTCAAGGAGATGAATTGGGATATCAACTTGGCCGGTGAGAAAAGGTTTCTAGAGCTTCATGAGTTGGGAGAATTGAGGTTGAAAGCCTATGAGAACTCCAAGTTGTACAAGGAGAAGACAAAGAAGTGGCACGATAGGAAGTTAATTCCAAAGACTTATCAAACCGGTGACAAGGTTCTCCTTTTCAATTCAAGGCTTAAACTTTTCCCGGGGAAGTTAAGGACTAGGTGGAGCGGACCATTTGTGGTCCACCGTATCTATGCTCATGGTGCGGTGAACTTGGTTGATGAACGAGGACATATTTTCAAGGTGAATGGTCATCGAGTGAAGAAGTTCTATGACAAGGCCGGTCCAAGCGAAGAAGTTAGAGCCTCATGGGCTCTCGTCCTCGCCAATTGACTTAGACATGCCATTGAAGAATAAAGAAATTGTGAGCTCTTCATACTCTTCTCTCTTGCGTTTAAGTTTTGGTTTCCTTGTTTGATGGGACATCAAAATTTTAAGTATGGGGTGCGGGTAAGTGTGCTCATGATTTCACTTGCTTGTGTGTTTGTTATTTTGAGGATATTGGTTTTTGGTTTCTAGTTTGTGTTTGGGATGTTTGTTTCTTGGTTTGTGGTTTGATGAACGACATGGATGATTAATTTGGTTTTGAATGGATGAGTCTTTGTTTTTGGTTTTAGAGAAATTTTTGCAAAAATCCATAAAAAATTGAAAAATTGTGTTGAAAAACAACAAAAAGATTTTGTGTTTTGTAGTTTTTGGACTAGAAATTCCCATCTTAGATTGCCAAAAGAAAGCTAATGATGATGTGAGCATGTAAATTCCTTTGCATATTTTCGGATGGTTTAGCCTCTAAAATGATGTTGCTTTTGATGTGATCATGATATCTTGCTTGTTTTATTGAACATGTGAGTTCTAGGATGAGTTCTTATGCAACTAAGTATGAGTGACCCTTGTGAGATTGATTTTTGTCCATTTTAGGGACCCTTGTTCATATTTGCATATCCCTCATGTTTCTTGTGTGATTAGCTCATGCATGCTTAGTAAAACTTGCTATTGCGGTGTTTATCTATTTTCCAAGACCGTCATGAGATTTGTCCTAGCATTGTCACATTGATTTTGAACTTTATTCTTCTAGTCACATAAATGTTCCATATCCTACCATGAAGTGAATCCTTTGTTTGTAGCCTCGTTCTAGCGTAAGCCTTTGTTTGAAACTCCTCAAAAATATTATTCCTAGCCTTATATGACTTGACCCTTACGGGATTGGACTTTAGAAGAGAGGTTGGGATTGTATTTGAAGAGTTGAGATTCTCTTGGGTTTAAGGGCAAAGAATGGTGTTATGAATCATGTGGGTAGTGCATCTTTGTTGTGCAAAAAGAAAATGAAAAAAGAAAGAAAGAAAGAAAATGTTGGAAATGTAAAGTGGAATGAAAGCAAAGAGCTTAAGTGAAGAAAAAGGGTCCGACCGAGTTACAAGCCACATTGGGCCCGATGTCATAAGAAAGTCGATCCAATATAGAAAGTGTGGAAAATCCAACAAAAAGCCTAAGAGCAAAGATGAAGTGGAATGTTAAGTGAAATTTTGGGTTGAAAGGAAAAATGTAAGTCTTTTGGATGAGTGTGAAAGTAATTGTGGAATTTTGGTGAAGTTGGTGAGAGTTTAGGTTGTTCAATCCACATTGTAAGCACCACAAGACCAAATAATTCCCACCTTGAGAAATACCAAAAGCCCCATTACAACCCGGCTGAATGGAACCTCTTTGAGGACCTCCATTGAGCCAAGTTTGAAATTCTTTGTGTACTTTGTATTAGGCATCTCTAGGTGGAGGAATTGGTGATATTAGCTTCAATAGTAAAGTCCCTACTTGCATGATTTTTGAGCTTGAGTGTTCATTGCTAAACCCAGACACATGATGAGTGATACACATTCACATATCCCTAAAGTGAGGCTTAGTTGCATTGAATATCAATCACTTGTGCTAAAATGTGTTTTCATACGAGGCTTTACTTGAAGATTATGTTTCGGTCTTGCTCACATTGTTATTGCTTGAGGACAAGCAAGTTTAAGTATGGGGTATTTTGATGTATCTTTATTTGGTGGTGTTTTCATATATGATTTCCTTTGTAAATATGTTTCTTTTTCCCCTTTTCTTGTGTGTTTTGTTCCTTTTTAGCTTAGTTCCCGTATTTCTATGAGATTCGGAGACTACGCGTGTTTTATGGGTTTTGTAGGTAATTTGGCATGGATCAAGGGTCGATTTGAAGGAGGATCGGAACATGGAGCAAGGCCCGAGCTTAAGAGGGAAAGAGAGGAGCAAGCCATGAAGAAGAACAAGTGAAAAGCCAACAAGAAGATGTGGAACGAGGTCCGGACCGAGTTGCAACCAACCTCGGGCCCGACTTGAAGTTTCAACCTCAGACCGACTTGCACAGTAACTCGGGCCCGAGGTCCTCCGTGTCGGTCCGAGTCGGTCACTGGACTACTTGGGCTCCAAGGCACGAAATTGTGGACTTCCACTTTTTCCCCTCATCTAATCTATAAAAGGCTCTCTTGTCTTCTAATTTAGGGGTTCCAAAGGAGGTTCCCACACTTGGCAAGGAACCAACCCTCAAGAGGATACTTGGAGAGCAAGGAGGAAGGAGAGGAGAAGGAGAAGAGAGAGCATCGGCCCAAGGAGAGGGAGATTGATAGGTTTGGTTGATAGATTAGCTTTGCTTTGTTTTGATCTTGTGGATTTGGAAAACCTTTGATTGGAATTTGTGGATTGCTTTTGATTTGTGAATGAAACTTTGCTTTGCTTTGAGATTGATGATGTTGATTGCTTTCCCTTTTGATTTGTTTTCTTTCTTTGTTTGCCATATGGAGTAGATCTCCTTGATCTTGGGTTATGGGGGAAAAGCCTTAATCTACTAGGGAAGGAACCCAAATGCCCAAGATCTACTTTCAATCTTTGAGTTCGACAAACCCAGCTACCTCGGGCCCGACTTACCCTACGTCGGTCCCGACTTCCTCTTGTGGCCAACATCGGGCCCGACGTGACCTCTGTGTCGGTCCCGACTGTTCTCTTTGTTTTCCTTTGTTTAAGTTCTCCTTTCCAGCTTTCTAGTGTCTAGGCACTTCAATCGAGTAGACTTCCCGAGTGTTCGACACCCACCACGTGCTACAACGGGGTCGGGTTATAAATTGTATCTCTAGACCCTCGCATTTGTGAGCGATCAGCCAAAGCTAAGGAGAAGAGCCCTGATTCTGAAGAGGACGCCACGGCCCAGATCGACAACGAGATAGAGAGGGTCGTTAATGAGCTTGAACAACTCGGTACTAATACTCCTGGGGTCGTTAACGACCTCAACCCAAGTAAATTTCTACACCGAGCTCCTCTCTTAATCCCAGGCTCGACATCGATCCCATCAGTGTCGGTACCGACCCTTCTAAGGCACCAATCGACCCTAACGTCGACCCGGTAGCATCACCTCTCGAGCCCACCTTGGCTGCGAGATTGGTGAAATCTCTTCCCTTTCCTACTAAGAAGTCTAAAGACTCAACTGAAGGCAAGTTTAAGCGTTTCGTTAAGATTCTCCAAGGCTTAAATATTTCTATACCATTCGCTGAGGCCCTAAGCGAAATGTCGGCTTACACAAAGTTTTTGAAAGACACTCTTAGCAGAAACAATCCATAACAAATCTTCAAGATGAGGTGCGATCAATCACTCTTCCAGAGAAGCTAGGCGACCCAGGGAGATTTGCCATCACAATTGGCATAGTTGACCATCGATTTAAGGCTTTATGTGATTTAGGAGCCAATGCCAATTTACTTCCCCTATCAATCTGGTCAAAAGCTAACATGGGACCTCTAGAACCTGTGGATATGAGGTTGTACATGCAGGACGGATCAAGTGTGAAAGTTATAGGAGTCGTTGATTATTATCCCATTCAAGTGGGGAAATTCTTCATTCCAAACGATTTCATTGTCCTCGACATGTATGAAGATCCTATGGTCCCCATCATTCTAGGCAGGCCATTCCTTGCTACAGCAGGCGCTAGGGTTGATGTTCAGAAAGGACTCCTCATCTTCGATATAGGAGTGGAACGGGTAGAATTCAGCCTGAATCAAGATGCTAATGACACAATTGCTGCTGCACAAATCGATATGTCCCAGCCAGAGCTTGACATTGCCGAGTCTGAAGTTTCTCCCCCAACAAATAAGGATTACAAAAGTACGGGTTCACTATTATTGATAATGATTGTTTGAGCCAAAATTTACCAAAGGTAGAACCTTGGCTTAGATCGAGCCTTGATCGAATGAACTCAGAAAAGTATGAACGAAAGTGTGTGTTTTATTGATGTGGAAATCAGATGAGATTGTGTGTATCAACCCTATTTTCACCTAAGGGTTACATCGACTTATATAGCCCCCTAGAACATATTCTATCTTAAAAGATATGATCTTATCTCTAACTAACAAATCTGTGCTTATTTCTATCATATAATGAATACAATTTGGAGAAGAATATATCTTTTAACAAACATATCTCGGACCCTCTCTCCTCCAACCGACTCAATCAATCCCGAAAATCTTCCGTAGCTCTGTATGCGTTAGAGATTCTCTGTCTATGGGCCAACACTTCGTCACCTAAAATCTGGGTCCAACAATACCCCTAAATGCAATTTCAAAATATAAATTCAAAGTTCGAAAGTTTCATTTAAGCTTGATAAGATGTTTCAGAGATTGCCTTGGAAGACGGGATCTGATTCTGCCGTTTCTCTTTAATGACCTGAGAGACTCCTTGTTGTTCTCATCATTATCTAAACCCCGCCTTCTTTCCATCTCAATCCCTGCTTTCGTCTTCCCAGGTAACACTTCTCCTTCCTCATCTCTAGCTTTTTTCTGCTTCAATCTCCAAGGCCAAAGCTTCGACTTTCGTTTCTTCTTCATCCCTGGGTCCCCAAGACCTTCACCACTGTGATATGTCATCGGAGGAGATCGCCGACTGGATCTCCTTTGGTAGCTTTCCAGAGGGGACCCGTTTCCACACCCCTACTATCGAATTCATTGATTGGGTTCGGCCAAGGTGGATCTGCTTTCTCGATTACCCCTTTTCATTAGGTTTAAAGTTTCCTTTCTCGCCTTTCATTCGGGAATTCATCCAAACCCTAAAAGTTTCTCCATGCCAAATCCTTCCGACCACTTGGCGCACCCTTGATCGAATCGATGAGCTTGCCACAGAGAGGGGTTTGGAAATGACCATGGGAGAACTTCTCTTGGCATTTAAAATCGTTCCTCAGAGTGCGGGTCGCATCACTTTGCATGCTAGGGACACAAAAAAACCCCTTATTCCCAAACTGAAAATTTCCTCCCGGAGATGGCAATCTTGATTCTTCTTCGTCGAAAAAGCGTCTTTAGGCGATCATGATGACGAAGTGAAAGACGTCTTTCGAGATGAATGGAACACATCTCGTAAGACAATCTGATCTTCTTTATTAAACCTCCTTATTGCATATTCTGGTTTCCCTGTTTTCTTATCTGCCTTTCTTGTGAAGTACCGGTGGGAATCAACTCCAAGAGCACGGATACGGGTGTGTGTCGACGCGTGCTAAAGATCAAGCCTGAAAAGTGAAAACCCAAGAAGATCTGTCCTGACCCAGCGGGTAGTGGTGAAGACGAAGAATCTCCAGGATCTGACGAAGACAAAACTAAAACAGAAGTCACTCCCTTGTCCTCTAACATGATGAGTTCCTCCAAGAAGAAATCAGGTTGGTTCCTCCCTCTTCCACTTTTCATGTGTTTGATTTCTTCAAAATTACTTTTAAATCCATGTCTTCTTTTCTCAATGCGGCTAAAAATAACTTCCCCAGGCGCTATCGTGGATACCTCTGCCGCAGCGATGGTTCGTCGGCTGAGATCCGGCGGGGTCAGGCTTCCCTTGTCTCCTCCTCCCAGCTTCGAGACCAAAAAATCTCTCTCGTTGAAGCGGAAAAAAGTCGACGATTCTCCAACCTCTCACGTTGCCAAGAAAGCGGAGCCAAAAGATCTCCTCAGCACTTTTGGGGATACCTTGCTCCCGAACGTGAAGATGGACTTCCAAGCCCTCACCCCTGACGCTGCGTTCGGCCACGTGGGTGCAACGCTAATAGTGGTAAACTCGCTTAACCGAGCCTTTAGATATTCGCTGCCATTTTTTGGCATTTCTTGAATGCTTTTCTGCCCTTTTCCTGATTTATCTTGTTCTTTTAATTTCGCAGGCCTTCCAGGAACTGATGGCCACTAACGTCCGTTGCCAGGAGGAAATGAGGGTGTTGGAGGAAAGAGAGAAGCAGGCGAGGGATCTAGCTGCTTCTTTGGACAAGAAGGTGGGCCAACTTCAATCGTCAGTAGAGGATCTTCAAGCTGAAAAGGCATCACTTGAGGCGAAGGCGTCGGAGGCGGAGAAGGAGATCGAAGGTTTTTCCCAGGTGGTGGTAAACGTGGAAGCATATTACATGATGAAATCTCAAGTGGAGCTGCTGCAGGACTTTGCTGATAAGAGTGCCAAATGGGACTTGAAGACGCAGCTGGAGGTCTTGGAGACATACTACCCCGCCGACCATCCCCCTCCTGGCAAAGGATACCTGGTGGCTGAAGACCAGGAGGATGACGTGAGCTCCCCGATTAAGGAAAAATGTCATGACTATGACGATGGGGGCCCATCCAACAAGGAAGGTGATGGTGGGAAGGCCATGGACAAAGAGGAACCTTCGACCCAAGCTGGCGGACAGTAAGCTCCTGATGTGCCCCTCTTCGATCTCTTTAGAAGTACTCTTTTTTTTGTTTTTGCTGGATGATTGTAAGGATGTTTTGGTAACTTTATGACCTGGGGCCAAAAACTCATATGGCGTCTGATTTTGAATGGTTTATACGCCCTCTGAATGGCGCAACATTATCCTTATTTGCTTGTTTATCTATATTTAGAAATTTGCGTAGTGTATTAGCATAGGGAGATTCTTGGAGAATCTCCAAGAATGTGTTGGCCGCAAGTGGGGTACGCGTTAGGTTTTAGCGTTTAAAGAAGGAGTTTTTAATGCTCCCCTCGTTAGCGACTTATTGTGAGTCCTGCGTAGGATCACGTTTTGCGCGTTAAATTCTCTACAAAGGGGCCGTGCGTAGTTTGTTACGATTAGGCTGCCTTTGGCCACTGCCAAGGGTCATTAAGAGTTGACGTGTTCTTGGGCAATGGATCCTTAGATTAGGATGTAGTGTCATCGCGGCGTCCCGCGCATATGGCCTGGGTTATATGCTATAGCTTTCCCCTTCCCGTACTAATCGGATGTTTCGTTAAATCGTAATTAGATAGGGGGTAACCAACTTATGGGTTACTTCGTCGACGTTGTATTCGTGACGACTTCGCCATTTCTAGACGGTATTACCATGTGTCTTAACAGTGGTATTGTGTGTTTAACGCGTCTCATGTTGTATGTAACTTTGATTAGCGTATGGGTAACCATCTTATGGGTTACTTCATCAACGTTGTGTGCGTGATGACTTCGTCGTTTTCAGATGGTATAACCATGTGTCATAACAGTCGTTTTTTTGTGTTTGGCGCATTTCATGTGGTATGCAACATTGATTAGCGTATGTTTGCGTTTATGAGCAATAAGTGAATGTGCAAGAGTGGGAGAATGTTTTTCCCACAAATCATTTTGTAAAAAATGTGTAAAAGCATGATTGATGAGATAAGAATTTCGAAATTACGTCCGACAGTGTGAGCAAGTGCTCAAAGTCGTTTATTTGAAAAAGCCAAATATTGCCTAAAGATTCTCGAAGCTAGAGCTAAGAAATGTCTAGGAATAAATCATAATAAGGAATTAATTTAGAAGTAATACTTTTTTAGGTGGGTCGCGTTCCAACTTCGTGGCACCGCTGTTCCATCCTTGGATTCTACCTGGTAGGCACCGTTTCCAGCGACTTTGGTGATCTTGTACGGCCCTTCCCAAGTGGGTGCCAACTTGCCAGCGTTTGCTTCTATAGTATTCTTGAAAACCTTTCGCAATATCCAGTCTCCAAGCTGAAAACTCTTCACTCGTACATTTTTATTGTAGCTTCTAGCTACTTGTTGTTGGTACTTTGTGATTCGAGCATGGGGAGCTTCTCTGAGTTCCTGGATAGTATCCAGGTTTGATTCTAACTCACGTCCGTTGCTCTCCAAGGTAGCGAGCCCGTCCCTTGCGGTTGGAACTAGGATTTCGGCTGGGATAACAGCTTCGCAGCCGTGTACCAACGAAAATGGAGTCTGTCCGATGGCCCCTTTCGGAGTGGTGCGATCGGCCCATAGTACATAGGGTAATTCCTCGTCCCACTTCCCTTTGGATTTTATCAGCCGCTTCTTTAGGTTATTGATGATTACCTTGTTGCTAGCTTCGGCCTGTCCGTTAGCTTGCGGGTATCTTGGAGTGGACATGACTAAATTGATGTTCCATTGCTTGCGGAAGTCACGCATCTTCTTGCTTATAAATTGTGACCCATTGTCGCAAGTAATCTCCACGGGGACCCCAAACCTGCTCAAGATGTTGCGCTGGATGAATGATATTACTTGCTTATCTTTGATCTCTCGAAAGGCTTCAGCTTCGATCCATTTAGAAAAGTAATTAGTCATGGCGAGGAAAAACACCTTTTGCCCTGTAGACGGGGGTAACTTGCCAACGATGTCCATGCCCCATCACATGAATGGCCAAGGGGTGATGGAAGGGTGGAGAATCTCCGACGGCTGATGCAGAACTGGTGCGTGCCGCTGGCATGCCTCGCATGCTTGGGCATACTTGATGGCATTTTGGCGAACGGTGGGCCAATACCACCCATGCCTTAAAATTTTGTTAGCAAGACTGCGACCCCCAATATGATTACCACGGTCTCCGCTGTGCACATCACGCATGATCTCCTCGGCCTCCTCTTTTTCTACGCACCGTTGTAAAAAACCTGCTGCAGACTTGTGGAAGAGGACCCCTTTTAGGATGGCGAACCGTGTTGCCTTTGATTTTAAGGCTTTGGCTTCTATCTTCTCCTTGGGTGCTTCGCCGCGAAGGAACCAATCGAGGAATGGCTTGGTCCAGCGGTCATCCGAACTGACCCCTGGATTGGTGGATATTTGGAGAATATCCGGGGCGAGCTGCTCTGGTGGTGGTTCAGCAGCCTGTGTCACCGATGTTTCTGTTATAGGCGACTATAACAAGTGGACTAATGGTATATTGTCATAATCCCTGGGGTCCAGGGTAGAGCCTAGACCGGCTAGGGCATCGTCCGATGCAGTTTGATCCCGAAGGACTTGTTCGAATTGTATTTGCTCGAAACTCTCGGATAGTGCTTTAACCACATTGAGGTAACTGGCCATCCTATCATCTTTGGCGTCGAAGATGCCCATGATCTGATTGATGATGAGTAAGGAGTCAGCGCGTACCTTGATCTTCTTGATGGACAAATCTTTAGCCAATTCCATCCCAAAGATGAGAGCTTCATATTTCGACTCATTGTTGGTGGCTTCAAAATTGCATCTAACCGCCTGAGCTATTGTTTCCCCCTTTGTCGACTTTAACATGACACTGAGCCCTGCTCCTCTTGCGTTTGAGGCTCCATCGGTGTTTAGGATCCATTCTTCCTCAGGTTCGTCGAGGGATGACATCAAGACCTCGCCTTTAACGCTTTCTTCGAGAGTCGGGGTGAAGTCGGCAACGAAGTCGGCCAGTACCTCCAACTTGATTGCTTTTCGAGGTTCATTTCTGACGTCGTACCCGCTTAGGTGAATTGCCCACTTTGCCATTCTTCCTGAAAATTCTGGTTTTTGCATGATCTGTTGGAGGGGGTAATTCGTCAGGACGATGATAGTGTGCGACTCGAAGTATGGTCGGAGTTTATTCGAGCACATCACGACCGCCAGGACCAGTTTATCTGTTGGAGAGTAGCGCGTTTCGGCGGACAACATCGTTCAGCTCACGAAATAAACCGGAACCTGTTGGCCGTCTTCTTCTTTGACCAGGACATCGCTTAGTGCGCGGTCTGATACAGCTAAGTAGAGGTGTAGCAGCTCCCTTGGAGTTGGTTTAGCCAGTAATAGGTGATTGGTGAAGTAGCCCTTCAGCTCTTGGAAGGCGGCTTCGTTTTTTCTGTCCACTGGAAGCTCTTGTTCTTTTTCTGTCCACGGTTTAACGCAGCTATCATGCCGGTTAGCTTCTGCACGTCTTTTATGCTTTGGGATGGCCTCAATCCCTCGCTTGGTTACCACGTGTCCCAAGACAGTCCTAGATTGTACCCCAAAAATGCACTTTTGGGGATTCAGCTTCATATTGTATTCTTCGAGGACTTTGAACGCTTCTTCTAAGTGACCCTTATGTAGGGAGGAGCTTGTGCTTTTTACCACCATATCGTCGATGTATACCTCCATTGTTTTGCCAATGTGGTCGCGAAACATCAGGTTGACTAATCATTTGTATGTAGCCCAAGCGTTTCTCAAATTGAAGGGCGTTACACGATAGCAATACGTTCCCTGCCCTGTGATGAAGGAGGTCTTCTCTTGGTCTTTCGGCTCCATCTGGATCTGGTGATAACCGCTGAATGCATCCATTAAGGTAAGTAGTTCGTGACCCGCGGTTGCGTGCACCATTGAGTCTATGTGGTGGAGAGGGAAAGAATCCTTGGGGCAGGCTTTGTTAAGGTCGGTGAAATCCACGCAAACCCTCCACTTTCCGTTCTTTTTAGGCACCACAACTACGTAAGCTAACCAATCGGGATACTTCACTTCTCTGATTTTTCCGGTGTCTAGTAATTTTTTGACCTCTTCATCGACCGCTTGTATACGCTCCAGGGCGAATTTTCGTCTCTTTTGCCTGACTGGAGGGTGTTCAGGATCAAACTTGAGTCTGTGAGTGATGATGGAAGGGTTTATTCCAGTCATGTCTTCATGACTCCAAGCGAAGCAGCCCTTGTGATTCTCTAGGAATGTTACCAATTCTTCTCTGACTGATGGTTCCAGATTTTCTCCGATCTTGACGACCTTCCCCTCCACTAAGGTCACCTCCTCTGCTTTTTCTCCGTCTTCAGTTCGCTCCGGCGGAGGGGTGACATTCTGTAATTGCTATGCTTCAAGTCTCAGAGTTGTCGGCTTGAGGGATGCATTGTAACACTCCCTAGCCAACCTCTGATCCCCGTGAATTTCGTCTATTCACCACGGCGTCGGAAATTTCACCGTTTGGTGGTAGGTGGACGCCACGGTTTTCATGTCGTGTAACCAAGGGCGTCCCAGGATTACGTTGTAGCATGATGGGCAATCCATCACGAGGAAATTGACTTGCATATTTACGCCTTTGGCGAAGGTTGGGATGGCGATGTTGCCTACGGTGTGTTTGACTTCGCTGCTGAATCCTACTAGAGGCACAGGGGGTTTATGGATGTCGTTTCCGGATAAACCCATCTCCTTTAAGGCAGTCAGAGTCATGAGATTCGTGGAGCTTCCTGCATCAATCAATACCCTTTTCATCAGCACGTTCCTGATATGCAAGGATATTACCAAACCATCGTGATGTGGCTCGGAGGTGTTCTCTGCATCGGTGTCGTCAAACACGATGGCTGGTCCTGGAGATTCTCTAGCGCAATGCATCGACGACTGAGGTCGATTGAAGCTGTTTTCCCTTGCATGACGTTTTGCTGCTGAGTACGATAGTCCATAGATGCTTAACCCTTCGGATATCATCCTCACCACTTTGTCAGGCGTTGGCGGATTTCGCCTTTCTTGGTGCTCGGATTGAGAATTCTCCAGCAAATCTTTGGGTACTCGAGCATCTGGAGCTACGTCTTTTATTCTTCCTTCCGCGACTAGGCGAGCCAACTCTTTTAGGAGCATAAGGCAATCCTGAGTCAAGTGTCCGTGGTAATCGTGGTAATCGCACCATTTAGTCGTGTCTCCCCCCGAGTGAGGAGTTTTGTCCTTTTTCGGCCACCTCACGAGTTCTCCTTGATTCGCCATGTTCCGGAGCAACTTTTCCGTGGATATGTTATGTTTGAAGGACTCGATTGAGGGTGGCATGGGTTCTCTCTCCTTGTCATTCGTCCATCGTGCTTTGGTCACGTTGACCTGCCCTGAAGTACGCCGTGAGTAAGGATGGGCGCGACGGTCTTTCCTCTGATCTGTTGAACCTCACCGGTTGTCAACGGGTCCCCTTCTCTCGGTTTTCTCCGTCACTGAAGATCTTTTCCTCAGGGTCCTATCTTCCTCCAACCGGACGTGTGCCAAAGCCCTGGCTTGTACTTCTTCGAATGTAGCACAAGGGTGCTTAGTTAGTTCCTTGTACAGGCCGCCATTGGGGGTGACCCCTTGCCTGAACGCTTCCACTACGGTCGTCACGTCGCAAGATGGGATGGAGATTTTCTCGCGATTGAAGCGATCCAGGAATTCTCTGGTAATTTCTTGGTGGCGTTGACGGATCCGATAGAGGTCGCTGGATTGCTTCTCAAATTTGCGAATGCTCAGGAATTGGGACTGGAAGGTGTTTGAGAGATCCGCAAAGGACCTAATGCTCCCTCGGGGAAGGTTGATGAACCAGGTTAGGGTTGGCCCCGTTAAGGTTGTACCGAATCCTTTGCACATCATTGCCTCTTTTGAGTGGGACGGGACCGCACTCGTCATCATCTTCTGTTTGTATATGGCCACGTGCTCATTTGGGTCCGTAGTCCCGTTGTATGTAGGCATGCTTGGTACAGAGAACTTTGGAATCTCCACTTGGGCGATTCGACGTGAGAATGGAGATTCATCGAAGTCTTCGGGTGCTTCAGGCTCCAAAGGTTGGAAACCTCGGCTTCCCCTCCGGAGTTGGTCAGCGATGACGCTTATTTGTTCGGTCACCTTTCTTCGGATGGCTGCATCTAAATCGATTGGCTCATGTCGTTCTCGATTTTCCCCATCGGTGAACTCATCTTCGATCCAGACTTCCTGGGATGGCGCTCGGCGTTGGTTAGCCGCTGACCGGAGATTGATTGGAGGATTATTGTCGTGGAAGACTTCCTCACGGCGGACTCGGCCCATGAATTCTGGAGTTAAGTATTTTTGTGTGGGTGCCTTGTCTCGAGAGCCCGGGTATGTACCATTTCCGGAAGTTCCTTCTCCAACGTTGAAATCTATCCTCTTGACGATTCCGTCAGTGCGCCTGTCGACGCGGAGAGAACGGCGCCTCGTAGCCAAGACCTCGTACTGTTGTTTGAGTTGGCCATTTTCGGCAGTAAGGCATTCTACATGAGCATCGTAAAAGCTTTTTTGGTCGCTCAATGCCTTCTGGAGGAACTCCATACGTTGCCTGAGGTTCGTCATCCCCCTCTTCTTGAGACCGACCGCCTTGGTTCTCAAGATTTTCTTCATCACCGGTGATCAAGGTTGTAGGGCTTCCTTCTCCATTCTCACACATCGTGTTCTTGATCCGAGAAGAGGTTGAATGGTGGTTCTTCTGATGGTTGTTGTTGAAACCCGATATAATCCGCGCTATAAACAGAAATTTAAATAAATACTAACTCTCGGGATCCGCGCTATAAACGGAAATTTAAATAAATACTAACTCTCGGGATCCGTACAACCGAACGGTTTTCGTACGTGGATTATTCCTCCTCCCCAACCCTCATCCGGTTGTTTTTGTGCTCTTTACGAATAAAGTCTTCAGACTTCATACCGTTCATAGCGCGATCTCACTCGGAGATCAAACATGTCGAGCTTTGACAAACGAGATTGTTCTCGAGCATGAGAGGATTTTCGACCCTTTTAACTATCTCTTAGCCTTGCTATATATATTAATTTGTTGTTGGGCTCTTAGTATTTTCATCGATGTGGGATTCGTTTAGGAAGTCTCCCATACTAAGTAATCAAATCTCGCACATATAAGTGCACATGGTGGTGGTGACGTGGTGTCATCCAACTGGGCCCACAATTGTCAAATTCTCATGAAAGTTTTAGTAAAGTAGCCATGTTGTTTGACTTTGTTGCCACTACTTGCAACTGATGTGATCATCTTGCTTTTAACAAGCCATATGCATTTACATAGCCTTTTATGGGCCAAATCTTACACACGTTGGAATGGGCAATCAATTCCTTTTCATTTAATCAAAATGGGCCAAGCCCATGGGATAAAATACAATGCACCCCACGCACATGTATCTTAAATGGTGTTTGCATGGGTGCACGTCCCATGCATGATTGTAAGTCACGTACCAACATCACGCATATATTTCGCTTGAACGCGTATACATAACGTGGTGTATTTATCTCTTTTCTTATATTTGTAACTTTTGCCCTTAATTACTTTAGCGATTATTTCGCGCACCATCAGTTGTATCGATCAGGGCCCCACGGTGGGCGCCAAATTGTTTGAGCCAAAATTTACCAAAGGTAGAACCTTGGCTTAGATCGGGCCTTGATCGAATGAACTCAGAAAAATATGAACGAAAGTGTGTGTTTTATTGATGTGGAAATTAGATGAGATTGTGTGTATCAACCCCCTTTTCCCTTAAGGGTTACATCGACTTATATAGCCCCCTAGAACATATTCTATCTTAAAAGATATGATCTTATCTCTAACTAAAAAATTTGTGCTTATTTCTATCATATAATGAATACAATCTGGAGAAGAATATATCTTTTAACAAACATATCTCGGACCCTCTCTCCTCCAGCCGACTTAATCAATCCTGAAAATCTTCCGTAGCTCTCTATGCGTTGGAGATTCTGTGTCTATGGGCCAACGCTTCGTCACCTAAAATCTGGGACCAACAGTCATCCTTTCATACAACAATATGACGGAGGTCGCTCGTTTTGGCACGACACCGAGACATGATTTGCTTTTGAAGGCTCGTTAACGACCTCAATTACCGCAGTGCAGACATCCTCACCAATGGATCAAGGTGAGTATTCTAACTACGGGTTCACTATTACACGAACATCAAAATACCCCATACATAGACTTGCTTGTCCTCAAGGAATCACTAAACAATAATCAAAACCAAACAACAATACTTATCAAACTATAACCATCATCTAAAAATCAACTTCAAAACATATAGAAGAAAAGTAGCAAATGACTATTAATGTCATCACAGATATATTCACCAAATACACATAAGCAAATACAATCCCATCTCACAAGGGATAATTATGTCTTTCTCTCAACGCTCAAGTGTTTACGCTTATAAATGTATCTCTCAACTCATCTTATATACAAAAACTCATAGTAATTGGAACTTATATCACCAAACTCGCCACCTAAGATTTGTCAAAACAAGCAAAAATTATCAAGAGAACTCAAGGGGCTCAGTGAAAAACTTCATAGAAGCTTCCATTCGGTCGGGTTGTAATGGGGCTTGGTAAAAACAATAAGGCGTGGAAATATTTTGCCTATGTGGTGCTAATAATATCCGGGAATCAAAGACTCCTAAAAACTCACACATACACAAAACACGCATAAAAAGATTATAACAAACTCACTCAACAATATGCACACTCACTCACCCAATATATCCTAGAAAGTCTCATATAAATAACTCAAAAGAATCTCTGTTTTATCTATTAAACACACATGCACATCAAACTTCTTCCTTTCTTTTTCATATTTTCCTTCAACTCATTTTTTCTCTTTTTTTTCTGTTTTTTCTCTCGTTGCCTCGTTAACGAGCTTCATCGTGTAAGTTCTCCCTTTTTTTTCTTTTAACAATCAATCTTATTTCGTGCATCTTTTGTACCAAGAGATCTTTCTTTTTACACAATTTAAGAGACTTCCAATCTACCCTTCATAACAATCCTTAAATCCCAACCAAAACATAATCATTCACTCCCTTTTTTTTACACTCAACAAAAAATACCTTTCATAACTAAGTCCTAATCCCCGGATAAGGTCAAGCTTATCTCGGCTAGGGAATAATTTTATGGAGCTAAAAAGAAAAGGCTTCAGGCTAAAATTGGCTATCAAAAGAAGGATCATGTAAAGGGTGGATAAGGATTAATAGGGCTTATAAAAATAAGTTCTCTATCATCTGATTTTCACAAGTAATGAACTATAAATCTTATGTAGGTCTCAAGAAATCGATAACCATCACAATTCCAAGAGATAATATGCATATAGAGAGTAATCACAGTAAAAAGAAGAGGGATTTATGATGTTCTCCCTATAAGGCCAAAAATAACTCACACGGCTAATTTTTGTTGGATTGCATCACTTATGCTAAAAAGTATATGTGCTCAATTTCATCAAATGCTATTCCTTCCTAAAAACAATTTCAAAATAAGAGTTCGGCTATATTCTCAATGACATAATTGCAAGGATTTATATGATCATGTTAGCAACTACTACCATAGGACCATAAGAAAGGGATATCTATCAATTCTAAAACTCATTTCAATATTTTTTTTCAAATTTTTATGGTTTATGGAACAAAACTACGCAAAACAAATAAAACACATAAAAGAAAACAAAAGACAACAAGTTTTCTACTTTCTCCCACCCCTAACTTAAAATTACAGTGTCCCCACTGTAAGAAAAAATAAGAAGAAGGAAAGAAATAGAAAAGAAAACAAGAAAAGAGAAAACAAAAAAAACTTACAAAGTCATGAAGCAGAAAACAAGAAAACACTTCTTCAAGCTGAATCAACGGTCTGGTGGAGGAAAGTAATGCACGAAGTTCCCCAGGAAGTCGTACGTCGTCCTCCAACGCTCTGCATCCTCCACCTCTCTTTGGCGATGCCTCTCGTCCTCAAATGTCATCCGAGCAGAATAGACACTCTCCCATCTATCCATCCTCCGATGAATATGGTTCTGCTGAAGGTGAAGTGGTTGCATCTGAGCAGAAAGATCTTCAGCCCATGGTGGCGGAATACTCGATCCAGTGTACTCGGGCTGAGTAGGTGGTGGGTAGTGAGGATGGAAGTGGTCTTGGTAAAGCACTGGGTTGTATGGCACGACTCCATAAGAGTGAGGGTCGATAGAAGACAGCGGAGGGTCGGTAGTTGCCCTCGGCGGGTCGTTACCAAAGCTTTGTGCCTCGTTAGGAGCATCGGTAGAGGTCTGGAAATGGTCGTTAACGAGCCTGGTGGGCTCATCAACAAGGACATTGGTGCCCAAAACTTCTGTATCGAGGTCTTCATCCTCGAGGTTGAGCTCTTATGTGCCTCCCTCTGTGTCAGCCTCGTCAGTCTCATCTCCATCTTCATCCATCTCTTCTCCTTGTCGCTCAAATCTTGTCTCACACGGCCTAAGCGTTAGTTCATCTTGTGGCTTGGGCTCCAACGGGAATTCATGACCCGTCCACGCCTCGTACCAATTCGGTACATAAAGTAGCTCTAATTTTCTAGGGTGGGTACGAGAATGCGGTCTTGAACTTTTTTTTCAACCCTCCCTCAGCTTGAATGAAAATACCGGAGCTATATCAATAACTCTTGTTGAGGAGTTGAGCATGAGCCGGCGTGTAGCGAGTGAGATCGACTCCAAGATTTGTCGCCAGGAGACTAACCAAATTCCCGCACCATACTTCCTTTGACTTGGTTGATTTGTCTATATAATAAAGCCACTCATACCCCAAATTCAATGGGTCTGGCTCCTCAAAAAGAATGGTGCAAAGACAAGCAACTTCTGTACTTGTTGGCCTGTTCAACTCCCTTTTTGGCCAGAATGTAGCGGCTAGGACTCGGAGGTTGATCCTGAAAATGGGGTTCATGATGCTTCCCCCAGATAATGCCGTTGTGGAGGGCTCGACCTCCCCGGTGATGTAGCTCCAAGTCCTTGTCACCTTGTAATCTTTGAGACTGTAATCTCTAGAAGGATTCGAGAGCTCCAGAATAGCGTTGAACTCCGCCAAAGTGTACTCTCGGTTCACATTACCGAGCCGAAATCGAATGCGTCCCGGCGAAGTCTTCGTCGTGAAGCTATTCTCTAGAGTGGCCAGGAACTCGGATGTGAGAGCCGGAAAGTGTGGTAGATTCTCCTTCTTCAGCAAGTGAGGCACACCGAGAATAACAAAGGCCTCCTTAACATCATCATAGATCCTAATGGCTTTGGCACTTGACCTCGAGAACCACCGAGTATTGTGGTCCTTGTCTAGAATGGCATTGTATCGGTCCGCTTGCCCTTGAGTGCGCAAGATCACATTGTCCATGCGAGGTGGAGATGGGGACCTCTGATTCCTCCTCTTCTTCTAGGCTCGGGTAGCGGGTCGGCTTGAACTTGCCATGTGATCTACAAAACAATTATGATATTTCCAAGATAAGATCCACTCAAGTAGATTAGACAAGAGACCCCATACTTGGTCTCGAAATAACCCTCAGAATTATTCGTTAACTACCCAATTGGGTCGGTAACGTGTTCTGGACTGGTTTCTAACTTTGAGGCTACGCAGGGTTGTTAACGAGCTTAGCTGGGTCGTTAACGACCTTTCGCGAGCCAGTTCATAGAATCCTAATGTTTATCAACTCTAAAATCAAGCCATGAATCAAGCATGCATCCTCTATAATCCTTCACTAGACACAACATCGAGTATACGCACCCCATACATGCTTAATTACCCATCTCGAACATGCTAAATTTACCCAAAATTATCATGGTGAAGAGCAAACTCAATTTCTAGAACAAGAACATTTATGACTTTCAAATCAAATTTTTGCAACGATGAATCTATCATGAACAACCTTCCCTAGATCGAGAATCACTACCAATGTATGAAATAGAATCCATGGGCAAGATAAAACATGCTATTCGACCACCTCTAAAAACACAATCAAGATATGAAATTTCTACCCTAAAAACCATGAATCATGTAATAAAGAGTTAGGGTGTAGAAATCATACCTGAAGATTGATAAATTGAAGAACAAAAGTCGATTTTGTGTGGTTAACGAGCTTGGATCTCGTCGGTGGGAAAACTGGGGCGGCGGGCTTCGGTAACGGGGGCGTTTTCCGAAGATCGGTGGAGCGGAATATTCCAATCGATGGTGAAGGGTCTTCGGTAGAAATTTGAGGGAATTTGAGTTTGGGATTTGAGGATTTAAGAGTAGGATTTTGAGAGTTTTAGAAGAGTTCAATAGGAGAGGGTAGAAATAGGAGGGGGTGGGTAGGTAATGGCGGCTGGGGGGTGGGGGTAAGGAATATGGTAGAAGATAGATGATAGATTAGGGTTAAAATAAAACTTACCTGCCCGAGTCGGTTCGCCAAACAAGGTCGTTAACGACCCTGGGTTGGTCGTTAATGAGCCACCGTAGCCTCCTTGAATGATTTTCGAGCCTTTCTCCTGCATCTTGTTAGCTCAAAATTTTATCCTATTTTTCTATCCTAAAAACAACTAACAAAACTCAAAAGAAAGCTAGGAAAATCTAGTCTATACTAAAAGCGGGTTGCCTCCCGTAAGCGCTATTTTTTAACGTCGTCAACCCGACGTACTTACCTTGGCTCAAGGTGGATCTATGTTGGGGTCCTGAGTTACGCCATACATAGCCTTGTAGGCATTATTCGCTTGAGTCACTAGACGTGGTCCTGTGTCTTCTATGAGTATGCCCGATATTCCCACATATGGGTTAGTGAAATCAGAAAACCAAGGTGGTTTGGACTCTTCTATAGCATATACCGTGGGGCATGGTGTAGGAGTGAAGTAAGAAGAGAGTACTCACCTTGATTATAACCTTGCATGTGGGACTCGCTATTGGGCCAAGGACGCTCGGCAAGGTCCTGTGTGAGAATCTCGTCCTCTTTTGAAGTTGGAGGAAGTTCGGTAGTATCATCTATGCCGAGTTCTGGTTGGGTCAACTCGATTTGTGCGACCGCAGTTGGGTCATTTGCGTTTTGATCTAAGCTGAATTCCACACGTTCCTCTCCAATATCAAAAGTGAGAAGTCCTTTCCGCACATCTACCTTGGCACTTGCTGTAGTTAGGAATGGTCTACCTAGGATAATGGGGACATGATGATCTTCAGGCATATCGAGGACAATGAAATCATTCGATATAAAGAATTTCCCGACTTGAATAGGATAGTCGTCCACGACTCTTGTGTCTTTGACGCATGATCTGTCGGCCATGAATAGGTTCATATCTACAGGCTCTAGTGGTCCCATGTTAGCTTTAGACTAGATTGCGAGATGAAGTAAACTAGTGTTGGCTCCAAGATTACATAGAGCTTTGAACTTGTGGTCGCCTATTCCAATCGTTATTGCAAATCTCCCTGGGTCTCCTAACTTTTCTGGTAGAGCAATAGATCTGACTTCATCTTGCAACTCTATAATGGATCTTTTCCTGCTAAGAATATCCTTCAAAAATTTCGTGTAAGCCGACATTTCGCTTAGGGCCTCAGTAGAGTCCACGGATTGAACTTACTCTCAGTAGAGTCCACGGATTTCTTAGTGGGAAATGGAAGAGATTTCACCATTCTCGGAACCAAGTTAGGCTCGAGAGGTGAAGTTACCGGGTCGACACTAGGGTCGTTGGGTACGCTCGGCGGGTCGTTACCGACCCTAATGGGATCGTCAACTACCCTGGTATGGAGAGGAGGGCTCGGTTTAGAAAACTTACCTGGGTTAGGGTCGTTAGGTACCCTTGGAGCCTCGTCGCCATGTTGTCCTAGTTCGGTACTCGCCCTCGCTGGCTCGTTATCGAGCTGAACCGTGGCGTCCTCTTCCGTATTGTCCTTAGCCTGGACACTTTCCGGTAATGTCTTTCCGCTCCTAAGGTGTACTGTTGCTATCTGTCCTTTAGGGTTCACTTCGGGACGGCCCGGAAGTTGCCCTTGTGGCCTCGGAATCTGTGCATCAAGGTTCCCTAGTTGGGAACCAACATTCTTCTTCCATACATCGAACTCTCCCCATCTTATATTTTGGTGGTTAAGGTTGGCTTGAACTTCATTAACTTTGTCGTGGACTCCATTAATGCTTTCCTGT
The DNA here is from genome assembly GCA_964016875.1 of Fallopia convolvulus. NCBI lineage: Eukaryota > Viridiplantae > Streptophyta > Magnoliopsida > Caryophyllales > Polygonaceae > Fallopia > Fallopia convolvulus. Next base: position 23,430,694 of record OZ024724.1, read on the forward strand.
GACCCTTGTACCCATGATGGTGGCTCCTGATGGCCTGGAGGTCGATAAGGCGCAGGTCGTCTATCCGGTGGAGGCGCTGCATAGTTTGGATTTGGATTTTGATTGCCCCATGCTTGATAGTTGTTTGACTTGTCAAAATTGCTAGGCTGGTTCCTGTATGGGCCTCTCATGTAATTCATTTCAACAATTGTCTCAACGGCTCATACTTGCTCTATGTTAGTGCAAACAGAAGTACTATGGGTAGAAGAACCACACTCTTGACAAGATTGAGAGGATTTCAGAAAACATACCTTCTTATTCAGGCGGTTGACCTCATCTTGTAGAAATTGATTTTTAACATCTGGGTCAACTTCTTCTCGGTTAGGCATGTAGAGACGTTTTTGGGGTTATGGAGTTTGCTGGGTTCCATACATGGCATCATAATTGGACAGCTTATCCAGCAATTCCCATGCAGTCGTAGGGTCCATCTCTATAAAATCGCACGTTGTATGCGTGTTGATAAGGTTCTTGGTCTCTGCGTTGATACCCTGGAAAAAGATTTCTTGAAGAACATATAAAGGTTGCCCATGAGTGGGGCACTGTCTAAGCATTTCTTTAAATCTTTCCCATGTTTCAACAAAAGTCTCATTACGCAGCTGGTGATAGGAGGTGATGCGCTTCCTCAACTCCGTTGTTTTGGCAGGCGAGAAAAATTTTGTAAGAAATTGATCATACAAGTTCTTCCAAGTCCTAATAGACTTAGGAGGTAAGCTCTCCAACCAACTCAGGGCCTTCCCAGCAAGAGTTTAGGTTGTTCAATCCCCATTATAAGCACCACAAGACCAAATAATTCCCACCTTGAGAAATACCAAAAGCCCCATTACAACCCGGCTGAATGGAACCTCTTTGAGGACCTCCATTGAGCCAAGTTCGAATTCTTTGTGGACTTTGTATTAGGCATCTCTAGGTGGAGGATTTGGTGATATTAGCTTCAATAGTAAGTCCTTACTTGCATGATTTTGAGCTTGAGTGTTCATTGCTATACCCATACACACGATGAGTGATACACATTCACGTATCCCTAAAGTGAGGCTTAGTTGCATTGACTCTATTCCTTGGAACACTTAATCATGTGTGATGACGTAATCTTGCTTGAATATCAATTACTTGTGCTTAAATGTGTTTTCATATGAGGCTTTACTTGAAGATTATGTTTCGGTTTTGCTTACATTGTTATTGCTTGAGGACAAGCAAGTTTAAGTATGGGGTATTTTGATGTCTCTTTATTTGGTGGTGTTTTTATATATGATTTCCTTTGTAAATATGTTTCTTTTTCCCCTTTTCTTGTGTGTTTTGTTCCTTTTTAGCTTAGTTCCCGTATTTCTATGAGATTCGGAGACTATGCGCGTTTTATGTGTTTTGTAGGTGTTTTGGCATGGATCAAGGGTCGTTTTGAAGGAGAATCGGAACATGGAGCAAGGCCCGAGCTTAAGAGGGAAAGAGAGGAGCAAGCCATGAAGAAGAACAAGAGAAAAGCCAACAAGAAGAAGGTGGAACGAGGTCCGGATCGAGTTAGAACCCACGCCGGACCCGAGTTGATTTTTTGACCTCGGACCGACTTGCCCAGTAAGTCGGGCCCGAGGTGTTCCGTGTCGGTCCGAGTCGGTCGCTGGCTGGATTGGGCTCCTAGGCACGTAATTGTAAACTACCACTTTTTCCCCTCATCTATAAAGGCTCTCTTATCTTCTAATTGGAGGAGGTTCCCACACACTAGCAAGGAAGCAACTCTCAAAAACTCTCAAGAGGATACTTGGAGAGCAAGGAGGAAGGAGAGGAGAAGGAGAAGAGAGGGAATCGGCATAGGAGAAGGAGATTTGATAGGTTTGGTTGATAGATTAGCTTTGCCTTGTTTTGATTTTGTGGATTTGGAAACCTTGTTTTGATTTTGTGGATTGCTTTTGATTTGTGAATGAAATTTGGCTTTGGTTTGAGATTGATGATGTTGATTGCTTTGCTTTGTGATTTGTTTGCTTTCTTTGTTTGACATATGGAGTAGATCTCCTTGATCTTGGGTTATGGGGGAAAACTCTAGCTAGGTTGGGCTAGAAACCGCAATTCCATAAGCCTTGAGTGCTTGATCTAGGAACCCACTCTACATAGAGCTACAATTCCTTATGAAAGTAAGGAATCAAGGCTTGTGATTGGCAAAGTAGCGAAAGTGAACATTTGTCGATCTCAAGACCTTGCTTCGAAGGGGATTTCCCCAATGATCGATGTGTAGAAGTGGTTGGAACGAGGGTGAAAGCACTCGATCCTATTCCGATCATCACTTATTGCTTGAATTGGGGTGGAAAAGCCTTAATCTACTAGAGAAGGAACCCAAAAGCCCAAGATCTACTTTCAATCTTTGAGTTCGACAAAACCCAGCTACATCGGGCCCGACTTGCTCTGCGTCGGTCCCGACTTCCCTCTTCGTCGCCAACATCGGGCCCGACGTGACACTTGTGTCGGTCCCGACGTGACACTTGTGTCGGTCCCGACGTGACACTTGTGTCGGTCCCGACGTGACACTTGTGTCGGTCCCGACGTGACACTTGTGTCGGTCCCGACTTTCTCTTTGTTTTCCTTTGTTTTAAGTTCTCCTTTCCAGCTTTCTAGTGTTTAGGCACCTCAATCGAGTAGATTTCCCTAGTGTTCGACACCCACAACGTGCTACAACGGGGTCGGGTTATAAATTGTATCTCTAGACCCTCGCATTCGTGAGCGATCAAAAGATTGGCGCCGGTGCCGGGGAATTCTAAGTGCATTGAGTGCCAATTTGGTGAGTTTCTTGTGTTTTGGTAGTGATTTGGGTGAGGGAATAGCCCAAACCCTTTGTTTGTTTTTGATTTGGTTTGGTTTGTGTCTTTATTTGGTAGGTGTATGCGAGCTCGTTCCTCCCGAGGAACACTTGAGCTTGAGTTTGTGAGTGATCCGAAAAGTATTCTCAAAGAAGCCCGAAGAAGGAAAAGGATGGAGAATCAAGCTCTCCATGGTGATGAGGAGTTGGCTCGACTTAGGGCCGAAATGGCTAGATTGCAACTTGAGAAGGACAATCAAGAGGCGGTGGCAAGAAGAGAACGGGAGCAACGGACGAGGGCCGAGGCTCAACTCAACGCTCTACCCCGGAATGCACGCCAATACATGCATTCGGAGTTGAGGGTACCCGAACCGGTTATTGTGCTTCCCGAGGTTGCCAAGAATTTTGAGATCAAGACGCAATTCATCTCCCTCATCAAGCGTGATCAATTCGAGGGCCGTCCACATGAGTGTCCCATAGAGCACGTCAAACGCTTTGTGGACATGTGTGAGACGATCTCTACCGACGAGGAGACGATGGAGTATGTGCTTCTAAAGGCGTTCAAGTGGTCACTTCGGGGCAAGGCCACACATTGGCTCGAGAGCCAAGCCCCAAGGTCGATCACAACTTGGAAGGCACTCCATGATGCTTTCTTGATGAAGTTCTTCCCGTCCTCAAAGACAACCGAGCTAAGAAGGAAAATTGCAAGCTTTCAACAAGGTCCGAATGAGCCTCTCTTCGAAGCATGGGACCATTTCAAGGAGATGTTGCGCCAATTTCCTACTCATGGCCAACAACCATATGTGCTCCAAGACATCTTTTTCCAAGGCATCAATCTGGCAACGAAGGACAAGCTCAATCTCCATACCGATTGTGGGTTCATAGACTTGACACCGGATCAAGCTTGGGAGCTACTTGACAAGCTATCCGATTATGAGGCCATGTATGGGGTGAGTCAAGCTAGCAAAGAGGAGAAAGTTCAAGATGAAGGTGCAAGGAAGTTATATGATCCAAGGGGAGAAGACATTGACAAGGATGTGAAGCTCCAATTCCTTGAAGGTGAAGTGAGCAAGCTTAAGAGGCAAGTCCACTACTACAAGCAAAATGCTAGAGCTTGTGAGGGGTGTGGATCCTTTGCACAGGCTACACAAGTTTGTCCGAATGAGAACCAAGTGCGCTTGGCCGAGCAAATTGAGGTGGCAAACTATGTTCGAGGAAATTTCGGTGGAAGAGGCAACTTCAACAATGGTGGTAATGGCCGGTGGAACAATGGTCAAGCTCAAGGCTACAACAACAACTTCAACCAAAACGAGCCAAGGGCGCCGCAACCACCACCATATAGGCCACCGGGATTCAATGAGCTACAATCATTGGCACAAGAGATGAGGGATGGGTTCAAGGAGATGAGGACTCAATTCAATGAGTTTGGTGCATGGAGGAGGAAAGTCGACAATCAATTTGCCCAAATTGCAACTCAAGCCCCGAGAGAGAATGGGAGACTTCCGGGCCGACCCGAGGAGAACCCCCGAGCTCAAAACAATCAAAATGATGTCCGGGCAGTTGGATTGAGAAGTGGCCGAAACCTATCCGAGCCACACATGCCTAAGAAGAATGAAGAGAGCCGGACCGATTTACCCAGCAAGTTGGGTCCGAGGTTCCCTGAAGTCGACCCAGCAGGAAGATCAACTCCTCTACCTCGGACCGAGGTTGAGAGTGAGTCGGGCCCGACGTACCCAAATGTCGATTCGACTACTCTGCCTCAGCTCTGCCCCAGGAACGAGGTACACGTGACATCGGGCCCGACTTCCATCAACGTCGGTCCGGTGCCTTCTATGGTGATGAGGTCCCGAGGCACTATGAGCATGGAGAGGGGAGTGGTGCAAGGCAAGAACAAGCTCAAGGTGGCAGTTATGAAGGCTACGCCCAATGGTATGGTCCGGGAATGGTGTTTCCCGAGCGACAACAAACGGTGGACATGTCCTTCTTGGCCAACCAAATGGCCCATCTTCAACTTCAACATGAGAATGTTCTTCAAGAGGTCCATCAAGTGAATCTTCAACAACAATACATGTACCAACAACAACAACAATTGTTTCAACAACAAGGTGCTTTCCAAGCTAGCCAAGAAGAGATGAACCGAGCCCTCGGCTACACTAGGCGAGAGGTGGATGAGCTTAGAGAGGTGGAGGACCAAAGGTGGCGGGTCCAAGATAGCTTCAACACATGGATGAGCGGGAACTTCCCTTCCCGTGAGGACCAATGGACGCGCCCGGATCCTCAACTCCAACCACCACCACAAGACTTCTACCAAGAGCAAGTGTACGAGAGGGAGCGGCAACCGAGACTCCTAAGAGGATATAGGCGTGACAACCCCTTCGAATGATTCTAGACATGCCATTGAAGAATAAAGAAATTGTGAGCTCTTTGAACTCTTCTCTCTTGCTTTTAAGTTTTGGTTTCCTTGTTTGATGGGGACATCAAAAATGTTAAGTATGGGGTGGGGGTAAGTGTGCTCATGATTTCACTTGCTTGTGTGTGTTTGTTATTTTGAGGATATTGGGTTTTCGGTTTCTAGTTTGTGTTTGGGATGTTTGTTTCTTGGTTTGTGGAATGACATGGATGATTGATTTGGTTTTGAATGGATGAGTCTTTGTTTTTGGTTTTGTATAGAGAAAGTTTTGCAAAAATCCATAAAAATTTGAAAAATTGTGTTGAAAAGAACAAAAAGATTTTGTGTTTTGTAGTTTTTGGACTAGAAATTCCCATCTTAGATGTCCAAACGAAAGCTAATGATGATGTGAGCATGTAAATTCCTTTGCATATTTTTGGATGGTTTAGGCTCTAAAATGATGTTGCTTTTGATGTGATCATGATATCTTGCTTGTTTTATTGAACATTTGAGTTCTAGGATGAGTTCTTATGCAACTAAGTATAAGTGACCCTTGTGAGATTGATTTTTTGCCATTTTAGGGATGCTTGTTCATATTTGCATATCCCTCATGTTTCTTGTGTGATTAGCTCATGCATGCTTAGTAAAACTTGTTATTGCGGTGTTTATCTATTTTCCAAGACCGTCATGAGATTTGTCCTAGCATTGTGACATTGATTTTGAACTTTATTCTTTTAGTCACATAAATGTTCCATATCCTACCATGAAGTGAATCCTTTGTTTGTAGCCCCGTTTTAGCCTAGGCCTTTGTTTGAAACTCCTCAAAAATATTATTCCTAGCCTTATATGACTTGACCCTTATGGGATTGGACTTTAGAAGAGAGGTTTGGATTGTATTTGAAGAGTTGAGATTCTCTTTGGTTTAAGGGCAAAGAATGGTGTCATGAATCACGTGGGTAGTGCATCTTTGTTTGCAAAAAGAAAATGAAGAAGAAGGAAGAAAGAAAGAAAGAAAATGTTGGAAATGGAAAGTGGAATGAAAGTAAAGAGCTTAAGTGAAGAAAAAGGGTCCGACCGAGTTACACACCACATCGGGCCCGATGTCATAAGAAAGTCGGTCCAATGTAGAAAGTGTGGAAAATCCAACAAAAAGCCTAAGAGCAAAGATGAAGTGGAATGTTAAGTGAAATTTTGGGTTGAGAGGAAAAATGTTAAGTCTTTTGGATGAGTGTGAAATTGATTGTGGAGTTTTCGTGAAGCTGGTGAGAGTTTAGGTTGTTCAATCCCCATTGTAAGCACCACAAGACCAAATAATTCCCACCTTGAGAAATACCAAAAGCCCCATTACAACCCGACCGAATGGAACCTCTTTGAGGACCTCCATTGAGCCAAGTTCGAATTCTTTGTGTACTTTGTATTAGGCATCTCTAGGTGGAGGATTGGGTGATATTAGCTTCAATAGTAAAGTCCTTGATGTCTCTCTATTTGGTGATGTTTTCATATGTGATTTCCTTTGTAAATATGTTTCTTTTTCCCCTTTTCTTGTGCGTTTTGTTCCTTTTTAGCTTAGTTCCCGTATTTCTATGAGATTCGGAGACTACGCACCTTTTATGTGTTTTGTAGGTAATTTGGCATGAATCAAGGATCGATTTGAAGGAGGGTCGAGACATGGAGCAAAGGCCGAGCTAAAGCGGGAAAGAGAGAAGCAAGCCATGAAGAAGAACAAGAGAAGTCAACTAAGAAGAAGGTGGAACGAAGTCAGGACCGAGTTGCAACAACGTCGGGCCCGACTTTGAAGTTTCCAACCTCGGACCGAGATGCACAGTACCTCGGGCCCGAGGTTCCTCCGTGTCGGGCCGATTCGGTCACCGGACTACTTGGGCTCCAAGGCACGAATTTGTGAACTTCCACTTTTGCCCCTCATCTAATCTATAAAAGGCCCTCTTGTCTTCTAAGAAAGGGTTCCCTCACACACACACAAAAAGGGGGGTTCCAAGGGAGCGAAGAGGATACTTGGAGAGCAAGGAGGAAGGAGAAGAGGAGGAGAAGAGAGAGAATCGGCCAAGAGAGAGGAAGGCTTGATAGGTTTTGTTGATTGTTTAGCTTTGATTTGCTTTGATCTTGTGGATTTGAAAACCCTTGATTTGAATTTGTGGATTGCTTTGGATTTGAATGAAACCTTGCTTTGTTTTGAGATTGATTATGATGATTGCTTTCTCTTTTGATTTGATTGCTTTCTTTGCTTGTCACATGGAGTAGATCTCCTTGATCTTGGGTTATGGGGGAAAACCCTAGCTAGGTTTAGGCTAGAAACCCCAATTCCATAGCCTTGAGTGTTTGATCTAAGGAACCCACTCTACATAGAGCTACAATTCCTTGCGAAAGTTGGGAATCAAGGCTTGAGATTGGCAAAGTAGCGAAAGTGAACATGTGTCAATCTCAAGACCTTGCTTCGAAGGGGATTTCCCCATGGATCGAGGTGTAGATGTGGTTGGAACGAGGGCGAAAGCACTCGATCCTAGTCCGATCATCACTCATTGCCTGAATTGGGGTGGAAAAGCCTTAATCAACTAGGGAAGGAACCCAAAAGCCCAAGATCTACTTTTAAAATCTTTGAGTTCGACATCCCCAGCTACCTCGGGCCCGACTTACCCAGTGTCGGTCCCGACTTCCTCTTGTCGCCAACCTCGGGCCCGACGTGACCTCAGTGTCGGTCCCGACTGTTTTCTTTGTTTTCCTTTGTTTTATGCTCTCCTTTCTATCTTCCTAGTATCTATGCACATCGATCGAGTAGACTTCCCGAGTGTTCGACACCCACCACGAACTACAACGGGGTCGGGTTATAAATTGTATCTCTTGACCCTCGCATCCGAGAGCGATCAAAAGATTGGCGCCGTTGCCGGGGAAGTCTAAGTGCATTGAGTGCCAATTTGGTGAGTTTCTTGTGTTTTTGTAGTGATTTGGGTGAGGGAATAACCCAAACCCTTTGTTTGTTTTTGATTTGTTTTGGTTTGTGTTTTTGTTTCATAGGTGTATGCTAGCTCGTTCCTCCCGAGGAACACTTGAGCTTGAGTTTGTGAGTGATCCGGAAAGTATTCTCAAGGAAGACCGAAGAAGGAAAAGGATGGCGAATCAAGCTCTCCATGTTGATGAGGAGTTGGCACAATTAGGGCCGAAATGGCTAGATTGCAACTTGAGAGGGACAATCAAGAAGAGGTGGCAAGAAGAGAACGGGAGCAACGGATGAGAGCCGAGGCTTAACACAACGCTCTACCCCGGAATGCACGCCAATACATGCATCCGGAGTTGAGGGTACCCGAGCCGACTATTGTGCTTCCCGAGGTTGCCAAGAATTTTGAGATCAAGACGCAATTCATCTCCCTCATCAAGCGAGATCAATTCGATGGCCGTCCACATGAGTGTCCCATAGAGCATGTTGAACGATTTGTGGACATGTGTGAGACGATCTCTACCGACGAGGAGACATTGGAGTATGTGCTTCTAAAGGCGTTCAAATGGTCACTTGGGGGCAAGGCCGCACATTGGCTCGAGAGCCAAGCTCCTAGGTCAATCACAACTTGGAAGACACTCTATGATGCTTTCTTGATGAAGTTCTTCCCTCCCTCAAAGACAACCGAGCTAAGAAGGAAGATTGCAAGCTTTCAACAAGGTCCGAATGAGCCTCTCTTCGAAGCATGGGACCGTTTCAAGGAGATGTTGCGCCAATGTCCTACTCATGGCCAACAACCATATGTGCTTCAAGACATCTTTTTCCAAGGCATCAATCCGGTAACGAAGGACAAGCTCAATCTCCACACCGATTGTGGGTTCATAGACTTGACACCGGATCAAGCTTGGGAGCTACTTGACAAGCTATCCGATTATGAGGCCATGTATGGGGTGAGTCAAGCTAGAAAGGAGGTGAAATTTCAAGGTGAAGGTGCAAGGAAGTTATATGATCCAAAGGGAGAAGACATTGATAGGGATGTGAAGCTCCAATTCCTTGAAGGTGAAGTGAGCAAGCTTAAGAGGCAAGTCCACTACTACAAGCAAAATGCTAGAGCTTGTGAGGAGTGTGGATCCTTTGCACATGCTACACAAGTTTGTCCGAATGAGAGCCAAGTGCGCTTGGCCGAGCGAATTGAGGAGGCAAACTATGTTCGAGGAAATTTCGGTGGAAGAGGCAATTTCAACAATGGTGGCAATGGCCGGTGGAACAACGGTCAAGCTCAAAGCTACAACAACAACTTCAACCAAAACAAATCGAGGGCGCCACCACCACCATATAGACCACCGGGATTCAATGAGTTACAAACATTTGCTCAAGAGATGAGAGATGGGTTCAAGGAGATGAGGAACCAATTCAATGAGTTTGGTGCATGGAGGAGGCAAGTCGATAATCAATTTGCCCAAATTGCGACTCAAGCCCCGAGAGAGAATGGGAGACTTCCGGGCCGACCCGAGGAGAATCCTCGAGCTCAAAACAATCAAAATGAAGTCCGGGCAATTGGATTGAGAAGTGGTCGAAACCTACCCGAGCCACACGTGCCTAAGAAGAGTGAAGAGAGTCGGACCAACTTACCCAGCAAGTCGGGTCCGACGTTCCCCGAAGTCGACCCAGCAAGAAGATCGACTCCTTCACCACGGACCGAGGTTGAGAGCAACTCGGGACCGACGTACACAGACCTCGATCCGACCCCTCTGCCCAGGACCGAGATTCACAACATCGGGCCCGACATGGTGCCCAAGTCGGTCCAACCAGGAAGTGTTGCAAATGAAGCGGGGAAGTCCAAAGAAGTTGATCCAAGCAAGATTCAAGGTGCAACAATTCTTCCATATCCCTCAAAGAAGCCGAAAGATGTTGTTGAGAACAAGTTCAAGAGGTTTCTCAAACTCTTGCAAGGCTTGAACATCTCCATCCCGTTCACCGACGCATTGAGTGAGATGCCATCTTATGCCAAGTTTTTAAGGGAGATTTTGAGCAAGAAGAGGTCCATAGTGGAAATGCAAGATGAAGTCAAGACCTTGGAGTTACCACAAAAGCTAGGAGATCCTGGTCGTTTTGCTATAACCATTGGTGTGGGGTCTCAAAATTTCCAAGCCTTATGTGACCTTGGGGCAAGTGTTTCGGTAATGCCCGCTAGCATTTGGAGAAGAGCAAATTTGGGTGAAATGGAGCCGGCCGATATGTCCCTAACCATGGCCGACGGTTCCATCATCAAGGCCAAAGGAATATTGGATGACGTTCCGGTGAGGGTTGGAAAGTACTTTGTCCCCGATGATTTCGTGATCTTGGACATGCATGAGGATCCCTTGGTTCCAATAATCTTAGGGAGACCATTCTTAGCTACGGCGGGGGCAAGGTTTGATGTCAAGAACGGGAAGGTCTCCTTTGAGATTGGGGAAGAGAAGGTCGATTTTCACTTCAACAAAGCTTTGAATGAGCCGGACGCCTTGGCCATTCTTAAAAATGAAGAGAGTGCCAAGAGAGAAAGTGAAGAAGTGGAAGTTGCTAGGGAGGTTGTTGCATTAGGGGGTGATGAAAGCTTCAATGAACAAATACAAGTGAGGGAGTTGTTGGAGCAACTTAAGGATCAAGATGAGTCAAGGAACAATGCTAGCTCAAGAAGAGATGAAGAGTATCCTTACTCATATCCTTTTAATGTTGGTGAAGATCACAATTCTTCCCAAAATTTTGATTCCTACATTTGCTTGAGTGATTTGAATGATGACTTAGGAGACTCCTATATTTGCCTTAGTGATTTAAAAGGTGAATTGGTAGAATCTCCTAGGAATACTTTGGATGACTATGGTGTAGGACAAGAAAAACATGATGGAGCAAGCAAGGAGGAGAAATCTCATCCGTTGGAGGATTATGATGAGATAGGCCCGAGATCGGAGAGCCATGCCTATGTAGACCATCGTTGGTGGTTTTATGGGTATGAAGGCAATGGGAATGGGCATAACAATGGCGAGCAATTCACCGTGTTTCACCCGCCATAAGGTTGAGGTTAGGAAGTCAAGCTAGTGACTCTAAACGAGCGCTTCTCGGGAGGCAACCCGAGCTAGTAGCTTTCTTTTCGTAATTTTAGTTTGATTTTCTTAGTTTAGCTTAGCTTTTCTCTAACCAATCCCTATCTAGTGTTTTGTGGATTTATGGTGTTGTGCATCCTTCAAAGTTGTGTAGGATTTGAGGTGAAATATTTAAATGGAAATATGGGAAAGAAGTTGCATGAGGATGGAGTAAAATTGGCAACCCGAATACTCCCACATCGAGCCCAGATAAGTCGGGCCCGACATAGGGACGTCGGTCCATGAAGTCGGTCCAACTTGATTCGACTAGTTAGAATGCCAATTTTGCCCTTGACCTAATTTGTCCCTTTTCCCCATTAAATATTATCCCCCACCTACCTACCATCTTCATTATCAACTACCATTCCCAAAATACAACCCCTCTCCCTCAAAAGCCTTCAATGTCAGCCGCCCCTACCCTCACCATACTCGATCCACATCCATCCCACTTCATCTCGTTCCAACCACAAAAAGGCCTCCCAAACCCGAATCCAAGTAGAAATCTCGAGTTCAATATAGTCCTTCGTCCCCCATCTAGATCTAGATCTAGGAAATTTGAGTTCTAAGTTGCCTATTTGTTCAAAAGTTCAAATACTCTTCGAATCCAGTATGTGTTACTCGATCTCTACTTATTTCTTTGAAAATTTTGTGCTTTCATTGCGTAGATTGAGTAATGCCATGTTTGATTGAGAGCTTGAGCTTTAGCATCAATGGTGGATTTGCATGATTTGTGAAATTGAGCTTTAAAGTTGTTTATGCATGCTTAGATCCATTTAGAACTTCGATTAGGGATGTTTGATGGTTGAATTTGAAATTTAAGTGCATGATAGAGTGATTTGGGTTGATTTGAGGTTAGAATCGAAGCATGAACTAGGTCGAGATCGACGTGCCCAGGAGAGTCGGGCCCGAGTTGTGGAAGTCGGTCCAACAAGTCGGACCGAGGTTGAGTAAGTCGGGCCCGACATAGGTTGGAAGTCGATCCTTGTTGTTTTTGCTCTCTTCTTGTGATATCATGTGAATTCATGTGTTTAATTGTTGGCTATAGCCTAATCATGATGTAGAATGATCATTTGCTTAGCTATTGTTAGAAGATGTCCATGATGATTTATGTTGAATTGAGATGCATGTGAGTCTAGAGACTAAGTATGGGGTTCCCTTTGTGTTGAAGTGTTATTGTGTGTTGATAAGTGCTTTTGTTGGGTTGTATGGAGTTTATCTTGGATCCTTTTGTTTGGATGTGTGTAGGTACAATGGAGACAAGAGCTTCATCCTCTCATGCGGAAAGGCCAAGGAAGAAGTTCAAGAAGTCAAGGAAAGAGCCGAAGTTGGAGGATGTCTATTTGGAGGATGACGAGCAAGTGGAGGATTATGAAAGATATATGGCGCTTGAGCACCACACGAGGTGGCTTGATTGGGAAGCCGTAAGGAAGAGGACATGGATGTCGATCAAGGGCAAAATGAAGAAGATGAGCGCTTCCAAGGTTTGATGGCCAACCTCCAAGCCACGCACCAAGCTCCAACACAAGCGGACCGAGGTACATACCAAGTCGGGCCCGACTTCCCTCAACGTCGGTCCACTTCATTCCATGGTGGTGAGGTCCCGAGGCATTATGAACGTGGAGAAGGGAGCGGTGCAAGGCGAGAGCAATTCCAAGGTGGCGGTTATGAAGGCTATGCCCAATGGTACGGTCCGGGAATGGTGTTTCCCGAGCAACAACAACCGGTGGACATGTCCTTCTTAGCCAACCAAATGGCTCATCTCCAACATCAACAAGAGAATGTTCTCCAAGAGGTCCATCAAGTGAACCAACATCAACAACAAATGTACCAACAACAACAACAAATGCTTCAACAACAAAGCTCTTTCCAAGCTAGCCAACAAGAGATGAACCGGGCCCTCGGCTACACTAGGCGAGTGGTGGAGGAGCTTAGAGAGGTGGAAGACCAAAGGTGGCGGGTCCAAGATAGCTACAACACGTGGATGAGCGGGAACTTCCCTTCCCGTGAGGACCAATGGACACGCCCGGAGCCTCAACTCCAACCACCACCACAAGACTTCTACCAAGAGCAAGTGTACGAGAGGGAGCGGCAAGCAAGGCTCCAAAGAGGACGTAAACGTGACAACCCCTTTGAGTGATCCTATACATGCCATTGAAGAATAAGAAATTGTGAGCTTTTCATACTCTTCTCTCTTGCTTTTAAGTTTTGATTTCCTTGTTTGATGGGGACATCAAAATTTTAAGTATGGGGTGGGGGTAGGTGTGTTCATGATTTCACTTGTTTATGTTTGTTTGTTATTATGAGGATATTTAGTTTGTGTTTCTAGTTTGTATTTGGGATGTTTGGTAAGTGGTTTGAGTCAAGACGTGGATGATTAATTTGGTCTTGAATGGATTAGTTTTTGGTTTTAGAGAAATTTTTGCAAAACAAATCCATAAAAAAAAAAATTGAAAAATTGTGTTAAAAACAACAAAAAGATTTTGTGTTTTGTAGGTTTTGGACTAGAAATTCCCATCTTAGATTGCCAAAATAAAAGCTAATGATGATGTGAGCATGTAAATTCCTTTGCATATTTTTGGATGGTTTAGCCTCTAAAATGATGTTGCTTTTGATGTGATCATGATATCTTGCTTGTTTTATTGAACATTTGAGTTCTAGGATGAGTTCTTATGCAACTAAGTATGAGTGACCCTTGTGAGATTGATTTTTTGCCATTTTAGGGATGCTTGTTCATATTTGCATATCCCTCATGTTTCTTGTGTGATTAGCTCATGCATGCTTAGTAAAACTTGTTATTGCGGTGTTTATCTATTTTCCAAGACCGTCATGAGATTTGTCCTAGCATTGTGACATTGATTTTGAACTTTATTCTTTTAGTCACATAAATGTTCCATATCCTACCATGAAGTGAATCCTTTGTTTGTAGCCCCGTTTTAGCCTAGGCCTTTGTTTGAAACTCCTCAAAAATATTATTCCTAGCCTTATATGACTTGACCCTTATGGGATTGGACTTTAGAAGAGAGGTTTGGATTGTATTTGAAGAGTTGAGATTCTCTTGGGTTTAAGGGCAAAGAATGGTGTTATGAATCATGTGGGTAGTGCATCTTTGTTGTACAAAAATGAAAAAAAAAAGAAAGAAAAGAAAGAAAGAAAATGTTGGAAATGTAAAGTGGAATGAAAGCAAAGAGCTTAAGTGAAGAAAATGGTCCGACCGAGTTACAAGCAACATCGGGCCCGATGTCATAAGAAAGTCGGTCCAAATGTAGAAAGTATTGAAAATCCAACAAAAAGCATAAAAGCAAAGATGAAGTGGAATGTTAAGTGAAATTTTGTGTTGAAAGGAAAATGTTAAGTCTTTTGGGTGGGTGTGAAAGTAATTGTGGGATTTGGTGAAATTGGTGAGAGTTTAGGTTGTTCAATCCCCATTATAAGCACCACAAGACCAAATAATTCCCACCTTGAAAAATACCAAAAGCCCCATTACAACCCGGCCGAATGGAACCTCTTTGAGGACCTCCATTGAGCCAAGTTCGAAATTCTTTGTGTACTTTGCATTAGGCATCTCTAGGTGGAGGAATTGGTGATATTAGATTCAATAGTAAAGTCTTTACTTGCATCATTTTTGAGCTTGAGTGTTCATTGCTAAACCCAAACACATGATGAGTGATACACATTCACATATCCCTAAAGTGAGGCTTAGTTGCATTGACTTTATTCCTTGGAACACTTAATCATGTGTGATGATGTAATCTTGCTTGAATATCGATCACTTGTGCTTAAAATGTGTTTTCATACGAGGCTTTACTTGAAGATTATGTTTCGGTCTTGCTTACATTGTTATTGCTTGAGGACAAGCAAGTTTAAGTATGGGGTATTTTGATGTCTCTCTATTTGGTGGTGTTTACATATGTGATTTCCTTTGTAAATATGTTTCTTTTTCCCCTTTTCTTGTGCGTTTTGTTCCTTTTTAGCTTAGTTCCCGTATTTCTATGAGATTCGGAGACTACGCACCTTTTATGTGTTTTGTAGGTAATTTGGCATGAATCAAGGATCGATTTGAAGGAGGGTCGAGACATGGAGCAAAGGCCGAGCTAAAGCGGGAAAGAGAGAAGCAAGCCATGAAGAAGAACAAGAGAAGTCAACTAAGAAGAAGGTGGAACGAAGTCAGGACCGAGTTGCAACAACGTCGGGCCCGACTTTGAAGTTTCCAACCTCGGACCGAGATGCACAGTACCTCGGGCCCGAGGTTCCTCCGTGTCGGGCCGAGTCGGTCACCGGACTACTTGGGCACCAAGGCACGAATTTGTGAACTTCCACTTTTGCCCCTCATCTAATCTATAAAAGGCCCTCTTGTCTTCTAAGAAAGGGTTCCCTCACACACACAAAAAAAGGGGGGTTCCAAGGGAGCGAAGAGGATACTTGGAGAGCAAGGAGGAAGGAGAAGAGGAGGAGAAGAGAGAGAATCGGCCAAGAGAGAGGAAGGCTTGATAGGTTTTGTTGATTGTTTAGCTTTGATTTGCTTTGATCTTGTGGATTTGAAAACCCTTGATTTGAATTTGTGGATTGCTTTGGATTTGAATGAAACCTTGCTTTGTTTTGAGATTGATTATGATGATTGCTTTCTCTTTTGATTTGATTGCTTTCTTTGCTTGTCACATGGAGTAGATCTCCTTGATCTTGGGTTATGAGGGAAAACCCTAGCTAGGTTTAGGCTAGAAACCCCAATTCCATAGCCTTGAGTGTTTGATCTAAGGAACCCACTCTACATAGAGCTACAATTCCTTGCGAAAGTTGGGAATCAAGGCTTGAGATTGGCAAAGTAGCGAAAGTGAACATGTGTCAATCTCAAGACCTTGCTTCGAAGGGGATTTCCCCATGGATCGAGGTGTAGATGTGGTTGGAACGAGGGCGAAAGCACTCGATCCTAGTCCGATCATCACTCTTTGCCTGAATTGGGGTGGAAAAGCCTTAATCTACTAGGGAAGGAACCCAAAAGCCCAAGATCTACTTTTAAAATCTTTGAGTTCGACATCCCCAGCTACCTCGGGCCCGACTTACCCAGTGTCGGTCCCGACTTCCTCTTGTCGCCAACCTCGGGCCCGACGTGACCTCAGTGTCGGTCCCGACTGTTTTCTTTGTTTTTCTTTGTTTTATGCTCTCCTTTCTAGCTTCCTAGTATCTAGGCACATCGATCGAGTAGACTTCCCGAGTGTTCGACACCCACCACGTACTACAACGGGGTCGGGTTATAAATTGTATCTCTTGACCCTCGCATCCGAGAGCGATCAGTCCTTACTTGCATGATTTTTGAGCTTGAGTGTTCATTGCTATACCCATACACACGATGAGTGATACACATTCACATATCCCTAAAGTGAGGCTTAGTTGCATTGACTCTATTCCTTGGAACACTTAATCATGTGTGATGACGTAATCTTGCTTGAATATCAATCACTTGTGCTTAAATGTGTTTTCATACGAGGCTTTACTTGAAGATTATGTTTCGGTCTAGCTTACATTGTTATTGCTTGAGGACAAGCAAGTTTAAGTATGGGGTATTTTGATGTCTCTTTATTTGGTGGTGTTTTTATATATGATTTCCTTTGCAAAATGTTTCTTTTTCCCCTTTTCTTGTGTGTTTTGTTCCTTTTTAGCTTAGTTCCCGTATTTCTATGAGATTCGGAGACTATGCGCGTTTTATGTGTTTTGTAGGTGTTTTGGCATGGATCAAGGGTCGTTTTGAAGGAGAATCGGAACATGGAGCAAGGCCCGAGCTTAAGAGGGAAAGAGAGGAGCAAGCCATGAAGAAGAACAAGAGAAAAGCCAACAAGAAGAAGGTGGAACGAGGTCCGGATCGAGTTAGAACCAACGCCAGACCCGAGATGATTTTTCGACCTCGGACCGACTTGCCCAGTAAGTCGGGCCCGAGGTGCTCCGTGTCGGTTCGAGTCGGTCGTTGGCTGGATTGGGCTCCAAGGCACAAAATTGTAAACTACCACTTTTGCCCCTCATCTATAAAGGTTCTCTTATCTTCTAATTGGAGGAGGTTCCCACACACTAGCAAGGAACCAACTCTCAAAAACTCTCAAGAGGATACTTGGAGAGCAAGGAGGAAGGAGAGGAGAAGGAGAAGAGAGGGAATCGGCATAGGAGAAGGAGATTTGATAGGTTTGGTTGATAGATTAGCTTTGCCTTGTTTTGATTTTGTGGATTTGGAAACCTTGTTTTGATTTTGTGGATTGCTTTTGATTTGTGAATGAAATTTGGCTTTGGTTTGAGATTGATGATGTTGATTGCTTTGTGATTTGTTTGCTTTCTTTGTTTGCCATATGGAGAAGATCTCCTTGATCTTGGGTTATGGGGGAAAACTCTAGCTAGGTTGGGCTAGAAACCCCAATTCCATAAGCCTTGAGTGCTTGATCTAGGAACCCACTCTACATAGAGCTACAATTCCTTATGAAAGTAAGGAATCAAGGCTTGTCATTGGCAAAGTAGCGAAAGTGAACATTTGTCCATCTCAAGACCTTGCTTCGAAGGGGATTTCCCCAATGATCGATGTGTAGAAGTGGTTGGAACGAGGGTGAAAGCACTCGATCCTCGTTCAGGTTCTGAATAATAACCAGTGTTGTCAAATTCAAACCTTCGACGTCCTAATGGCATACGATGAGAAAACAGACAAATAAAACCGAAATTAAAAACAAAAACGGGGTCGGGCTTTTCCTAGACCCACAGATAAACAAACAAACTTGTTGCTTCCCCGGCAACGACGCCAATTTGGTGACGGGCCTTTACTCTGGACAACAAATAAATTTATAAGTCAAGACCCCGCTAAGTTTAGGGGAGTCAGGATCGTTCCACGAGAAGCAAGGTTTGTTTATCTATCGACTACTATTAATGAAATTCAAACAAAAATAAACAAAAATACTCACGATCAACCTCGTTAACGACGTTGTCAGGGTCGTTAACGAACCACCGTAAACAACTAACAACAACTAACGAACTAAACAGGTTCGGTACCGAGGCTACAAACTCGGTAACAAATATGACCTAGGAGAATTCAAATAAAAAGAAGATCTAGGACAAGGGTTACCACAACATAGTCATGCATATAAACTCGTAAGAAGATAAATATCATGCCTTTAAATAGATAAATTCATCAGCTTTCATTGACTAGCAAGTAAATTAATCTACTTTCATAAACTAATTCACTCAATCGCTTGTTTTGTATCTAAAGCTTGAAACTTTCGCATTCAAACAATATCAACCTTCAAGTTTATAACTTTCTCTCTCAATCAAGTTAAGAACTCAAATTACCTTGACTTTCATCTACGTATAAACACAACAAGCAATCTGAAAAATAGATAAAAGGCTTTCAACACATCATCTTACTCAACAAACCATGCATAACTATGCCGGGTTTCAACCCCAACCCTAGATAAGAAAAACTACTCACTACTTATAACTAAGAAGCAAATAAATTCAACAAGAAGAAACATTGAGAACAAAACAACTACTTTAAATTAATAAGAAAATATTATCTTACAGAATCCAAAAGAAACCGAAAAATACAAAACACTGAATCAAAACCCTGATCAACGACACCGGTAACTCTTGTCCACCGAGTTTCGATCTCGACCTCCGACTCTTCTCTCTCTCTCTCTCTCGACTCTTCCTTATTCTCTATTCCAACTCTACTCTACTTGCTTGCTTCCCCCTTTTCTAGGCTAGATAAAAAGGTTAGAAGATAAAAACTTTCCTAAAAGATAGAAATCTACTCTAAAAAGATAGAAATAAAATCTAGAAGGATATCATAACCTAAAATAAATAATATATTAACCCTAAAACTCATTAATAACACTCTACCGACACGGAATAAATTCCCGCACAGGATCGGTAGGACATCACTAAGATTCCTCGAAAAACATATCTCGTAACCTCGTTAACGAGCCCCCAAAGCCTCGTTAACGAGCCTGGGCTTGGCTTCTTCAACCTTTCTTCTTCAAAAACTTACACATCGACTTCCTCATCTTGTATTCCTCCGTCCTTCACCATAGCACTCCAAATTTAGCTCCAAAAAGCACCGTTTCCTTGCTAAAACCTACAAAAATACACAAAACGGAGTAGCTTCCATACTTTTCACAAAATATGCAAACTTATCCAAAAACACACAAAACTAACCCTAAACTTATTAAAACTAGTCCTAATAAATTAAGACAACCTACTAAAAACTATATCAAAAACACGAACATCAGAGGGAAGAAAACTCGCTTGTGTGTTTGTTTTGTTTGTTTGTTTGCTTTGTTAAAGTTGTCTTTTTTTTGAAAAATGAGAAAAATCACAACAAAACATTCAGAAAATTGAAAAAAAAAGAGTTTTTAGAATGCATAATTGTCTTGTCTTTTGGTTCTATGATAGTTAATTGCTATCATGATCATGTAATTTCCTTTCAAGCCTTTTTTTGATGGTATATCTTGATTCTTGATATGAAATTGTTTTTATAGAGGAATAGCATTTTGATGAAATTGAGCATGTATAACTTTTAGCATAAGTACTACAATCCAACAAAAATTGCTACCTTATGAGTTATTTTTGGCCTTATGGGGAGAACATAAGAAATCCCTCTTATTTTCTTGTGTGAATTACTCTCTTTATGTATATTATCTCTTGGAATCGAGATGGTTATGTATTTCTTGAGACCTATAGTTCATTACTTGTGGAAGTCATATGATAGAGAACTTATTTTTATGAGTCTTATTTATCCCTATCCACCCTATCATTATCCTCTTTTTGAAGCCAATTTTGAGCTTAAGCCTTTTATTTTTTTTAGCTCCACATAAATTATTTCCCTAGCTAAGATAAGCTTGACCCTATCCGGGGATTACGACTTAGTTGAAGAGGTATGCTTTGTAGAGTGAAAATGTTATGTTTGGTTCAAAATTTGGGTTTTGGGAAGAGTAGATTGGAAGTCTCTTGCTTTATTTTGAAAAATGATCTCTTGGTAGTAAGATGCACATAAATAAGAGAAAAAGAGGAGAATGCTTAGGATCGATATCGACCTATGTGGGTTCGGCACCGATGCTGTGATGTTAAGAAAAACGAGGAGAAGTATAGCTCGATAACGACCTATTTTGGGTTGTTAACATGACTGCTCGAGAGTAAAAAAAGGAAGTTGAAAAGGAAAATGCAGAAAAGAAATAGAAGCAGATTTGCATTGGTATTTATAGCTAAACTGGAGATTCATTATGTTTTTATGAGGCTTTCTAGGATTAAATGTTAGTGAAAGAAGATATAAATGAGCATAAAGTTTGAGTGAGTTTGGTATATGGTTTTTGAGAGTTCGGATATATGTGTGAGTCTTTAGGAGTTTTTGATTCCCGGATATTATTAGCACCACATAGCCAAAATATTTCCATGCCTAATTGTCTTTACCAAGCCCCGTTACAACCCTGCCGAATGGAAGCTTCTATGAAGTTTTTCATTGAGCCCCTTGAGTTCTCTTGATGATTTTTGCTTGTTTTGACGAATCTTAGGTGGAGATTTTGGTGATATAAGTTCCAATTTCTATGAGTTTTTGCATATAAGATTGAGTTGACAGATTGAATTTAAAAGCCAAACACTTGAAAGTTGAATGAAACACATATACTTGGTGAGGTTGGAATGTATTTGCTTATGTCTATTAGTGCTTATATATGTGTGATGAAGTTAATAGTCATTTTCTATTTTTTGATATGTTTTGAAGTTGCTTTTCAGTTGATGGCTATTGCTTGATGAGCATGATTGTTTGGTTTTGGTTATTGTATAGTGATTGCTTGAGGACAAGGAAGCTTAAGTATGGGGTATTTTGATGTTCGTGTTTTTGGTTTAGTTTTATGTGTCTTTATTAGGATGTTTAGTTTAGTTTTAGTAGGTTTTAGAGTTAGTTTTGTGTGTTTTTGGATAAGTTTATTTTGTGAAAAGTATGGAAGCTACTCCGTTTTGTCTTTTTTTTTAGGTTTTTGAGCAGAGAGGAGCACTTTTCAAGTGAAGTTGAAGTGAAGTGGTGGATGGTGGAATGAATGAAAGAAGAGAAAGAAGATTAGATGGGAAGATCGAGTTTGAGTGCAAGTTAAAGCCAAGGAAGTGTTCGTAAGAAGCCAAAACAGAGGCTCGTTAAAGACCTGTGAACGTCGTTACCGAGTTCTAAATCAGAATTTTTGTTAAGGAGTTCAGCAAAGTCTACCGACCCTGTGCAGGTCGTTAACGAGGTGACCTATGTCGGTAGAGCACAACCGAATTTCGGAATTAATATCTTTTATCTTGTTATCTTTTAAGTAGGGTAAGTTTTTATCTTTTAGATCTTTTATAGATAGCTTTCGTAGTATAAATACCCTTGTTCTAAGTCCAGACAAGGGGGAATTCGATTATTCTGAGAGAGAAGACGAGAGAGAGAGAGAGAGAGAGAGAGAGAGAGAGAGAGAGAGAGAGAGAAGTCGGACTATTTCCGATCAAGAGAGAGGAGTGGTTCGGTGATCAAACTCTTGTTCGGTGTTCTTAGAGTTTTCGAATTCTACTACTTTGTAAGACGATATTCTTTAAATTTCAAGTAAGTTTTGTTTTTCAGATGTTCTCTTTGATTAAAGTTGTTTGTTTTGATTCAATGAAGAGTGAGTAGTTTTCTTTTATAGGGTCGGGGTTGAAACCCGACATGGTTGTGCATGTTTAAATGAATGTGTTGAGGTTTTGATTGCCTTCTATCCTTCGGATAACTTGTTGGGCTTATGCTTAGACGAGAGTCGAAGTAATTTGAGTTTGTTGCTTGATCGAAAGAGAAAGTTGTGAACTTGAATGTTGATATTGTTCGATAACGAATGTTTCGAGCTTTGGATTCAAATCAAGTAATAAAGTGAATTGATTTATGAAAGTTGATTGATTTTCTTGTTATTTAACGAAAGTTGATAGATTTATCTTCAAAGGCATGATCTTTATCTTCACATAAGTTTATATGCATAGCTTTGTTGTGATAACCCTTGTCCTATATCTTTTTATCCATTGAATTTCTTAAGTTTAGCTTTCGATTTTACTCGTTACCGAGGCAGCTTGGATCGGTACCGAGCCTGCACTTAGCTCGTTAATTACTCTGTTCTTAGTAGAATTCCAGGTTCGTTAACGACCCTGACAAGGTCGTTAACATGGTCTGTCGTAGATGTTCTTGCTTGTTTTGCTTTGTTTTCTTGTTTTTACAGTTGGTAAACAATCAGCCTTGCTTCCCGTGGACGATCCTGACTTTGCTATACTCAGCGGGGTCTTGACTACAAATTTTATTTGTTGTTAAGTAAATCCCTATCAACAACATCTCAGGTGGAGAGTTTGGTGATATATTAACAATGGCTATGTTGATTTCGGTATGCTGGATTGATCTAAGTTGATATTCTAGGCCCAATCGCATGAGATTTGAGTGAAACACATTACCATTGTGAGGTTGGATTTGTAGTTGCTTTTGCTTGAAGTAGCTTATATATGTCTGATGATGTTAGATTCACTTGTCCATTTATTTCTACTTATGCTTTGATGTTGCTTTTTTGATAAGGGCTATTGCTTGATGAGCATGTTGATTGGTTTTGGTTATGTCTAGTGATTGCTTGAGAACAAGCAAGTTTAAGTATGGGGTATTTTGATGTTCATGTTTTTAGTATAGTTTTAGTTGTTTATCTTAAGTTGTTTAACTTAGTTTTAGTGAGTTTTAGTGCTAGATTTGTGGGTTTTTGGATAAGTTTTACATATTTTGTGAAAAATATGGAAGCTAATCCGTTTTTGCGTTCTTATAGGCTTTTCGAAGCAGAAGGGAACATTTTGAGAGAGTTGGAGTCAAGTGGTGGATGGTGGAGTATGTGGAGGAAAGAGAAGAAGGAATACGCCTGGAAGATCCCGTCGAATCCAAGGAGAAGCTATGAAGAGTGTACAAAAAAACCAAGACAAAGAGCTCGTTACCGATCTGTGAGGGTCGGTACCGAGCTGTGCAACAGAGTTTTACTTGGAGAATTCAGCAAGAGTCTACTGACCCTGTGCAGGTCGTTATCGAGGTGACATGTGTTGGTAGGAGGTGCCGACTTTTATCAATTTTATCTTTTATCTTGTAATCTTTTTAGTTAGGAAAGTTTCTATCTTTTAGGACCCTTGTTAGATAGTTTCTTTTAGTATAAATGCCATTGTTTTAGTCTAGTTTAGGGAAGAGTTCGTTAGATTTCGAAGGACGGTTGTTTTGGAGAACACGTTGGAGTCGATCGAGAGAGAGAGAGGAACTGAGTTCGAGCTTTGTTTTATTTTCTTCAAATTTCGAACGTGGTTGTATTCTAAGAAAATATTTTTATAGTTCAAGTAAGCTTTTATTTCAATGTTTTCATTCAATCTAGTTGTTTGTTTTATCTCGATCATGAGTGAGTAGTCTATCTTTCTATGAACGGGGTTGAAACCCGACATAGTTATGCATGATTGAATATGTTTGTTGAATGTTTGATTGCCTTTTATCCATTAACTACTTCTTTTGAGCTTATACTTAGAAGAAAGTCGAAGTAATTTGAGTTTATTGTTGTAGGGCAGATTTAACTAGACAACAAATAAAATTTGTAGTCAAGACCCCGCTAAGTATAGCAAATCCAGGATTGTCCATGGGAAGCAAGGCTATCTATTTACCGAACTATAAAAACAAGAAAACAAAGAAAAAACAAGAAAACAAAGAAAAAACAGGAGAAAACAGCCACGACAGACCTCGTTAACGACCTTGTCAAGGTCGTTAGCGATCCTGGAATTCTACTAAAATAGAGCAAATAACACGATCCAAGTGTAGGCTTGGTACCGATCCAAAGTGCCTTGGTAATGAGTATATTCGAATGCTAAACTTAAGAAAATCAAAGGATAAAAAGCTCTAGGACAAGGGTTACCATAATATAGCTACACATATAAACTCATGTGAAGAATAAGATCATGCCTTTGAAGATAAATCTATCAACTTTCGTTGACTAAACAAGCTAATCAATCAACTTTCATAAATCAATTCAGCTCGAAACTTTCGTTATCGAACAATATCAACATTCAAGTTCACAACTTTCACATTCGATCAAGCAACAAACTACAATTACATCGACTCTCGTCTAAGCATAAGCACAACAAACAATTCAAAAGATAGAAGGCAATCAAAAATCAACACATTCATTCAACCATGCACAACTATGTTGGGTTTCAACCCCGACATAGTTGAAATTAAGAGAACATTGAAAAGCAAACAACTTTATTCAAAGAGAACATTGAAAAGCAACACTTACTTGAAATTAAGAGAAATATCGTCTTACAAATCCTCATGGAAACCGAAAACAACTGAAGAACAACACTAGAAACTCGATCACCGGACTCTTCTCTCTCTCTCTCGATCAAACAAAGTCGGAAATCTCTCTCTCTTCTCCCTCAAATCTAACGAGAATCCCCCCTTGTCTAGCCTAGAACAAGGGTATTTATACTAAGAAGGCTATCTAATAAAAGATCTAAAAGATAAATACTTACCAAACTAAGAGATTACAAGATAAAAGATATAAATCCCGAAAGTCGGCTGCGCTCTACCGACACATGTCACTTCATTAACGACCTGCACATGGTCGGTAGATACTTGCTAAATTCCTTATGAAAAATCCTGATCCATAGCTCGGTACCGACCCTCACAAGTCGGTAACAAGCTCTCTGTTTTGACACTCTTGAACTCTTTCATTGGCTTTACTTGTACTTCAACTTGATCTTCAAGATGCACTCTTCTTTCTCCTCTTCTATGCATTCCACATTCACCACTTCACTTCAGCTTTGCTTAGAAAATGCTCCTTCCCGCTCTAAAAACCTACAAAAAGACACAAAACGAAGTAGCTTCCATACTTTTCACAAAATATGCAAACTTATCCAAAAACACACAAAAGTAACTCTAAAACTTAATAAAACTAAACTAAAAAACCTAATAAAGACACCTAAAACTAGACCAAAAACACGAACATCAAAATACCCCATACTTAAGCTTGCTTGTCCCCAAGAAATCACTATACAATAACCAAAACCAAAAGAATCATACTCATCAAGCAATAGCCATCAACTCAAAAAGCAACATCAAAACATAGAAGAAAATAGCAAATGACTATTAACGTCATCACACATATATAAGCACTAATAGACATAAGCAAATACAATCCAAACTCACCAAGGATATGTGTTTCACTCAACTCTCAAGTGTTTGGGCTTATAAAATTCAAACTCTGAACTCAATCTTATATGTAAAAACTCATAGAAATAAGAACTTATATCATCAAACTCTCCACCTAAGATTTGTCAAAACAAGCAAAAAACATCAAGAGAATGTAGGCTCAATGAAAAAATTCATAGAAGCTTCCATTCGGTTGGGTTGTAATGGGGCTCGGTAAACATAATAAGGCGTGGAAAATTTTTGGTCATGTGGTTCTAATAATATCTGGGAATCAAAAACTCTTAAGAACTCACACAAAAATCCAAAACTCGCATAAACATATACCAAACTCACTCTCACTTATGCTCTGATCTTCACTCACCTTTAAAATCCTAGAAAGCCTCGTATAAACATAAAAGAATCTTTGGTTTTACTCTAAACACAATGCACATATTTTTCTCTTCTTTCATTTTCATTTTCTCATTCTTTTTTCATTTTTTTCTTTTTGCTCTCGACTAGCCTCGTTAACGACCTGAGAGGGTCGATAACAAGCTACACTTTCTCCTTGTTTTTACTTCTTCTTTCTATCAATACCGAACGCACATAGGTTGGTATCGATCCAAACATTTCCTTCTCTTATTTTTGTGCATCTTTTCTACCAAGAGATCTTTTTACAAAATAAATCAAGAGACTTCCAATCTACCCTCCCAAAAAAAACCTTATTTTTAATCAAATCATAACATTTTTTTTCACTCTACAAAACGTACCTCTCCAACTAAGTCCTAATCCCCGGATAGGGTCAAACTTATCACGGATAAGGAAACACTTTTGTGGAGTTGAAAATGAAAGGCTAAAGCTCAAATTGGTTATCAAAAAGAAGTATCATGTATAGGTTGGATAAGGATAAATAAGGCTCATAAAAATAAGCTCTCTATCATATGACTTTCCCAAGTAATGAACTAAAAATCTTATATAGGTCTCAAGAAATAGATAACCATACAAATTCCAAGAGATAATATGCATAAAGAGAGTAAAGCTCACAAGAAGAAGAAGAGGGATTTTTTATGTTCTCCCTATAAGGCCAAGAATAACTCACCAGGTAGAATTTTTTGTTGGATTGCACTGCTCATGCTAAAAGTTATACATGCTCAATTTCATCAAAATGATATTCCTCTATAAAAACAATTTCATACTGAGAATCAGGCTATACCATCAAAAACATGCTGAAAGGAAATTACATGATCATGTAAGCAATTAACTATCATAGAACCAAAAGACAAGGTGTTCATCCGTTCTAAAAACTCTCTTTTTTAAATTTATTTCGAAATATCAATTTTTTCGTGATTTTTGTATTTTTTTTCTAAAAACAAAGATAACTTAAGCAAAGATAAAACAAAGCAAACAAACCAAACAACGGAACACACAAGCAAGTTTTCTTCCCTTCCCTACCCAATACTTAATTACGGGTGTCCTCACTATAATAAAACTAAGAAGTAAAAAAAGAATAAGGAAAAACAAAGAAACTCACAAGATAAACTGAAGCATAAAAGAACATCCTTTGAAAGTTGAATCATCGCCTTGGTGGTGGTAGAAACTAGCGCTCAAAATTGCCCAAGAACTCATACATAGTCCTCCAGCGCTCCTCATCAATCGTCACCCGTTTCTCCATCGTCCTCCAACGAGCATCCGCCTGCTGATGCCTCGCATCATCTAAAGCCATGCAAGCTGCATAGACACCCTCCCAAGGCTCCATCCTCTGAATGAGATGTGTCTACTGCAGGTTGAGCTGTTGCATCTGAAAAGGCAAATCATCGGCCCATGGAGGTGGAACACTTGATCCAGAATAGGTGGGTTGAGGAGGCGGCTGGTATTAATCTTGGGGCTGGAAGTGGTCTTGATAGATCACCGGGTTATAGGGCGTCATTGCATACGATTGAGGCTCGGTAGGCGGAGGTGGTGGCTCGTTACCGAAGATGAATGCCTCGGTACTAGCCTCAAAATAATTGTTAACGAGCCCTGATTGGTCGTTACCGAGGTTGTGTTCGTCGCCAAGTACCTCGGTATCGAGGTCATCATCCTCGTTGTCGAGTTCCTCCATGGCTGCCTCGTCTTCATCCATAGAAGCGCCTTCTCTTTCGAACCTTGACTCACACTCCTTCAACGACGGCTCATCTTGTGGCTTCTTCTCCAATGGGAATGCATGGCCCGTCCAAGCTTCAAACCAATATGGTACATAAAGCAACTCAAACTTGGCCCGATCAAGCAACACATCTTGGCCAAGTACCTTGGTGGCGTACCCTCTTTCGTTCATCACAAAGATGTTGGAGGAGAACCAATACTTGTAGTCGAGCTTCTGGGAACGGTTTGGAGTATAACGCTCAAGATCGACACCGAGGTTCTGCGCCAGAAGACTCACCAAATTCCCGCACCATACTTCCTTTGACTTGGCCCCGTACTTCTCAACATATCGCAACCATTCATACCCCAAGTTCAAGGGGGTGGGATCCTCAAAAAGAATGGTACGAAGGCATGCAACCTCCAACTGTGTTGGCCTTGAAAGTTCTTTCTTGGGCCAAAAAGTGGCGCCCATGACTCTAGAATGATCCAAAAGATGGGGTCGATGATGCTTGCCCCTAGGAGCGCCGGTGCGGAAGGTTCTACCTCCCCGGAAATGTAACTCCAAGTGTCGGTGACCTTGAAATTCTCGATCTTGTAATCCCTAGAGTGGTGAAGAAGCTCGAGGAGTGCATTGAATTCGGCCATTGTGCACTCACGATCAACATTGCCTAACTGGAACTTGATCTTTCCAAATGAAGTTTTGGTCTTGAAGCTTGTTGGGATAGTGGCTATAAACTCGGCGGTGAGGGCCGGTTAGTGCGGTGTTTCCTCCTTCTTCAATAGTCGTGGTATTCCAAGAATGGAAAAAGCGTGCTTGACGTCCTCATAGATCCCCAAAGACAGCGCTTGACCTCGAGAACCACCTTGTGAAGTGGTCCTTATGAAGGACGGAATCAAAGATCTTGAGTTGCTCCTGAGTAGACAATATGACATTGTCTATGCGTGGAGGAGACAGGGAGCTTTGAGTCCTCCTCTTCTTTTCGGCTCTAGTGTTAGCTCGGCTAGTGCTTGCCATTTGTACCTGCAAATTCCATGAAATTCCAAGATAAGATCCACATAAACGAACCAAAAGAATACCCCATACTTGCTCTTGAAAATGCTCTTGACATACCTCGGTACCGAGCCAATTGGGTCGGTAACGAGGTACCTATGTTTGGTTTCAAAATTGAGCATTTCTTAAGTCGTTACCGACCCTCTCAGGTCGTTAACAAACCTGGGTTAGAACAATTCGCAAGTTATTCCGACTACCAAACCTCAAAATTTCCAACAATTTCAGCACAATTCAACCACAATTCCACATAAAACACACAATCTAGCACATGCAACCCCATACTTGCTCGAAACCATATCTAATCATGCCAATAAGTGCCAAAATTCATGGTGAAAATCAATCAATTCAAGAAAAAGATACTTCATGCTTTTCTTCTCAAAATTTCAATCAAAATAAGCAATAATAACCAAATATAAATCAAGATCATTCACCTACCAAAGAAGCAATAGAAGCACAATGCAATATAGACATGTAAACCGTTTTTCATACAAGATCTAGATATGACTTCTACCCCCAAATTACCATGAAACATGCAAGAAAAGAGTTAGGATTTAGAAATCATACCGTAGATTGAATAATTTGAAGATCAAAAATCGAATTGGAAAGGGATAACGAGGGCTTGAGTGCGCCGGTAACGAACTTAGGGAGTGGGGCTCGTTATCGTGAAAATGGAGCTGCACTGGGGTGTGGTGGTGCGATCGGTGGGGTGGGAAAACTCGGTGGGATTTCGTTGAGAATTTAAAGATTTTGGCTTGCCATTTTGGTGTGGGATTTGGAGGTTTGAGAGAGTTTTAAATAGGAAGGGGGAGAGTAAGAGGCGGCGTGGTGGAGTAAAAAGATAGAAGATAGATTAGGGTTAGGTTACTTACCTCACCCACGACGTTGTTTTTGCGTGCCGTCTCAGGTCGGTACCGACCATCTCATCTCGGTACCGAGCCTGGGCAACTCGTTTTCGGTGTTTTTTGAGCCCAACTTCCTATGCCACGTTAGTTCCAAAACAATTCTATGTTGCAAACTTCTAGACTACTAAAAAAACTCAAAGGAATGCTATGAAAAATAGCAAATAAAAAGAAAGAAAACTTAAACGAAAACTAAAAACCGGGTTGCCTCCTGTAAGCGCTATTTTTAACGTAGTAAGCCCGACGAACTTACCTTAGCTTATCAAGGTGGTTCCTTCTCAGCAATGTCGGGGTTTTGAGAGACCCCATACTTAGCGTTGAAGGCCTTGTTAGTTCGTCTCACTAAATTTGGTCCTTCATCTTCTAACAATATGCCCGGTATTCCTACACAATGGTTAGTGAAATTCGAAAACCAAGGAGGTTTCGATTCCTCTATAGCATAGATAGCGGGATACGGTGTAGGAATATGATATAAAGAAGGATCATGATCAGTAATAATGAATCCATGGTTAGAATACTCACCTCGATCCATTAGTGAGGTTGTCGGCACTGAGGTAGATGAGATCGTTATTGACCCATCAAAAATAAATCCTCTCTCGGTGTCATGCCAAAACGAGCCACCTCCGTCGTATTGTTGTACAAAGGGCTCGGTACCGGCCCAAGGGGGGTCGGTAGCGATCTCGTTTGCACTCTTGTAATCCTTATTTATTGGAAAACAAACTATAGACTCAACAATGTCGAGCTCTGGCTGGTACATCTCGATTTGCGCAAAAGCAGTTTTGTCGTTGGCATCTTGATTAAGGCTGAACTCGACCCGCTCCTCTCCTATATCAAAGGTGAGGAGTCCTTTCCGAACGTCTACTCTAGCGCCTGTTGTAGCAAGGAATGGCCTGCCTAGGATGATGAGGACTAGAGGATCTTCAGGCATGTCGAGGACAATTAAATCATTTGGAATGAAGAATTTCCCACCTCGAATGGGATAATCATCAACGACTCCTGTAGCCTTGATGTTCGCATTTCTAGTATAGTTTTTACTAGGTTTTCTTTGTTTATTAGGTTTAGTTTTGCTAAGTTTAGGTTTAGTTTTGAGTGTTTTTAGATAGTTTTGCATATTTCTATGAAAAGAGTGGAAGCTACGCTATTTTGTATATTTTGTAGGTTTTAGCAAGGAAAAGTGCTATTTGGAGCTGAATTTGGAGCGTTACAGTGAAAGACAGAGGAATACAAGATTGAAGAAGTCAGAGTTCAAGATTTACGAGAGGAAGTGTGGAAGAAAACAAAGCCCAGGCTCGTTAACGAGGCTGTGAGGGCTCGTTAACGAGGCCACGTGAGAGAAGATTCGAAGGTTGAATTTATGATTCACCGATCCTGAGCGGGAATTTATTTCCGTGTCGGTTGAGTATCTTTTTAAAATCTTTTAGGGTGTTAGGTCTTATTATCTTCTTAGACTTTGTTTCTATCTTTTAGAAAACAAAGCCCAGGCTCGTTAACGAGCCTGTTAGGTCTTATTATCTTCTTAGACTTTGTTTCTATCTTTTAGAGTTTTATTTCTATCTTTTAAGGAAAGTTTATATCTTTTTGCCTTTTAAGTTTTTAGCTTTTTAGTATAAATACCCTTCTATCTAGCATAGAAAGGGGGGAGTCGAATTAGAGAGAGAAGAAGAGGAGGAAGAACCGAGGAGGCGAGTCGATCGAAGTCGAGTTCGAAGGTCGGTGGACGAAAGTTACCGAGTTCGTTGATCGAGGTTTTGGTTCGGTGTTTTGTTCTTTTTCGGTTTTCTTCTTAACTTCAGTAAGAAAGATTTTTCTATTTAATTTAGTAGTGATTGGTTTTAAATGTTTTCTTATATTAAGTTTATTTGTTTAGTAGGTATGATTTAGGAGTAGTTTTCTTTTCTAGGATCGAGGTTAAGCCCGACATAGTTAAGCATGTGTGAGAAGTAAGATTGTGTGTTGAATGCCTTTTATCTTTTATTGAGATTGTTTGTTGTGCTTATACCGAAACGAAAGTTGAGGTTATTTATGTTTTTAACTTGATTGAAAGAGAAAGTTAGTAACTTGAAGGTTGATATTGTTTGAATACGAAAGTTTCAAGCTTTAGATCCAAAACAAGCAATTAAGTGAATTAGGATGCGAAAGTTGGTTAATTTACTTGATAGTCAACGAAAGTTGATGACTCTATCTGTTTAAGGGCAAGATCTTATCTTCTTACGAGTTTATATGCTTGGCTATGTTGTGGTGTCCCTAGTCCTAGATCTTTGTTTTATCTGAATTATTTTAAGTGAATTTTCGTTGCTTAGTTACTTGCCTCGGTACCGAATTTATTTAGGTCGTTATTTGAGTAT
Source organism: Fallopia convolvulus (assembly GCA_964016875.1). Taxonomy (NCBI): domain Eukaryota; kingdom Viridiplantae; phylum Streptophyta; class Magnoliopsida; order Caryophyllales; family Polygonaceae; genus Fallopia; species Fallopia convolvulus. The sequence continues at coordinate 23,462,577 of OZ024724.1, forward strand.
TTTTGTTTATGGTGGTTCGTTAACGACCCTGACAACGTCGTTAACGAGGCTGCTTGTGAGTGTTTTTTGTTTGTTTCTGTTTGCTTTTTAATAGATTGATAAATGAACAACCTTGCTTCCTCTGGAACGATCCTGACTTCGCTGTACTCAGCGGGGTTTTGACTATAAATTTATTTGTAGTCAATCGAAACCCTATCAACAAATTGGCGTCGTTGATGGAGAATCAACGAGTTTGTTAGTTTATCTTTGGGTTAGGGAATAGCCCGACCTCGTTTTTGTTTTTAATTTTTGTTTTCTTTGTCTGTGTTTCTCAGTGTATGTCGGTAGGACGACAAAGAATTCATTTTGATAACACTAGTTAGTACTCAGAACCCGAACGTTCCCTGCACTGTAGACACCGAGAAAACCGAGCCATGGCCACGGTAGAAGAGATGGCTCAACAGTTGGAAATCCTTCGGACTCAGATGGAGGCACTTAAAGCCGAGAAGGACGGCGCAGACGCCGAAGCTGAGCGTCAACGAGCTGACAAGGCTCGTTTATAAGAAGAGCTTGATGCCTATCCAAGGAATACCAAACAATACATGCATCCGGAACTGAGGGTGCCAGAATCTCCTATTGTGCTTTCGGAGATAGAGAAACCTTTTGAGATCAAATCTCAATTTATATCCTTAATAAAACGGGCTCAGTTTGAAGGAAAACCTACTGAGTGCCCTATGGAGCATATTAGAAACTTTCTTGATTTATGTGACACCATAGCTGTTGAAGGTGTCTGACTAGAATATGTTCTGTTAAAAGCTTTTAGATGGTCTCTTACTGGAAAGGCCCTGAGCTGGTTGGAGAGCCTGCCTTCTAAGTCTATAAGGAATTGGAAAACTTTGTACGATCAATTTCTTACAAAGTTCTTCCCTCCTGCTAAGACTACGGAGTTAAGGAAACGAATCACCTCCTATCACCAGCTGCCTAATGAAACATTCTGTAATACCCGTATTCGTGTTAGGTCGTGTAAGTCAGAAAACGGATTTCTTCGATTACAAGCACTCGAATTTCTTCGAATTTCCTTCCCTTATATAATTTATATATAATATCCTTATATAAGTTATATATAATATCTTTATATAAAATATATATATAAGATCTTTGTACAAGTAACAATTATACGGCTATATTAACCCACTCATCCGAAATCCTAGATTATTGACGAAAATTTATCCAAATCAAGTATCTATCTAGCCAAATCTTTGTTTAGCTGTCCTATTTAACAAACTCTCCTTTTGATAACGCCGAAAGTACGTTTCGATCAAAGCTTTTATTCAAACCTTCTCTCCCGATTTTGCGTAAAAGTACTGGGAAGCGAACCAAGCCTTCGCCGATCGTCAACCGAACAAACTGCAGTCCGCGGTTTTCCAACAGTCAACCACCGGTAATACTTCCTCCTCGTCGGCAGTTCGGTACCGACGCTCCCGGTGAGTTATGTCCCTCTTTATTCAGCACCTTCCTCTGTATTTTCTTCGGTTTGGTTAGGATGTCGTCGTAGTAGAGTCGGGAATGGGAGCAGAGTTGGTCACCGAGGCGGGAGATTTGTGCAGACCGCCGACGAATTTAACGGGGAAAGGTCTGGCTTTGGTGGAGGAAGACGATAGGGAGGGGTCGCGTGTATGGTCGGCTTTAATTTCTTGGGATAGGTTTTGGGTTCTTTCATACTATTGGTTTGTCGGGGTAGTTAGTTTAACGTAAGTGATGGGTAGAAGAGCATTGTGGGTTAGATGTTGACATGCACAAATCAAATAATGGGTTGTTGTAATTTAGCAAGTTATTTAATATGGGGTTAGTTTGATCAGAAAGAATTGAAGGGAAGGGACGAATTGGGTTGAAGATGAAGGAAGGGGTGGGCTCCACCTTGAAAGTCAAACGTGTCTTGTGAATTTGTTAGTAAATGAGGGATGTACCAATTTTGGAGAAGGCCGAATGGTTTGGGCCCAATATTGCTAATGTGGGCTGGGTTGGATTTGTTCACAAATATTCCTTTTAACATAATGGGCTGGGAGATGGGTTTCACATTTAGGCTAACTTGTTCTTCATTGTTAATATTGTTAGTTGGGTTTAGGTGAATTAGATTGCTAGTTTTGGGATAAATTTTATAAGAGGTTAATTAGCACATTCTAATATCTATTAATTAGAATTTTCTTAATAAAAGTTAGGTATATCGACTTGTGTCTAAGTTAATTTTTCCCATCATAATTCTTTAGGGAATCGTTCCGTTTGAGGTCGTAGTTCCGTCTTACCGAGGATCCTTCGTTCGAGGTAAGTCTTTTTTCGACTTGCTCGGTTCTTTTCTCCCTCGTTAGACTGTGTATCGATATTGTAGGACGGGTTTTGGGAACTAGTCCCGAATACCTTTTAAAATGTTTTGAACTCCTTGTGTGTTGTGTGCGTTAATGATTTTAATGTGATTTATCGGAAATTATTTTGGAACGTTTTCTCTGAATTTGGTACCGTTTCCGACACGTCCCATTGTAGCTGGTGTTGAGGAAGAGTTGGCTACTTTGACCCGTGTGACTGGGAAAATCGTACCCCTCCAAACGAAAATTATTATCTGTGTGTTTTTGGCAAGCGCTCCAGTGGAGGCTTAGCCAGGAGTTAGCAGGGAGATTGGGAAGTGGAGTGGGAGGGCCTGCCTCTGCACTCGGCGCGGTGATGAGCGCCTTGGAAGACGGATTGTGGACAAAGGAAGAATTGCATTGTTGTGTGACTGTGATTGTAAATGTGTATGTGACTTGTGTGACTGATATAACTAATTTAGGTATTGACCTTTAGAGTTATGATTGCGGTTGTGGATTTGTATGCTGACTATAGATAAATGTTTTAAAGCGTTCTACAATCTCCGTATTCTTTCTGGCTTGGTAGATTAGACGCTGACCCTTCGGGGAATATTTTTTCAGTTCTAGGTATGAATCAGGGAGTCGTGCAAGAACCTAGGCAAGATGGCGGGCCGGAGCGTTAAAGAGCGCGTGTCATAGTGGGATCGGTTTATATTAGTTTATTTATATTAGTTAGAATATTGATTTTAATATTTGTTAGACGGAGTTGGTATTTTGTTTCGGTTATTATCTTTTTGGTTCAGATAGTTTAGTTTCAGTAGGCGTTGTGACGTATTTGATTATTTATAATTTTCGGGGATTCATGCATTATTACGTTTTCTAAGTTTTCATTAAATAAAGGTTGGATGTTTTATTATGTTTTTCTCGACGTGCCCGAGTTGTAAGGTCCTACAGTGTAGTTGTCAACCTAATTAATAGTACCTTGTAAAGTCTATTATCCAGTAGCGCCTCGACGGAAGTCGGGGTGTCACAAATTGGTATCAGAGCGAGGTTGACAACAGGGCACATGGAACTGACCAACAAAGAGTACCCGAGGTCCAACTTAAAACCAAAACCGGCCGGTGTTTTCAACTGTTTTTACTGGGGTAGACATGTTGCATATAGGGGGGTAGGTGACACGTCGCGACTCCGCCCCATCAGCCGAAGAACCTCGCGTAGAATAGTAAGAATTAGGTTGAAAAATAGAATGTTTAAGTTTTGATTGTGGGACTTTCTATTATAGATGGCCCCACCAACCAGAGCTACAGCTGCTGAAGCTAACAGAAGAGGCCGGGGAAGAGGCCGCGGTAGAGGCCGAGGAGGAGGTCGTGGCAGGGGTAGAGGAGAGGCCCCTGTAGCTGCTGAGCCAGAGGTACAATAGGATAACCATCAGGAGGAGGTTGCTGAGAGTCAGGATGTGGCCGATGTTGTTCATCGAGAGGACAGTGCCTCTGTCGCTGGAGGAGGTCTCCCAGCAAACGGGGCTGAGGTGGGAGGAAGAGTACCACCAGCAGGATTGGCCCCAGAGGTGACTGTTGCGATCCAGCTGTTATTGCAGACATTGATGGGTGCGGGAGCTGCACCGAATCTGAACGCAGCTGCGGGGCAACAAGGAGCTGAGAGGAGGGCACTTGGACCAGATTCTATTTTGGCTGCCTAGCTAGGAGCAACGCCAACTTCGAGAGGACCAGTGATAGCTGATCAGGTAGTCGAACCGGGGAGACAGTATCGTGAGCCTCAGCCTGATAAGTGGCTCGCGGAGTTTAGGAAGACTGGATTACCGAACTTTGCTGGAGCTCAGGGTTCAGACGTAGAGCAGTGGTTGAGGAGGGTGAAATCTGCGTTGGACTCTATTAAGGCACCGGAGGAGCGGACGATGTCCTTAGTACAGAGTCTGCTACAGGAGAGCGCTTTTGATTGGTGGGAACTATGTAGGGAGCACCGGACTGAGGTTACGTTCAAGGAGTTTGAGAGACAGATTCGAGAGCAGTACTGTCCTCCGGTGGTGAGGTCGGCTTGGGAGGTTGCTTTTCCGGATGTTGGACCCGAAAATATCACAGTATCTAAGACTATTTTGAAGTTTCAACAGGAGTTGGCAGCGGTTCCAAATGCTGCCCCTACTGAGGAGCTGAAGATTGCGACCTTTCTGAAAAGGTTGCAACCGCATCTACGTGCTTATGTGTCTGGTCTCCGACTTGTGACATTGGCAGACGTTCAGCAGTCTGCTTTGGCTTATACTATGTCCACGACCCGACAGAGTCAGCTGGAGGTGCATACCACGGGGAGCAAGAGGCAGAAGTTGTCTGCCCCGGCAGAATCTAGGAGAGATAGTCGTCCCGGATCTTCTCAACCGCAACGATCAGGTTTTCAGCCACAGGGTCGTCAGGACCATCGTCGTCAGAATCAGTCCACTGGAGGGCAGAGAGAGTGCTTCAACTGTGGGAGCACTGCTCATTTGAGGAGTCAGTGTCCGAAGCCAATCATGAGTTGCTTCAGTTGTGGGAAGCCTGGCCATTTGCAGCAGTATTGTACTGTGGGGGCACCTTCACAGGGATCTTCACCGGGAACGGTGAATCAGATGCCTCGTCGTCAGCCTCAGCAGTTTCAGCAGGCACCGAGCCAGGGCAGAGGACGCGGCGCAGGAGTTAGCAACACCGGGGGTAATCAGCCCCGAGTGTTTGAGATGAGGAGGGTCGATGCCCTACACGCGCCGACTGCTACAGGTACGATTTGGATTCAGTCTAGACCTGTTCACATACTGTTTGATACGGGTGCTACCCATTCTTTTTTGTCTTCTGCTTGCATGGCTAGATTAGGACTGACTTGCACTGAGGGGGTATCTTTTGTTGTGGGGCTGCCTGACGGCAGTAAAGTAAGAGGGAATAATGAGATTTTACAGTGCCCTATTAGAATAGGGAATAGAGATTGGTACGCAGATTTTATAGTAATGCAGTTGTCGCCAAATGATGACGTGATTCTGGGGATGGACTGGATGATGCGTTATCGAGCAGTTTTGGATACACACAGAGGTACGGTTACAGTGACCGCAGATGATGGGACCAGACATGTGTGTCAGGAGTTAGAGCAGGAGGTGCCCGGATCGGTGATTAGTATGGTGAAGGCCGCCAAGTTGTTCAATGACGGATGTGTTGGATATTGGTGTTATGTTCTTCAGGGGGACAAGGCGGAACCGCGCATTCAGGACATACCAGTAGTGTGCGAGTTTGAGGACGTTTTTCCTGAGGAACATCCGGGATTACCTCCTCAGAGAGAGGTGGATTTTGGGATTGAGTTGGAGCCGGGCACGAGGCCGATTTCGAGAGCCCCATATCGCATGGCCCCGATGGAGATGCAGGAGCTGAAGGCACAATTGGAGGAGCTGTTGGAGAAGGGTTACGTACGACCGAGTGCGTCTCCATGGGGAGCTCCAATTCTGTTTGTGAAGAAGAAGGATGGTTCTCTCCGACTGTGAATCGATTATCGGGAATTGAATCGAGTTACCATTAAGAACAAGTATCCGCTGCCACGTATTGATGATTTGCTGGATCAGTTGCAGGGGGCTACTGTGGTCTCTAAGGTGGATTTGAGGTCAGGTTATCACCAGTTGAGGATTCGGGAGGAAGATATACCTAAGACGGCTTTCTGAACGAGGTATGGACATTATGAGTTTGTAGTGATGCCGTTCGGACTGACGAATGCACCCTCAGTATTTATGGAGTTGATTAACCGGGTGTTTATAGACTACTTGGACAGATTTGTAGTAGTGTTCATCGACGATATTCTGATCTACCTCGGAGTAAGGAGGAGCACGCCGAGCATCTTAGGCTGGTGTTGGGAGTATTGAGACAACATCGATTGTTTGCTAAGCTGTCCAAGTGTGAATTCTGGTTGCCTGAAGTTACCTTTTTAGGGCATGTTGTATCTGCTCAGGGAGTTATGGGGGATCCTGCAAAGATTGAAGCTATAAAAGCATGGGAACCTCCGAAGAATGTGAAGGAGGTGCGGAGTTTTCTGGGATTAGCAGGGTATTACAAGAGTTTTGTGGAAGGGTTTTCTCGGATCGCCCAACCACTTACCAATTTGCTTAAGAAGACGACTCGTTTCTAGTGGAACGAAGCTTGCCAGCTGAGTTTTGATGAGCTGAAGAGAAGGTTAACTTCGGCTCCTATATTAGCTCTCCCCCAGGGGAATGAGGATTTTGTGATTTATAGTGACGCCTCCAAAGTAGGTTTGGGATGTGTGCTGATGCAGAGGGACAGAGTGATTGCTTATGCCTCCAGACAGTTGAAGCCGAACGAGCAGAATTACCCTACTCATGATTTGGAGTTGGCAGCTGTGGTGCACGCTCTGAAGATTTGGCGTCATTACTTGTATGGGAGTACCTGCAAAGTGATGACAGATCATAAGAGCCTCAAGTACATCTTCACTCAGAGGGAGTTGAATATGCGACAGAGGAGATGGCTTGAGTTACTAAAGGATTACGACCTTGAGATCCTTTACCATCCAGGGAAAGCGAATGTGATCGCTGATGCCCTTAGCAGAAAGATGCCTCAGGAGAGTATGTTGGCTCATCTGACGGCTCAACCAGAGTTACAGAGGGAGCTGATGAGGTACGGCATCGAAGTGCAGATTCAGCGTTATCAGAGTAGTCTGAAAACCCTAGAATGTCGGCCGTCTTTACTTGAGGAAGTAAGGCAGAAGCATGAAGATTGCCCGATGATTCAGGATTTGAGGTAGAGATTGAGCCGTTGTGAGGCACCCGACTTTGCGGAGAGAGCAGATGGTATTTTGTGTTTACGTGGTCGGATTTGTGTGCCTCGAGATGCAGAATTGAGGCAGAAGATTTTGCAAGAGGCTCATGCTACACCTTACTCAATCCACCCCGAGGCGAGTAAGATGTACAAGGATTTGCGACAGTTTTATTGGTGGGATGGCATGAAGTCGGATGTAGCGAGATTCGTCGCTAAATGTCAGGTCTGCCAGCAGGTGAAGATCGAGCACCAGAGACCCGGAGGAATGCTTCAGTCGCATCCTATTAAGGAATGGAAGTGGGAGGATATATCCATGGATTTTGTCACCGGGTTGAGACTCAGCAGAGGTCATGATGCCATTTGGGTAGTGGTGGATAGACTGACGAAGACTGCTCGCTTTTTGCCTATCCAAGAGACGTGGCAAGTGAGCAAGTTAGTGGAGGTGTTTATTAATCAGATAGTTAGGCTTCATGGAGTGCCTAAGACGATTGTGTCGGACCGAGATGGGCGTTTCACTTCCAGATATTGGCAGCAAGTGCATGAGGCATTGGGGACGAGATTATATTTCACGACTGCTTACCATCCGCAGTCAAACGGTCAGACAGAGAGGACGATTCAGACGCTAGAGGACATGCTGAGGTCCTGCGTTTTAGACTGGGGAGGTCAGTGGTCGGATCACTTGGCTTTGGTAGAGTTTGCCTATAATAACAGCTGACATTCATCGATTCAGATGGCTCCTTATGAGGCCTTATATGGTCGGAAGTGTAGGACACCGCTCTGTTGGGATGATCCCTCGGATGTGGTAGGAGAGAGGCCACAAATGATTAAGGTGACGATCGGGAAAGTGGCCTTAATCAGAGAGAGAATGCTAGCTGCACAGAGTCGCCAGAAGTCCTATGCAAACAAGAGGCGTAGGCCGTTAGAGTTTGATGTCGGAGCCCATGTTTGGTTGAAAGTATCGCCTACCCGCGGGGTAAAAAGATTCGGGGTAAAAGGGAAGCTGAGTCCCCGATATATCGGTCCGTTCGAGATTCTGGAGAGAATAGGCGAGGTGGCTTACAGGCTAGCATTGCCGCCTGCTTTAGAAGCAGTGCACCCTGTATTTCATGTTTCTCAGCTGAGACAGTATGTTCCAGATCCTAGTCACAGACTGAATTACGAGGATTTGGTGGTAGAACCGGATCACACTTTCCAGGAACAACCGCTGCAGATTTTAGATCGACGAATGAAGAAGCTGCGGAACAAGGAGATTCCTCTGGTGTTGATTTAGTGGTCTCGACGGGGAGTCGAGGAGGCCACTTGGGAGACGGAGTCCAGAATGAGTCAGACCTATCCAGAAATCTACCCGGGTTTAGTAGAGGCGTTTGAGAGGAAGGTTACTAATTAGTGATGTTTGTTTGTGCGACTGTCTTTTCTCTTAACTCGACTGCTTGCTTATTTGGTTGTCGTATTGTATGTTTTGGCTGTGTTTAGTATTAGTTATGATTATCTATATCGATGAATTCTGGTTCGAGGAAGAACCTCTTTAAGGGGGAGAGGTTTGTGAAATCCTCGAATATCTTTTTCTTCGCGTAAATGTTTCAGGACGAAACTTTCTTAACGAGGGTAGTATGTAATACCCGTATTCGTGTTAGGTCGTGTAAGTCGGAAAACAGATTTCTTCGATTAAAAGCACTCGAATTTCTTCGAATTTCCTTCCCTTATATAATTTATATATAATATCCTTATATAAGTTATATATAATATCTTTATATAAAAAATATATATAAGATCTTTGTACAAGTAACAATTATACGGCTATATTAACCCACTCATCCGAAATCCTAGATTATTGACGAAAATCTATCCAAATCAAGTATCTATCTAGCCAAATATTTGTTTAGCTGTCCTATTTAACAAACTCTCCTTCTGATAACGCCGAAAGTATGTTTCGATCAAAGCTTTTATTCAAACCTTCTCTCCTGATTTTGTGTAAAAGTACTGGGAAGTGAACCAAGCCTTCGCCGATCGTCAACCGAACAAACTGCAGTCCGCGGTTTTCCAACGGTCAACCGCCGGTAATACTTCCTCCTCGTCGACAGTTCGGTACCGACGCTCCCGGTGAGTTATCGCCCTCTTTATTCAGCACCTTCCTCTGTATTTTCTTCGGTTTGGTTAGGATGTCGTCGTAGTAGAGTCGGGAATGGGAGCAGAGTTGGTCACCGAGGCGGGAGATTTGTGCAGACCGCCGACGAATTTAACGGGAAAAGGTCTGGCTTTGGTGGAGGAAGACGATAGGGAGGGGTTGCGTGTGTGGTCGGCTTTAATTTCTTGGGATAGGTTTTGGGTTCTTTCATACTATTGGTTTGTGGGGGTAGTTAGTTTAACGTAAGTGATGGGTAGAAGAGCTTGGTGGGTTAGATGTTGATATGCACAAATCAAATAATGGGTTGTTGTAATTTAGTAAGTTATTTAATATGGGGTTACTTTGATTAGAAAGAATTGAAGGGAAGGGACGAACTGGGTTGAAGATGAAGGAAGGGGTGGGATCCACCTTGAAAGTCAAACGTGTCTTGTGAATTTGTTAGTAAATGTGGGATGTACCAATTTTGGAGAAGGCCGAATGGTTTGGGCCCAATATTGCTAATGTGGGCTGGGTTGGATTTGTTCACAAATATTCCTTTTAACATAATGGGTTGGGAGATGGGTTTCACATTTAGGCTAACTTGTTCTTCATTGTTAATATTGTTAGTTGGGTTTGGGTGAATTAGATTGCTAGTTTTGGGATAAATTTTATAAGAGGTTAATTAGCACATTCTAATATCTATTAATTAGAATTTTCTTAATAAAAGTTAGGTATATCGGCTTGTGTCTAAGTTATTTTTCCCTTCATAATTCTTTAGGGAATCGTTCCGTTTGAGGTTGTAGTTCCGTCTTCCCGAGGATCCTTCGTTCGAGGTAAGTGTTTTTTCGACTTGCTCGGTTCTTTTCTCCCTTGTTAGACTGCGTATCGATATTGTAGGACGGGTTTTGGGAACTAGTCCCGAATACCTTTTAAATTGTTTTGAACTCCTTGTGTGTTGTGTGCGTTAATGATTTTAATGTGATTTATTGGAAATTATTTTGGAACGTTTTCTCTGTGTTGGTACCGTTTCCGACACGGCCCATTGTAGCTGGTGTTGAGGAAGAGTTGGCTACTTTGACCCATGTGACTGGGAAAATCGTACCCCTTCAAACGAAAATTATTATCTGTGTGTTTTTGGCAAGCGCTCCAGTGGAGGCTTAGCCAGGAGTTAGAAGGGAGATTGGGAAGTGGAGTGGGGGGGCCTGCCTCTGCACTCGCCGCGGTGATGAGCGCCTTGGAAGACGGATTGTGGACAAAGGAAGAATTGCATTGTTGTGTGACTGTGATTGTAAATGCGTATGTGACTGATAAAACTAATTTAGGTATTGACCTTTAGAGCTATGATTGCGGTTGTGGATTTGTATGCTGACTATAGATAAATGTTTTAAAGCGTTCTACAATCTCCGTATTCTTTCTAGCTTGGTAGATTATACGCTGACCCTTCGGGGAATATTTTTTCAGTTCCAGGTATGAATCAGGGAGCCGTGCAGGAACCGAGGCAAGATGGCGGGCCGGAGCGGTAAAGAGCGCGTGTCATAGTGGGATCGGTGTATATTAGTTTATTTATATTAGTTAGAATATTGATTTTAATATTTGTTAGACGGAGTTGGTATTTTGTTTTGGTTATTATCTTTTTGGTTCAGATAGTTTAGTTTTAGTATGCGTTGTGACGTATTTGACTATTTATAACGATAGTTTAGAGGACCATACAAGAACCAGCCTAGTTATCATGACAGGTCGAACAACGATCAAGCATGGGGCAATCAAAATACAAGTCAAAACTATGTGGTGCCTCCACCAGATAGACGGCCTGCACCATATCGACCTCCAGGCCATCAGGAGACGCCATCATGGGTTCAGGGATTACAGGAAAGCATTAACGGAGTAAATAACAAAGTTGATGAAGTTCAAGCCAAACTGAACCGACAAGATAAAGATGGGGAGAGTTCGATATTTGGAAAAAGAGTGTTGATTCCCAACTAGGGGACCTAGCTGCACGGATTCCAAGACCACAAGGGCAACTACCGGGCCGCCCCGAGGAGAACCCTAGAGGCCAAATAGCAGCGGTAGACCTCAGAAGCGGGAAGACATTACCGGAGAGAGTTCAAGCTGAAGACAAGGAGGAACAAGACGTCACAAAACGACTCGTTAACGAGCCAGCGAGGGCAACTAACGAGCCCACAAACAAGGATGACAAGGCTCCAAGGATTCCTGACGATCCTACCCCAGGTAAGTTCTCTAAACCGAGCCTTCCTCTCAACCCCAGGGTAGTTAACGACCCCACCAGGGTCGGTAACGACCCGCCGAGGACAATAAACCACCCTAGTGTCGACCCGGTACTCTCACCTCTCGAGCCTAACTTGGTTCCGAGATTGGTGAAATATCTTCCATTTCCAACTAAGAAATCTATGGACTCTACTGAGAATAAGTTCAAGCGTTTCGTTAAGATTCTCCAGGGCATTAATATTTCCATCCCATTCGCTGAGGCCCTAAGCGAAATGCCGGCTTACACAAAGTTTTTGAAAGATATGCTTAGCAGGAAAAGATCCATTACAGAGCTACAAGATGAAGTCAGATCAATAGCTCTACCGGAAAAGCTAGGAGACAAAGAAGATTTGTAATAACAATCGGCATAGGCAACCATAAGTTCAAGGCTTTATGTGATCTAGGTGCCAGTGCTAGTTTAGTTCCTCTCTCAATTTGGTCTAAAGCTAATATGGGACCACTAGAGCCGGTAGACATGAATTTGTACATGGCAGATGGGTCATGTGTCAAGGCCACTGGAGTGGTGGACGACTATCCTATTCAAGTCGGGAAATTCTTTATACCGAATGATTTTATCGTCCTCGATATGCCTGAAGACCCTCATGTCCCCATAATTCTCGGTCGACCATTTTTAGCCACATCAGGTGCAAGAGTTGATGTGCGGAAAGGAATCCTCACTTTTGATATCGGAGAGGAACGGGTAGAATTCAACTTGGATCAAAAAGCCAACAACCCAGTTGGAGTCGCACAAATCGAGTTGACTCAACCATAACACGACACAATCGTCACTACCGAGTCTCATTGGCCGATCACCGAGTCCCACGTGCAAGAGTACAACCAAGGTAAGTACTCTAATTATAAATTGGCTAAAGAGGAGCATGATTGTTCCTTATCTTTTGTTCCTACACCACGCCCTATTATATGCACTACAGAAGAGTCCAAACCACCTTGGTTTTCGGATTTTACTAACCATCATGTAGGAATACCGGGCATACTGATAGAAGAAAAGGGTCCCAATTTAGCAACTCAAGCACATAAAAACTGCAAAGCTAAACATGGGGTACCTCAAGACCCCAACATGGCTACACAAGAGCCACCGTGAGCCCAAGGAGCACGTCGGGCTAACGACGTTAAAAATAGCGCTTATGGGAGGCAAACCGCTTTTAGAATAGATTTAGTTTCTTTTTTTCCTTTTCTTTTTAGATTATTTTTCTTAGCTTTCTTTTGTTTTCCTTTTAAGTTTTAGTTAGGATAGAGATTAAAATTTTTGAGCTAACAAGATTTCAGGAGAAGGGATCGAAAATCACTCCAAGAGGCTACGGCAGCTCGTTAACGAACCACCCAGGGTCGTTAACGACCCGGTTCGACGACCCGACTCGTCAAAAAAAAAGGGCAGGTAAGTTTTTTTTAAGCTAATCTATCTTTTACTACCGTAGCCGCCACCCTCTACCCCTTCCTATCCCTTCCCTCTCCTATAAAAACCCTTTTACCCCTTCCAAAAATCTACCATCACACTCTCCCAATTCCAAACTTCTCAAAAACCCAACCGAAGAGCTTGAAATCCCCCTCCCACCATTCGGAATCTCGCACCAACTACCACCGAGCAACCGTCGCTACCGAGGCCCGGAAACCCTGCCCTCCATCGACGAGGATCCAAGGTTCGATAACCCTCACCGAGCTCGTCACCCACCCAATTTTCCGATCCCTTGTTCTTCAAATTTTTCGGTTTTCCGGTATGATTTCTAAACCTAACTCGAAATTTCATGATTTATGGTTTTTAGGGTAGAAATTTCATGTCTATAATTGAGTTCATATAGAGGATCGATGTTCATGATTGGATTTTGCCCTTGAAAGTTTGATTTTGCTTCATAATTCTAGATCTAGATAAGAATATTCATGTTAGATGTTCCATTACAATTGATTGTGAAAAAGCATGAATTTTGTCTTGTTCTTGTCTCAAGTTTTAGACTTTGCATGTCAAAATTTCGGGTAAAATTTAGCATGATCCGGGATAGGTAATCGAGAAAGTATGGGGTGCTTATATCCGATCGTGGGATTTGTGGAGAAATATAGAAGATTGCATGCTTGATTTATGCTTTAATTTTAATGCTTCAAAAATCAATACCAGTCCAGAATCCAAAACGACCCAATTGGGTAGTTAACGAATAATTCCGAAGCTATTTCAAGACAAAGTATGGGGTCTCTTTCCTACCTATTTTTGAGTGGATCTTATCTTGGAAAATTCTTTATTATTTTGTAGGATCTCATGGAAAGTTCAAGCAGACCCGCTACTCGAGCTCAGAAGAAGTAGAGGAACCAGAGGTCACCATCTCCGCCTCGCATGGACAACGTGATTTTAGGTACTCAAGGCCAAGTGCATCGATTACGTACCATATTAGAGAAGGACCACTACACCCGTTGGTTCTCAAAGTCCAGTGCCGTAAACCAAGGGATCTACACAAACGTCAAAGAGGCTTTTGTTATTCTTGGCGCCGCTCATCTCCTGAAGTAGGAGAATTTACCACACTATCCGGCCCTCACAACCGAGTTTTTGGCCACCTTAGAGACTAGCTTCGCGTCGAAGACTTCAGCGGGACGAATCCGGTTTCGGCTCGGCAATGTGAGCCATGAGTTCACCATGGCAGAGTTCAACGCAATTTTAGAGCTCCCAAACTCGTCTAGAGATTACAGCTTGAAAGACTACAGAGTGACTCGCACTTGGAGCTACATCACCGGAGAGGTCCAATCCACCACATCGGCATTATCCGGGGCAACCATCATCAAACCCATCTTCACGATTATTCTCCGAGTCCTAGCCGCTACGTTTTAGCCGAAGAGAGAGTTGAACAGGCCAACGAGGACGGAAGTTGCTTGTCTCCGCACCATCCTTTTCGAGCAACCCGGCCCCTTGAATTTGGGGTACGAGTGGCTCTACTACATCGAGAAATCAACCAAGTCCAAGGAGGTTTGGTGTAGCAATTTGGTTAGCCTCTTGGATAAAAACCTTGGAGTAGATCTTACTTGTTACACACCGGCTCACGCCCATCTCCTCAACAAGAACTATTGGTATAGCTCTGGTGCCTTCATTCAAGCCGAGGGAGGATTCAAGGTGAAAGTACAAGATCGCATCGTTACACCGACCCTCGACAAGTTTGAGATTCTCTACGTACCAAATTGGTACGAGGCGTGGACGGGACATGCTTACCCATTGGAACCCAAGCCGGAGGATGAGCTATCATTTCGGTCATGTGAGACAAGATTTGAGCGAGAGGATGAAGCAATGGATGAAGATGAAGACGAGGAGACTGAGGTAGTTGGCGACGACACGGAAGAAGCCGACACCGAGGATGGAACTAAGGAGCTTAACTTTGAGGATGACAACATCGACACGGAAGTATTGGGCAGCAACGTCCTCGTTGACGAGCCCACCAGGCTCGTTAACGATCATTTCCAGCCCCCTTCCTACACTGTTAACGAGGCACCCAACTTCGTTAACGAGGTGCCGAGAGCTTCTGTCGACCCACCACCTGCCCCTGTCGACCCTCATTCCTATAGACTCATGCCTTACAACCCGGTGATGTATCAAGATCATTTCCAGCCTCACTACCCACCACCTCCTCATCCCGATTACACAGGATCGATTATTCCACCACCATGGGCTGAGGATCTTTCTGCACGGATGCAGCAGCTTCACCTCCAGCAGGATCATATTCATAGGAGGATGGATAGATGGGAATCCGTCTATTCTGCTCGCATGTCGATGGAGGATGAGAGGCATCGTCAGAGAGAGGCGGATGACGATGAGCGTTGGAGGACGATGTACGACTTCATGGGGAACTTTGAGCATTACTTTCCTCCACCAAACCGTTGATTCAGCCTGAAGACTTTGTTTTTCCTTGTTTCCCACATTTAAAACTTTATAAGTTTTTATATTTTTCTTTTTCTTATTTTTATCTTTATTTGTTTTCTTTTCTATTTCTTTTCTCTTCTTCTTATTTTTCTTACAGTGGGGACACTGTAATTTTAAGTATGGGGTGGGAGAAAATAGAGAACTTGTTGTCTTATGTGTCTAGGTGTTTTTAGTAGTTTTTATTCTGAAAAAAAAAATCGCAAAATTTGAAAAAATTTTAAAAAGAGTTTTAGAATTGATAGATATCCCTTTCTTAGGTTCTATGATAGTAGTCGCTAACTTAATCATATAATTCCTTGCTAACATGTCTTTATAAGTATAATCAAACTCTTAACTTGAAATTATTTGTTTTAGAAGAAAATAGCATTTGATGAAATTAAGCACGTATACTTTATAGCATAAGTGATGCAATCCAACAAATTACCCTGTGAGCTTATTAGCCTTGGTTTTCTTGTGTGATTTACTCTTTAGATGCATATTATCTCTTGGAATTATGATGGTTATCTATTTCTTGAGACCCATATGAGATTTTTAGTTCATTATTTGTGAAAATCATATGATGGAGAACTTATTTTTATAAGCCCTATTATTCCCTATCCACCTTTACATGATCCTTCTTTTGACAACCAATTCTAGCCTGAAGCCTTTATTTATAGCTCCACAAAATTATTCCCTAACCAAGATAAGCTTGACCCTATCCAGGAATTAGGACTTAGATTAGAGAGGTATGTTTTGTTGTGTGTTAAAAAGAGAGGAGTTTCTTATAATTTTTGCTTTAATTGAAGGATATTTGGGAAGGGTAGATTGGAAGTCTCTTGTTTTTACTTGTAATAAGAAAGATCTCTTGATAAGCAAAAGATGCACAAAATGAAGTATTTGATAGAGATGAGAAAGTAAGGAAAGAATGTACACGGAAGCTCGTTAACGACCCTGAAGTAGGGTTCGTTAACGAGGCAAAGGAAAGAGAAAAAAAAGAAAGAAAAAAATAAAAGGAAGTGAAGAGTTGAAGTGCATTTGTATTTATAGATAATATCAGAGATTCTTTTATTTTTTATGAGACTTTCTAAAATGATAATGAGTGAGTGAGAATAAGTGCATAAAGAAGAGTGAGCTTGGTTATCTTATATGAGAGTTTTTGATATGTGTGAGTTTTTTTTAGGAGTCTTTGATTCTTGGATATTATTAGCAGCACATGACCAAAATATTTCCACGCCTTATTGTCTTTACCAAGCCCCATTACAACCCGGCCGAATGGAAGCTTCTATGAAGTTTTTCATTGAGCCTAAGTTCTCTTGATGGTTTTTGCTTATTTTGACAAATCTTGGGTGGAGAGTATTGGTGATATAAGTTCCAATTTCTATGACTTTTTGTATATAAGATGAGTTGAGAGATTGAATTTATAAGCCTAAACACTTGAGAGTTGAGTGAAACACAATATCCCTTGTAAGGTTGGATTGTATTGTCTTATGTCTATTTTAGTGCATATATGTGTGAGGACATTAATAGTCTTTTGCTATATTTTTCTCACGTGTAGATGTTGCTTTTTAGATGATGGCTATGTCTTGACGAGCATGTTTGTTTTTGGTTTTGGTTAATGTCTGTTGATTGCTTGAGGACAAGCAAGTTTAAGTATGGGGTATTTTGATGTCCGCATTCTAGTACAGTTTTTAGTAGGTTTTCTTTGTTTATTAGGTTTAGTTTTGCAAAGTTTAGGTTTAGTTTTGAGTGTTTTTAGATAGTTTTGCATATTTCTATGAAAAGAGTGGAAGCTACGATATTTTGTGTATTTTGTAGGTTTTAGCAAGGAAAAGTGCTATATGGAGCTGAATTTGGAGCGTTACAGTGAAAGACAGAGGAATACAAGATTGAAGAAGTCAGAGTTCAAGATTTATGAGAGGAAGTGTGGAAGAAAACAAAGCCCAGGCTCGTTAACGAGGCTGTGAGGGCTCGTTAACGAGGCCACGTGAGAGAAGATTCGAAGGTTGACTTTATGATTCAACGATCCTGAGTGGGAATTTATTTTCGTGTCGGTTGAGTATCTTTTTAGAATCTTTTAGGGTTATTAGAATATGTATTTTAGGTCTTATTATCTTCTTAGACTTTGTTTCTATCTTTTAGAGTTTTATTTCTATCTTTTAAGGAAAGTTTCTATCTTTTTGCCTTTTTAGTTTTTAGCTTTTTAGTATAAATACCCTTCTATCTAGCATAGAAAGGGGGGAGTCGAATTAGAGAGAGAAGAAGAGGAGGAAGAACCGAGGAGGCGAGTCGATCGAAGTTGAGTTCGAAGGTCGGTGGACGAAAGTTACCGAGTTCGTTGATCGAGGTTTTGGTTCCGTGTTTTGTTCTTTTTCGGTTTTCTTCTTAACTTTTGTAAGACATATTTTTCTATTTAATTTAGTAGTAATTGGTTTTCAATGTTTTCTTATATTAAGTTTATTTGTTTAGTAGTTATGATTTGTGAGTAGCTTTCTTTTCTAGGATCGAGATTAAGCCCGACATAGTTAAGCATGTGTGATAAGTAAGATTGTGTGTTGAATACCTTTTATCTTTTATTGAGATTGTTTGTTGTGCTTATACCGAAACGAAAGTTGAGGTTATTTAAGTTTTTAACATCATTGAAAGAGAAAGTTAGTAACTTGAAGGTTGATATTGTTTGAATACGAAAGTTTCAAGCTTTAGATCCAAAACAAGCAATTAAGTGAATTAGGATGCGAAAGTTGGTTAATTTACTTGATAGTCAACGAAAGTTGATGACTCTATCTATTTAAGGGCATGATCTTATCTTCTTACGCGTTTATATGCTTGGCTATGTTGTGGTGTCCCTAGTCCTAGATCTTTGTTTTATCTGAATTATTTTAAGTTAATTTTCGTTGCTGAGTTACTTGCCTCGGTACCGAATTTATATAGGTAGTTATTTGAGTATTTTTGTTTACGGTGGTTCGTTAACGATCATGACAACGTCGTTAACGAGGCTGCTTGTGAGTGTTTTTTTGTTTGTTTCTGTTTGCTTTTTAATAGATTGATAAACGAACAACCTTGCTTCCTTTGGAACGATCCTGACTTCGCTGTACTCAGCGGGGTTTTGACTATAAATTTATTTGTTGTCAATCAAAACCCTATCAACAAGCCTCATATCCACAGGTTCCAGAAGTCCCATGTTAGCTTTCAACCAGATTGATAGGGGAAGTAAACTGGCACTGGCTTCCAAATCACATAAAGCCTTGAATCGGTGGTCACTTATGCCAATTGTGATAGAAAATATCTATGGGTCGCTTAACTTCTTTGGAAGAGTAATAGATCGGACCTCATTTGTAAGCTCTGTTATGGATCGTTTCCTGCTAAGAATGTCTAGGTTGGGGTCGGTGACGACCCTGGGTGTATCGGTACTAAGTTGTTTAGGCTCGATAACGACCCTCTTTGGCTCGTTGTCGACCTGGGCCGTGGCGACCTCTTCAGATTCGAGGTCTTTCTCCTTAGCTTTGGCACGATCCAGTAGTGTCTTTCCACTCTTAAGTTGCACGACCGCTATTTGTCTTCTTGGGTTCTCCTCGGGGCGGTCCAGGAGTTGCTCTTGAAGCCTAGGAATCTATGCAGCCAAGTTTTCGTGAGTCAACACTCTTCTTCCACACATCGAACTCTCCTCGTCTTTTCATCTGGTTGTTGAGGTTAGTTTGGACTCCAGCGATTTCATTCTTTATGCCATTAATCCCTTCATAGAGTGCTTGCACCCAAGATGGTGACTCTTGATAGCCTGGAGGTCGATACGGCGCGGGCCATTTGTCCAGAGGGGGTGAGCACAACTCGGATTTTGATTTTGATTTCCCCAAGCCGGATAATTGTTTGGCCTGTCAAAGTTATTAGGCGGGTTCCTGTATTGACCTCTCATATAGTTCATCTCAGCATATGTCTCAGCGGCTCTTACCTGCTCGATGTTAGTGCAAGTAGAAGTACTATGGGCCGAAGAACCACACTCTTGACAAGGTTGAGAGGTTTTCAGAAAACTTACCTGTTTCTTCAAACGGTTGATCTCATCTTGTAGGAATTGATTTTTGACATCCAGATCAACTTCCTCTTTATTAGGAATGTACAGACGCTTCTGTGGCTTTTGGGTCCCATTCATGGCATCGTAGTTAGACAGCTTGTCCAGGAGTTCCCATGCAGCAGTGGGATCCATCTCTATAAAACCGCAAGCAATGTGTGTGTTGATGCGGTTCTTTGTTTCTGCATTGATCCCCTAGAAGGAGATTTGTTGGAGCACATATAGGGGTTGCCCATGGGTGGGGCACTGTCTGAGCATCTTCTTGAACCTCTCCCACGTCTCTACAAAGGTCTCATTAGGCAGCTGGTGATAGGAGGTGATGCATTTTCTCAACTCCATTGTCTTGGCAGGAGGGAAGAACTTTGTAAGAAATTGATCATACAAAGCCTTCCAAGTTCTCATGGACTTAGGAGGTAAGCTGTCCAACCAGCTCAGGGCCTTTCTAGTAAGAGACCACCTGAAAGCTTTTAATAGAATATATTCAAGTGAGACACCTTCATCAGCAATAGTGTCACATAAATCAAGGAAATTTTTAATATGTTCCATAGGGCACTCAGTAGGTTTCCCATCAAACTGAGCCCTTTTTTTAAGGATATAAATTGAGACTTATTCTCAAATGTCTTCTTTGTCTCTGGAAGCAAGATTGCAGACTCCGGAACCCTCAGTTCTGGATGCATATATTTCTTGGCATTCCTCGGATAGGCATTCAACTGCTCCTGTAGACGGGCATTGTCCTCTCGTTGACGTGCAACGTTTACTCGCTCTCGTTTTGTTGTTTCGGCAACAGTTTCATGAGGTATGATATTACTTCACTTCAGCTTTGCATAGATAATGCTCCTTCCCGCACTAAAAACCTACAAAAAGACACAAAACGGAGTAGCTTCCATACTTTTCACAAAATATGCAAA
Organism: Fallopia convolvulus; assembly: GCA_964016875.1. Classification (NCBI taxonomy): domain Eukaryota; kingdom Viridiplantae; phylum Streptophyta; class Magnoliopsida; order Caryophyllales; family Polygonaceae; genus Fallopia; species Fallopia convolvulus. The sequence continues at coordinate 23,482,911 of OZ024724.1, forward strand.
CTTATCCAAAAACACATAAAACTAACTCTAAAACTTACTAAAACTAAACTAAACATTCTAATAAAGACACCTAAAACAAGACCAAAAACACGAACATCATTTATCGCTTGATCGAAAGAGAAAGTTGTAATCTTTAATGTTGATATTGTTCGGTAACGAAAGTTTCGAGCTTTGGATTAAAAAATAAGTAGAAAGTGAATTGATTTATCAAAATTGATTGATTTGCTTGCTTAGGTCAACGAAAGTTGATAGCTTTATTCTTGAGGCATGATATTTATCCTTCACACTAGTTAATATGCATGATTATGTTGTGGTAGCCCTTGTCCTAGATGTTTTTACCTTGGAATTAACTTCGTTTTACTCACATACAAACTCGTTACCAAGGCACACAGGTCGGTACCGAGCCTGCATCGGTTTGTGTTTAGTTGCTTAGTTTGTGTTTAAACCCAGTATCGTTACCAACCCTGACAAGGTGGGTACCGAGGGCTGTTGTAGCCTTGTTTCCTTCTTTTGTTCATGTTTTGCTTTGTTTCTGTGCTTTCTAACTTTAGTAATCAAACAACCTTGCTTCTCGTGGACGATCCTGAATTCGCTATATTTAGCCGGGTCTTGACTACAAATTTATTTGTTGTCGGGAAACCCTCTCAACAATAAGCATTATCCATTTCCACATAAATGGAATTAAAGAGGGGAAAGAGAGGAGTCAAAATGTGTTCCATTCGTCGAGTTTAAACGCTTGAATTGTGCATTAAGACGGGAATTCAGATAACGGTTTTGAAGGTGAATGGATAAGTTTTTATGGTCTAATCTGACTTGACTTGGCTTATAAATAGAGCTTCCATTCTTCCCATTTTACTCATTCACAAAAACACCAAATATCCTCTCAAAAACGCTCGCCAGAGTTCGGAGAAAGTCGTTAGAAAACCAAAGGGCTCGCCGAAATTCTCATTTCCTCAAAATCGAATCAATTCTCGATTGGTAAGCCTCTATCTTGTGTATTTTTTCACAAGCAATTCAGTTGTGGTATTAGATCTTGAAATAGAGCTCTAATCTACCTTAAAATGGATAAAAACCCGTTCAAAACAAAATGGCATGAGGAACACGACGGGTTCAATCGAACCCAATTCTTTATTTTTGTTAATATCGACCGGTTCACATAGTTTTAGAGCTAGTAAAAATAATGTTAAGCCGATTCCTAAAATATTATGTTTTTTTAAGATTTTTGTTCAAGATATGATTTTTATAAGGCAAAATTGCTTAAAATAACACAAACTTTCAAACAATTCAAAATAAACATAAACTAAGAAAATGTTAACAAAAATAGCATAATATAAATTGTCTTTCAAGGTAGCCGGTAAAAACTAAAAGAAATAAAAAAAAATATTACTTATTAAAAGAAATAAAAAATTAAAACCAATTTGTTAGAAATTGATCTTGTAAATCAGCGTAACCCTAAAAAGTAGAGGAACGAATAGAATCAGGACGGGATGACGGACTCGGGAGAAAGAATCACCGCTGGCATAACTTTTCTGCCTTTGTAGTTCATTCATCTGATAAACCTTAAAAAGGAACAGACAGAGAATCAGGACGGAACGACGGACTCGGGGAGAAAGAATCCCTCATCGTCGACATATCTTGTCTTCCTCGTCAAAGTCTGCACAAATTCGTCCCCAACATTGAACGGTTTGAACTTATCCTTCACAATTGAAAGAATACAGAGAGAATCAGGCCGGACAGCATATCTTCTTTGCTCGTCAAAGTCTGCACAAATTCGTCTTCAGAATTGAACGGTTTGAACTTATCATTCACAATTGAAGGAACAGAGAGAGAATTATGCCGGCCGGCATATCATCTTTGCTCGGCAAATCTTCTCTGCTCGTCAAATTCTGCACAAATTCGTCTCCAAAATTGAACGGTTTGAACCTGTCCTTCACAATTGAAGGAATGGAGAGATAATCAGGTCGACCGGCATGGCGGCATGTATTCTCTACTCGCCATATCTTCTAATTCGTCTCCAAATCTGCTAAGCAGGCCGACCGACATATCTTCTCTCCTCCCTTTTATTTGAACGATAATATTTTGGTTTTAATCCTTTTTTTTATTTTTTATTAAGTAATTATTATTTTTGTTTTTACCGGTTACAAAGGTAACCAATGCTATTGTGCTATTTTTGGTTAAAAAAATTAGTTTATGTTTATTTTGAATTGTTTAAAAGTTTGTGTTATTTTCGGCAACTAAGGTAAAAGTTTGTGTTATTTTAAGCAATTTTGCCTTTTCATAAATAATAAATATATTCCGATTTAGATTAATTCGAACTGAGACTAAAATGGTTTTGGAAACTAAAAAGGGGTCCGATTCTGGACTTTATATGATATAAAATATTTTATCATATAGTTTTATGGTATTTATTCATGATCTATGAATTTTATAAAAAAGGTACTAGTTTGGAATTAAAGAGTGAATTTTATAAAATAATTGGGTCTGTAAAAATTTAATTTTTGACCGGGTCATTATATATTTTGGGTAAAATTTCATAACTTTTGGAAAACGACAAGTTATTTTAAAATAATTAGCATGACTTAGACTATTATAAAGTAATTCGCAAAATAAAATAAAATCGGTCTTTAAATACTTTTTGGAATTTACTAAGTAGTATATATTATTTTTGAGATATTCTAATTCTAAAAATATTTTGGGATTAACAAGGTATTTTATAAAATATTATTATGTTATATAATGAAGATAAATAATGATCTTATGAGATAATTATTATAACAATTAACAGAAGGGTTATAGTAGATGAATCACGATTCATGAGTTATTTAGAATCATGATAGTCTAAGGTTGTATAATATACTTATGCTAACTTAAGGGTATGCTTAGGAACAAGGCGTTAAACGTTACCCTAATCTCGATACACAATCTACCCCGAATCATCAAACACACAAAGCAAGTGGTTTGAGTTCGATTTCCATATAAACTCCTTTATGGATCACTTGTTTTGTCAAACATGTTACATATCTTGTTATATGTTTTCATGTGATTCAAATTGTTTTATGATAATGTTGGGAACTCTTGTATGAAATAAAATGAATATAGGATTTATGTTGTTCTAGATTTAATGACATATTATTTCTAGTCGTACTTAGGTGACACAGGATGGATTGCAGGGCCGCTGCATTTGGATATGTGTGCCTAGATGAGTAGGCTTTTATGTGTGTACTTTATTGTATACGCGTGAATCATTCGACTTTAATTTTGATTCGATGCTCTACCTTTAAGACCATGGTCAAAACCCGCTTGCTCGAAGAGTGGTGATGGCACGTAGCTCATGCTAGTCTGGGCTTGCAACCCATTCTTTGAGTATTTCCGTGGGGCCGTAACCCACATTCTGTCTTACTTAAAAAGTATGCTTAATTCCAAGTGGAACGATATTGTGATCATTTAAATTGCTAAAGATTAAATAGGCGCCCGTTGACGACAATTAAAATGATAGGAAGGCTAGTACAAAATGGAATGCCATCCTTAGTCTCGGATTTCGTAATTCTCTGGCTCCAATCTGAATTCGCACAACACGTATACGGTGAGGTTGGTAGAGGGAAACGTCCTCAACGAGGGGTTTAATCACCCACCTAACTAAATGTGTGAAACCCAAGTTCCCAACATAAGTAAATCTTTCTTTCTAAACCGAGACTCACCCTTGGGTGACATTCTCACTCTTTTCTTCAAATCATAGTTTTCATAGGAGGTCCGAGGTCCGAGGATGTGGATGGCTTTCATTTGGTGCCCGACATCCCAACTCGTCCCTTTCTAAAAACCCGAACCACCTTCAAAAACCCCATTTGCTTACTCTATGAAAAGACTAACCGACCGTCTAATTTCCTTGCATGGTCGGCTAGTGTCCATTGCATTTCTTGTCGCAACACATCAGGAGTGGAGTTCTACGTTGAGGACCACGAGGAGCAAGCTTGAGGAGCAGCTAAATGAAGGTGGTTAGCTTGGAATAACTTAGAATAATTTTAATGGTCGAGGTTCTGACTTGTGGGACAATTTCCATTTCAACTTTGTATCCATTCAAGTCTATTCAACTATTGTATTCGACTTCCACATTTATTATAATTAATATATCTTCCGCATTTTAAAGTGTTTGGTTAAAAGTTCTATAATTACTATAAGCCCCGGGTGACTTTGATATTTTAATCTCTGAGTCACTGACGGTAATATCCCTGTATAAAAAGGGTGTGTTACAATTATGGTATCAGAGCCGAAACTGTATAATGTCATTCCTTAGGCCGATCCTTATGTTCTAATCCCTTATTGATTTACCATTCGCAGATGTATGGATATTATGTACCTTTAGACTCTAGTGTCTAGGATACATATTCTTGGGATAGATATTTTTATCTTCCTTGGTCAATCTATCTTAAGTCTTAATCAAAGTGATGGTTGTCAAGTGATTGTACCATCTTATGTCTTGTTGTTTAGACCGATCCAAGTCTTTGTACCTTAGTCTTTACACAAGTGAAGTTTCCAACTAATATTATGAAATAAAGAAACTCCTCTCGGGGATATGTTTTTATTTCGACATTCTATTAGTTTAAGCTCAAAGATAATTCTCTTCTTAAAAAGTTAATCTTTAAAAGTTTTCATACAAGAAAACATATATATTTAGTTGTGGTCAACTCATTTGAAGTCATTATGCAACCATCTATGGCAATTTAACGTTAGTGAAAATCATATCATTTTTTCGTTTTTGAAGAAAGACGGTTAGTTTTATGAAAATTTGATTCTCAAAATTGTTTAAATAGTTTTAAGTTTAAAATATCGTGTCCTTTGATGAATTCTTTTTGAGTTCAACATGTTTAAACCATTGAACTGGTGACCAATAACTGTTAACCCACATTTTTATTTGGTCCATCTTCGTAAATTTGTTGCGGGATACTTTCTTTGGTCCATCTTCGTAAAATATCGTGACCAATAACTATATTTGGTCCATCTTCGTAAATTTGTTGCCGGATACTTTCTTTGGTTTTATGCTTTTTATAAAGTAAATTTTTTCTACGATTTTCATGGTGGTGAGTAAGAATGTATTTTGTCTTCTATATTGATCACATGGTAAGGCAAGATCACATGTCTTATTCTTGTGGGAATGCAGTAAAGGGGTTAGGTTGGCTAGGTTCCCCATCCTGATCACATGGTGGAATCTGAGAACCTAAGTCCATAAAGTTCAATTTGATAAAATGAATTTTCAAATGTTGGAATTCTTATTTTATAACTTAATGTTTGGGGATTTAAGGGTATAAAGATTTTTGGTTGGGATTTAAAAATAACTATGATTTCTATGAAAACAAATCAAATCAATACTTCATAAATGATTTTTTTTTTTTGTGGTGATAATTCATTAAATATCTTGTTAATTGCCTAAGCTATAGGACAAATATTTTATAATACATAAAATCACATAAGTATTTTTAATCATGTTCGAGTTATAAGAAAATAATGTCTCTCAACTTTGGCATTTAAGTATAGTGATTCTGGAATGATTCTTTTACAAGCAATAAGGATGTTGATGAACATAAAAAAATTACGTACTTCCTACTTTCGAACCTTTTATAATGATTTAAAACTTGAGTCAGTTACTATGATTCAGTTTGATTGATTAAGGTTATTTTTACCAACCAAAGAATTTGTTTAAACTAATTCAAAATCACCTTCCCTTTTCTTTTATTAAAAGTTCAAGTTGTTACTACGCCGATGCCAATGGTGAATAAACCCTTCATTTCATTATAGTCTTAGTCTCTTGTTGAATAGTTTAGTATCATCAGTTTCTCTCATTTGGCGTATAGTTCCCTTCTATGCCTATCACATCTAATAGGTGTCCATGGAAGCATGTCGACTTCATTTGCAGAGCATATTCCGTTGAATACAACACGAATATTTTAATAACAAGCTAATGCTAAATCCTTATATAGTTTCTTTATATGCCTTTTACATCCATAAGATTTTCATGATAGATGGTCAGGTGTATATTTTCATGGTCGGTACCTTACCTTGATCTAGTTTCACAGAAGAAACTCTTTTTAAGGGGGTACTATTGTAATATCCCCCATTTTGATAAAGGGTAAAAAAGTAATTTTACGTTTCCCTTTAATATAATTAAATATTTACATATTTTATTTTTGAAAGTTATAATATTATAACATTTTAAATGTTATGAAGTTTGTTTATAAGGTTAAGATCATATTAAAGATTATTATATGGTTATAAGGGGGTGTTACACATACAACCCCCCCACTACCGTTATAGACACTTCGGTATCGACCCTCGTGGGTTCGGTAACTACTACTCAGTGTCGCTACCCTATCCATCTACTCCCTTCGCTAACGACCGCAGAGTGATGCATGACGAGTTGGTCGTTCCTATGCCGGATGTGTTTCGCGGATTTGCGAGTCACCGACAATATTACATGGATGATGCACCTCACAGTCAACGTCGGTCTTACACTGGAGGAGCGAGCATCAATAGATCTAATCCACCACAACCCAATTATGAGAATCATTTTGCTCAGATGAGTATGTTGGCAACTGGCAAACAGAGGCTACATGATGATATTTTGGAGCTCCGACAAGACTTTGTTGCACAACGGGTGATTGACAACCAACACTGGAACACGGCGACGGCTGGTGTGCAGTGGATGATGGATATGTGATAGAGCATATAGATATAGGTTTTTAGAACATGTTTAATTCCCGTTTTATGCATTTTTAGCTAGAGTTTTTCTTTAAGTAGTATTTTAGTTTTGTTTCGGTTTTAGTTCGGAATCTACGCGTTTCTGTGCTTTATTGCAAGTTGGAAGGTGAAGCATGGTGGATATGAAGCTAAGGACCGGAGCTAGGAGCTTAGGGGACTACGATGGAGTTTGATGAAGATTAGAGTGATACAAGTGATGATTGAAAGAGCTAAGGCCCAAGATTTTGTGTGAGAAGAACGCCTAAATCCAGGCTATGCATTGGCATTGTTGTTTCGACATCTCTATCTTGCAATGCTAGGTTTGGGCGCTATTTTGGTCGGATGAAGCTGATTTTGGTATCATTGGAAAGCTAACTCGAAGAGCTACAATTTATATTTTTACTCCGAGTCCAAATTCCAAGTAGAAGGAGGTCAAACAAACCTCCGAAGTGTCGCTTGAATGTTGAGGCCAGAGCGCGGGAAGGATAGTGGGAACGCAACCGCACTCTGGGGAGTTTGACCGCGCTTCGGCGCGTTGATCTGACGCTGACTCGGGCTTTCATGTTATCTTTTGGGCTGACTTTATTCGTATTTTTGATTTTTTTTGATGTCATATAAATACTTTCTTAGCGTTTCTTTGGATATATGCTATTCTATTACTTTTGCTTTTACGTTATTCAATTTGAGAGAGTTTTTGGGAGACTAAACCCTAGTTTGCAACATTGAAGAGAAATCAAACTCTTGTTGATAATGTCCAAAATAGTAAAATAATAAGTGGGCCCGGGGTACAAAAAAACAAATAGACACGACGGGATTTCCAAGGATGATTCAGGGTCCCACACCCACACCCCTCACTTATTTAAAACAAATTCCCTACCCCCACGAGGTCCTCCGAAACCTTGGAGCGAGGCCTCAACCTCGCAACCGACTCTATTAACACACCCACCCACCAAAAGCACTCAGCTAACGCCGCTCCCCTGAGCCAATCACCAACCACCTCACCTTTGAACCAATCAGGAGCCCTGATCTCGGGTGTCCCACATCGGACTATGATCAAAACTTGACTCCCCAATCCCCTATAAATAGAGGGGGTACCTCGTACAGAAAAGGGGTCGAAAAACATTTGAAACTCAAGAACTATCTTGCTCGTTGAAGATCGACGTGATCGAAACATCGTCAAAAGACCTCGCTACAGACAAGTGAAGTCCACAAAAAAGACTTCAAGTCTTACAGAAACCTCGCTCACACCAAAGACCTCGCTACACAATCTCGCAAGACTCCCTACACCACCCTCTCAAGTCTACCATGCCTCAAGATCAACCCAGCCATACTTAGGTGATAGAATCGTTTAGCAAATAGGAGATCTCGAACATTGTTAGATCGAGGTCTCGAATACTCGTAAGAAGGTCTAGGGTGTAATTCTCAATTGTTTATTAACCTTGCTGGTTTGTAATCTCGCTATAAGAGAAATATAAATAAAGTAGAAAATGTTTGCACAATCAAATATAATAACCTCGTTCCTTGTCTTCTAGCGAGTCGTTATTTCGGGTTTCATCACTGGCGCCGTCTGTGGGAATCTCTTCATCCTAAGTAGTCTCCCGATTAGTGCAAACCTTGGCTTTTGAACCCCTCAAAATGGCTTGCCCAAACAACTTCTTTCCCCAACATCTCGACAACATGCCCGAGACCCCGCAGTGGATGGCCGCGGGGCCCCCGGGGTGCCCTTTCGTTGTTCCTCCGGGTTGGACGTACAACGCTCCTCAAAACCCCTACCCATTCCAAGGGTATGAACAGGGTGGCGCACCCCCGAACCCGTATCCTTACCCGGGTTACGGACAGTACCAACAAGGTCACGCTCCCACGTACGTCCCAATTCCCCCCAGGGACAACCCCACTCCGAGTACGTACCCGCGTACGTCCCAGGGTATGTGCCAAGGCTGGAAACATCAACCAACGGCTCGACCACAGAGAGACCCTCCCGGGACCCGATGTAGATCTCGCGATCCCATTCGCGACGTTCGAGGAGGTGAGACACGGAGTTGTCTGAAACAACGGGGAGTGCAGCGCTTCCCTTGGCGAAGTCGAAGTCATGCCGTCAATCCGTCAAGATCGGGTACAATAACCCCTTTGTAATCGAGATCCAAGAGGCACCCATGCCCAAGGGCTTCCATTGGCCACAAATGGGGCTCTACGACGGCACGACCCACCCTGAAGACCACGTGAAACACTTCGTCGTCCAGATGAACGTCAACTCCTACAATGAGGCTATATTCTGATGTATCTTCCCAACCACCTTGAACAAGGCTGCAATGACGTGGTTCATCAGCCTCAAGGTAGAGTCGATGGCCTCGTTCTCTCAGTTGTGTGAATCCTTCATCACACACTTTAACGGCTCGAGGAAGCGCAAGAAGAACATGCGAGATCTCCGCGACATTGAACAGGGGGAAAGCGAGATGCTGGGCACTTTCTTCACAAGGTTCACAACCGCGGTCGCGGAGATCGCACACATAGATGAAGCATCGGTGCGAGATATCCTCATGGGCAACGTTTGCCAAGGGGCTTTTAAGAATCATATTTTTCTCAAAAACCCGACGACGTACGAGAGTCTGTGCGCTCGGATCAGCCGAGGATGCAGCCAACCAGAGCTCGCGACCGAGGATCGACAAGGAAATCCTGACGGAGGCCAAGGGGAAGGCAAAAGTGGCCGCACCAGCCGCAAGGGATGCGTACATGACGCAGACCCACGCCCGGCGCGCCGACTACAAAAGTAACAACAACAACAACAACAACAGAAGCAACAACAACAAAAACAACAACAACAACAACAACAACAACAACAACAACAACAGAAACAGCAACCGCTATAGCAATCGCGGAAGTGGCGGTGGGGGTTGGAGCTGCTTCGGCGGGAAACCACGAGGCTACAAAGGCAAAGGCGGGCCCGCGTACAACCCAAATGAAAGAGGGCGCGCCAACCCCGCGTCAGGGGCCAACATCGTACAGCAGGGGCCGATCCAGCCTCGACCTAGCAACGTTGAACAGCACGCCTCGCGAAGCAGGCGCACTCCGGGCAGACCGCGGAACCCGATGGGTACATCCATACCATCTCGGGTGGACCCTCGCTGGCGGGTTCAAGCAAGGCAGAAAGAAAGAGATATGCGAGGGCAAGCCACCACGAGCCCTCGGTGTACAGCGTGGCGCGGACCTCTCGGTCCCACGTAGGTTTGGCTTTCACCTCCGAGAACGCTGAGGGACTCCACGTGCCGCACTCCGACCCCCTGTTAATCCACGCTCAACTGGGCTCCAAGATAGTGAAGCGAGTATTGGTGGACACGGGTTCCTCCGTAGATATTATGTACTTTGGCGCCTTCAAGCAGTTGGGCATCTCCGCAACGTCCCTGAAGCCCTACGCTGGGAAGCTCACCACCTTCTCGGGAAACGAGGTCGCTCGACACCGGCTCGACAACAAGAACCGAGGTGGTGGAGTTTACAGTGGTACACCTGCCCTCGGCCTACAACCCAATCATCGGGAGGGTCTCCTTGATGAAGTTTCAAGAGGTGGTCTCCATCTACCACCTCAAGATGAAATTCCCCATCGGTAAAGGGCAACCAGGAAGAGGGCCGCGTCTGCTACATGACCTCCGCAAAACCAAAATGTCCGGTGTTCATGGTAGAATCCTCCGGCGAGGCCGACCTCGAAGTCCGGGATTTCACAATCCCCACCCCCGAGGCAGAGAGAAGGGTGATCTCCCCCTTCGAAAGCAAGTCCGAGAAAATCTACCTGGGGGAGCGTCTCGCCGGGACGGCGGCGGTGTCACTGGAAGCCTTGCTCGCGGGGTCCCACGCCGTGTTCGCTTGGACCGCGAAGGACCTCGACGGTGTTCCTCGAACCATAGCCCAGCACTCCCTAAATGTCGACGTCGCTACTCGCCCTGTGGTGCAGCAACAAAGAAAAATGAACGAAGAAAGGGCGAGCGCTGCGAATGACGAGGTGGCGAAGCTGCTGGCCGCGGATTTCATCCGCGAGGTCGAATATCCGAGGTGGCTGTCCAACAACGTATTGGTCAAGAAAGCCAGCGGCAAGTGGCGGATGTGCGTGGACTTCAAGGACCTCAACAAGGCATGTCTTAAGTTTCCTCGACGCTTACTTGGGATACAATCACATCTCAATGAATCCGCGTGACAAGGAAAAGACGTCCTTCATCACACAGCGGGGAACATACTGCTACAAGTTCATGCCCTTTGGCCTTAAAAACGTTGGGGCCACTTTCCAGCGCCTCATTGATCGGGTCTTCAAGAACCACCTAGGGAGAAACGTGTCGGCTTACGTCGACGAAATCGTGGTGCGGAGCAAAAGCCCGAGGAGCATCTGGTCGATCTCGTCGAGGTCTTCGCCACCCTCAGGCACAACCGTATCAACCAAAACCCCGAGAAATGCGTCTTCGGTGTATCATCGGGGAAGTTCCTGGGCTTCATGATTAGAGAGCAAGTGATCGACGTCAACCCCGCCAAGGTCGAGTCGATCCTCTCGATGAGGTCCCCGAGGTCACGGACTGAAGTACAACGGCTCAACGGCGCTGTAGACTACCTGGGGAGGTTTTGATCCCGTTTGGCGGACAAATCCCTTCCTTTCTTTGCCGCTCTCAAGAAGAATGACAAATTCGTCTGGGTTGAAGGTCTCGAGGTTTCTTTGTCCGATTTAAAGACCTTCCTATCGAGGCTCCCCACCTTGTCACCCCCATTGGCGGGCGAAGACCTACAGCTGAACGTCTTAGTAAGCCCGGAGACGGTCAGCGCGGTGCTGACTAGAGAGGCCATGCACCCAATATATTTCGTGAGTCGCGTGCTCCAACCTGCGGAGGAGCGATACTCCCCGCGGAGAAGATGGCGCTGGCGGTTGTAAACGCCGCAAGGCGCCTGCGCCCTTACTTCCATGCACACCCCATCCAGGTCCTGTCTGACCTCCTTCGCCGACTTCATGGTGGAAGTCACCTTCCCCTAAACCGATGTGAGCTCGGAGGAGTGGAGGGTATTCGTTGATGGCTCACTGTGTGATGCCGGGGGCGGGGCCAGTGTATTCCTCGTTGGTCCTTCAATCGAGACGGAATACGCCCTCAACTTCGCCTCTGAGGCCACCAACAACGACGCCAAATACGAAGCCATGATCTCCTGGATCAAGATGGCGCTCCTTAGCGGAGCCTGCAAAATCAGGGTCTTCACAGATTCCGAGCTGGTGGCACGTCAGCTCAACGGCCAATACGACACCAGAATGGGATTCCTACCTGCCTACCGAGAGAAGGTAAAGGCCTTGGTGTCGTGCCTAGAAACTTTTGCGGTAGAATCCATCCAGTGAGCCTCGAACACAAAGGCATATGCTCTCGCAAGGTTAGGATCTGCCCTTCCCTAAGAGGTAGGAAACCGCGTGATGGTAGAGAGAAAACTCTCGCGTAGTGTGACTAGCAAGGTCCTCTCCGCCAGTGACCTCGTATTTTAAATGTCCGAAGTCACCCAAGGCATTGCATCAGTTTAAATTTCTGTAAAGATGTCTATGAATTATATAAATGAACAATAGCGGAAGTCTTTTGAAAACAAACTAAATTTGTATTCAAATATTCTTTTACAAATAAAACTTTCATGAACAATATGAAAAATTCAGCGGAAGATTAACCAAAACTATTTCGTATAAAACTCAACTTTCTTTAATGAAAATGAAACAACTACTTATAAAACCTTCATGTATAGTATCATGGGCTCCATTCGTCATCACCTTGAGTGCTCTTGGATTGATGGTAGTTGCTTGCTAATACCTGGTACCACAAGTGGTCAGCCCTCAACGGGGTCAGCTAGGTCAACTCCAATATTATATAGGTCAAAGTAAATAATTAAATCAAGATTATTAATATTGTGAATGCTCATTTTAAATGTCTGATAAACTTTACCTTACGTCGAATCTTTCCTAGCAAACATCATACACTTTCAATGAATTTCTAAACAAAGACTAAACTAACCACAACAACAAATACATAAGTTCTATATAGTTCTTACTCGCACTTATCTTTTAATGCCCATACATATCCACATAGGGTTGTGATTTTTAAACCATCGAGGCTCTTACGTCCTGATGAGTGGGCTCATATGTCCCAAAAGATCGATTCCGGAATTTCAAAGAGCACTAGCTAGGTGCTACACCCCTCATATTCGGATGAGACGGGTAGGGTCATGACCAACATTAGGGTTTAGGACCATCCTAATGCGAATGTTATAAAGAGGCGTCCAGAGCAACTATGGCTCACTCCCCTGGGTACTAAGCTAATCCAAAACAAGTCCTAATCGAGACGATAAACACACAAATCCACAGTCATCAAGACCTAAACAAAACTAGCGCAACCTGGCAATAATAACATCTAAACGAGAATAACAAGGTCCTCATTTTAACGTCAAGCACCTATATTATGTCTTCAGTTATTGATTTCTGTCTTGACTCACTGTATCATACTTTAAGCTCCAGGAAAGGGGAGGATAGTCACACAATGGACAACACCAAGCCCTCCTTGCCATTTTTACAGGCGCATTTGACAAGCCTATGTATGAGTTCAGATGAGTTCATGACTTACTTAGTTGTAGTAACCTAATAAGACAATTAATCTTGATTCTATTTTTATTAGAGAGTATAAGTAAATACTTATGCAAGTTCATTCATGGTTATAGTTCCATCAAAATTAATATGTTTATGCATGAATTACAATACACATAATCACATCAATCAAGAGAAACAAACATGCTTATTAGACTCTTCACACAAATCAAACAATTGACTTAGCCGAGCAAGTATGAGAACTTGCCTTAGATTTGAATATGATATTCAAGATTCAGAAATTTGCTTATGGACTTCATCATCTCGAAGATTTGATATCTCCTTTAATGCCGAAAAACAATGCACGAACGGGGCGGCAATGTGATAGAAGGGGTCGTCTTCAACTTCACGAACACTGGGTCGGGTTGGCCTCATGTGTCTGTGCAGCACCTTCTCGGTTTTTGGCTCACTGCAGGCGCTACAGACCATGAAATGGAGCAGGGCTAGAGGCGTTAGAACCTTGACTCCGAGAGCTTTCTAATGATATAAAGTGGAAAAAATTTCGTTGTGTATGGAGAGAGAACAACCGCAATTAACGAGGCAGTTTGGACAGAATGATGTGTGCAGTCAAGCGAGATTCAAGTGGCTCGTTCTCCGTCGTCATGAACCGGTTCGAGGCGTATTAGGTATTGTTGGAACCGTCTCGATGTCTAGAATATGCTGGTTTAAACATCTTGTAAAAAGGTAGAGATACGAGGAAGATATCACCGAAATACTGAGACGAGCCATGCTCTGTTTTTTCTAGGCAGATCCGTGACTTTCAATCGGGATTTTGGACGGCTTAGGGCACCAGAAAATTAATAGGTGTATAGTGTTTTGGAAGAGTTTTTCTTGAGGATTCCGAATATGGCTTCAATTTTAGGATTGGATTCACGGATTGAGAGAATTTCGAGTTTGAACGAGGGAGGCGACATTCTAGGGCTTCAGTCTAAGATGTGAGAATTTCGAGCAAATGGGGCATCGATTTATAGGGCTTTTAATTCGTGGAGGTTAAGGAAATCGATAACTTCACTTTCCTAGTTGGATAGATTCGCAATCGTAGGCCAGAATCTTTGATTTTTGGATTTGAATCTATAAGAAAACAACCAAGGAAGGAGGAAAGTAAAAGTAGTTTCAAAATAATAATTTTTTTTTATAAATCACCCATATCTTTGAAGAATAAATTTCTAAGAAAATTATTCCTCATAAGAAAATAAGACCTTTATAATTTCCAAAATGAATTTATTCATAAGATAAACAATCTTTTTAATTTAATTATTTTAAAGTATGGAAACTTATAAAAATATTAATTTATTCTAGAAGAATACTTTTTAATTCCAATATCAAATTATAACGAAAATAAATTGATCATCCATTTTATTTTATAAGACCTATAAACTATAAATATGACCATTCGGGTAAGATCTACTTATCCAAATAACATATATAAGTTATTTGCTAATAAAATAATGTAGTTATAATTTTTTTTTTTGTAATAAAGTCACATATATTTATTTTAAAACAAAATATAATCAAGAGAAATTACATAAAATACCCTTATAGAAAAGTAGGGTTATTACAATATTACCCACATAAAAAGAGTTTCGTCCCCGAAACTGGAAGGGAATATGATTTAAAAACGTACTAAAGTACCTTCTTTAAAGTTGAGAGTTATTATAATACTACGCACTTTAAAAAGTGTTTTGTCCTCGAAATTAGAAAGACACGAGAAAGGAAAAGTACTAATGTACCCTTCTTTAAAAGAGAGGGTTATTACACCCAATAACGCGATATGTGGAGAGCGGGTGTCCTCACAGAAGACCTCGCGCTGGCCAGGAAGCTGAAGATGTAGGCGGGATGCTACTGCGTCATCGGTGGCCAACTCTACCGCCAAGGCTACGCTGAACCCAATTTTCTATGTGTACCACCCGAGGTCACGGATCACATCCTCTACGAAGCACATGAGGGAGTCTGTGGCGGTCATCTGGGGTGGCGGGCCTTGACATAAGGTCATCAATCTGGGGTACTTTTGGCCCACTCTCCAACAAGATGCGAACGCCTACGTCACACTCCAACCTCCCGCCTCGACTCCATCCACGCACCCTTCCCTTTCGCGATGTGGGGGATGGATATCCTCGAAACCTTTCCCAAAGCGGCTGGGCAAGTGCAGTACATCTTGGTCATTGTCGATTACTTCACGAAGTGGATCCAGGCGCAAACCTTTCCCAAAGCTCTGTGGCCCACACCCAGTCCAACAACCAGGTAGAAAATGTCAACGCTCGCATCTTGACCGACATAAAGAAGCGCCTAGGCACTCCCACTCGTTCTCTGGACATATCGCACGACCGCGCGTCGCGCAACAGGCGAAACACCCTTCGCTCTAACTTACGGGGCGGAGGCACTCGTCCCCGTGGAAACTCGGGTCCCATCGGCGAGAGTGTTCAACTTCGACGAGAAAGAGAACGAGTCCAACCTCAGGGTCGAGCTACAATTCCGAGACGAGCTGCGCGAGGTGGCAGACCTACGCTCCAGAGAATACAAGCGTCGCGTGGCCGTCTATCACGAAAAAAAGGTCAGACATCGTCTTTTGGCCACGGGAAACCTCGTTCTGAGGCGTACCGAAGGTGGCAAGCTTGATCCTAACTGGGAGGGCCCATATCTCCTCGGGGAGGAGGTCGCACCCAGAGCATTTAAGCTGAAAGACAGCGAGGGGCGTACCCTAAGCAAAACATGGAACGTCGCGTGACTCAAAAAATATTATGTGTAAACCGTCTAAACTCGTTGTTCCTTACCAATTTTTGTGAAATAACAGATTGCAAGCTTTTCGTAAACCCTCTCAAAGATGAATCTCGCTTGAATGAAAAGTCCACCCCTCGCTTCCCGCTTGGGGTTGGAGAATCTCATTGAGTCCACCCCTCGCTTCCCGCTTGGGGTTGGAGAATCTCATTAAGTCCACCCCTCTCTTCCCTCTTGGGGTTGGAGAATCTCGTTGAGTCCACCCCTCGCTTCCCGCTTGGGGTTTGAGAATCTCGTTGAGTCCACCCCTCGCTTCCCGCTTGGGGTTGGAGAATCTCATTTGAAAGAAAAGTCCGCCCCTCGTTTCCCGCTTGGGGTTGGATAATTTCACTAAGTCTATCCCTCTCTTCCCGCTTGGTGTTGGAGAATCTCGCTTGAAAGAAAAGTCCAACTCTCGCTTCCCGTTTAGGGTTGGAAACAACCAAAAATCATCATACGAGATCCGAGCGAGGCTCGTGGTCTTGGCATATTGATTGGTAGCGAAGCCAAAACCGGTAGCTGTAACGCCCCATCCAAATCTCACTGATGTCGGAATCGGAATAAAAAACGGACGAGTTTTGATCAAGACGCGTGTAATAAGTTGTCTCCATATTATTACTTCTAACTAGCACTTGTTTAGATTTGTGTGAACTTCTTGAACAGTGGAGTTGAATTTAGAAAAAGGCGGATAAATTATGACTTGAAATATCTCCGTGCGAGAATCATGATCTCGGGGTGGAATTAGAAACACCCGATGTGGCCCGAGTACCACAATAGTTGTGACACTCGAACCATGGGGTTGGATGGATACGGATGAACTTATACAAATAGGCTAGAACAAACAAACAATCACGAGAAAAGAAAAATGATATAAAAAAAGGGCCACGAGGGCCAAGATGTTTAATTACAGACCCCGTAGGGCCACCAAAATGAAGGCCACAAGGGCCAAGATGTTTGAATTACAAACCCCGCAGGGCCACCAACAAGACGAAAATAAAAAAAAGAAAGCAACATCTTTCAGTTCATCGGGGTTTCAGCGGCGGGATTGGCGGAGTCCGTGAGAGCTTCTGGGGCGTTGGCTGCAGAACCCACGGGAGTTTCTAGGATGGGTTCGGCAGTGACAGACGGATGGGAACTTGATGCGTCTGTCGCAGGTTGAAGTCCCGTAACGACAACCTCCGGACCTTCATAAACGAGCTCTACCGCGGGAGGCGCCTCGCTTGCCACGGTCCCATCCGCGTTGAGAAAGAACTCACATTCTCCCTCGGGCTCCTCCCCGGCCTACTCCCCCATAGTCTAGTCGTAATTGGGGTTGAAGAAGACAATGCAAGGATCGATGTGCCCGTACTTGGCCACCGCCTACTTAACGCCCATGCGGACGGCCTGGTGGAACATCTTCCTTACGCTTTCCACCAACTCCGCTTTATACTCCTCCGAACGCCACGTACTTGGGACCTGCGGCCTCAACCTCCTCGTTGAGCTCGACGACACGCCGTTCGAGGCGGGTAACCTCCTCCTCAGCCCTCGAAAGCATAGCCTCTTTCTCTTTGAAAAATTTATGCTCAACAGAGAGCATACCCCGAAGCTCCTTGTTCTCGCTCTGCAGAACCTCGGCCACTTCCCTCGCCTAGCCCTCCCGCTCCTTCGCCCGAGCCTCTCCCTCCTTTGCCCGGGCCTCTCCCTCCTTCGCCCTTGCCACTGCCTTAGCCTCGTCCCTCGCCGCAACCTCCGCGGCTTCAACCCGCTTCTTAGCCGCAACAAGCTCCTTTGCCTGCTTCTCGCACTCCTCGGTGCGGGCTTTAAGCGCCGCCTCCATCTTTCCCATCCTCGCGTGGGAGAGGCCGATACGGCTACGGATGTAGTTGTCGAAGAAGGTGTGTTGTAGGTTCGCAAAAGTGTGAGAAAAGAAATAAGAAAGAAGGCGCAAAGTCCTAAATAGAAGTGAAATTCAAAAAAGCAAGACTTACCATGGCCGAGTATCGAGCGCCCTGGTCGTCAAGTGCCGCTTTGGTGAGGTTGTTGGCCCATGCGACCTCTTCCTTCCACTCCTCCCTACCCCACTTCACCGGGGCACCCCTAACCGGCCCGGGGCAATGAAACTTGGCGGGCGAGGGACCAGCGGCGTCAAGGGCTCGTCCCTCAAAATTAAAGGGGGGAAGGACCTCTTTCCCCGACGGACCTCGTTGGTCCTTCCCTGATGGACCTCGCTGGTCCTTCCCCGACGAACCTCGCTGCTCGTCCGCTCGGTGTTTTTTCCCCCTCTCCTTACGGGGGGACTCCACACCTTTCCTCTTATGCCTGGCTCCGTCGCCGAAGCCTTGAGAGGCTTGGGAGGACGTCTTCGTGACATCCCCCTTCGGCGGGACCCACCCAGCGGTCTTCTCCCCGGACGTCTTCGGCGGAGGGGATGTAGGTTTCAACTGTGAGGGGGCGGATTCGCCGGCGGGGTCGGGTCCTTGATAACTATCCCCTTTTGACCTCGGGGAACCGGGGCCGTAGAATTGGAAGTCACAGGTTTTTTTCCCTCTGACTTCGAGGTAAGAGCGCGCAAAAGATCCACTGCCAAAGAGAAACATGGAAATAAGCTAAGGTTAGCAAGGTTTCTAAAAGACGGTGTTAAAATAAGCTAAGATTGCGAGGCTGTTGACCTCGCTACCTAACAAAAGAGGGCAAACAAAAAATATATAACAAAGGAAGAAAAATTAAGTACCCTCGCGTGGCGGAAGGGCGAGGCTTAGTCCGGCCCGCTCAACCCGGTCCTGTGCTAGATACTTCTGGTACGGGGCCTGACACACCGGAGCATATCGTGCTTTAAGTGCATTGAGTTGGGCGACCGTGTGCGAACCCACTTGCCGGATGAAGTTGCCTGGCACCGTGGGAAAGTTAAGATACCTCCCGGTGAGGTCCCAAACTAGGAACCAATTCTTCGTGGTAATCTCGATACCCGACAAGCTAAGGTTGAAGAGACAGGACTTTTGCTCCTTCCTCACTAGGAACAGAGTCAACATATTGTCGACATTCGCCCTATCCCCAATCTCGCGACTGCGAACCGTGTAGGCGCACAGCAGCCTCCAAGCATTGGGAAACAACTGTGCAGGGCAGATCTGCATGGCCTACAGAAAGTCGACGATGTGTTGGGATAGGGGCAACCTGAAGCCTGCTTGAAGACTAAACAGGTGCATAACCACAAACCTTTCATAAGATGCCAAGTGATCGCTCTCGGATGCGAGGGTCAAGAGATACAATTTATAACCCGACCCCATTGTAGTACGTGGTGGGTGTCGAACACTCGGGAAGTCTACTCGATCGATGTGCCTAGATACTAGGAAGCTAGAAAGGAGAGCATAAAACAAAGGAAAAGAAAGATAACAGTCGAGACCGACACTGAGGTCACGTCGGGCCCGAGGTTGGCGACAAGAGGAAGTCGGGACCGACACTGCGTAAGTCGGGCCCGAGGTAGCTGGGGATGTCGAACTCAAAGATTTTAAAAGTAGATCTTGGGCTTTTGGGTTCCTTCCCTAGTAGATTAAGGCTTTTCCACCCCAATTCAGGCAATGAGTGATGATCGGACTAGGATCGAGTGCTTTCTCCCTCGTTCCAACCACATCTACACCTCGATCCATGGGGAAATCCCCTTCGAAGCAAGGTCTTGAGATTGACACATGTTCACTTTCGCTACTTTGCCAATCTCAAGCCTTGATTCCCAACTTTCGCAAGGAATTGTAGCTCTATGTAGAGTGGGTTCCTTAGATCAAACACTCAAGGCTATGGAATTGGGGTTTCTAGCCTAAACCTAGCTAGGGTTTTCCCCCATAACCCAAGATCAAGGAGATCTACTCCATGTGACAAGCAAAGAAAGCAATCAAATCAAAAGAGAAAGCAATCATCATAATCAATCTCAAAACAATGCAAGGTTTCATTCAAATCCAAAGCAATCCACAAAATCAAATCAAGGGTTTTCAAATCCACAAGATCAAAGCAAATCAAAGCTAAACAATCAACAAAACCTATCAAGCCTTCCTCTCTCTTGGCCGATTCTCTCTCTCTTCCTCCTCTTCTCCTTCCTCCTTGCTCTCCAAGTATCCTCTTGGCTCCCTTGGAACCCCCCTTTTTGTGTGTGTGTGAGGGAACCCTTTCTTAGAAGACAAGAGGGCCTTTTATAGATTAGATGAAGGGCAAAAGTGGAAGTCCACAAATTCGTGCCTTGGAGCCCAAGTAGTTCGGTGACCGACTCGGACCGACACGGAGGAACCTCGGGCCCGAGTTACTATGCAACTCGGTCCGAGGTTGGAGACTTCAAAGTCGGGCCCGATGTGGTTGCAACTCGGTCCAGACCTCATTCCACCTTCTTCTTAGTTGGCTTCTCTTGTTCTTCTTCATGGCTTGCTTCTCTCTTTCCCGCTTTAGCTCGGCCTTTGCTCCATGTCTCGAGCCTCCTTCAAATCGATCCTTGAATCATGCCAAATTACCTACAAAACACATAAAAGGTGCGTAGTCTCCGAATCTCATAGAAATACGGGAACTAAGCTAAAAAGGAACAAAACGCACAAGAAAAGGGGAAAAAGAAACATATTTACAAAGGAAATCACATATGAAAACACCACCAAATAGAGAGACATCAAAATACCCCATACTTAAACTTGCTTGTCCTCAAGCAATAACAATGTAAGCAAGACCGAAACATAATCTTCAAGTAAAGCCTCGTATGAAAACACATTTTAAGCACAAGTGATAGACATTCAAGCAAGATTACATCATCACACGTGATTAAGTGTTCCAAGGAATAAAGTCAATGCAACTAAGCCTCACTTTAGGGATATGTGAATGTGTATCACTCATCATGTGTTTGGGTTTAGCAATGAACACTCAAGCTCAAAAATCATGCAAGTAAGGACTTTACTATTGAAGCTAATATCACCAATTCTTCCACCTAGAGATGCCTAATGCAAAGTACACAAAGAATTTCGAACTTGGCTCAATGGAGGTCCTCAAAGAGGTTCCATTCGGCCGGGTTGTAATGGGGATTTTGGTATTTCTCAAGGTGGGAATTATTTGGTCTTGTGGTGCTTACAATGGGGATTGAACAACCTAAACTCTCACCAATTTCACCAAATTCCACAATTACTTTCACACTCACCCAAAAGACTTAACATTTTCCTTTCAACCCAAAATTTCACTTAACATTCCACTTCATCTTTGCTCTTATGCTTTTTGTTGGATTTTCAACACTTTCTACATTTGGACCGACTTTCTTATGACATCGGGCCCGATGTTGCTTGTAACTCGGTCGGACCATTTTCTTCACTTAAGCTCTTTGCTTTATTCCACTTTATATTTCCAACATTTTCTTTCTTCCTTTTCTTTCTTTTTTTTTTTCATTTTTGTACAACAAAGATGCACTACCCACATGATTCATAACACCATTCTTTGCCCTTAAACCCAAGAGAATCTCAACTCTTCAAATACAATCCAAACCTCTCTTCTAAAGTCCAATCCCATAAGGGTCAAGTCATATAAGGATAGGAATAATATTTTTGAGGAGTTTCAAACAAAGGCTTAGGCTAGAACGGGGCTACAATCAAAGGATTAACTTCATGGTAGGATATGGAACATTTATGTGACTAGAAGAATAAAGTTCAAAATCAATGTGACCATGCTAGGACAATTCTCATGACGGTCTTGGAAAATAGATAAACACCGCAATAGCAAGTTTTACTAAGCATGAATGAGCTAATTACACAAGAAAAATGAGGGATATGCAAATATGATCAAGCATCCCTAAAATGGCCAAAAATCAATCTCACAAGGGTCACTCATACTTAGTTGCATAAGAACTCATCCTAGAACTCACATGCTCAATAAAACAAGCAAGGTATCATGATCATATCAAAAGCAACATCATTTTAGAGGCTAAACTATCCAAAAATATGCAAAGGAATTTACATGCTCACATCATCATTAGCTTTTATTTTGCCAATCTAAGATCGGAATTTCTAGTCCAAAACATACAAAACACAAAATCTTTTTGTTGTTTTTAACACAATTTTTCAATTTTTTTTTTATGGATTTTTTTTGCAAAAATTTCTCTAAAACCAAAAACTAATCCATTCAAGACCAAATTAATCATCCACGTCTTTCCTCAAACCACTAACCAAACATCCCAAATACAAACTAGAAACACAAACTAAATATCCTCAAAATAACAAACAAACATAAACAAGTGAAATCATGAACACACCTACCCCCACCCCATACTTAAAATTTTGATGTCCCCATCAAACAAGGAAATCAAAACTTAAAAGCAAGAGAGAAGAGTATGAAAAGCTCACAATTTCTTATTCTTCAATGACATGTATAGGATCACTCGAAGGGGTTGTCACGTCTACGTCCTCTTTGGAGCCTTGCTTGCCACTCCCTCTCGTACACTTTCTCTTGGTAGAAGTCTTGTGGTGGTGGTTGGAGTTGAGGCTCCGGGCGTGTCCATTGCTCCTCACGGGAATGGAAGTTCCCGCTCATCCACGTGTTGTAGCTATCTTGGCCCCCCCACCTTTGGTCTTCCACCTCTCTAAGCTCCTCCACCTCTCGCCTAGTGTAGCCGAGGGCCCAGTTCATCTCTTGTTGGCTAGCATGGAAAGAGCTTTGTTGTTGAAGCATTTGTTGTTGTTGTTGGTACATTTGTTGTTGATGTTGGTTCACTTGATGGACCTCTTGGAGAACATTCTCTTGTTGAAGTTGGAGATGAGCCATTTGGTTGGCTAAGAAGGACATGTCCACCGGTTGTTGTTGCTCGGGAAACACCATTCCCGGACCGTACCATTGGGCATAGCCTTCATAACCGCCACCTTGGAATTGCTCTCGCCTTGCACCGCTCCCTTCTCCTCGTTCATAATGCCTCGGGACCTCACCACCATGGAATGAAGTGGACTGACGTTGAGGGAAGTCGGGCCCGACTTGGTATGTACCTCGGTCCTCCAGTGTTGGAGCATGGTGCGTGGCTCGGAGGTCGGCCATCAAGCCTACACACATCCAAACAAAAGGATTCAAGATAAACTCCATACAACCCAACAAAAGAAAACATCAACACACAACAACATTCCAACACAAAGGGAACCCCATACTTAGTCTCTAGACTCACATGCATCTCAATCCAACATAAATCATCATGGACATCTTCTAACAATAGCTAAGCAAATGATCATTCTACATCATGATTAGGCTATAGACAACAATTAAACACATGAATCCAAATGATATCACAAGAAGAGAGCAAAAACAACAAGGATCGACTTCCAACCTATGTCGGGCCCGACTTACTCAACCTCGGTCCGACTTGGTGGACCGACTTCCACAACTCGGGCCCGACTCTCCTGGGCACGTCGATCTCGACCTATTTCATGCTTCGATTCTAACCTCAAATCAACCCAAATCACTCTATCATGCACTTAAATTTCAAATTCAACCATCAAACATCCCTAATCGAAGTTCTAAATGGATCTAAGCATGCATAAACAACTTTAAAGCTCAATTTCACAAATCATGCAAATCCACCATTGATGCTAAAGCTCAAGCTCTCAATCAAACATGGCATTACTCAATCTACGCAATGAAAACACAAAATTTTCAAAGAAATAAGTAGAGATCGAGTAACACATACCGGATTCGAAGAGTATTTGAACTTTTGAACAAATAAGCAACTTAGAACTCAAATTTCCTAGATCTAGATCTAGACGGGGGACGAAGGACTATATTGAACTCGAGATTTCTACTTGGATTCGGGTTTGGGAGGCCTTTTTGTGGTTGGAACGAGATGAAGTGGGATGGATGTGGATCGAGTATGGTGAGGGTAGGGGCGGCCGACTTTGAAGGCTTTTGAGGGAGAGGGGTTGTATTTTGGGAATGGTAGTTGATAATGAAGATGGTAGGTAGGTGGGGGATAATATTTAATGGGGAAAAGGGACAAATTAGGTCAAGGGCAAAATTGGCATTCTAACTAGTCGAATCAAGTTGGACCGACTTCATGGACCGACGTCCCTATGTCGGGCCCGACTTACCTGGGCTCGATGTGGGAGTATTCGGGTCGCCAATTTTACTCCATCCTCATGCAACTTCTTTCCCATATTTCCATTTAAATATTTCACCTCAAATCCTACACAACTTTGAAGGATGCACAACACCATAAATCCACAAAACACTAGATAAGGATTGGTTAGAGAAAAGCTAAGCTATACTAAGAAAATCAAACTAAAATTACGAAAACAAGGCTACTAGCTCGGGTTGCCTCCCGAGAAGCGCTCGTTTAGAGTCACTAGCTTGACTTCCTACCCTCAACCTTATGGAGGGTGAAACACGGTGAATTGCTCGCCATTGTTATGCCCATTCCCATTGCCTTCATACCCATAAAACCACCAACGATGGTCTACATAGGCATGGCTCTCCGATCTCGGGCCTATCTCATCATACTCCTCCAACGGATGAGATTTCTCCTCCTTGCTTGCTCCATCATGATTTTCTTGTCCTACACCATAGTCATCCAAAGTATTCCTAGGAGATTCTACCAATTCACCTTTTAAATCACTAAGGCAAATATAGGAGTCTCCTAAGTCATCATTCAAATCACTCAAGCAAATGTAGGAATCAAAATTTTGGGAAGAATTGTGATCTTCACCAACATTAAAAGGATATGAGTAAGGATACTCTTCATCTCTTCTTGAGCTAGCATTGTTCCTTGACTCATCTTGATCCTTAAGTTGCTCCAACAACTCCCTCACTTGTATTTGTTCATTGAAGCTTTCATCACCCCTTAAAGCAACAACCTCCCTAGCAACTTCCACTTCTTCACGTTCTCTCTTGGCACTCTCTTCAAGTTTAAGAATGGCCAAGGCGTCCGGCTCATTCAAAGCTTTGTTGAAGTGAAAATCGACCTTCTCTTCCCCAATCTCAAAGGAAACCTTCCCGTTCTTGACATCAAACCTTGCCCCCGCCGTAGCTAAGAATGGTCTCCCTAAGATTATTGGAACCAAGGGATCCTCATGCATGTCCAAGATCACGAAATCATCGGGGACAAAGTACTTTCCAACCCTCACCGGAACGTCATCCAATATTCCTTTGGCCTTGATGATGGAACCGTCGGCCATGGTTAGGGACATATCGGCCGGCTCCATTTCACCCAAATTTTCTCTTCTCCAAATGCTAGCGGGCATCACCGAAACACTTGCCCCAAGGTTACATAAGGCTTGGAAATTTTGAGACCCCACACCAATGGTTATAGCAAAACGACCGGGATCTCCTAGCTTTTGTGGTAACTCCAAGGTCTTGACTTCATCTTGCATTTCCACTATGGACCTCTTCTTTCTCAAAATCTCCTTTAAAAACTTGGCATAAGATGGCATCTCACTCAATGCGTCGGTGAACGGGATGGAGATGTTCAAGCCTTGCAAGAGTTTGAGAAACCTCTTGAACTTGTTCTCAACAACATCTTTCGGCTTCTTCGAGGGATATGGAAGAATTGTTGCACCTTGAATCTTGCTTGGATCAACTTCTTTGGACTTCCCCGCTTCATTTGCAACACTTCCTGGTTGGACCGACTTGGGCACCATGTCGGGCCCGATGTTGTGAATCTCGGTCCTGGGCAGAGGGGTCGGATCGAGGTCTGTGTACGTCGGTCCCGAGTTGCTCTCAACCTCGGTCCATGGTGAAGGAGTCGATCTTCTTGCTGGGTCGACTTCGGGGAACTTCGGACCCGACTTGCTGGGTAAGTTGGTCCGACACTCTTCATTCTTCTTAGGCACGTGTGGCTCGGGTAGGTTTCGGCCACTTCTCAATCCAATTGCCCGGACTTCATTTTGATTGTTTTGAGCTCGAGGATTCTCCTCGGGTCGGCCCGGAAGTCTTCCATTCTCTCTCGGGGATTGAGTCGCAATTTGAGCAAATTGATTGTCGACTTGCCTCCTCCATGCACCAAACTCATTGAATTGGGTCCTCATCTCCTTGAACCCATCTCTCATCTCTTGAGCAAATGTTTGTAACTCATTGAATCCCGGTGGTCTATATGGTGGTGGTGGCGCCCTTGGCTCGTTTTGGTTGAAGTTGTTGTTGTAGCCTTGAGCTTGACCGTTGTTCCACCGGCCGTTACCACCATTGTTGAAGTTGCCTCTTCCACCGAAATTTCCTCGAACATAGTTTGCCTCCTCAATTCGCTCGGCCAAGCGCACTTGGCTCTCATTCGGACAAACTTGTGTAGCATGTGCAAAGGATCCACACTCCTCACAAGCTCTAGCATTTTGCTTGTAGTAGTGGACTTGCCTCTTAAGCTTGCTCACTTCACCTTCAAGGAATTGGAGCTTCACATCCCTATCAATGTCTTTTCCCTTTGGATCATATAACTTCCTTGCACCTTCACCTTGAACTTTCACCTCCTTGCTAGCTTGACTCACCCCATACATGGCCTCATAATCGGATAGCTTGTCTAGCTCCCAAGCTTGATCCGGTGTCAAGTCTATGAACCCACAATCGGTGTGGAGATTGAGCTTGTCCTTCGTTACCGGATTGATGCCTTGGAAAAACATGTCTTGAAGCACATATGGTTGTTGGCCATGAGTAGGACATTGGCGCAACATCTCCTTGAAACGGTCCCATGCTTCGAAGAGAGGCTCATTCGGACCTTGTTGAAAGCTTGCAATCTTCCTTCTTAGGTCGGTTGTCTTTGAGGGAGGGAAGAATTTCATCAAGAAAGCATCATAGAGTGTCTTCCAAGTTGTGATTGACCTAGGAGCTTGGCTCTCGAGCCAATGTGTGGCCTTGCCCCCAAGTGACCATTTGAACGCCTTTAGAAGCACATACTCCAATGTCTCCTCGTCGGTATAGATCGTCTCACACATGTCCACAAAGCGTTTGACGTGCTCTATGGGACACTCATGTGGACGGCCCTCGAATTGATCACGCTTGATGAGGGAGATGAATTGCGTCTTGATCTCAAAATTCTTGGCAACCTCGGGAAGCACAATAGCCGGCTCGGGGACCCTCAACTCCGGATGCATGTATTGGCGTGCATTCCGGGGTAGAGCGTTGAGTTGATCCTCGGCTCTCATCCGTTGCTCCCGTTCTCTTCTTGCCACCTCTTCTTGATTGTCCCTCTCAAGTTGCAATCTAGCCATTTCGGCCCTAAGTTGAGCCAACTCCTCATCAACATGGAGAGCTTGATTCGCCATACTTTTCCTTCTTCGGGCTTCCTTGAGAATACTTTCCGGATCACTCACAAACTCAAGCTCAAGTGTTCCTCGGGAGGAACGAGCTAGCATACACCTATGAAACAAAAACACAAACCAAAACAAATCAAAAGCAAATAAAGGGTTTGGGCTATTCCCTCACCCAAATCACTGCCAAAACACAAGAAACTCACCAAATTGGCACTCAATGCACTTAGACTTCCCCGGCAACGGCGCCAATCTTTTGATCGCTCTCGGATGCGAGGGTCAAGAGATACAATTTATAACCCGACCCCGTTGTAGTACGTGGTGGGTGTCGAACACTCGGGAAGTCTACTCGATCGATGTGCCTAGATACTAGGAAGCTAGAAAGGAGAGCATAAAACAAAGGAAAACAAAGAAAACAGTCGGGACCGACACTGAGGTCACGTCGGGCCCGAGGTTGGCGACAAGAGGAAGTCGGGACCGACACTGGGTAAGTCGGGCCCGAGGTAGCTGGGGATGTCGAACTCAAAGATTTTAAAAGTAGATCTTGGGATTTTGGGTTCCTTCCCTAGTAGAGTAATGCTTTTCCACCCCAATTCAGGCAATGAGTGATGATCGGACTAGGATCGAGTGCTTTCGCCCTCGTTCCAACCACATCTACACCTCGATCCATGGGGAAATCCCCTTCGAAGCAAGGTCTTGAGATTGACACATGTTCACTTTCGCTACTTTGCCAATCTCAAGCCTTGATTCCCAACTTTTGCAAGGAATTGTAGCTCTATGTAGAGTGGGTTCCTTAGATCAAACACTCAAGGCTATGGAATTGGGGTTTCTAGCCTAAACCTAGCTAGGGTTTTCCCCCATAACCCAAGATCAAGGAGATCTACTCCATGTGACAAGCAAAGAAAGCAATCAAATCAAAAGAGAAAGCAATCATCATAATCAATCTCAAAACAATGCAAGGTTTCATTCAAATCCAAAGCAATCCACAAATTCAAATCAAGGGTTTTCAAATCCACAAGATCAAAGCAAATCAAAGCTAAACAATCAACAAAACCTATCAAGCCTTCCTCTCTCTTGGCCGATTCTCTCTCTCTTCCTCCTCTTCTCCTTCCTCCTTGCTCTCCAAGTATCCTCTTGGCTCCCTTGGAACCCCCCTTTTTGTGTGTGTGTGAGGGAACCCTTTCTTAGAAGACAAGAGGGCCTTTTATAGATTAGATGAAGGGCAAAAGTGGAAGTCCACAAATTCGTGCCTTGGAGCCCAAGTAGTTCGGTGACCGACTCGGACCGACACGGAGGAACCTCGGGCCCGAGTTACTATGCAACTCAGTCCGAGGTTGGAGACTTCAAAGTCGGGCCCGATGTGGTTGCAACTCGGTCCAGACCTCATTCCACCGAATTTTCCTCGAACATAGTTTGCCTCCTCAATTCGCTCGGCCAAGCGCACTTGGCTCTCATTCGGACAAACTTGTGTAGCATGTGCAAAGGATCCACACTCCTCACAAGCTCTAGCATTTTGCTTGTAGTAGTGGACTTGCCTCTTAAGCTTGCTCACTTCACCTTCAAGGAATTGGAGCTTCACATCCCTATCAATGTCTTCTCCCTTTGGATAATATAACTTCCTTGCACCTTCACTTTGAACTTTCACCTCCTTGCTAGCTTGACTCACCCCATACATGGCCTCATAATCGGATATCTTGTCAAGTAGCTCCCAAGCTTGATCCGGTGTCAAGTCTATGAACCCACAATCGGTGTGGAGATTGAGCTTGTCCTTCGTTACCGGATTGATGCCTTGGAAAAAGATGTCTTGAAGCACATATGGTTGTTGGCCATGAGTAGGACATTGGCGCAACATCTCCTTGAAACGGTCCCATGCTTCAAAGAGAGGCTCATTCGGACCTTGTTGAAAGCTTGCAATCTTCCTTCTTAGCTCGGTTGTCTTTGAGGGAGGGAAGAACTTCATCAAGAAAACATCATAGAGTGTCTTCCAAGTTGTGATTGACCTAGGAGCTTGGCTCTCGAGCCAATGTGTGGCCTTGCCCCCAAGTGACCATTTGAACGCCTTTAGAAGCACATACTCCAATGTCTCCTCGTCGGTAGAGATCGTCTCACACATGTCCACAAAGCGTTTGACGTGCTCTATGGGACACTCATGTGGACGGCCCTCGAATTGATCACGCTTGATGAGGGAGATGAATTGCGTCTTGATCTCAAAATTCTTGGCAACCTCGGGAAGCACAATAGCCGGCTCGGGGACCCTCAACTCCGGATGCATGTATTGGCGTGCATTCCGGGGTAGAGCGTTGAGTTGATCCTCGGCTCTCATCCGTTGCTCCCGTTCTCTTCTTGCCACCTCTTCTTGATTGTCCCTCTCAAGTTGCAATCTAGCCATTTCGGCCCTAAGTTGATCCAACTCCTCATCAACATGGAGAGCTTGATTCGCCATACTTTTCCTTCTTCGGGCTTCCTTGAGAATACTTTCCGGATCACTCACAAACTCAAGCTCAAGTGTTCCTCGGGAGGAACGAGCTACCATACACCTATGAAACAAAAACACAAACCAAAACAAATCAAAAGCAAATAAAGGGTTTGGGCTATTCCCTCACCCAAATCACTACCAAAACACAAGAAACTCACCAAATTGGCACTCAATGCACTTAGACTTCCCCGGCAACGGCGCCAATCTTTTGATCGCTCTCGGATGCGAGGGTCAAGAGATACAATTTATAACCCGACCCCGTTGTAGTACGTGGTGGGTGTCGAACACTCGGGAAGTCTACTCGATCGATGTGCCTAGATACTAGGAAGCTAGAAAGCAGAGCATAAAACAAAGGAAAACAAAGAAAACAGTCGGGACCGACACTGAGGTCACGTCGGGCCCGAGGTTGGCGACAAGAGGAAGTCGGGACCGACACTGGGTAAGTCGGGTCCGAGGTAGCTGGGGATGTCGAACTCAAAGATTTTAAAAGTAGATCTTGGGATTTTGGGTTCCTTCCCTAGTAGAGTAAGGCTTTTCCACCCCAATTCAGGCAATGAGTGATGATCGGACTAGGATCGAGCGCTTTCGCCCTCGTTCCAACCACATCTACACCTCGATCCATGGGGAAATCCCCTTCGAAGCAAGGTCTTGAGATTGACACATGTTCACTTTCGCTACTTTGCCAATCTCAAGCCTTGATTCCCAACTTTCGCAAGGAATTGTAGCTCTATGTAGAGTGGGTTCCTTAGATCAAACACTCAAGGCTATAGAATTGGGGTTTCTAGCCTAAACCTAGCTAGGGTTTTCCCCCATAACCCAAGATCAAGGAGATCTACTCCATGTGACAAGCAAAGAAAGCAATCAAATCAAAAGAGAAAGCAATCATCATAATCAATCTCAAAACAAAGCAAGGTTTCATTCAAATCCAAAGCAATCCACAAATTCAAATCAAGGGTTTTCAAATCCACAAGATCAAAGCAAATCAAAGCTAAACAATCAACAAAACCTATCAAGCCTTCCTTTCTCTTGGCCGATTCTCTCTCTCTTCCTCCTCTTCTCCTTCCTCCTTGCTCTCCAAGTATCCTCTTGGCTCCCTTGGAACCCCCCTTTTTTTGTGTGTGTGAGGGAACCCTTTCTTAGAAGACAAGAGGGCCTTTTATAGATTAGATGAAGGGCAAAAGTGGAAGTCCACAAATTTGTGCCTTGGAGCCCAAGTAGTTCGGTGACCGACTCGGACCGACACGGAGGAACCTCGCGCCCGAGTTACTGTGCAACTCGGTCCGAGGTTGGAGACTTCAAAGTCGGGCCCGATGTGGTTGCAACTCGGTCCAGACCTCGTTCCACCTTCTTCTTAGTTGGCTTCTCTTGTTCTTCTTAATGGCTTGCTTCTCTCTTTCCCGCTTTAGCTCGGCCTTTGCTCCATGTCTCGACCCTCCTTCAAATCGATCCTTGATTCATGCCAAATTACCTACAAAACACATAAAAGGTGCGTAGTCTCCGAATCTCATAGAAATACGGGAACTAAGCTAAAAAGGAACAAAACGCACAAGAAAAGGGGAAAAAGAAACATATTTACAAAGGAAATCACATATGAAAACACCACCAAATAGAGAGACATCACCAAGGAGTTGCCCCCCTCTTCGGGAAGTGCTAGCTCAACCCCCTCGGGCCAAGCGAACTTCTTGGCGACGTCCGCAAGATGCTTAGGCTCTAGCTCGGTAGGCATTCCACCGGACAGAAAAACCTCGCGTGAATCCGAGGACATGGTGATCCTTTCCTCAAGGACAGGTGGGAAGCGGGACACGCCATCAGTAATATAGGCCTCATCAAAGTTCGCAGGCTCATAGGAGTCAGACGACGTTGCTACAACCTCGGCCACGACCTCATCGGAGACGGAAGACGAGGCCATTTCAACACCCGACGACGCGTGAAGTCGAGAAAAGCGCGAGTTAATGGAAACCTCGGAATCACTAGAAGAAGGGTCGCTAAAAATCAGCGAGGGCGACCTCGGGCTCTGGGAGTCGCTAGGCTCTACGCTTCCCACAGACTCAGAGACCTCCTCGTAAAAACCCTCTTGAACTTTGAACACGAAGTCCGGTGGGGGGCTCACAGAAGCTCTCCTAGGCATGAAAGAACAACGTCGAGGCCGTAGGAGGCTAGCACCTGGAAAAGAGATAAGCGTTGAGACATCGGGCAAGATAACAAAAGGGAAAAGCATCACGAGGTCATAACAACAAAGGGAAGAAAAGTGCGATGTCATAACCTCGAAGGGAAAGGCAACACGAGGTCATAACAACAAAGGGAAGAAAAGCGCGAGGTCGTAACCTCGAAGGGAAAGGCAACACGAGGTCATAACAACAAAGCGAAGAAAAGCGCGAGGTCATAACCCCGAAAGGAAAAGTAACACGTGGTCGTAACAACAACGAAGGGAAAAGCAACATGAGGTCGTAACAACAACGAAGGGAAAAGCAACACGAGGTCGTACCAGCAACGAAAGGAAAAGCAACACGAGGTCATGAGGGAAGAAGGCCATGTGGCACCCTAGAAGCTACTCTGACAAGATAGGACGGCGGAGGAGAATTTGAAGCGCCAAAAGGAAGAAAGAGAAAGAAGAATGCTAACCAACGGTGGAGGCCAGAGGTAGAAACCCAAATGTCCCGTCAGTCGGACATCATGGCGTTTGCGTTTCCGAGGAACTCAAGTTTCCAAAAATGGCGAACAGAAAAGCAGGGACCCAACCATCACTTAACGAACAAAGGCTTCGAGGGCATGGCGGTGGTATGGCGGTGGTAACCCCTTGCCACCACCATCTCACCGCCGCTACGCTAGCAAAAAAACACCAGGAAACAACCACCGCCCCCCAAAGCACAACACAAAAAACAAAACAAAAAGAAAAAAGAGGAGAAGAAAAGCAAAAAGGTAACAAGGGTACCACACCAGAGCAAGAACCACCCTCAATACTGCCGCCTCGCCGCCGCACCGCCGACGAGAAACACCTAGAAATCACCATCACCCACCCAAGTGTAAAACAAAACCAGGAAAGAACGAAGAAAAATGACAATGGCAACGCCTAGAAACACACGCAACCCCACCACCGCCGCTTCACCACCATGAATCCGGCGCGAAACACCAGGCAACACATCGTTGCCTTTCCAAAACACGGAACAAAAAGCAAACAAGGAAAAATCGAAGGGAAAAAACACCGAAAGATAGGAAAAAGAGGGTCGAGAACTTACTTGTTTAGAGTCGGAAAAGAAAGGGCGGTGGTGCAAATGGCAAATGGCGAAAGGTCGTCGGAAACCGTCTAGAGAAACTGCTCGCAGGAAACCGAAAAGACGAAGAGAGAGAGAGCGAAAATGTTGGAAGAGAAGATGAGGGGGAGGCGTGTGAAATACTCCCCTATAAAGAGCAGATTTGGGCCTCCCCCGCTCCCGAAAGGCTTATTGGGCCTGTCTCAACTGGACGGCCCACTAAGCAAGGTATGGCGAGCAGGCCTAGAAAGCTTTATCCGTGCAGGACAAGAAGAACGCCTAAGTACAAAACCTCACACCTCGCAAAGTGCCCTCCCAACCTCGGGAACCATACACCTCGCAAAGTGCCCTCCCAACCTCGAAAACCTTACACCTCGCAGAGAACTTCCCAACCTCTAAAAAGACCTCGTACCTCGCGACCCGAGAGAACTTATGCCCTGCGGCCCTCGAGACGAGGCCCCGAGGCCATGGGGTTGTGATGATGTCCAAAATAGTAAAATAATAGGTGGGGTCAGGGTATAAAAAAAACAAATAGACATGACGGGATTTCCAAGGATGATTCGGGGCCCCACACCCACACCCCTCACTTATTTAAAACAATGTCCCTACCCCCACGATGTCCTCCGAAACCTCGGAGCGAGGCCTCAACCTCGCAACCGACTCTACTGACACACCCGCCCACCAGAACCACTCAGCTAACGCCGCTCCCATGAGCCAATCACCAGCCACCTCACCTCTGAACCAATCAGGAGCTCTGATCTCGGGCGTCCCACATCGGACTATGATCAGAACTTGACTCCCCAATCTCCTATAAATAGAGGGGTAACTCGTACGGAAAAGGGGTCGAAAAACATCTGAAACTCTAGAACTATCTTGCTCGTTGAAGATCGACGTGATCGAAACATCGTCAAAAGACCTCGCTACAGACAAGTGAAGTCCACAAAAAGACTTCAAGTCATACAGAAACCTCGCTCACACCAAAGACCTCGCTACACAATCTCGCAAGACTCCCTACACCACGCTCTCAAGTCTACCTCGCCTCAAGATCAACCCAACCATACTTAGGTGATAGAATCGTTTAGCAAATAGGAGATCTCGAACATTGTTTGATCGAGATCTCGAATACTCGTAGGAGGTCTGGGGTGTAATTCTCAATTGTTTATTAACCTCGCTGGTTTGTGACCTCGCTATAAGAGCATTATAAATAAAGAAGCAAATGTTTGCACAATCAAATATAATAACCTCGTTCCTTGTCTTCTAGCGAGTCGTTATTTCGGGTTTCATCACTTGTAAGTTTAATTCTTCTTTAATGTCTTATACTAGCCTAATTTTCCATGTCCAACTAGTTAGTTGAAGTTGTATGCATGATTGTTTGTGAGTTTTGAATTATTTCTATTTGCGTTGACTAGAATGAATCTCTCCGTGCTTGATTGATTAAATTCACTTAGGATTATAATAGCTTGATCACCTATTCTATTTCTAGGTTGAATTACATCTAGAATAACTAAATAGACGGTGGAGTTTGGTTATTCATGGATGAATCCTTTGATTAAACTTATAGCCGGTGGAATAAGGTTAATCAAAAGCGGAGAATTTAATCACAAAACTTCATGAATAGATGGTGGAATTCATGAACTATGTTTCTATTGAATGCTTAGAACTTAATTGCATGATCAATTTGGCATAGAAGGTTTTCTAGGTTAATTGGTTAAAAGGTTGTTAAAGATGATGTGTATTAATAACCACCTTAAGCTTGAATTTCACAAATTCACAATAGATTAGTCAAGGGAAATTGAAATAAGGATAATCAATGATCAAAACTCACGTATGCAATGGATACGAAACTAGTTGGATGCTTTTCTTTATATTTGAATTTCTAATCGTTTTATTTTCTTTGCTTTATTTATTTAGATAAATAGTTTGAAACCATAAAACCCCCCTTTAACTTAGTAATATTATTTAAATACAAGTAATTTGAGTCCTTGTGGGTTCGACCCTTGCTTCCACTATACTTAGGTTTGGAAGTTAGGATATTTCTTTAACAGTGCTTTTACAATGACATAAAAGTGCTCGTCAATATGTATCTAGACTACACATTCGGCCCTCAACAACCTCCTCTGTGATCGATTATTTCGGCGTTCCTTTTTCTTCTCCCTTTGTATTTTTATGTCTTTTTCAGTGAAGACACTGTTTTGTTTAAGTATGGGGTGGGGAAAAAAGGAGACTATGTTTTTGTGTCCTTATGTCTTTCTTTGTGTTGTTTGTTTTTGGATGGATTATGCTTCACTTAGATGTCCTATTATGTTACTTTGACTTACTTGATGGCATGTTTGGATTGTTTAGCCTAAGTTTGTTTAAATTTATTTTGATGTAGAATTTAGCTTGTGATGAAATTGAGCAAATATGATCTTAGGTAGAAGTGATTGAAATCCAAGAAAAATTGCTACCTAGTGAGTTGTTTTTGACCTTATAGGGAGAACATAAAAAATACCTCTTATTTTCTTGTGTGATTTACTCTCCGTATGAATATTATCTCTTGACATTGATATGGTTATCTATTTCTTGAAATCGAATAGGAGATATTAGTTCATTGCATGTGAAATCAAATGTTACAAAACTTATATTCTTTTAGCCTACTTTTTATCCTCTCTTTTTACCTACCCTACCATTATCCTTTGTTTGAAGCCAATTCGAGCTTGAAGCCTTTTATTGTAAGCTCCACAAAAATCATTCCCTTGCCGATGTTAGCGTGACCCCTATCCGGGAATTAGGACTTAGTGTTGGTGGTTTTGATGGTTGTAGAGTGAGATGTTGTTTGGTTCAAGTGAGGGGTAATTTGTATTGAGTATTTATTTATCTCGCAATTCATATATGTAAAAGGATTTTTGGCTCCTTACTAAATGAACCTATTGTTGTGATAATAGTAGTAAAAAAACGGAAAAGAAAAACGAGAAAAATTTCATGCCTTATGTTTATACCAAGCCCCATTACAACCCGACCGAATGGGGTCTTCTTTGAAGTCTTCCATTAAGCCTAAGTTCTCTTGATGATTTTCATATGTTTTCAAATCTCCGGTGGAGAGTTTGGTGATATAAGTAACAATGACTATGTTGATATTTGCATAAAGGATTGAGTTGAGAGTCGTTTTCCCAAACCTAAACACATTGAGAGTTGAGAGAAACACATATACCCTTGTGAGGTTGGATTATGGTTGCTTTTGCATGAGATTGATCATATATGTGTGATGACGATTAGTTTCACTTGCCTATTTATTCTACTTGTGCTATGATGTTGCTTTTTGACAAGGGAAAAGACTTGAAGGATGTGTTATAGGTGTTGATTGATGTTTGATTAATTGCTTGAGGAGAAGCAAGTCTAGTATAGGGAGATTTGATGTCCGCCTTTTTAGTCGTATTTTAGGGTATGTTTGAGTCGTTTTCTTAGCTTTTGTGTTTGGTTTGGAGTCATTTGTGTAGGTGTTCGTATTTGTTTAAGATATGGAGTCTACATAAGCTTTGGTGGTGTTTCGTAGGTTTTCGAAGCTATTTCGGAGCGTTTTGAGGATTGGAGTGAAGTTAAGGAAAAGCATTAAAGGAATGAAGATGGAACGAGGTGCAAGGAAGGAAGGATGACGTGTGTTCGAGCCATATGTAATGTTTGGAGGCTCGTTACCGACCTAAAGGAGTCGTTAGAGGAAGAATCGAGAGGAAATCAAATGTAACGACCCCCATAATGAGCGAGGTACCTCAGTTACAAGGGACGTGCCGAGATAGAAGGGGTCGGTACCGATGCTACTTGCGTCGATAACGAGGCTTAACTGAAACAAGAAATCGAAGGAATTTCCAGAAAACCTACCAACCCTAACGCGGTCGGTACCGAGGTACCTCCGTGAAGATAGCAGAAAGTTGAGTCAGGCAATTAATGATAATTATCCCGTGTCTTTATGTTTTTAGACAGTTTCCTTTGGAGATATAAAAACCTAAGTTATATTATTATCAACTGAATTAAGTAACAAAAGGGAGGATTTTTGAGAATTAATCTGAGACTATGGAAATTAAAGCAGACAAAACAAGTAAACAAAGCAAAGGTTGAGTTTTTATCACATTAGGGAAAACAATCATATTCAAGCATCCACTTTCATCATCAAGGTATTGATCATTGATTTCAAACAAGTTATTTCCTTTGGTTATTTCTATCATGATCAGATATAATAAACGAGCCAACGGGTGACGTAAATACTTAACATCCAAATAACTCATGAAACGATCATAAATCATAAGGACATTAGCAATGAGAACAAGGATAAACAGGATACATGCAAATTGAGTTCCAACGAGTCAAACAATAAGGCTTTTCCACCCCAATTCAGGAAATGAGTGATGATCGGACTAGGATCGAGTGCTTTCGCCCTCGTTCCAACCACATCTACACCTCGATTCATGGGGAAATCCCCTTCGAAGCAAGGTCTTGAGATTGACACATGTTCACTTTCGCTACTTTGCCAATCTCAAGCCTTGATTCCCAACTTTCGCAAGGAATTGTAGCTCTATGTAGAGTGGGTTCCTTAGATCAAACACTCAAGGCTATGGAATTGGGGTTTCTAGCCTAAACCTAGCTAGGGTTTTCCCGCATAACCCAAGATCAAGGAGATCTACTCCATGTGTTAAGCAAAGAAAGCAATCAAATCAAAAGGGAAAGCAATCATCATAATCAATCTCAAAACAAAGCAAAGTTTCATTCAAATCCAAAGCAATCCACAAATTCAAATCAAGGATTTTCAAATCACAAGAACAAAGCAAAATCAAAGCAAATCTACCAACAAAACCTATCAAGACCTCCTCCCTTGGCCGATTCTCTCTCTCTTCCTCCTCTTCTCCTTCCTCCTTGCTCTCCAAGTATCCTCTTGGCTCCCTTGGAACCCCCTTTTTGTGTGTGTGTGAGGGAACCCTTTCTTAGAAGACAAGAGGGCCTTTTATAGATTAGACGAGGGGAAAAAGTGGAAGTCCACAAATTCGTGCCTTGGAGCCCAAGTAGTTCGGTGACCGACTCGGACCGACACGGAGGACCTCGGGCCCGAGTTACTGTGCAACTCGGTCCGAGGTTGGAGACTTCAAAGTCGGGCCCGATGTGGTTGCAACTCGGTCCTGACCTCGTTCCACCTTCTTCTTAGTTGGCTTCTCTTGTTCTTCTTCATGGCTTGCTTCTCTCCTTCCCGCTTTAGCTCGGCCTTTGCTCCATGTCTCGACCCTCCTTCAAATCGATCCTT
Organism: Fallopia convolvulus; assembly: GCA_964016875.1. Lineage (NCBI taxonomy): Eukaryota > Viridiplantae > Streptophyta > Magnoliopsida > Caryophyllales > Polygonaceae > Fallopia > Fallopia convolvulus. The sequence goes on from OZ024724.1 coordinate 23,521,213, forward strand.
GATTCATGCCAAATTACCTACAAAACACATAAAAGGTGCGTAGTCTCCGAATCTCATAGAAACACGGGAACTAGGCTAAAAAGGAACAAAACGCACAAGAAAAGGGGAAAAAGAAACATATTTACAAGGGAAATCACATATGAAAACACCACCAAATAGAGAGACATCAAAATACCCCATACTTAAACATGCTTGTCCTCAAGCAATAACAATGTAAGCAAGACCGAAACATAATCTTCAAGTAAAGCCTCGTATGAAAACACATTTTAAGCACAAGTGATTGATATTCAAGCAAGATTACATCATCACACGTGATTAAGTGTTCCAAGGAATAAAGTTAATGCAACTAAGCCTCACTTTAGGGATATGTGAATGTGTATCACTCATCATGTGTTTGGGGTTAGCAATGAACACTCAAGCTCAAAAATCATGCAAGTAAGGACTTTACTATTGAAGCTAATATCACCAATTCCTCCACCTAGAGGTGCCTAATGCCAAGTACACAAAGAATTTCGAATTTGGCTCAATGGAGGTCCTCAAAGAAGTTCCATTCGGCCGGGTTGAAATGGGGCTTTTGGTATTTTTCGAGGTGGGAATTATTTGGTCTTGTGGTGCTTACAATGGGGATTGAACAACCTAAACTCTCACCAACTTCACCAAATTCCACCATTACTTTCACACCCACCCAAAAGACTTAACATTTTCCTTTCAACCCAAAATTTCACTTAACATTCCACTTCATCCTTGCTCTTATGCTTTTTGTTGGATTTTCAACACTTTCTACATTTAGACCGACTTTCTTATGACATCGGGCCCGATGTTGCTTGTAACTCGGTCGGACCATTTTCTTCACTTAAACTCTCACCAACTTCACCAAATTCCACCATTACTTCTACCTCCCTAAGATCCTCTACCTCTCGTCTAGTGTAGCCGAGGGCCCGGTTCATCTCTTGTTGGCTAGCTTGGAAAGAGCTTTGTTGTTGAAGCATTTGTTGTTGTTGTTGGTACATTTGTTGTTGATGTTGGTACATTTGTTGTTGTTGGAGATTCACTTGATGGACCTCTTGGAGAACATTTTCTTGTTGAAGTTGGAGATGATCCATTTGGTTGGCTAAGAAGGACATGTCCACCGGTTGTTGTTGCTTGGGAAACACCATTCCCGGACCGTACCATTGGGCATAGCCTTCATAACCGCCACCTTGGAATTGCTCTCGCCTTGCACCGCTCCCTTCTCCACGTTCATAATGCCTCAGGACCTCACCACCATGGAATGAACTGGACCGACGTTGAGGGAAGTCGGGCCCGACTTGGTGCGTACCTCGGTCCGTCAGTGTTGGAGCATGATGCGTGGCTCGGAGGTCGGCCATCAAGCCTTGGAGGCGCTCATCTTCTTCACTTTGCCCTTGATCGACATCCATGTCCTCTCCACGAGGTGCAAACACGAAGTTGTCTTGGTCGGAATCCGGTGTAGATGGAGGGGAAGTAAACCGAATGTGTTGAGATTGTTGTCTCCGCCCTTCTCTTGCACATTCGGGGTCACCAAATGAGTGTGGCTTTCCGGCCCACGCTTGGTACCAATTTTGATACCGAGAAAGATCATAGAGGTTGTGCACTAACCGGATCGACACACCATTATAGTTTGAGTGAGGGGCCAAGGAAATCATGTAGAGCTTCTCCTTGATGATATTGGCCTTCTTGAAATACTTCATGTTCATGAACTCAACACCATTCGGAGCTGGAGAATACTTGTCAAGATCAACTCCTAGACGCATGGCGAGCCTTGCTATCATCCCGCCGAAGTATATCCAAGAGGAACTTTGGAAGTCCCGCACCGTCTTGACCCACTCCCATGCAAGGTTCATGGGCTTCTCGATGTTGAAGAGCATCTCATGGAGCAACATGATCTCCTCCTTCATCGGCTTGCTCAACTCATGACGAGCATAGATTGCACACCCCAAGACTCGCACCATGACCCGAAAAAGAGGGCTAGAAATCTCAGTTGTGGAGGCGCCCTTTCTCATCTCACTCTTCTCGGCCACATGACGCCACACTTGGTTCACCTTCTCATTGTTGACGCCGGCCTCTTCTCTTGGGCATGGGAACCCGAAGTAGGTAGCCAAATCCCTAAGAGTGAGATTGTGGTCCTCGTTGCCCAATCGGAAAGTGATCGCCCCTTCCTCATCCTCCACATTATCATAAGTGCACTCGAATGTGGCCATAAATTCCGAGGTGAGGGCGGGGTAGTGAGTGTTGTCCCACCTTAGCATTCCATTAAGACCGATGTGGGAGTAGCATCTTGGAAGGGCTTGATCCATGTCCATCTTCCGCACGGCTTCCCAATCAAGCCACCTCGTGTGGTGCTCAAGCGCCATATATCTTTCATAATTCTCCACTTGCTCATCCTCCTCCAAATAGACATCATCCAACTTCGGCTCTTTCCTCGTCTTCTTGGACTTCTTCCTTGGCCTTTCCACATGAGAGGATGAAGCTCTTGTCTCCATGGTACCTACACACATCCAACAAAACAAAAGGATCCAAGATAAACTCCATACAACTCGACAAAAGCACTCATCAACACACAACAACATTTCAACACAAAGGGAACCCCATACTTAGTCTCTAGACTCACATGCATCTCAATCCAACATAAATCATCATGGACATCTACATCATAATTAGGCTATAGCCAACAATTAAACACATGAATCCACATGATATCACAAGAAGAAAGCAAAAACAACTAGGATCGACTTCCAGCCTATGTCGGGCCCGACTTACTCAACCTCGGTCCGACATGTTAGACCGACTTTCACACCTCGGGCCCGACTCTCCTGGTTACGTCGATCTCGACCTAGTTCATGCTTCGACTTCTAGCCTCAAATCAACCCAAATCACTCTATCATGCCCTTAAATTTCAAATTCAACCATCAAGCATCCCTAATCGAAGTTCTAAATGGATCTAAGCATGCATAAACAACTTCAAAGCTCAATTTCACAAATCATGCAAATCCACCATTGATGCTCAAGATCAAGCTCTCAATCAAACATGGCATTACTCAATCTACGCAATGAAAGCACAAAATTTTCAAAGAAATAAGTAGAGATCGAGTAACACATACCGGATTCGAAGAGTATTGAACTTTTGAACAAATAAGCAACTTAGAACTCAAATTTCCTAGATCTAGATCTAGATGGGGGATGAAGGAATATATTGAACTCGAGATTTCTACTTGGATTCGGGTTTGGGGGGCCTTTTTGTGGTTGGAACGAGATGGAGTGGGATGGATGTGGATCGAGTATGGTGAGGGTAGGGGCGGCCGACTTTGAAGGTTTTTGAGGGAGATGGGTTGTATTTTGGGAATGGTAGTTGATATGAAGATGATATGTAGGTGGGGGATAATATTTAATGGGGGAAAGGGACAAATTAGGTCAAGGGCAAAATTGGCATTCCAACTAGTCGAATCAAGTGGGACCGACTTCATGGACCGACGTCCCTATGTCGGGCCCGACTTACCTGGGCTCGATGTGGGAGTATTCGGGTCGCCAATTTTACTCCATCCTCATGCAACTTCTTTCCCATATTTCCATTTAAATATTTCACCTCAAATCCTACACAACCTTGAAGGATGCACAACACCATAAATCCACAAAACACTAGATAGGAATTGGTTAGAGAAAAGCTAAGCTAAACTAAGAATATCAAACTAAAATTACGAGAAGAAAGCTACTAGCTCGGGTTGCCTCCCGAGAAGCGCTCGTTTAGTCACTAGCTTGACTTCCTAACCTCAACCTTATGGCGGGTGAAACACGGTGAATTGCTCGCCATTGTTATGCCCATTCCCATTGCCTTCATACCCATAAAACCACCCACGATGTTCTACATAGGCATGGCTCTCCGATCTCGGGCCTATCTCATCATACTCCTCCAACGGATGAGATTTCTCCTCCTTACTTGCTTCATCATGTTTTTCTTTTCCTACACCATAGTTATCCAAAGTATTCCTAGGAGATTCTACCAATTCATCTTTTAAATCACTAAGGCAAATGTAAGAGTCTCCTAAGTCATCATTCAAATCACTCAAGCAAATGTAGGAATCAAAATTTTGGGAAGAATCGTGGTCTTCACCATCATTAAAAGGATATAAGTAAGGATACTCTTCATCTCTTCTTGAGCTAGCATTGATCCTTGATTCATCTTGATCCTTAAGTTGCTCCAACAACTCCCTTACTTGTATTTGTTCATTGAAGCTTTCATCACCCCTTAATGCAACAACCTCCCTAGCAACTTCCACTTCTTCACTTTCTCTCTTGGCACTCTCTTCAAGTTTAAGGATGGCCAAGGCATCCGGCTCATTCAAAGCTTTGTTGAAGTGAAAATCAACCTTCTCTTCCCCAATTTCAAAGGAAACCTTGTCGTTCTTGACATCGAACCTTGCCCCCACCGTAGCTAAGAATGGTCTTCCTAAGATTATTGGGACCAAGGGATCCTCATGCATGTCTAGGATCACAAAATCATCGGGGACAAAGTACTTTCCAATTCTCACCGGAACGTCATCCAATATCCCTTTAGCCTTGACGATGGAACCGTCAGCCATAGTTAGGAACATATCGGCCGGCTCCATTTCACCCAACTTTGCTCTTCTCCAAATGCTAGCGGGCATCACCGAAACACTTGCCCCTAGGTCACACAAGGCTTGGAAATTTTGAGACCCCACACCAATGGTTATAGCAAAGCGACCGGGATCTCCTAGCTTTTGTGGTAACTCCAAGGTCTTGACTTCATCTTGCATTTCCACTATGGACCTCTTCTTGCTCAAAATCTCCTTTAAAAACTTGGCATAAGATGGCATCTCACTCAATGCGTCGGTGAACGGGATAGAGATGTTCAAGCCTTGCAAGAGTTTGAGAAACCTCTTGAACTTGTTCTCAACAACATCTTTTGGCTTCTTCGAGGGATATGGAAGAATTGTTGCACCTTGAATCTTGCTTGGATCAACTTCTTTGGACTTCCCTACTTCATTTGCAACACTTCCTGGTTGGACCGACTTCGGCACCATGTCGGGCCCGATGTTGTGAATCTCGGTCCGAGGCAAAGGAGTTGGATTGAGGTCTGTGTACGTCGGTCCCGAGTTGCTCTCGACCTCGGTCCGTGGTGAAGGAGTCGGTCTTCTTGCTGGGTCGACTTCGGGGAACGTCGGACCCGACTTGCTGGGTAAGTTGGTCTGACTCTCTTCATTCTTAGGCACGTGTGGCTCGGGTAGGTTTCGGCCACTTCTCAATCCAATTGCCCGGACTTCATTTTGATTGTTTTGAGCTCGAGGATTCTCCTCGGGTCGGCCCGGAAGTCTCCCATTCTCTCTCGGGGTTTGAGTCGCAATTTGAGCAAATTAATTGTCGACTTGCCTCCTCCATGCACCAAACTCATTGAATTGGGTCCTCATCTCCTTGAACCCATCTCTCATCTCTTGAGCAAATGTTTGTAACTCATTGAATCCCGGTGGTCTATATGGTGGTGGTGGCGCCCTTGGCTCGTTTTGGTTGAAGTTGTTGTTGTAGCCTTGAGCTTGACCGTTGTTCCACCGACCATTGCCACCATTGTTGAAATTGCCTCTTCCACCGAAATTTCCTCGAACATAGTTTGCCTCCTCAATTCGCTCGGCCAAGCGCACTTGGCTCTCATTCGGACAAACTTGTGTAGCATGTGCAAAGGATCCACACTCCTCACAAGCTTTAGCATTTTGCTTGTAGTAGTGGACTTGCCTCTTAAGCTTGCTCACTTCACCTTCAAGGAATTGGAGCTTCACATCCCTATCAATATCTTCTCCCTTTGGATCATATAACTTCCTTGCACCTTCACCTTGAACTTTAACCTCCTTGCTAGCTTGACTCACCCCATACATGGCCTCATAATCGGATAGCTTGTCAAGTAGCTCCCAAGCTTGATCCGGTGTCAAGTCTATGAACCCACAATCGGTGTGGAGATTGAGCTTGTCCTTCGTTACCGGATTGATGCCTTGGAAAAAGATGTCTTGAAGTACATATGGTTGTTGGCCATGAGTAGGACATTGGCGCAACATCTCCTTGAAACAGTCCCATGCTTCGAAGAGGAGCTCATTCGGACCTTGTTGAAAGCTTGCAATCTTCCTTCTTAACTCGGTTGTCTTTGAGGGCGGGAAGAACTTCATCAAGAACGCGTCATAGAGTGTCTTCCAAGTTGTGATTGACCTAGGAGCTTGGCTCTCCAGCCAATGTGTGGCCTTGCCCCCAAGTGACCATTTGAACGCCTTTAGAAGTACATACTCCAATGTCTCCTCGTCGGTGGAGATCGTCTCACACATATCCACAAGTCGTTTAACATGCTCTATGGGACACTCATGTGGACGGCCCTCGAATTGATCACGCTTGATGAGGGAGATGAATTGCGTCTTGATCTCAAAATTCTTGGCAACCTCTGGAAGCACAATAGCCGGCTCGGGTACCCTCAACTCCGGATGCATGTATTAGCGTGCATTCCGGGGTAGAGCGTTGACTTGAGCCTCGGCTCTCATCCGTTGCTCCCGTTCTCTTCTTGCCACCTCCTCTTGATTGTCCCTCTCAAGTTGCAATCTAGCCATTTCGGCCCTAAGTTGAGCCAACTCCTCATCAACATGGAGAGCTTGATTCGCCATCCTTTTCCTTCTTCGGGCTTCTTTGAGAATACTTTCCGGATCACTCACAAACTCAAGCTCAAGTGTTCCTCGGGAGGAACGAGCTAGCATACACCTATGAAACAAAAACACAAACCAAAACAAATCAAAAACAACCAAAGGGTTTGGGCTATTCCCTCACCCAAATCACTACCAAATCACAAGAAACTCACCAAAATGGCACTCAATGCACTTAGACTTCCCCGGCAACGGCGCCAATCTTTTGATCGCTCTTGGATGCGAGGGTCAAGAGAAACAATTTATAACCCGACCCCGTTGTAGTACGTGGTGGGCGTCGAACACTCGGGAAGTCTACTCGATCGATGTGCCTAGATACTAGGAAGCTAGAAAGGAGAGCATAAAACAAAGGAATACAAAGAAAACAGTCGGGACCGACATTAAGGTCACGTCGGGCCCGAGGTTGGCGACAAGAGGAAGTCGGGACCGACACTGGGTAAGTCGGGCCCGAGGTATCTGGGGATGTCGAACCCAAAGATTTAAAAGTATATCTTGGGCTTTTGGGTTCCTTCCCTAGTAGATTAAGGCTTTTCCACCCCAATTCAGGCAATGAGTGATGATCGGACTAGGATCGAGTGCTTTCGCCCTCGTTCCAACCACATCTACACCTCGATCCATGGGGAAATCCCCTTCGAAGCAAGGTCTTGAGATTGACACATGTTCACTTTCGCTACTTTGCCAATCTCAAGCCTTGATTCCCAACTTTCGCAAGGAATTGTAGCTCTATGTAGAGTGGGTTCCTTAGATCAAACACTCAAGGCTATGGAATTGGGGTTTCTAGCCTAAACCTAGCTAGGGTTTTCCCCCATAACCCAAGATCAAGGAGATCTACTCCATGTGATAAGCAAAGAAAGCAATCAAATCAAAAGGGAAAGCAATTATCATAATCAATCTCAAAACAAAGCAAAGTTTCATTCAAATCCAAAGCAATCCACAAATTCAAATCAAGGATTTCCAAATACACAAGAACAAAGCAAAATCAAAGCAAATCTACCAACAAAACCTATCAAGACCTCCTCCCTTGGCCGATTCTCTCTCTCTTCCTCCTCTTCTCCTTCCTCCTTGCTCTCCAAGTATCCTCTTGGCTCCCTTGGAACCCCCCCTTTTTGTGTGTGTGTGAGGGAACCCCTTCTTAGAAGACAAGAGGGCCTTTTATAGATTAGATGAGGGGCAAAAGTGGAAGTCCACAAATTCGTGCCTTGGAGCCCAAGTAGTTCGGTGACCGACTCGGACCGACACGGAGGACCTCGGGCCCGAGTTACTGTGCAACTCGGTCCGAGGTTGGAGACTTCAAAGTCGGGCCCGATGTGGTTGCAACTCAGTCCTGACCTCGTTCCACCTTCTTCTTAGTTGGCTTCTCTTGTTCTTCTTCATGGCTTGCTTCTCTCCTTCCCGCTTTAGCTCGGCCTTTGCTCCATGTCTCGACCCTCCTTCAAATCGATCCTTGATTCATGCCAAATTACCTACAAAACACATAAAAGGTTCGTAGTCTCCGAATCTCATAGAAACACGAGAACTAGGCTAAAAAGGAACAAAACGCACAAGAAAAGGGGAAAAAGAAACATATTTACAAGGGAAATCACATATGAAAACACCACCAAATAGAGAGACATCAATCAGCTACCTCCCTAGGACCGCAATGAAGGGACAGGTCGTCGTCGACTTCATGGTGGAGGTAACCTTCCCCAAAACTGATGCGAGCTCTAAGGAATGGAAGGTATTCGTTGACGGCACGCGGTGTGACGTTGGAGGTGGGGCTGGCATATTTCTCATCGGTCCCTCAATCGAGACGGAGTACGCCCTTAACTTCGCATTCGATGCCACCAACAACGAGGCTGAGTATAAGGCCTTGATTGCCGAGATAGAGATGGAGCTCCTCAGTGGAGCCCTAAATATCATAGTATACAACGATTCCGAACTGGTTGTGCGGCAGCTGAACGGACAATACGCCACCCGGACGGTGTTCATGCCTGCGTAGCGAGAGAAAGTTAAGGCCTTGTTATCGTGCCTAGTGACCTTCACGGTGGAGTCCATCCTCCAAACCTCAAACACAAAGGTGGATGCTCTCACAAGGTTGGGATATGCCCTTCCCTTGGAGGTAGGGAATCGCGTGGTGGTAGAAAGGAAACTCTCGCGGAGTGTAACCAGCGAGGTTCTCTCCGTTACCGCTGGGGACTGGAGGATCCCGATCACGCGATATGTGGAGAGCGTTTTCCTCCCAGAGGACCCCGCATAGGCTAGGAAGTTGAAAATACAAGATATGCCCACTATTGCGTCATCGGCGGCCGACTCTATCGCCGGGGCTATGTTGAGCCCAACTTGTTGTTTGTGCCAACCGAGGTTGCGCGCCTTTTCACACAAAATCACCCATTTGGGATACTTTTGGCCCACACTAAGGCAGGACGCGAGGGCCTATGTCCAGAAATGTGACGGGTGCCAGAAACACGGTAACCTCAAGCATGCCCCAACCTCGCGTCTTCGCTCCATCCACGCATCATGCCCCTTTGCAATGTGGGGGATGGACATCCTAGGCCCCTTCCCCAAGGATGTTGGCCAGGTGCGGTACATTGTGGCCATCATCTATTATTTCACAAAGTGGGTCGAAGCACAAGCAATGGCGAAGATCACCGGGACAAAGTTTTGCGACTCCTATGGAAGAACCTCGTTTGCCGATTTGGCGTCCCCATGACCATCATGACTGACCATGGCCCCCAATTCGACTGCGAGTAAACTCGGACGTTTTGCTCTGACCTAGGCATAACCCTCAAGTTTTCCTCAGTTGCCCACCTCCAGTCCAACGGCCAGGTGGAAAATGTCAACGCTCGCATCTGGTCTGATCTAAAGAAGCGACTGGACATGGCACAAGGTCTCTGGGTGGAGCTTCTTCCGCTCGTCCTGTGGACATACGACACCACCGTGTGTCGCACAATGGGAGAAACACCTTTCGCTCTAACCTACGGGGCAGAAGCACTAGTCCCCATAGAACTGCTTTTTAACTTCGATGAGAAAGAGAACGAAGCCAACCTCAAGGTCGAACTGCTTTTTAGGGACGAGCTGCGCGAGGTGGCTGACCTACGCTCATAAGTATATAAATGGCGCGTGGCGGTGTATCACGACAAGAAGGTTAAGCCCTGGTTTTTTGCCACAAGCAGTCTCGTTTTGAGGCGAACCGAAGGTGCCAAACTGGCCCCTACCTGGGAGGGACCATACCTCCTCGAAGAAGAAGTCGCACCTTGAGCTTTCAAGTTTAAAGACAGCGAATGGCGTACTCTGGGCAAAACATGGAAACTCTCCGAACTCTGCCATTTCCTAAAACGTTTTGTAAATAAAGGGTTATGCGGTATTTTCAAATCTGTCTCAAAAATATAAACCTTGTTTCGAAGTCCACCCCTTGCTTCCCGCTTGGGGTTAGAGATTCTCGGTTTTAAGTTGCGAAGTCTAACCCTCGCTTCTTGTTTGGGGTTGGAGATTCTCGGTTTTAAGTTGCGAAGTCCACCCCTCGCTTCCTGCATGGGGTTAGAGATTCTCGGTTTTAAGTTGCGAAGTCTAACCGTCGCTTCCTGCTTGGGTTGGAGATTCTCGGTTTTAAGTTGCGAAGTCCACCCCTCGCTTCCCGCTTAGGGTTGGAGATTCTCGGTTTTAAGTTGCGAAGTCCACCCCTCGCTTCCCGCTTGGGGTTCGAGATTCTCAGTTTTAAGTTGCGAAGTCTAACCCTCGCTTCCCGCTTGGGGTTGGAGATTCTCGGTTTTAAATTGCGAAGTCCACCCCTCGCTTCCCGCTTGGGGTTGCAGATTCTCGGTTTTTAGTTGCGAAGTCCACCCCTCGCTTCCCGATTGGGGTTGGAGATTCTCGGTTTTAAGTTGCGAAGTCCACCCCTCGCTTCCCTTTTGGGGTTGGAGATTCTCGGTTTTAAGTTGCGAAGTCCACCCCTCGCTTCCCGCTTGGGGTCGGAGATTCTCGGTTTTATGTTGCGAAGTCCACCCCTCGCTTCCCGCTTGGGGTCGGAGATTCTCGATTTTATGTTGCGAAGTCCACCCCTCGCTTCCCGCTTGGGGTTGGAGATTCTCGGTTTTAAGTTGCGAAGTGCACCCCTCGCTTCCCTCTTGGGGTTGGATATTCTCGGTTTTAAGTTGCTAAGTCCACCCCTCGCTTCCCGCTTGGGGTTACAAAGTCTCGGTTTTAAGTTGCGAAGTCCACCCCTCGCTTCCCGCTTGGGGTTGGAGACTCTCGGTTTTAAGTTGCGAAGTCCACCCTCGCTTCCCTCTTGGGGTTGGAAATTCTCGGTTTTAAGTTGCTAAGTCCACCCCTCGCTTCCCGCTTGGGGTTGGAGATTCGCGGTTTTATGTTGCGAAGTTCACCCCTCTCTTCCCGCTTGGGATTGGAGATAATTTATGACCATCATGCGAGATCCGAGCGAGGCTCGGGATCTTGGCATAAAAACAATCATGTGCGATCCGAGCGTGGCTCGGGATTGCGGCATGAAACGAGCACCCGATGTGGCCCGAGCGGACCACGAAAGTTGTGTCACTCGGACCATGGGGTGTGATCGGAATATATAGTGAGCTAAAACAGGGAACACACAACACAATCATAGACGAAAGAAAGAAAATTATATAAAAAAGGCTACAAGGGCCGAAGTACCATAATTACAGACCTAGGTTCCATGGGAACTTGGCGGACGGGTGAGGCAATCATCACCTCAAAAACCGAGGTTGGCGCGTTCGGCGTATAGTTAGGGTCTCTAGTAGTGAGATCCGAGCCTCCCTGAGGTTGGCGCGTTCACCGAGGCCCCCACCGTGGGGGACCTCGGTGCTCTCATTCGGCGCGGCCCCATCATTATCGAGGAAGAATTCGCATTCTCCCTAGGGCTCTTCCCTAGTTTCTTCCCCCATGGTCAGTGCGTAGTTGGGGTTGAAGAAGGCAATACGAGGATCGATGTGCCCATACTTCGCAAGCGCCTGTCTTACCCCTATACGAACGGCCTGCTAAAACATTTTGTTGACACTGCACAGAAGCTCTTCCTTGTACTCGGCATACGCCACATACTTGGGTCCCGTAGCCTCCACCTCCTCGTTTAGCTATTTGATGCGCTCGTTGAGGCTTCTGTTCTCCTCCTCCACCTTTCGGAGGACCAACCAACCTCCCCCTTCACCTTCTCCGTCTCCTCCCTGAACTTCTCCGCCTCCTCATTAGCCATCTTCACCTCCTCCTTGGCCCTGGAGGCGGCTTTGGCCTCATTCGACGCTGCAATCTCTGCGGCCCGAGTCCTCCTCTCGGCCTCTGCGAGCTCCTTCTCCTTCTTCGCACACTCCTCTATGCGGGCCTTGAGCTTCGCCTCCAGCTTATCCATATTCTTGTGGAGGAGGACGATGCAACTGCTCTTTTAGTTCTCAAAGAATTGATCCTAAAAAAATGAAAAAGATACGTGTTTTAAAAAAAAATAAGCATTGAACCAACAAAAGGAGCAACCTCGAGGAAGTAAGGCATACCATCGCCGAATAAGGGAGGGACTCATCATTTAGGGCGACCTCCAAGAGGTTGTTTTCCCACGCAATCTCCTCCTTCCAGTTTGTTCGATCCCAGTCCCTGGCCACACACCCGGGCGGTTCCGGGATAGTGGAACTTCTCAGCAGGATGACCGTCGGTGGAGATAACCCGTCTTACGGGACAAGAACGGTTGACGTTCTCCCCCAGGTCCCCCTTTGGCTGTCCCCCTTCTATTTCTTTTTCTTATCTTGGAGGGAGGGCACCTCGGCTTCTTTCCTTTTGGATCCGCCTCCATTGCCGGATCTTGGGGGGGGGGGGGGGGGGGGAGGTCGTTCTGGCGACGTCCCCCCTAGACGGAGCCCCCTCAATAATCTTCACCCCTAGCACCTTTGGCGGCGGGGATGTCACCTTCGGTTGCGAGGTTGGTGGCCTCGCCGGGAGAGTCGACTCCTTTACAACAGGGCCCTTCGGGGCACGAGGATCTTGGGAGGTGGAGGTTGCATGTTTCTTTCCCTGCGCCCTTGAGGTAAGAGCATTGAAAAGGTCCACTATCAAAAATACAAAAAAAACAAGTTAGATAATCAAGAAACAAAGTACCACGAACAATCAAGGTAGTGTGATCCGAGCGAGGCTCACGATCGTCGCTAAACAAACGTGGTTCGGGCTGCCATCGTCAGCCTCGCCCGAAAAACAAAATAAATAAAACAACTAGAAGTTGGGAAAAGAGATAAGGTACCCTCTTCGCCCCCCGCGGGGTGGAGGGGTAAGGCTCAGGCCGGCCCGCTCAAGCCGGCCCTGGGCCAAGTACTCCCAATATGGCTTCTGGCGCTCAGGGGCATTTCGGGCCCTAAGGTTAGCGACTTTCTTTGTGCCCTTGGGTCGTTCAAAATTGTCCGGGGCCGTGGGAAATTTGAGATACCTCCCAATGGGATCCCGAACCAAGAACCATTTATCCTTCCACTACCCGACGTATGACGGGGTAGTGGTGATCTTGAGCTTAGGTAAGCTTAGCTTGACAAGGCAAGACTCATGTTCCCTCCTCACCAAAAACCAACTAGATATGATATCCACATTCGGCCCCTCCCCGAGCTAGTAGTTGCGAATGGTGTAGGCACACAACAGCCTCCACGCATTGGGAAACAATTGTGCGGGCCACACGTGCATGGCCCAAAAGAAGTTGACGATGTGCGAGGCCAGTGGTAGTCATATGCCTGCCTGGAGACAGGGCAGGTGCACAACCACGCACCTCTCATATAGCGCCAAGGAGAAGCCTTCCACCTCGGGAAGCGCCAACTCAACCCCCTCGGGCAAGAGAAGCCTTTTGCAATCTTCTATAAGTCCTTCCATTCATAAGACATCGGGACACCCTCTAGCAAACAGATCACTCTTGTGGGGTTCGGGGACATGGGTATCCGCTCCTCGAGGACGAGAGGAACGCTAGCAACGGCGTCGGTAATATGCTCCGCGAAAAAGCTCGACACGTCGTTGGAGTCGGACGACCTCGCAATAGAGTCGGCCACTTCCTCATTGGAAATCAAAGACAAGGCCATTTCAACGCCAGACGGCGTGCGAAGTCGGGAGAAGCGCGAATTAACAAAAATTTTGGAATCACTAGAAGAAGGGTCGCTGAAAACGAGCGAGGGAGACCTCGTGTTCTGAGAGTCACTAATCTCAACACTCCCTACGATCTCTGAAAGCTCCTCGTAGAACCTCTCCTGAACTTTAAACGCGAAGCCGGATGGTGGACTCGAAGAAATTCCTCTACGCATGAAAGAGCGACGTTCAGGCCACAAGAGGCGAACACCTAGAAAAGAAGGAAGTTTTGAGACATCGAGCAAGGCAACAAAAAAAAGAAAATGCGAGATAATAAGAGGAGAAAGATACGTGGCACCCTAGGGCTACTCTGACAGATGGGACGTCTTAGGAAAAATATGAAGTGCCAAAAGGACGAAAATGAGGAATGGAAGACAGCGGTTGGAAGGCCAAACGTCCCGTCAATCAAACATCGCGACGTTTGGTCTCCCGAGAAATTACAAATTCGAAAAGAAGAACTGTGAAGGAGCCCAACCGTCGGCTGACGCACCAAGAAGCAAGAGCAACCCCAGCGCAACCCTCACCACCCCCGTTTCACCGTCGTGACACCGGCGCGAAGGCCGAGAATCGACCCACCCCCCGCAAGGGCACATGGCCATAAAAAAGGTAAAAAACAAAACTCTCAAAAAAGAGCAAGGTTTGATACCGGAACACTAGCGCCGCCCTCGCCCCCTCTGTTTCGCTGCCGTAGCGCCGGTGCAAAACACCAAAGGACGATCGCCTCCCGAAATGGTCGAGAACTTACTTGTTCGGAGATCTGCGCAGAGAAGTCGGTGGCGTTCCTGGCAACCGTCGAAGTAAACCGTCGATTGCTTGCTCAAAAATCGAAAGAACAATAGAGAGAGAATGTGCATGAGGAAGAAAATGAAGATGAAGAGTTGTGGGGGGGCGTGGAGGAGACGCTTTTAAAGAAAGCTTATTGAGCTTTCCCCCATTCCCAAAAAGCTTATCAGGCCTAATACATCTTTAGAGGCCCAATAATGAGACACGGGGAGACCGGCCCAGAAATCGCCACGTACATAACGAAAGAAATATCTAAGTGTCAAACCTCGCGAATATGCGCCTCGCCAAGAAAGACTTTGCGAAGGAGCTCGCCCAGCCTCTACACCTCGCTTCTAACAAAAACCTCGCACCCCGAGTCTGGCGAACCAGATGATATTCATGTATGAACTGCGCTCCTCGAGACGAGGTCCCCAGGCCATGGGGTTGTGATGGTGATCAAAATGGTAGAACAAGAAGTGGGCCCGGGGTACAAAAAATAAACGGATCCGACGGCACTCCCAAGGTGGAATACGGGACCCATCACCGTACCCCCACACAAAAAACAAACAAAACACAACCTTCGCGAGGCCTAGAAACCTCGGCAACGAGGTGTAAACATCGTTGCTTGAAAGCTGACACCCCAACCCGTCTGAACCACTCAGCTGTCGCCGTTCCCCCAACTAATAATCAGCTGCCTCACCACCGGACCAATCAGAAGCCCTAATCTCGGGTGTCCCACATCGAGCAAACACCAAAACTCGGCTCCTCAACTCTCTATAAATATAGGAGAAGCTCGTAGGTAGCAAGGGGTCGAAAAACATCTTGAATTCAAGAACTATCTTGCTCGTTGAAGATCGACATGTTGGAACATCATCAAAAACCTCGCTACAGACATGTGAAGTTCGCAAAAAGACTTCAAGTCACACAAGCAGCCTTCACTCACACCAAAGACCTCGTTACATCATCTCGCAAGCCACAATCACAACGCTCAAACTCAAAACTCCTCAACCTCGCCGCCAGAGTCCATCAAGCCGCTTGCGGGTGGTAGAATATTTTAGTGATTAGGAGATCTCGAACCTTGTTAAATCGAGATCTCGAACGCTCTTAGGAGGTCTAGGCTGTAACCTCGTGAATTGTAACCTCGTCATAAAAAGAAATAAATAAAGAGCAAGTGTTTGCGCAACCGAATCAAAGCAATCTCGTTTCTTGTGTTTGAACTTGTTTGCCCTAAGTTGACGAAAATTTGAACTGACTCTCTCCCGTGGACAAACCTGACTTTGCTACACTCAGCGGGGTCTTGGTCTATAAATTAATTTGCTTGTTTAATTGATCAAGAAACATTTACATCAATTAAGGACAATAAAACCTTACAACGGAAGATTCATGAAATGATTTACTTGAAATTACATCAAGACAGTAACTCTTGCGCATATACGTTATCTAGAAAATAAAACACTAGACACGTTAACATAAACTCAAAAATATAGTTGAGATTGTAACTTTTGACAAAATATCCAACTGCAGCTCTTCCCATCTTTAGCATACTTCTCACAACCTGAATGGAATGATCGCCTGATGTGTTGCGACGACAAATATGTTTGACACCAGCTGACCATGCAAGGAAAATAAACGGTCGGGTTAATCTTGTTTCAATCTAAGCAAGTGGGTTTTCTAATGTGGTTCTTATTTAGGAAAAGAGTGTAGTTACGGTTATCGGAATCCGAATTAATGTCGGTCGAAACCCAATAGATACATCCTTCCAAGAAATCATTGTGCATTTTTTAAAGAGGAAAGAAGAGACCAACACAAAGGTGACGCCTCAGACGATAATGCAAATGTGTTAGGAACGTTGTTACACACATATCGTCATAGTTGGTTCATTATATTAATAATTTCCTTTTTATTAATATAATGAAACCAAGTTATACATTTATAAAATCCTGATATTAATTAATTTAGAATTTTCAAATATTGAATATTAACCACCTTATGTTTAAGACAATAATTCTAAATAAAAACCCTTTTTACTTTTAAAATGTTCAAACCTTATTATTAATCCATTATTAAAAGAATTTTATAAAAATTCAAAAATAAAATGTTTTTTCCATTTACATAATTTTAATAAAATTCCAAATATTCTAAGAAAATCAAATATATCAAATTTTATATTTTTTCTACATCAGTTTCTCAATTGAAGATAAAAACAAGTTAAAATAAAAGAATCTCAATATTCTTAGGGAAATTCGTAGGGAATATCGTTCTAGGAAAATTCGTAGGGAATTTTGGAAATCGTAGGGAATTGAAGATAAAAACAAGATAAAAATTTTTTTTTTCTACATTCGTTTTCAGCCCTTCCCAATCAGCCAACTATACCTTGACGTCACTTTCGAGCTTGATTCTAGGAAAATTCGTAGGGAATTTTGAAAATCTATCAACTGGAGACTTGTAGAATGCATCAAGCTATACACATTAGGATTTTAAAGATCGAAAATCGAGTCCAAAACGGCCCTTGAATTGATTATGAACCTTTACCCCATAATAAATATCGTTCTTATCCATATTCATAAATTACACGTGTTTAATGGTGGAACAAATGTCGTTCTTATCTATATAATAATCATCCTCTTATCCATTGACGTTAGACACACCCCCAATTGATTGAATTAAAGCAATAACGATCCACTTAGCCATTTTAGGTCACATTCAAGAACAGAATTTCGACCCCTAAAAATTATATTATTTCGAAAAATTGTTTGAGGTGTATAATAGGATATGTAATCGGCTTTTTGGAACATCTTTCGGATCAAAAATTCGTTAAGAAATGAAGAAGTTATGGCCATTTGAAGTTTCTTGCTAAAGGTTGAAGATGAAGGGGTCGGAGCTAATCTCTTTTACCCAAATTACGCAAACAACCCCTCTAGTTTTGCAAAAGTGATAAAAACCCATCACCTTAACTTTCGTACTTTAAATAACTCAAATAAATATCATATGATCTTTAAAAAATTTATTTGACAAAAACTTTTGCTAAAAATATTTATATAAATTTTAGAAATATAGTTATTTTTTTGTAATGAAAGGAGATAGGGGGGACCACTAGTAGGATAGTGGTCGCCCTAGAGCATCCTGACAAATGAGGGTCAACAAACTCGGATGAACTGCGAGTGGGATTGAGGACACACGTCTGAAGGAACCAGCGACGAAGTCCGCTGCAGAATTGCACTCCCGATAGACATGAGAGATACTCCAATCCTGGAAGTGGGATAACAAACGATGGATGTCTGAACGCAACAGCTCAATCTCCCACGGGCAGTGCCAGCCACCAAGAACGACTTTGAGCAGCTGAACATTATCGCCTTCAATCTGAATCTGGGGAATGCCACGATGAATGGCTTCGAGAAGTCTCTGGCCTAAGGCGATGATAGTCTCAGAGATCAAAACAAATTGTCGAACGATAAGTCCTCCATCAAAAGAAATGGGGGAGCCAATAGAGTCCCTGAGAATGAACCCGAATGAGGCTACACCATCTACACATACTGCAACATCAAAATTAAGTTTAATGTAATCCCTCTTGGGTTTTTCCCATTTAGCGCGTTTTCTTCCTGCTTTTCTGCGCCCTTTGACAATGTGAGAATTTGAAGTATCGAGTGCTCCTATGAGGTTCCAATGATTTATTTTTGGTAAATTCGCTTATGTTACACGCGTTATTAAGGTTTGGTCCGTTGTTGTTGTTAAAAACTTTCTTATTTCTGGAGTACCAAAGGCTCCACCAAGTGTGGATGAGGAGTTCCAAATCCTGCTTGTTCGTTATTGCCCTAATTTCATCTAGGACTTGGTGTGGTTTTTTATCGTCTGGAAAGATTTGGTGGATGATCCTATGTAATTTAGGTTTTATGGAATTGAGGGTTTCCTTTTTGAGGGGGCATGAGAGTATAAGATGGTTTGGGTGTTCGATTTGGCTGTTGCATGCTATACAGCCTTGGGGTACCGGAATGTGGTTGACACCAAGCCTCGATTTAGTTGGAACCCCATTTTGTGCCACTTTCCATAGGAAGTTTTCTATTTTGGGAGGTATGTTAAGTTTATTAATCTATTCTAAGTTAATTGTGGTTTCGCTTTTAGCAAGATTGATCCATTGCATGGTTGAGTGGGTAGGGTACAAGCCATTCTTACTTGGTTGCCAATATGGCCTGTCGTGGATTTTGTTGATCGGGTTAATAATTTTGGAAATGTTTTCAAATTGTTCTAGATTGACTACCTGCCTTAGTTTATCAATCTTCCATGAGTTGTCATCCTAGAGGTACGAATCAACATGTTCCTCCCAATTAATGCGAGTCTTGGCCCTAAGTTTTGGTTGAATAGGGCCATAGCCGATCCAGTTGTCTTTCCGGAATCGAATGGTTTTCTTGTCCCCCACTTGCCAAGATGTGTTGTGTTTTTTCTTATAGTTTAGGATGTTATCTTATTTGAGGTATTTTTCTGTTACTGTTTTAACCCAAAGGTTATTTGGTTCCGCGAATATTTTCGAAAGCTATATCGTTTGGAGATGCTTGATTCATGTCTTCCGCTTTGGCAATTCCACCTCCTCCATGAGCAAGAGGCTAACAGATGGAATTCAAGCTAATGAGGGGTTTATAGTTGTTTTCTTTGTTCCAAAAGAAGTTTTTGTTGATTTGGTCTAGTTCTTTTATTGTTGACTGGGGTAGCATAAATAATTGCATGATATAGTTTGGTTGTGCAGAGAGGTTCGCTTTGATAAGGGGTTTACGTCCCTCTTGTCATAGGGTGTTTGCTTTCCATTTTGATAGTTGGGTTCTGGTTCGCATAATCAGGGGTTTGTTGCGTTACTTTCCGGTTGATGATTGGGCACCCCATTTATATGTCTAGAGCGATTGTGTTTATTATCTGGATAATTTTCTTTATTTGTTCTTTTGTGTTGTTGTTAGTCTTTTTTGTGACTTGGAATGCAGATTTGTGAAAGCTGACTTTTTGACCAGACATGTGGCAATAGTCATCGATAAATTCTTTGATTTTTTTGCATGTGTGACCATTACCTTTCGTGAAAATGATGATGTCATCAACAAAAGCTAGGAACGAAATTTTTGTTCTACTTCTTGAGATTTGGATCCCGATCCCAGTTTTTGGGTTGGTGCTCACCAAGTTGAGCTATCTTGGCAAAATTTCGGCATCAAGAATGAATAAGTATGGTGATAGGGAGTCCCCGTGTCTAAGGCCCCGGTGGGGGTAACTATTCTGTTGATCCATTGTTTAGAAGGACTAAGAATGATACGATTTTGACACATTCTCTGATCCAACCCAGGATTTTTTTCGTGGAAGCCGAAGTTTTGTAATATATCTGCTAGGAACTCTCAGCTAACTCGGTTGTAGGATTTTTCCATATCAAGTTTGATTGCGATCTACCCCTCCCGCCCTTGTTTGTGGTGAAAGGAGTTAAAAATCTCATGTGCGATTAGGGTATTGTCGTGGATACTACGGTGTTGGATGAATGCACCTTGCATTTGTTGGATGAGTTTGTTTAATACGTTTTTAATCAGTTTGTTAGTATCTTTGATATTACTTTATATATGGTCTTGGATAGGCTGATTGGCCTATAGTGATTGGTGGAGTTGGGGTTTTCACACTTGGGCAGTAGGGTAATGAATGTGTGGTTAATTTGTCTTATTATTTTACCATTGTGAAAGAAGCTTTTGACAGCCTTGATAACATCCGGCCCCACAATGTGCCAATATTTTAAAAAAAAAACATGCCTACATTTTGTCCGGGCTCGGGGATTTGTCATACCCGATGTCGAATAGAGCATTCTTGATTTCAGCATTAGAAACTGGTTTAGTCAATTCTACGTTGTCGGCATCGGTTATTTCTTTTTGGACGGTTTTTGTTATGTTTTGGAATTTAGCATGGTTGATTTCTAGGGCTCTGAACCGATTTTGGAAATCCCTTTTTTATTTCGGTTCTGATATTGTCAGCACCAGTGATTTGGGTTCCTTTTGTTGTACGGATTTCTTTGATATTTGTTCTATTTCTTCTGCAAGAGGCAATCCAGTGGAAATCTTTGGTGTTTTTATCATTTAGTTCTATGTGTCTGTTTTCCGCTCTTTGTTTCCAGTAGGAATTGTGGAAGTCCAAAAGGCACGATCGTCTACTTGAAAGCCTTTCCTATTTTTGTTTTAGTTGCATGTTAGAGTGTTCGATGATTTCGTTTTGCGGATGGATAAGTTCATCGTCAAGTTTCTTGATTTATTCAAAGATGTTTCCAAATGTTTATTTGTTCCACGCCTTCGCTTTCATTTTTAGCATTTGAGTTTTTTTTGATTAGGTTGTACATGTGGGAGGCACTTGCATTGTGGCGCCATGCTTGTTTAAGGATGCTTTGGAAGTCCTTCCTAGAGGTCCATATCATCTCAAATTTAACGGTTGCACTTTGAATTGTGCGATGGGTAGGTCACATGATATTGGACAGTGATCGGAGTATGAAAATGCATGGTTTTTTTGTTGCAATGGATGGGTACCATTGTATGATTTGATTGTTTACATGTGTGCGGTCCAGTTTTTCATGGGTGGAGTTATCAAGGTTTTTTATTTCCTCCAGGTGAATTTATTTCCAATGGTAGGGATGTCACACATGTCGCATTCATTTTTGAATTTGATGAGCCGTTCGTATCGAGTTTGGGAAGGGATGGCGCCCCCCAGTCTCTCATCAAGGTGTTGAATTTCCTTTAGGACCCTCATTAGTAGACATGGCAGGTTACAGTTTTAAATGAAGTCATTCAACTTCGTTCAGAATTGGTCTTTTCCTTGCACCCTTGTTGGTGCATAAGCAAATATTAGGATCAGTTCCCTATTGCTTTCGTGGTCCGAGTAGTGGAAGCCAATACATCGGTTATCCTTATGGGTGGTTTTGATGGTTTCGTTAGCAAGTGATGTGCCCTTCCAAAGGATGCAAATTCCGCCCGACAGCCCATTGGCCGGGATGAGTTCAATGGAGTCGAAATCAGCTTTTTTTCCATTGATTACAATCGAGTGGTTCTTGGGTTTTTGTTTCCATAAGAGCAATGAGTTTTATATGCTCAAGGCGGCAAAACGCATTCACTTCGGTCCCAAAAGAATTGAATTTAGTGCCCCTACAGTTCCATGTGCTGATTTTCATAGGCGATCGGACTTGTTGTGGCTTTTGGCCTTTGTGGGATGGGTGATCATCCGACGTTTTTGTATGTTCTTGTTTCTCGGTGAAGCATTTTTGTCTAAAGACTATTGGTGTCCATGTATTGTCTAATTACTGTAGTTTATTTTGGTTAATTTATTTGTGCTTTTAGATTCATTTAGACCGCATTTTATGGTTTTAATATGCATTGAAAATGCAAGATCATGTTTAGGGATTTATGCCCTTTCGATTGGTTTTTGAAACATTTTGTCCATTTGGAGTAATTTTTATTTGGAGGGTTTTTAGACTCGTGCAACCATTGTTTTTGGGTAGTATTGCTAAAAAATGGGTTGATTTTGCATTATCTTTGCACAGATTTTTATTTTGTTTGTTCATGATTGTTGGCTTGTGCAATCTCGTGATTGCACAAAGTGATGACGCCCCATAGATCAGACACGTCCCCAGGATTGGAATTGTTTATGATTAATTTCCGTCTTGGATGTTATTATGGTGGTTAAGTCGAGATTATCTCGATGAAGGGTCCTCAGCCGTTGCCCACATTTTACGTTAATAGTGCATGTCGCGATTTTACCGCATCAAGGTTTTGTATTATTTCTTCCGGTATGATGGGTCCCTGAAACCGACCATATTAGGTTATTAGTAGGTTTAGGGTGATCACCAAACAAAGATAGCAATACAGGTATAGCCAAGAGAAGAAAAACACAACATGCATCAAGCAACATGATCAACCAGTAAAACACAAACATAGCCACACAAGAGAAGAGTTTTAAATGTGTTGTTGAGAAAAAAGACGTAGTGTTGGTGTTGTTATAAAGCAAAGGACTGTAGAGCTTCACCTTAGGGTGAGGAGACCAAAAATCAGCATCTTGTCCAGATCAGTACATAGTCCACTAAGCATGTCTAAGCAACCGGCTCATGGGTGTGGTTCGAGAAACAAGAGTTTTAATTGTAGTGGTTAGACAGCAAGTAACCCGACAAGGGGTCACAGATGGTTGCCATTGATGTGCCTTCACATTGCGGGTTTTCCACAATTGTTTTTAGTTCGACAAATATTTGTCGAGCGGGCTCACACACAAGGCCACTGGCCAAGAGTTCTTCCGGGTCGATTTTGACTATGATAAATAGTGATTGCCTTAGCTTTATTCAAGTTGGCCAAGAGTTCTTCCGAGTCGATTTTGAGTTTCGATAATTTGTTTTCGAGCGGGTTTGCGATGTCAGTAGCCCTGACATCCTCATTGATGGTAGTTTTTGGTTGTTGTGTTTTGGTTACTGCTTCCACGTAGGTGGGTTGGGCAGTGGGATTGGTTTGGTCAATTGGCAACTCGAACATTGAGTAGAGAGAGCAAGGGAAAAGGGGTTTAAACTAGAGAGAGGTAGAATAATGGAGAGGATGGGGAAGAAAAGTAGAGGGCTTGAATCTGAAACCAATGTTTGGTGACAATTTAAAAGCCAAGCAAACCCATGGATTCAAAGGGCATTCCTCGACTAGCGTACTCCCAAGAGACACTTGTATCCTAAGTTATATTATTATCAACTCAAATAAGTAACAAATGGGAGGATTTTTGAGAATTAATCTAAGACTAAGGAAATTAAAGCATACAAAACAAGTAAAAAAAGCAAAGTTTTAGTTTTTATCACATTAGGGAAAACAATCATATTCAAGCATCCACTTTCATCATCAAGTTATTGATCATTGATTTCAAGCAAGTTATTTCCTTTGGTTGTTCCTATCCTGATCAGATATAATAAACAAGCCAACTGGGGATGTAAATACTTAACATCTAAATAACTCATGAAACGATCATAAATCATACGGACATTAGCAATGAGAACAAGAATAAAAAGGATACATGCAAATTGAGTTCCAACGAGTCAAACAATAAGCATGCAATCAAATCTCTTTCTCAATGGTTTTAGTCCAACGAGTCCTTAAATATTGAGTTGCTACAAAGATTAGGTTTTGCTACGAGAAAACCTAGATCTAGCAATAGAGAGTATTATTTCCAACTAGTTGGCCAGACAAGAAGAAATCAACACATTCAATATTAATTAAGCACACCATAATTTTAACCTATAAAAATAAACCTGAATAGAAGAATCTCACAATAAACTTGAGTCTGAAAACTTCAAATTAAATAGAATTAAAGGGTTTAGTTCTCCATGAAATAGAGAATAAAAAAGTCTAAGTAAAATTAGGTCTAAGAAGAAGTATCCCCTCAAAGGTTAAAAAGTAGGTTTTAATAGTCTCGAACAAAAAACACGGAATATTAAAATAAAAAGGAAATAAGTATAACAAAGTAAAAAGATAGATAAATCACTGACGTATCAATCTTGAATGCAAATCGGTGGATTCCGCGTGCGCGAACAGAGATGGGTCCCTCTGTTTCTTCAAATCGCCAGACTTGTCTTCCTCTCTTGACTCCAACTCTTCTTTTTTGCTCAAATCTTCAATCTTCAGTCTTCTTACTAATTTGACATTTAAAGCTCTAAAAAGATCTAATCTAGTATATATAATGTACTATCTAGTCCTAGTTATGCTATATAAAATACATCATATCATGGAACGTGTGAGCTTTCCTTTTAATTCAATTTAGTTGTTTGCTACAATAATGTGTGAGTAGTTTTCTCTTTTCTATGGTTGGGGTTAACCCAACAATGGTTGTGTGTGCTTGCCTTTGATCATGATTTGAATCTTTTTTTCCATGAACTATTCTCTTGTGCTTAAATCCTTGATCGAAAGATAAGGAATTCTCGTTTAGAGTTTGAATCAAAAGAGACAATTGTAAATCAGAATAATTCATTAGGATTTTGAAACGAAAGGTGATTAATCTTGATGGTGCTCAAAATGGTAGAACAAGAAGTGGTCTCGAGGTATGAGGAATAAACGGATCCGACGGGACTCCCAAGGTGGAATACGGGACCCATCGCCGTACCCCCTCCCCCCGCCACAAAAAAAAAAAAAACACAACCTTCGCGAGGCCTCGAAACCTCGGCAACGAGGTCTAAACCTCGTTGCTCGAAAGTGTATACCCCCTCCCATCTGAACCACTCAGTTGTCGCCGTTCCCCCAACCAATTATCAGCTGCCTCACCACCGGACCAATTAGAAGCCCTAATCTCGGGCGTCCCACATCGAGCAAACACCAAAACTCGGCTCCTCAACTCTCTATAAATAGAGGAGAACCTCGTAGGTAGCAAGGGGTCGAAAAACATCTTGAACTCAAGAACTATCTTGCTCGTTGAAGATCGACGTGTTGGAACATCGTCAAAAACCTCGCTACAGACAAGTGAAGTTCGCAAAAAGACTTCAAGTCACACAAGGAGCCTTCAACCACACCAAAGACCTCGCTTAATCATCTCGCAAGCCACAATCACCACGCTCAAACTCCAAACTCCTCAACCTCGCCTCCAGAGTCCATCAAGCAGCCTGCGGGTGGTAGAATCTTATAGTGATTAGGAGATCTCGAACCTTGTTAGATCGAGATCTCGAATACTCTTAGGAGGTCTAGGCTGTAACCTAGTGATTTGTAACCTCGTCACAAAAAGCAATCAATAAAGAGCAAGTATTTGCACAACCGAATCAAAGCAATCTCGTTTCTTGTCTTGTAGCGTTGGTTTATTTCGGGTTTCATCACTGGCGCCGTCTGTGGGAACTTCTTCATCCTATGCAGTTTCTCGGTTTATGCTATCCTTGGCTTTTGAACCCCTCAAAATGGCCTGTCCAAACAACCTCTTCCCCCAACACCCAGACAACATGCCCGAAACCTCGCAATGGATGAATACGGGATCGCCGGGTTGTCCGTTCGTGGTCCTTCAGGGTGGACGTACAATGCGCCACAAAATCCTTACCCATTCTAGGGGTATGAGTCAGGTGGTGCTCCCCCAAACCCATATCCTTACCCAGGCTACGGGCAATACCAACAGGGATTCGCCCCTTCATACGTCCCTGTGCCGGCCCCGGGCCAACCCCACTCCAAGTACGTACCTGCATACGTCCTAGGGCATGTGCCAGGGCAGGAGACGTCAACCAAAGAATCATCGACGGAGCGGCCTCCCCGAGATCCATGCAGATCTTGAAGTCTCGCTCGCGACGTTCGACGTTGCAAGACCCGGAGTTGTTCGAAATGGCGAGGAGCGTGAGGCACTCCCTGAAATCCCGCTCGCAGCGTCTCCCCGTTGAGGTCGGAAGCCACTCGCCTTTCGTGGACGAGATTCAAAGCGCACCGATGCCCAAGGGATTCCATAGGCCGCAGATGGGACTTTACGACGGCGCGGCAAATCCGGAGGAGCATGTAAAGTACTTCGCTTTCTAGATGAACGTCAACTCCTACAACGATGCCATTTTCTTCCGCGTCTTCCCCACAACCCTGGAAAAGGCTACGATGACGTGGTTCATCAGTCTAAAGATCGGGTACGTGGCCTCGTTCGCTCAGTTGTGTGAGTCCTTCATCGCACACTTCAGCGGTTCGAGGAAGCGCAAGAAGAACATGCAGGATCTTCGCGGCATCGAGCAGGGAGAAGGCGAGTCGATGAGCGCCTTCTTTACGAGGTTCGCAACCGCGGTGGCGGAGATTGCGCATGTCGACAAATCGTCAGTGCGCAACACCCTCATGGGCAACCTAGGCTCGGGGATTTTCAAGAATTACATCTTCTTCAAGTCCCCGGCGACGTACGACAACCTATGTTCCCGAATCACGACCCAGGTGTGTGCTGAGGACGCTGCCAACCAGAGCTCTCGACCGAGCACCGACAAGGAAATCGTCGTCGAGGCTAAGGGAAAGGCAAAGGTGGCCGCGCCGGCAGTGAGGGATGCGTATGTGACGCAACCCAAAACCCCGTCAACAACAACAACAACAGGAACTACAACAACAACAGAAACAACAACAATCGCAACAATAATCGTGGTGGCGGAGGGGGTAGATTGAACTGCTTCGGTGGGAAGCAGTGCGGCTATAGGGGCAAGGGTGGCCCTTTGAACAACCCAAATGGAAAGGGACACGCCAACCCCGCATCAGGAGCCAACACCGTACCGCAAGGCCCGAGTCAAGCTCATGCCAACAACGTCGAGCAGCAAGCCCCCGAGAAACAGGCACGGTCTGGGCAGACAACCATACCCGATGGGTATATTCATACCATCTCGGGTTGACCTTCACTGGATGGGTCGAGCCAGGCGGAAAGGAAGAGGTACGCGAGGGCAAGCCATCATGAGCCCTCGGTATTTAGCATTTCCCAGACCTCGCGGTCCCACGTAGGCTTATCCTTCACCTTCGAGGATGCCGAGGGGCTCCACATTCCGCACTCGGACCCTTTGGTGGTGCATGCTCAAGTGGGCTCAAAAATGGTGAAGCGAGTGTTGGTGGACACGGGGTCCTCTGTAGAAATCATGTACTACGGTGCTTTCAAACAGCTAGGAATCTCCAAGACATCCTTGAAGCCCTACGCTGGGAAACTCACCTCCTTTTCGGGGAACGAGGTCGACGTCGCAGGTATTATAGACCTTTGGAAGACGCTGGGCACCGGTTC
Organism: Fallopia convolvulus; assembly: GCA_964016875.1. NCBI lineage: Eukaryota > Viridiplantae > Streptophyta > Magnoliopsida > Caryophyllales > Polygonaceae > Fallopia > Fallopia convolvulus. Next base: position 23,548,461 of record OZ024724.1, read on the forward strand.
CTTGAGGAGAACCGAGATGGTGGAGTTCACGGTGGTGCACTTTCCCTCGGTGTACAATGCCATCATCGGGAGAGTATCCTCGATGAAGTTCTAGGCGGTGGTGTCCATCCACTACCTAAAAATGAAGTTCCCCGTCGACGGCGGGGTTGGAGAGGTAAAGGGCAACCACGAAGAGGGTCGCATTTGCTACGCGACCTCGGCAAAGCAGAAATGCCTAGTGTTTGTGGTGGAGTCCCCTGGCTAGGCCGACCTCGAAGTCCGGGACTTCACGGTCCCCATCCCTGAAGCAGATATAAGGGTGATAACCCCCTTCGGGAACGAGTCCGAAAAGATCTACTTCAAAGAATGTCTCTCCGGGAAGTCGGCAGCATCACTAGAGGCCCTGCTATCCAGATCCCGCGATGTGTTCTCATGGACCGCCAAGTATCTCCGCGGCGTCCCGCGAACCATGGCCCAACACTCCTTGAACGTCAACATTACCACCCGCCCTGTGGTACAAAGACGGAGGAAGATGAACGAGGAAGGGGCAAATGCCGCGAATGAAGAAGTGGCTAAGTTGTTGGCCGCGGGGTTTATAAATGAGGTCCAGTACCCAAGATGGTTGTCCAACATTGTGCTAGTCAAGAAGGCGAGCGGAAAGTGGCGAATGTGCATGGACTTAAAGGACCACAACAAAGCCTACCCCAAGGACAGCTAACCCTTGCCCTTGAACGACGAGCTGGTCGACTCAATCGCCGAGGTCTTTGTGACCCCGAGAAGTGCGTCTTCGGCGTGTCATTGGGAAAGTTCCTGGGCTTAATGATCAGCGAACACGGGATCAACGTCAATCCCGCCACGGTCGAATCAATCCTCTCAATGAGGTTGCCACTATCTCGCACTGAGGTACTGCGGCTCAACGGCGTTGTGAACTACCTGGGGAGGTTTTGCTCCCGCTTGGTGGACAAGTCTTTGCCCTTCTTTTCCGCCCTCAAGAAGAACGACAAGTTCGATTGGGACGAGGGGCTAGAACTCGCCTTCTCCGAGTTGAAGGCCTTCTTGTCAAAACTCCCCACGTTGTCACCTCCAATGGCAAGCGAGGACTTGCAACTATATGTGGCGGTAAGCCCATAGACGGTCAGCGCAGTGCTAACTAGAAAAGCTACGCACCCAGTCTACTTCATAAGTCGCGTGCTCCAGCCTACGGAGCAGCGATACTCCCCAGCGGAGAAGATGGCCCTCGATGTCGTAACCGCCGCCAGGCGCCTGCGCCCTTACTTCCATGCTCACCCCATTCAAGTCCTCTCTGACCTCCCACTTCGACAGATCCTCCACCAGCCCGCCCTCTCCAGGCGGATGATAATTTGGGCGGTCGAGCTCTTCGAGTTCGACATCAGCTTCCTCCCTCGGACCGCAATGAAGGGACATGTCATCGCCGACTTCATGGTGGAGGTAACCTTCCCCGAAACGGATGCGAGCTCAGAGTAATGGAAGGTATTCGTTGACGGCTCGCGGTGTGACGCCGGAGGCGGGGCTGGCGTATTCCTCGTCGGTCCCTCAATCGAGACGGAGTACGCCCTTAACATCGCATTCGATGCCACCAACAACGAGGCTGAGTATAAGACCATGATTGTCGGGATAGAGATGGAGCTCCTCAGTGGAGCCCGCAAAATCAAAGTCTACACCGATTACGAACTGGTTGCGCGGCAGCTAAATGGACAATACGACACCCGGATAGGGTTCCTGCCTGCGTACAGGGAGAAAGTTAAGGCCTTGTTGTCGTGCCTAGCGACCTTCACGGTGGAGTCCATCCTGCGAACCTCAAACACAAAGGCAGATGCTCTCGCAAGGTTGGGATCTTCCCTTCACTTGGAGGTAGGGAATCGCGTGATGGTAGAAAGGAAACTCTTACGGAGTGTAACCAACGAGGTTCTCTCCGTTACCGCTGGGGACTGGAGGGTCCCGATCACGCGATATGTGGAGAGCGTTTTCCTCCTAGAGGACCCCGCAGATGCTAGGAAGTTGAATATCTAGGCGGCCCGCTATTGCGTCGGCGGCGGCCGGCTCTACCGTCGGGGCTATGTTGGGCCCAACTTGTTGTGTGTGACAACCGAGGTTACGGGGCATATCCTGTATGAGGCGCATGAGGGGTTCTGTGGAGGCCGCCTCTGGCGGCGCGCCTTTTCACACAAAATCACCCATTTGGGATATTTTTGGCCCACACACAAGTAGGACGCGAGGGCCTATGTCCATAAATGTGACGGGTGCCAATAGCACGGTAACCTCTAGCATGCCCTAAACTCGCGTCTTCGCTCCATCCACGGGCCATGCCCCTTCACAATATGGGGATGGACATCCTAGGCCCCTTCCCCAAGGATGTTCGCCAGGTGCGGTACATTCTGGTCATCATCTATTATTTCACGAAGTGGGTCGAAGCACAATCAATAGCGAAGATCACCGGGACAAAGGTCTGCGACTTCCACAAGCAGTCTCGTTTTGAGGCAAACCGAAGGTGCCAAACTGGACCCTAACTAGGAGGGACCATACCTCCTCGGAGAAGAAGTCGCACCCTGAGCTTTCAAGTTGAAAGGCAGCGAAGGCCGTACCCTGAGCAAAACATGGAACATTGATCGGCTCAAAAGATATTACATGTAAACACTCCGAACTCTGTCATTTCCTAAAAGGTTTTGTGAATAAAGGGTTATGCGGTATTTTCAAATCTGTCTCAAAAATAAAAACCTCATTTCGAAATCCACCCCTCGCTTCCTACTTGGGGTTGGAGATTCTCGGTTTTAAGTTGCGAAGTCTACCCCTCGCTTCCCGCTTGGGGTTGGAGATTCTCGGTTTTAAGTTGCGAAGTCCACCCCTCGCTTCCCGCTTGGGGTTGGAGATTCTCGATTTTAAGTTGCGAAGTCCAACCCTCGCTTCCCGCTTGGGGTAGCAGATTCTCGGTTTTAAGTTGCGAAGTCCACCCCTCGCTTCCCACTTGTGGTCGGAGTTTCTCGGTTTTAAGTGGTGAAGTCCACCTCTCGCTTCCGGCTTGGGATCCGAGATTCTCGGTTTTAAGTTGCGAAGTCCACCCCTAGCTTCCCGCTTGGGGTTGGAGATTCTCGGTTTTAATTTGCGAAGTCCACCCCTCGCTTCCCGCTTGGGGTTGGAGATTCTCGGTTTTAAGTTGCGAAGTCCACCTCTCACTTCCAGCTTGGGGTTGTAGATTCTCAGTTTTATGTTGCAAAGTTCACCCTCCCTTCCCGCTTTGGGTTGGAGACAATTTAAAACCATCATGCGAGATCCGAGCGAGGCCCGGGATCTTGGCATAAAACCAATCATGTGCGATCAAAGCGTGGCTCGGGATTGCGGCATGAAACGATCACTCGATGTGGCCCAATAGGACCACAAAAGTTGTGGCACTCGGACCATTGGGTGTGATCGGAATATATAGTGAGCTAAAATAGGGAACAAACCACACAATCATAGACGAAAGAAAGAAAATTATATAAAAAAGGCCACAAGGGCCGATGTACCATAATTACAAACCCCGCCGGGGCCACCAAAATAAAAAGACAAAAGCGTAAACTACAAAAACAAACACCACTCACTCCTTCGGGATCTCGTCGGCAGGTTCCATGGGGACTTGGCGGACGGGTGAGGCCATAATCACCTAAGGAACCGAGGTTGGCGCGTCCGGCGTAGGGTTAGGGTCTCCAGTGCGAACATCCGAGCCTCCCTGACTGAGGTCCCCCATGGTGGGGGCCTCGGTGCTATCAGTCGGCGCGGCGCCCTCATTATCAAGGACGAATTCGCTTCTCCCTAGGGCTCTTCCCCAGTTTCTTCCCCCATGATCAGTGCGTAGTTGGGATCGATGTGCCCATACTTCGCAAGTGCTTGCCTTACCCCCATACGAACGGCCTGCCGGAACATTTTGTTGACGCTGAACAGAAGCTCTTCCTTGTACTCGGCAGATGCCACATACTTGGGTCCGGCAGCCTCCACCTCCTCGTTTAGCTCTTTGATGCGCTCGTGGAGGCTGCTGTTCTCCTCCTCAACCTTTCGGAGCTCCGACTCCTTCTCCCTTAAGAAGTTATGCTCCGCAGACAGTTTGGTCCGAAGCTCCTTGATCTCAGCCTTGAGATCCCCAACCTCCCCCTTCACCTTCTCCGTCTCCTCCCTGAACTTCTCCGCCTCCCCCTTAGCCTTCTTCACCTCCTCCTTGGCCCTGGAGGCGGCTTTGGCCTCATCCGACGCTACAATCTCCGCGGCCAGAGTCCTCCTCTCGACCTCCGCGAGCTCCTCCTTCTTCGCACACTCCTCTGTGCGGGCCTTTAGCTTCGCCTCCAGCTTATCCATATTCTTGTGGAGGAGGACGATGCGACTGCTATTGTAGTTCTCAAAGAAGTGATGTTGAAAAATGAAAAAGATACGCGTTTTAAAAAAAAAGCATTGAACCAACTAAAGGAGCAACCTCGAGGAAGTAAGGCATACCATCGCTGAATAACGGAGGGACTCGTCATTTAGGGCGGCCTCCGAGAGGTTGTTTGCCCACGAAATCTCCTCCTTGCAGTCTGTCCGGTCCTAGTCCCTGGGCACACCTCGGGAGGGTCCGGGACAATGGAACCTCTCAGTAGGATGACTGTCGGCAGAGATAATCCGGCTCACCGGACTGGGACGGTTGACCTCCCCCCCCCCCCGAGGTCCCCCTTTGGTTGTCCCCTTTTTGTTTGTTTTTCTTATCTTGGCGGGAGGGCACCTCGGCTTCTTTCCTTTTGGATCCGCCTCCATCGCCGGATTCTCTGGGGGCTTAGGAGGACGTTCTGGCGACGTCCCCCCTAGATGGAGCCCCCTTAGTAATCTTCACCCCTGGCACCTTCGGCGGAAGGGGTGTCACCTTCGGTTGCGAGATTGGTGGCCTCGTCGGGAGAGTCGGCTCCTTTACAATAGGGCTCTTCGGGGCACGAGGATCTTGGGAGTTGGAGGTCGCATGTGTCTTTCCCTGCGCCCTTGAGGTAAGAGCGTTGAAAAGATCCACTATCAAAAATACAAAAAAAAAACATGTTAGATAAAAATCAAGAAACAAAGTACCACGATCAATGAAGGTAGCGTGATCTGAGCGAGGCTCACAATCGACACTAAGCAAACGAGGTTCAGGCCACCGTCAGCCTCGCCCGAAAAACAAAATAAATAAAGCGACTAGAAGTTGGGAAAAGAGATAAGGTACCCTCTTCGCCCCCGCGGGGTGGAGGGGTAAGGCTTAGGCCGACCCGCTCAAGCCTGCCCTAGGCTAGGTACTCCCACTATGGCTTCTGGCGCTCTGGGGGATTCCGGGCCTTGAGGTTAGCGACTTTCTGTGTGCCCTTGGGTCGTTCAAAATTATCTGGGGCCGTGGGAAAATTGAGATACCTCCTAGTGGGATCCCATACCAGGAACCATTTATCCTTTCACTTCCCGACGTTTGACGGGGTAGTGGTGATCTTGAGCCCAGGTAAGCTTAGCTTTACAAGGAAGGACTCATGTTCCCTCCTCGCCAAAAACAAACTAGACATGGTATCCCGATCCGGCCCCTCCCCGAGCTCGTAGCTGCGAATGGTGTAGGCACACAGCAGCCTCCACGCATTGGGAAACAATTGTGCGGGCCAGATGTGCATGGCCCACAAGAAATTGACGATGTGCGAGGCCAGAGGTAGCCGGAAGCCGGCCTGAAGACTGGGCAGGTGCACAACCACGCACCTCTCATATAGCGCCAAGGAGCAGCCTTCCCCCTCGGGAAGCGCCAGCTCAACCCCCTCGGGCCAAGCGAAGCCTTTTCCAATCTTCTAGAGGTCCTTCCATTCCAAAGACGTCGGGACCCCCTCTGGCAAACAGATCACTCTCGTGGGGTTCGGGGACATGGGTATCCGCTCCTCGAGGACGAGAGGAACACTAGCAAACACATCGGTAATATGCTCCGCGAAAAAGCTTGGCAGATCGTTGGAGTCGGACGACCTCGCAATAGAGTCGGGCACTTCCTTATCGGGAATCGAAGACAAGGCCATTTCAACGCCAGACGACGTGCGAAGTCGGGAGAAGCGCAAATTAACAAAAATGTCGGAATCACTAGAAGAAGGGTCGCTGAAAATGAGCGAGGGAGACCTCGGGTTCTGAGAGTCACTAATCTCAACACTCCCTACGGTCTCTGAAAGCTCCTCGTAGAAGCTCTCCTGAACTTTAAACGCGAAGCCTGATGGGGGACTTGAAGAAATTCCTCTAGGCATGAAAGAGCAACGTCCAGGCCACAAGAGGTGAACACCTAGAAAAGAAGGAAGTTTTGAGACATCGAGCAAGGCAGCAAAAGAAAGAAAATGTGAGATAATAAGAGGGGAAAGACACGTGGCATTATAGGGCTACTCTGACAAATGGGACTTCTTAGGAAGAATATGAAGCGCCGAAAGGACGAAAACGAAGAATGGAAGACAACGGTGGGAAGGTCGAACGTCCCGTCAATCAAACGTCGCAACGTTTGGTCTCCCTACAAATTCAAAATTCAAAAAGATGAACTGTGAAGGAGCCCAACCGTCGGCTGACACACCAAGAAGCAAGAGCACCCCCAGCGCCACCCTCACCACCCCCGTTTCGCCGTCGTGACACCAGTGCGAAGGCCGAGAAATGACCCTCCCCCTCTAGGGCACAGGGCGATAAAAAAGGGAAAAAACGAAACTCTCAAAAAAGAGCCTGGTATGATACCGAAACACCAGCGCCGCCCTCGCCCCCTCTGTTTTGCTACCGTAGCGCCTGTGCAAAACATTGGAGGACGATGGCCTCCCGCTAGGGAACCAAAACAGTGAAAGAAGCAGAAACGCAAAAAAAACGAAGAAAGAGTCGGGAACGTACTTGTTCGGAGATCTGCGCAGAGAAGTCAGTGGCGTTCCTGGCAACCGTCGAAATAAACTGTCGACTGCTTGCTCAAACAACGGAAGAACAAGAGAGAGAGAGAATGTGTGTGAGGATGAAGATGAAGAGTTGTGGGGAGACGTGGAGGAGACGCTTTTAAAGAAAGCTTATTGGGCTTCCCCCCATTCCCAAAAAGCTTATTGGGCCTAATATATCTTTAGAGGCCCAATAATGAGACAAGGGGAGACCGACCTAGAAATTGCCACGTACATAACGAAAGAAAATATCTAAGTGTCAGGCCTCGCGAATATGCGACTCGCCAGGAAAGACTTTGCGAAGGAGCTCGCCCAGCCTCTACACCTGGCTTCTAGCAAAAACCTCGCACCTCGGGTCTAGCGAACCAGATGATATTCATGTATGAACTGCGCTCCTCAAGACGAGGTTCCCATGCCATGGGGTTGTGATGGTGCTTAAAATGGTAGAACAAGAAGTGGGCCCGGGGTACGAAAAATAAACGAATCCGACGAGACTCCCAAGGTGGAATACGGGACACAACCTTCACAAGGCCTCGAAACCTCGGCAACGAGGTCTAAACCTCATTGCTCAAAAGCTGACACCCTCGACCGTCTAAACCACTCAATTGTCGTTGTTTCCCTTACCAAAAATCAGCTACCTCACCACCGGACCAATGAGAAGCCCTAATCTCGGGTGTCCCACATCGAGCAAATACCAAAACTCGGCTCCTCAACTCTCTATAAATAGAGGAGAAGCTCGTAGGTAGCAAGGGATCGAAAAACATCTTGAACTCAAGAACTATCTTGCTCTTTGAAGATTGACGTGTTGGAACATCGTCGAAAACCTCGCTACAGACAAGTGAAGTTCGCAAAAAGACTTCAAGTCACACAAGGAGCCTTCACTCACACCAAAGACCTGGTTGCATCATCTGGCAAGCCACAATCACCACGCTCAAACTCAAAACTCCTCAACCTCTCCGCCAGAGTCCATCAAGCAGCCTGCGGGTGGTAGAATCTTATAGTGATTAGGAGATCTCGAACCTTGTTAGATTGAGATCTTGAACACTCTTAGGAGGTCTAGGATGTAAACTCGTGATTTGTAACCTCGTCATTAAAAGCAATAAATAAAGAGCAAGTGTTTGCACAACCAACTCAAAGCAATCTCGTTTTTTGTCTTCTAGCGTTGGTTTATTTCCGGTTTCATCACTGATGCGCGTCTGTGGGAATCTTTGAACTTGTTTGCCCTAAGTTGACGAAACTTTGAACTGACTCTCTCCCGTGGACAAACCTGACTTTGCTCTACTCAGGGGGGGCTTGGTCTATAAATTAATTTGCTTATTAATTGACCAAGAAACATTTACAACAATTAAGGAGAATAAAACCTTACAACGGAAGATTCATGAAATGATGTACTTGAAATTACATCAAGACAGTAACTCTTGCGCCTATACATTATCTAGAAAATAAAACACTAGACACGATAACATAAACTCAAAAATATAGTTGAGATTGTAAATTTTGACAAAATATCCAACTGTAGCTCTTCCCATCTTTAGCATACTTCTCACAACATGAATGGAATGATCGCCTGATGTGCTGCAACGAAAAATACGGTTGACACCAGCTGACCATGCAAGGAAAATAAACGGTCGGGTTAGTCTTGTTTCAATCTAAGCAAGTCGGTTTTCTAAGGTGGTGGCTTTTTTTTAGGAAAAGAGTGTAGTAACGGTTATCGGAATCCGAATTAAAGTCGGTCGAAACCCAATAGCTACATCCTTCCAAGAAATCATTGTGCATTTTTGAAAGAGGAAAGAAGAGACCAACACAAAGGTGATGGCTCACACTTTAATGCAAATGTGTTGGGAACGTTGTTACACACAATTCGTCATAGTCGGTTCATTATATTAATAATTTTCTTTTTATTAATATAATGAAACTAAGTTATACATTTATAAAATCCTCATATTAATTAATTTAGAATTTTCAAATATTGAATAATAACCATCTTATGTTTAAGACAATAATTCTAAATAAAAACCCTTTTTACTTTAAAAATGTTCAAACCTTATTATTAATCCATTATTAAAATAATTTTATAAAAATTCAAAAAGAAAATGTTTTTTTCCGTTTACATAATTTTAATAAAAGTCCAAATATTCTAAGAAAATCAAATATATCAAATTTTATATTTCTTCTACATTAGTTTCTCAATTGAAGATAAAAACAAGTTAAAATAAAAGAATCTCAAAATTCTGGAAAAAGGGTTTTACAGTGGTGACGAAGAGTTTTCGTACAAAGATAACGACGTCCTCAGGCAATGATTCAAGGAGAAAGCTGCAACAGTTAGAAGAGTTCCTACTGTCGGCAACGTATCGTCCATAGGTGGTCGGAGCGAGGAGAAAAAGTCTCGTTTTCAACCCTTCCCAATCAGCCAACTATACCTTGACGTCACTTTCGAGCTTGGTTCTAGGAAAATTCGTAGGAAATTTTGGAAATCTATCAACTGGAGACTTGTAGAATGCATCAAGCTATACACATTAGGATTTTAAAGATCGAAAATCGAGTCCAAAACGGCCCTCGAATTGATTATGAACCTTTACCCCCAAATAAATATGGCTCTTATTCATATTCATAAATTACACGTGTTTAATGGTGGAACAAATGTCGTTCTTATCTATATAATAATCATCCTCTTATACATTGACGTTAGACACACCCCAAAATTAATTGAATTAAAGCAATAACAATCCACTTAGCCATTTTAGGTCACATTTAAGAACAGAATTTTGACCCCTAAAAATCGTATTATTTCGAACAATTGATTAAGGTGTTTAATAGGATATGTAATCGGCTTTCTGGAACATCTTTCGGATCGAAAATTTGTTAAGAAATGAAGAAGTTATGGCCATTTGAAGTTTCGTGCTAATGGTTGAAGATGAAGGGGTCGGAGTTGATCTCTTTTGCCCAAATTACGCAAACAACCCCTCTAGTTTTGCAAAAGTGATAAAAACTCATCACCTTAACTTTTGTACTTTAAATGACTCAAATAAATATCATATGATCTTTAAACAATTTATTTGACAAAAACTTTTGCTAAAAACATTTATATAAATTTTAGAAATATAGTTATTTTTTTGATAATGAAAGGAGTTAGGGGGACCACTAGTAGTCTAGTGGTCGCCCTAGAGCATCCTGACAGTTGAGGGTAAACAGACCCGGATCAAGTGCGAGTGGGATTGAGGATACATGTCTCAAGGAACCAGCGATGAAGTCCGCTGCAGAATTGCCCTCTCGATAGACATGAGAGATACTCCAATCTTGGAAGTGGGATAACAAACGATAGATGTCCAAACGCAACACCTCAATCTCCCACAGGCAACGCCAGCCACCAAGAACGGCTTTGACCAACTGAACATTATCGCCTTCAATTTGAATCCAGGGAATGCCACGATGAATGGCTTCGAGAAGTCTCTGGTATAAGGCGATGATGGTCTTAGAGATCAAAACTAATTGCCGACCGATAAGTCCTTTGTCAAAAGAAATGTGGGAGCCAACAGAGTCCTTGAGAATGAACCCGAATGAGGCTACACCATCTACACATACTGCACCATCAAAATTAAGTTTAATGTAATCCCTCTTGGGTTTTTCCCATTTAGCGCGTTTTCTTCCTGCTTTTCTGCGCCCTTTGACAATGTGAGAATTTGAAGTATCGAGTGCTCCTATTAGGTTCCAATGATTTGTTTTTGGTAAATTCGCTTATGTTACACACGTTATTAAGGTTTGGTCCGTTGTTGTTGTTAAAAACTTTCTTATTTCTGGAGTACCAAAGGCTCCACCAAGTGTGGATGAGGAGTTCCAAATCCTGCTTGTTCGTTATTGCCCTAATTTCATCCAGGACTTGGTGTGGTTTTTTATCGTCTGGGGAGATTTGGTCGATGATCCTATGTAATTTAGGTTTTATGGAATTGAGGGTTTCCTTTTTGAGGGGGCATGAGAGTATATGATGGTTTGGGTCTTCAATTTGGCTGTTGCATGTTGTACAGCCTTGGGGTACTGGAATGTGGTTGACACCAAGCCTCGATTTAGTTGGAAGCCCATTTCGTTCCACTTTCCATAGGAAGTTTTCTATTTTGGGAGGTATGTTAAGTTTATTAATCTATTCTAAGTTAATTGTGGTTTCGCTTTTAGCAAGATTGATCCATTGCATGGTTGAGTGGGTAGGGTACGAGCCATTCTTACTTGGTTGCCAATATGGCGTCTTGGATTTTGTTGACCGGGTTAATAATTTTGGAAATGTTTTCAAAGTGTTCTACATTGACTACCTCCCTCAGTTTATCAATCTTCCATGAGTTGTCATCCTCGAGGTACGAATCAGCATATTCCTCCCAATTAATGCGAGTTTTGGCCCTAGGTTTTGTTTGAATAGGGACATAGCCGATCCAGTTGTCTTTCCAGAATCGAATGGTTTTCTCGTCCCCCACTTGCCAGATCAGCCTGAAAGAAAATAGGTCTCTAAGACCCATTAGCTTGGAACCACTGCCAAGATGTGTTGTGTTTTTTCTTATAGATTAGCCCGAAAGAAAATGCATGGTTTTTTGTTGCAATGGATGGGTACCATTGTATGATTTGATTGTTTACAAGAGTGCGGTACAGTTTTTCAAGGGTGGAGTTATCGAGGTTTTTTATTTCATCCAGATGAATTTATTTCCAATGGTAAGAATGTCACACATGTCGCATTCATTTTTGAATTTGATGAGCCGTTCGAATCGAGTTTGAGAAGGGATGGCGCCCCCCAGTCTCTCATCAAGGTGTTGAATTTCCTTTAGGACCCCCATTAGTAGACATGGCAGGTTACAGTTTTGAATGAAGTCATTCAACTTCGTTCAGAATTGGTATTTTCCTTGCGCCCTTGGTGGGCCATTAGGATCAGTTCCCTATTGTTTTCGAGGTCCGCGTAGTGCAAGCCAATAAATCGGTTATCCTTATGGGTGGTTTTGATGGTTTCGTTAGCAAGTGATGTGCCCTTCCAAAGGATGCAAATTCCGCCCGACAGCCCATTGGTCGGGATGAGTTCAATGGAGTCGAAATCAGCTTTTTTCCATTGATTACAATCGAGTGGTTCTTGGGTTTTTGTTTCCATAAGAGCAATGAGTTTTATATACTCAAGGCGGAAAAACGCATTCACTTCGGTCCAAAAAGAATTGCATTTATTACCCCTAAAGTTCCATGTGCTGATTTTCATAGGCGATCGAACTTGTTGTGGCTTTTGGCCTTTTTGGGATGGGTGATCATCCGACGTTTTTGTATGTTCTCGTTTCTCGGGAAGCATTTTTGTCTAAAGACTATTGGTGTCCATGTATTGTGTAATTAATGTAGTTTATTTTGGTTGATTTATTTGTGCTTTTAGCCTCATTCGGACGACATTTTATGGTTTTAATATGCATAGAAAATGTAAGATCATGATCAGGAATTTTATGCCCTTTCGATTTGTTTTTGAGACATTTTGTCCATTTGGAGTAATTTTTATTTGGAGGGTTTTTAGACTCGTGCAACCATTGTTTTGGGTAGTATTGCTAAAAAATGGGTTGATTTTGCATTATATATGCAAAGAGTTTTGTTTTGTTTGTTCATGATTGTTCGCTTGTGCAATCTCGTGATTGCACAAAGTGATGACGCCCCATAGATCGGACACGTCCGTAGGGTTGGAATTATTTATGATTAATTTCCGTTTTGGATGGGATTATGGTGGTTAAGTCGAGATTATCCCGGTGAAGGGTCCTCAGCCGTGGCCCACATTGCACGTTAATAGTGCATGTCGCGGTTTTACCACATGAAGGTTTTGTATTATTTCTTTGGGTATGATGGGTCCCTGAAACCGACCACATTAGGTTATTAGTAGGTTTAGGGTGATCACCAAACAAAGATAGCAATACAGGTATAGCCAAGAGACGAAAAACACAGCATGCATCAAGCAACATGATCAACCAGTAAAACACAAACATAGCCACACAAGAGAAGAGTTTTAAATGTGTTGTTGAGAACAAAGACGTAGTGTTGGTGTTGTTATAAAGCAAAGGACTGTAGAGCTTCACCTTAGGGTGAGGAGACCAAAAATCAGCATCTTGTCCAGATTAGTACATAGTCAACTAAGCATGTCTTGGCAACCGGCTCATGGGTGTGGTTCTAGAAACAAGAGTTTTAATTGTAGTGGTTAGACAACAAGTAACCCGACAGGGGGTCATAGATGGTTACCATTGATGTGCCTTCACATTGCGGGTTTTCCACAATTGATTTCAGTTCAACAAATATTTGTCGAGCGGGCCCACACACAAGGCCACTGGCCAAGAGTTCTTCCGGGTCGATTTTGACTATGATTAGTAGTGATTGCCTTAGCTTTATTCAAGATGGTCAAGAGTTTTTCCGAGTCGATTTTGAGTTTCGATAATTTGTTTTCGAGCGGGTTTGCGATGTCGGTAGCCCCGACATCCTCATTGTTGGTAGTTCTTGGTTGTTGTGTTTTGGTAATTGCTTCCACGTAGGTGGGTTGGGCAGTGGGATTGGTTTGGTCAATTGGCGACTCGAACATCGAGTAGAGCGAGCAAGAGAAAAGGGGTTTAAACTTGAGAGAGGTAGAATAATGGAGAGGATGGGGAAGAAAAGTAGAGGGCTTGAATCTGAAACCAATGTTTGGTGACAATTTAACAGCCAAGCGAACCCATGGATTCAAAGGCCATTCCTCGACTGGCGTATTCCGGATGCCCTTGGGATTAGGTCGAATAGATTCTGGCGACCAAAAGGAAGTAGTGGATCCCGCACACCCGCCACCGTGCACATAGCCCACCGAAACGAGGTCACCGCCGCCACCATGGAAGACGCAAACATCCTTTCAGGAGATATCACTTGAACCTCGGGACTGGATGAGCAATTGAAGGCTCGAAATTCTTGTACTTGCTTTAATATGCTTTGCCATTATGCTTCTCTTCAGTCTTGATTTGCATGTTCCGGTTTGGCCTTTTCGATTCCACCGCGTCGGATCACTTTTTTCATTCTGATTCTTGTGGATATTTGCAGTGCGACATAGTAATTTGTGTCGGACTGTATTTTGGATTGAAATTAGAGGTTCACTTTGGAGCTTTGATAGGTTTTGGGCGGAGATAGAGCGATTCCGTGAGGGCGGCGATTCAATCGTCGCTAAGGTTGCCGCTAGGAAACAAGCGAGCAGAAGTGCGCGTGCAAGCGCGTTGATTTTGGGCATCGAGGGTTTTTCTTCTTCTTTTCGCTAGAGTTAAATATGTTTTAGACAAGTTTTGCCAATGCGCCTATACATTATCTAGAAAATATAGTTATAATACTTCTACATAAATTTTATTACTTATAATTATTCTCGTATAATTTTCTTGATTACACTTAAGCTTATAAACAAGTTTTATCACATTTTAATATACTATTAAACTACAACCTTATGAAATACAATATGCTAATATTTTATTATATTACAGAAAAATGTAAAGTAAAATTACATTTTTACCCTTATAAAAATGAGCGATATTACATTTTTGCCAATGACCGCATGTCATCTACTCTTGGGCCGCCCTTGGAAATACGATTTACGAACCATCCACAACGAAGTGACCAATGAATAATCTTTTCATAGGAATGGAAAACGGAACACTGTTCACCCTTTCGCCCCACACAAAGTCTTATTTTCATCATATTGCTCGAGAAGAACAATAAAGACTCAAGGTGGTTGAGGAATAGAAGAAGGGTAAAAAGTTGGCTATTGGATGCAAGACTAGTCATCTTCTTCTTGCTAAAGCTAAGGAAGTAAAATGCGCCATCAAGGGAAGTAAAACATGTTTCTTGCTTTTGGATAAAGATTTTTTTACATACTACCCAAGATGTGGTTGATCTACCCCCTTATATGGGTCGCCTTTTGCAGGAGTTTGAAGATTTTTTTCAAGAATAGGTGCCCGGTGGACTACCCCGAATTCGTGGGATAGAGCACCGAAATGATTTTGTGGCCGGTTCCACTATTCCTAACAGAGCAGATTATAGATCCAATCATAACAAAACCAAAGAATTGTAAAGTCAAGTAAAAATCTTATGAGCGAAGGCTACGTGAGAGAAAGTTTGAGTCCTTGTGTTGTAGCCATCATCCTTGTGCCCAAAAAGGATGGAACATGGCGTATGTGTGTCGAATGACGAGCCATCAACAACATCACCATTAAATACCGTCATCTAATTCCACGACTTGATGATATGCTTGAGGAGCTACATGGGGCAAGCATCTTCTCCAAAATCGACTTGAAAATGGATATAACTAAATCCGAATGCAGGAAGGGGACAAGTGGAAATTGGCATTCACAACCATGCATGGACACCTTCTCCCTCCGTTGCATTCCGATTCAATGGCGCTCACACCCCTCACCAACTGTAGAGGCATGACCTCTCACTCCTCATATCATATTTTCTTATAACCCCCGGTGAAGACTGGACTGGAGCACTTCCAAAAAATATAGATAGCATTCTATTTTTAAGGGGCATGGTTTCCTCATCACACAGACCTTACATAGACAATACTTCCTCTCCGACAATCTACTCACATGATTGTCGGAAATGGTACCAACATAGAGAAAATGTTTAAAACTTCATACGATGAAAATAATTTAAAAACCGAGTTCCACACATCGTTGCAAACAACTCAAACCAATTAAAAAATGTATTCAGGATTGACTCCAAAAACTGATTATATAATTACGATATTAAATCTAACAAGGCAAAATAAAACTAAGCAGGTCGCAGAATGACTTACCTTAAAGAAGAATTCTTGTCGACGAAATCGTTGGATGCGGTAGTCGAGCAACCCTCTGACAACATAGTGGAACAGAATGCGTTCAATCCACAACACAAGGCTCAGTACATAGCGTTCCGAGAATGGAAACCACGCAGCAAAGCCGAGATCTGACAGAAGAAGGGACATGATTTGCCTCGTGGTTTGTCGACGAAGTGGCTCGACAATAGTGGTGAACGATAAATCGCGATTTGAGTGCACCCAGGTGATCGAAGTCTGATCGACGGCATATGGTGAGATTAGTGACGACCAGGACGAGGCGGAGACGATGCGAGAACGACGAAATCGGGAATTCACGTCGTCTTCTCTTTCGACTTGTGGAACAACGCAAACAAGTGGGTGTGCACTAGGGAAAGTTGAAAATAGGGAGATGGGGGATATCAGATTTTGGGCCGGTAAGGTTGGGCCCCAACATGGCTTCTCGTGCCACACATTAAATCCGATTTATTTATAGGACTTTAGGCCGCAAAAGCAGATAAGAAGGGTGGCTAACAATATAAGGTAAAAAGGGTCGAGACAGAGATTTGTTACTAGATTCTCGAGAACCCATATATTACCAAAAGCTTCTATCTACACGTGTTTTGAGAATAACCAAAGTAAATTAGAAAAATATAGAGAATTCTACCAAAGGTTATTAAAATTCATTCAATAATAAGTTATTTTTGTAACTTACGCGTGACATAAAAGACTTCAACCCATATTTATGGTGATATGTCAACTGTGACCTATTGCTTGCATTTTTTGTGATTGAATTTGCAAAATAATACACATTCAAGACAATAATTAATAAGGGGTGAAAATCGAAATTTACATTACAAAAGTTTGCACATTGCATACTAGACGTTCCTTGAATTTATCACTTGAAAAATTACAATATTTATATAGAGATATCTATTTTATATCAATGGAAGGAAATTCATTCTTAAGCATATAGAAATATATGTGCTCTAAATATGGTGAATTCATATAATAATATACGAGTTGACTAAAAAGATGTAATTAAATATAAAAACTTTGAGGGTTACTAAAATGGAAAAAGATAATGTTTGAGTTAAAACTTAAAAATGATGAAGACATCTTGTTACACCTAAAACCTTCAAGATATTACAAAGTATGTACCATACTAAAAGATAAATGCTTTATAAATAAAAACATATGCTTGCACCAAGGATAAACTCATGATTTTACGTATATGACACTTTCAATCCTATTGAAACCCCCCCTCAATTCTTCCAAATTAGAAATTTTTGTTGCACAATTATCATGAAAAAAATGAATAACTCAACATCTGTGTCAAAGATATGACGAATACCCTAATGGAAATAATGTTGCAACAGAACATGATGTCATGACTTTTAAACCCATCAATAATGTTCACATATTTTATATAATATAATACTATAGATTAAAGATGTTAGTGTAGGAAATCTAGTAATCATAATTATAAATGGATAAAATAATTTTTTGAAGTTAAATTATTAAGGAAAAATAACTTCATATAACACGAAGTATCTACTTTGAACAATTAAAGATACGAACTTTAAAAATCACCATCAATAATACAAACTATTACCCTATTAACATAAAATAATACGAAGTTGAAAAATAACTTGTAATAATATCAAGTATCTGCTTTAAAACAATAATAATATGAACTATTACCAAGTATCCCTTTTTTAGTAGGCAGGAGTTCCCATGAGACTTCCCACTCTTGAGAACTTTCCACTGTTTTGATCGATTCAGATTTTTTCTTTGAAAATTTCTGTTTTTGTAACTCTTGTTCCTAATAGCATGTGACATGTGTGCTTGTCTTTTAGGACAACTTTCAATGTAGTGCCCATAAGCTCGACAATCCCACATTTTATAGTACTCTCCAAGATAGTACTTTGGGTGAGGTTTCTCGATCCTATTTCTTTCCATGGTATCTTGATTGTAGACTCTAGACTTGTAATATTCGAAAATATTTTGATATTTTATCCTTTTTTATGCTCCTTGATATTCATGTTGGGATTACTTTGCTTGTAAGTAATCTCGGCTAAATAATATTATTTAATATTTTATTTTGAATTTTAGTTAATTATATTTTAAAAAGATTTTAACAAAAAATTAATTAATGATTATTTCAGTGTAAAGATTATAGCAAAGAAAATTTGAGGGTGCAAAATACAATTTTTTTAAAATTTTAGCCGACTTTCTGTATATGTGCCGACTTTCTTTCAACTTCAATTTATACATGTAAGTGTGGTTTGGTTCGAGAGAATGAATTAAAGACGAAGAAGATTTTGTCGTTTGTTGTTGGATCTGGAACAAGACTTCCTCTATCAGGCTTTAGTCTTGGAGTACAAGCGTGGTTTAGTATGTTTTCATTAGTTATTGGTTCATTTAGATTTCAACGATTTTTTGATCAGATCTAGATCTAAAGTTGATTTTGATTTAGAAATTAATCGATTTATAGTTCTAAAGATTGTTTTTATATTGGATTTATATTTTGTAAAAGATTTCATAGTAATTTTAGGGTTTTTGTTTTGTAATGATATTGTGGAGACGTTTGATCAAGTTTTATAGAAAAGTTTAAACTAGAAAAAGGTTATTATATATATATATATATTATCGTTGTCAAGTATTAAAGGATTTGGAATAGTATACAAGAAGTTATAATGCATGTTGGCTTTTTGTTGTTTTTAGGGTTAGAGTTTGTAAGTGTAAAAAGACTATTATTATTCATTAGGTTATATATGCATATATAGGAACGTAGGTCTTAGGAAGTGAACAGAGACAACGGGCAGAGACAGGCTTTCTGTCTTAGACAAAGTTTTACGTTGCACAATAGGTTGTTGTTTCTTGGATTTGAGAACACATCTTCGAGGGAAGTCCCCCCCCCCCCCAATTCTTCCAAATTAGAAATTTTTATTCACAATTATCATGAAAAAAATGAATAACTCAACATCTATGTCAAAGATATGACGAATACCCTAATGGAAATAATGTTGCAACAGAACATGATGTCATGACTTTTAAACCCATCAATAATGTTCACATATTTTATATAATATAATACTATAGATTAAAGATATTAGTGTAGGAAGTCTCGTAATCATAATTATAAATGGCTAAAATAATTTTTTGAAGTTAAATTATTAAGGAAAAAATAACTTCATATAATACGAAGTATCTACTTTGAACCAATAATGATACGAACTTTAAAAATCACCATCAATAATACAAACTATTACCCTATTAACATAAAATAATACGAAGTTGAAAAATAACTTGTAATAATATCAAGTATATGCTTTAAAACAATTATAATATGAACTATGAGTCACGCTCCGGTGCACAATTTTCATACGGTGATATATGCGAGCAAATCAAGACCTTTAGATTATATTCACGAACGGACGAGATTAGAAGCATCTGGTTTATTAAAAAAACAAAAAGCGCGTCTGATTCATTCAACATGGCAAAAATTGTAAATATTGATAAATTTGTGTTTTTAGACGCTAATACCCTCGAGCTCATACGCTCTCTGTTCGTTCTCAACTTCTTTCAAAACTATCTCCTCTCTATCAAATCAGATATTTGAGTAGCCATTTCTCTCCCTTTCGCCGAGCAAATCGGGGTCGGCGCTCCGATCTATCACGCTTTCATCCTTGAGTACCCCCATCGTTGAGGTATGATTCAATTTGATTTTTCCTGCCTTGATCTCTTCCCTTCTCTTTTCAATTTTTAGATCTCTAGATCTAGCTTCTAGGGTTTTCATAATTCCCTTTACCTTTTCATTATTGGTTCCAATTTCACTTCATACCCTACTTTTTTGTTACTACTTTGAGTTTATATATCAAAATATTGCTCAATTATGAATCATAAGTTTATAAGTTTCAGCAAATAAATAAATTTTATGAGCATGGTTGAGGAGTTGCATAGGGGGTCTACTAAAATCAAAGGGTCCATACTAGTACGTAGTTTGAAATGTGCATCTATTAAATTAAAGCTTGAGGAGGAAATCTGGTGCTTTGGTCTTTGTATGATTGTTCCGATTGTTATCCTAAAAATGTATTGATTATTACATTGGTTCACATCTTGGTATGATGAGGTTCATCATTAACACTATTATTGTTCATTGGTTCATACCTTCTTTGTATGATTTTCTAGGGTTTGATTTTCAGTAATGGAAGTGTTTATGGGTTTCTGGGTGATTTTTGATGATTTTGGTGTGGTGAACTATTATTGCTCACTTTATGTTTATTTTCTAGAAAAATGGTTGCTTATTGATGTATTGTGATGCTTTGAGCTTGTGGTTCATAAGTTATCAGAAAAATGGTTAATTTAGAAGTATTGAATCTTTGATGACATGCTTTTGGTATAGAAGGCATGATTGATGATATGTTGTCGTCGTTGAAGTTGTCTGCTAAGTCTTCCTAGGAGAAATCTCAATTTGAGTTTGTATAGATCTTGTTATATCAGTGACAAATGACAAATGTGCATTTGACACTTGACAAATTACATTTTTGGTTGCCTATTAGCTCAAATGGTAGAGCAATGTGTATGTGCACATAGATGTGGGTTCAAATCCCACATAGGCTACTTTTTGACACGGTCATGTCGTTTTGTTCATATCGATTGTTCTTTGGTTCATGACTTCTTAAGGTAAGGTGCATAATATTTCTTCTTATGGTTCATAAGTTTTGTTCCATGCTTTTTTTTTGTATAATAATTGTTCTTTTGGTTCATGTTTGATTAACCTTAGGTTCATCAAAGTTCATCTTATGGTTCATCTTATGCTAGTTATTATTTTCTTTCGTGATTTTTTTTTGTCGAATTCCTTTCGTGATTTTTGGTTCATGGTACTTGTTCTTTCGGTTCATATTTTTTGTAAGCTAGGTTCATTACAATTCTCATGGTTCGTGACTTTTAATTCTTAATAATTTATCTTATAGTTCATGTCTTTTAAGTCATACTAGTTATTTTGGTTCATGACTTTTGCTCTTTTAGTTCATGTTTTTATAAGCATAAGTTTATAATATTTCATCTTACGATTTTTAGTTCATAAAAGTTGTACTAATGGTTCATTGCTTTACATGGCCAGGTTCATAACATTTGTCAATAAGGTTCATGAAATTTAATTTACAATAACATGTGTTAAGATTTATAAATGGTATTATGTTGGTTCATGTTATACGGTTAAGTTCATAAACATTATCAATAAGGTTCATGAAAATTACTTTTAACACCATAATATTGTATTACGTCAAGTTGGACCTAAAGTTGAGACTAAGGTTCATGAAAATTTATTGGCACTTGCGTGAGTGTGTTCACTTTCACTTATGGTAATTGCTCGGCATTGACATCTGAGTTGTTGGCAATTCTTAATGGTCTTAAGCAAGCTAGAATGTTGGGAGTGACACAACTTAAGCTCGAAACTGATTGCAAAGTGGCTTGTGGTTTGATTCAGCAAAGGTCGATTCTTACCCACCAAGATTTCAACACAATCAAACAATGCCAAAAAATGTTGGATGATTCAACTTGGGTAGTTCACATTTCCCACATATTAGACGTGGCGCCAACAAGGCCTCAAATGCTTTAGCCCAATAGGCGATTGCTCTTGATCCCCCTTTAGCTACCTATATTATTCTGCCTCCCTTTATTTCATGTATTGCTCTCATTGATTATGTAAGCCTTAATGGCCAAAACTCTCTTAATTAAATAAAATCAGCTTCCTTTGGATAAAAAAAAGCCGAGACTAAATTTCAAGCACATAAAAGAAGGCTAAAAGAAAAATGAACCAAGATCTCAAACTCATCCACTCTTTATACAATTTCAAGCATAAATACTCAAAAGCTTTACTCAATGATTTTGGCATGCTAGGTTCATAAGTTCATAGCAATTGTCAATAAAGTTCATAAAATTTAATTTATAATACTTGTTATTTTTGTCACATAATCTAGTACATACATCGTATTTTGTGGGTTCATGTCTTTATACGATTAGGTTCATAACAATTATCAATAAAGTTCATGGAATTTAATTCACAATACTTCATAGCGTGTGTCATATATTCTTGTTCATAAATGGTATGAGTTTAAAATTTGGTATGCTAGGTTCATAATTTATGACACATTTGGTCAAAAAAAAGCTCTAAGCTCTAAATTGATCATTTAGGCATTTTGTCAAACACATGGTGGGCGGTTAGAAGAGCATTGACCATTCACATTTGTTTTCAATTAAAAACTTGAAATTGTAAAGCAAAACATACATAATCTTCATAGGTTTGACTAAAAGCAACACAAATTAGTTGAAAACACACAAAAAACATGTAAATCGAAGTAGTAAGCTCTCAAATTTGAAAAATCCCAAATGTAAACTAGAAACCATACAAAAAAGATTTATACTAGAATCTATGAAGAGAGAACCCGAATTTGGGTCAAGATCAACAAAAAAAGCAAACCAAATTGAAAGAAGCAATGGTCAACAGATTTGGAGAAGAATCGATCGAAAAGTGTAGCTTGATTCTCCACGTTGAATAGGAAGAGTATGAACTTCCGTAATTTGTGTTCTAATTTAAGGGATAAAAGACCAAAATACCCCTCCGTGTATAAATCACTTAAACTCGTGTATTAATCGTGAGTGTAGATGTATCTTGATCGAACGGCTCACATATGCCCGCATATAACACCATAGCATTTTAATGCACCTGATCGCAATTCTATGAACTATTACCAAGTATCCCTTTTTTAGTAGGCATGAGTTCCCATGAGACTTCCCACTATTGAGAACTTTCCACTGTTTTGATCGATTCAGATTTTTTCTTTGAAAATTTCTGTTTTTGTAACTCTTGTTCCCAATAGCATGTGACATGTGTGCTTGTCTTTTAGGACAACTTTCAATGTAGTGCCCATAAGCTCGACAATCCCACATTTTATAGTACTCTCCAAGATAGTACTTTGGGTGAGGTCTCTCGATCCTATTTCTTTCCATGGTATCTTGATTGTAGACTCTAGACTTGTAATATTCGAAAATATTTTGATATTTTATCCTTTTTTTATGCTCCTTGATATTCATGTTGGGATTACATTGCTTGTAAGTAATCTCGGCTAAATAATATCATTTAATATTTTATTTTGAATTTTGGTTAATTATATTTTCAAAATTTATTAACAAAAAATTAATTAATGATTATTTCAGTGTAAAGATTATAGTAAAGAAAATTTGAGGGTGCAAAATACAATTTTTTTTTAATTTTAGCCAACTTTCTGTATATGTGTCGACTTTCTTTCAACCTTAATTTATACATGTAACCGTGGTTTGGTTCGAGAGAATGAATTAAAGACGAAGAAGATTTTGTTGTTTGTTGTTAGATCTGGAACAAGACTTCTTCTATTGGGTTTTAGTCCTTGAGTACAAGCGTGGTTTGGTATGTTTTTATTAGTCATTGGTCCATTTAGATTTCAACGATTTTTTGATCCGATCTAGATCTACAGTTGATTTTGATTTAGAAATTAGTCGATTTATAGTTCTAAAAGGTTGTTTTTATATTAGATTTATATTTTGTAAAAGATTTCATAGTAATTTTAGGGGTTTTGTTTTGTAATGATATTATGTAGACGTTTGATCAAGTTTTATAGAAAAGTTTAAACTAGAAAAAGGTTCTTTTATATATATATATATATTTTTTTTATCGTTGTCAAGTATTAAAGGATTTGGAATAGTATGCAAGAAGTTATAATACATGTTGGCTTTTTGTTGTTTTTAGGGTTAGAGTTTGTAAGTGTAAAAAGACTATTACTATTCATTAGGTTATATATGCATATATAGGAACGTAGGTCTTAGGAAGTGAACAGAGACAAGGGGCAGAGACAGGCTTTCTGTCTTAGACAAAGTTTCACGTTGCACAATAGGTTGTTGTTTCTTGGCTTTGAGAAATCGTCTTCGAGGGAAGTCCCACTACCGCCCCAATTCTTCCAAATTAAAAATTTTCGTTGCACAATTATCATGAAAAAAATGAATAACTCAACATCTGTGTCAAAGATATGACGAATACCCTAATGGAAATAATGTTGCAACAGAACATGATGTCATGACTTTTAAACCCATCAATAGTGTTCACATATTTTATATAATATAATACTATAGATTGAAGATATTAATGTAGGAATTCTAGTAATCATAATTATAAATGGCTAAAATAATTTTTTGAAGTTAAATTATTAAGGAAAAAATATCTTCATATAATACGAAATATCTACTTTGAACCAATAATGATGCGAACTTCAAAAATCACCATCAATAATACAAACTATTACCCTATTAACATAAAATAATACGAAGTTGAAAAATAACTTGTAATAATATCAAGTATCTGCTTTAAAACAATAATAATATGAACTATTACCATGTATCCCTTTTTTAGTAGGCATGAGTTCCCATGAGACTTCCCACTCTTGAGAACTTTCCACTGTTTTGATCGATTCAAAATTTTTCTTTGAAAATTTCTGTTTTTGTAACTCTTGTTCCCAATAGCATGTGACATGTGTGCTTGTCTTTTAGGACAACTTTCAATGTAGTGCCCATAAGCTCGACAATCCCACGTTTTATAGTAATCTCCAAGATAGTATTTTGGGTGAGGTCTCTCGATCCTGTAGACTCTAGACTTGTAATATTCGGAAATATTTTGATGTTTTATCCTTTTTTATTCTCCTTGATATTCATGTTGGGATTACTTTGCTTGTATGTAATCTTGGCTAAATAATAGTATTTAATATATTATTTTGAATTTTAGTTAATTATATTTTAAAAAGTTTTTAACAAAAAATTAATTAAAGATTATTTCAGTGTTAAGATTACAGTAAAGAAAATTTGAGGGTGCAAAATACAATTCTTTTAAAATTTTAGCCGACTTTCTGTATATGTGCCGACTTTCTTTCAACATCAATTTATACATGTAAGCGTGGTTTGGTTCGAGAGAATGAATTAAAGACGAAGAAGATTTTGTCGTTTATTGTTGGATCTCGAACAAGACTTCTTCTATCGGGTTTTAGTCTTGGAGTACAAGCGTGGTTTGGTATGTTTTCATTAGTTATTGGTTCATTTAGATTTCAACAATTTTTTGATCAGATCTAGATCTACAGTTGATTTTGATTTAGAAATTAGTCGACTTATAGTTCTAAAAGATTGTTTTTATATTGGATTTATATTTTGTAAAAGATTTCATAGTAATTTTAGGGTTTTTGTTTTGTAATGATATTATGGAGACGTTTGATCAAGTTTTATAGAAAAGTTTAAACTAAAAAAGGTTCTTTTATATATATATATATATATATTTTTTATCGTTGTCAAGTATTAAAGGATTTGGAATAGTATGCAAGAAGTTATAATACATGTTGGCTTTTTGTTGTTTTTAGGGTTAGAGTTTGTAAGTGTAAAAAGACTATTATTATTCATTAGGTTATATATACATATATAGGAACGTAGGTCTTAGGAAGTGAACAGAGACAAGGGGCAGAGACAAGCTTTCTGTCTTAGACAAAGTTTCACGTTGCACAATAGGTTGTTGTTTCTTGGCTTTGAGAAATCGTCTTCGAGGGAAGTCCCCCTACCCCCCCCCCCCCCCAATTCTTCCAAATTAAAAATTTTCTTTGCACAATTATCATGAAAAAATTGAATAACTCAACATCTGTGTCAAAGATATGACGAATACCCTAATGGAAATAATGTTGCAACAGAACATGATGTCATGACTTTTAAACCCATCAATAATGTTCACATATTTTATATAATATAATACTATAGATTGAAGATATTAGTGTAGGAAGTCTAGTAATCATAATTATAAATGGCTAAAATAATTTTTTGAAGTTAAATTATTAAGGAAAAAATATCTTCATATAATACGAAGTATCTACTTTGAACCAATAATGATACGAACTTTAAAAATCCCCATTAATAATACAAACTATTACCCTATTAACATAAAATAATACGAAGTTGAAAAATAACTTGTAATAATATCAAGTATCTGCTTTCAAACAATAATAATATGAACTATGTTGGATCGTAATCTGTTAGCAGTGAGCTTGGGAACTGGCAATTAAGCTGTTTCCAAGGCAGCGGAAGTAAATAATCGCAAGTAATAAAAACAGTAATAGGCACAGTTCCTTTATAGAGGAAACCCACTACAACAAACTAGTTGTATGGGTAAACCTCTACCTCCGCTTGGAGGATTTTGAATGACTTACTTATATTGATTGCTTTGTTCCTTAGTTACATAGCCGGATTTACACTTCTCTGTTCCTACAAGTTCTTCCTAACTCTAGCAACACTAGTAAATCCTCTCAACTGAGTTCCTAAGCTCACAACAGCAAAACACAAGTAACTCAAACCTTACGCTGACTTCTCAGTTCCCTTGCTCCTGGGAACTTCAGCTTCACCGTCGTCGAGATCACACACTCGCCGGCGGGGACTTCTCTTCCTTTTCTTTCTTTTCTCTGATGTGGGTATTTGTAAGTTCTGTGAGAAGTACTCAGACCGAGTACTATTCATTTGGCTTTATAGTCCAATGAGCTTGGGCAGTCACATCTTTCGTTTGTGTCCAAAATACCCTTTGCTTGATGCCCAAGTTGTACTTTCTTCACATGTGACTTTGGTTTGAACTAGGTCAACTTCTTGGATCAATCGGACCGTTGGATGAAGCGTGATAGTCTGATCCTCAGACTGTTCCCTCGGGCTGTCTGAGACAGAATCCCACGATCTGCGCTGAACGGTCGTTGTCCTCACATGTGAGTTCCCATGTCATGGGAACTGACTTCTTTAGAGTTCCCTTGATGGAAACTCTTCATCGTTGTAAGCTTGTGTTCTCTTAATTGTTTCTGGGAGTTCCAACTTCATGGGAACTTTCCTTTTCAAAGTTCCCTTGATGGAAACTCTTCATTGTGGCCTACAGTGGCTTTTGGTCATTCGTAGGAGTTCTTGGCTGTACCTGTGTTCCTTAGAAATACTTGAACAAACCACATTAGTTCCCTATGGTGTTTGTCATTATCAAAACTTAAGAGAATTAAATCGTTGATCCGTTGTTTAGAACCGGAGGTCCCAAAAACGTCCCAACTATTTCCCCCTTTTTGATGATGACAAACCCATCACAAAAATGCAAGTATTTCAATGAATGATATGCTGATGAGTTCCTAAGTATGATTTGGGGAAGTCATTTTTTGGTGAAACACTTAGATTTAGGGAGCCACTTCTGGTGAGACACATAGTTCCTATTAAGCTTTTTATGCAATTGTTCCCTCTTAGCTTATGCGTGGTTTGTGATAACTTAAACTTTTAACTCATCTCGCATTTTTTGTCTTTCCCCCTTTTAACATCATCGAAAACAAGCAAAGCAATAGAAAGGAAGGGAACACGCAATCAAAATAAAGACCATTTCATTACTTAAGATAATATGTACAATGGGAACCTAAGTACAATTTTGTGGTCATTTTTGGATTAAGGGAACAAGAAGGGAGAGATCATGGGTTCTGAGGGAACAGGGCGTCACAAAGGCGCGTAAGGACTTGTGTAAGCTTTTCTTGTCCTCTGGCCAACACGGCTTGGTCCCTAGCAATCTGGTCAAGGGTGTTGGCAATGCGGAGCAACACTGGAGAGTTCCCCTCTTGTGGACCAGACTCTAGTGGAGTCGTCTCCTCTACAGGCTCCGAGTGCCTCGTCTTCTGGGCAACTGTAATGTCCAGTTCCCATCCAAGCTCGATTTCGTCTTTAGAGGCATCGTAAAGACCCTCTTTTTGTAGGAGCTTCTTGATCAGCCCGGAGTAGGGAAGGGAGTGGGACTTGGAGGCCATGCACTTCTCCATGTGCCCAAGGATTATTCGGGGAAGATTTATGGGCTTCTTGAGGAGGAAGTGGTAGAGGATGATGGCATCTGGGATGTTGACGACCAGGCGCTTCTCTTGGCGTGGGATCACCACGTTGATGATGAATTGGTGAGCGAGCTTGGCAACCAAGGACAGATGATGCGTCGAGAGGACTTTGGAGGGAACCCGACCCTCAAAAATTGTGTTGCACACCTCGGCGCTATTGAAGTCGCCCCAGAGCTTGCTGGGTACCTCGCTAAGCCCTTGACCAGGGACCTGGAGTTGAAGGCGGATTGTCGACGTTGTAAAAATGAACTCGTCGCCTTCGTGGGAGAGAGTTCCCTGAGTGTCGTCGTTGGTGATAGTGAAGTTGTTGTAGAATCGACGCACTTGTGAGGGATCTACGCTCACAGTCTCTTGGCAGAGTCTCTCCCAGCCCTGGGCCTTGATCAGGTCCCACAGTTCCCCTAGACCATTTTCAGTCAGCACTTCTTCTGAAACAATGAGGGGAGGAAGAAGCTTCCTGCGCTCATCGACATGATGCTTGGTGGAAGAGGTCCCCTTCCCCTTCCTTGCAGTGCTTTTAGATGTGTTCCCCCTAGAGACCGTGCGAGGTCCTTTCTGTTGAGGGGGTGCAGCCGCTTCAATCATAAGCACGCGGTCCCTTGGTGGTTGGGAACTCGTGGACACCACCATTTGGTGTCCAGGTGTAGGGATCCGTGTTGGCTCCTTAGCAGCTGGAGCTTCTTCTTCTTCTTCGACCTCATCTTGGGAGGTCCCTTCTTCCTCAGAGGAGCTCGAGCTTGAGCCCTCCGCGTCATCTTCAGGATGACTCGTTGTTGCCTTAGCACCTCCAGCTGGTGCGAGGTCCCTACTCTCCTTGGGCTCTTCGGGAGCCACCTTTTCTGGGGACTTTGTCCCTTGGGAGACTGTGTGCTCAGAGGTGCCCCGATTGAGCTCTTCCTCGATTGCCTTGAGTTGGGATTCCTCCTCCAGAGTTCCCATGATGATTGGAGGAGGGTCCTTGGTCATTTTGCCGATGACCACAAAGAGAGGAAGATCGTCGTCGTTTGAGGTGAGAGCGACGGTACTTTTGGATGGTGAGGGAGAGAGGAGTTTGGTGGTGGTGGGAGATGTGATGGAAGAGGGGAGAGGAGAAGAAGGAAGAGGGGTGGTTAGTTGAGTGGAAGGGGGAGGAAGGGATCTGGTGACCTGGGGAGTAGAGATCCCCAAAGTAGAAATGGGAGTGGTGGAGATGTGTTTTGGTGAAGAGGGAGGAGAAGGAGTTTTGTGAGGTGAAGGTGGAGTTGGAGATCCCGTAATGATGGGAACGGGAGGAAGTGAAGAAGGCTGGGAAGGTGGAGTTCCCATCTTGGCGGGAACTGGAGAAGGTGGCGGAGGAGGAGTTGGTCGTTTAGTGGGAGGAGGTTTGGAAGGTCCCTCAATTTGAAGAGGAGGGATGGAGGAGGAAGAGGGGAGTAGACTCTGGGGTTCGGAGGTCCCATCGTCGGAAGGGAAAGGGTAAGGAGGTTTGGGAGCACAAGAACTCTCCTTGGAGCAGTTCAGGTAGTCCTCAAACTTGAAGAAAGCCTTCTTTCTGGGCTCCGAGAATTCAGAGGCCGCAGAGTGTTTACGCTTTTTGGATTTTGAGGGGTCGTGGGAGTGTTTGGATTTTTTGGGTTTTGAGGGGTCTTTTGATGAGTGACGGCGTTTGGATGAATGGCGGTGTTTGGATTTGTGGGGTTTTTCATTGATTGAGGGGCGAGCGTCTCCGAAGTTGTCAACGATGACAACTCCGGAGGAGGTGTTGGTGTGGGAAGGAGGGAGAGGAAGAGATTCGGAGGAGGAAGAGGTCCAGGAGACGGTTTCGTCGGCCTGAGGAGGAGGAGGGGGCAAGAAGGGGCTTACTTGATTGTATAGCCCTTGGATAAGAACATCCTTCATCGTTGGGTCCGATTCTTGCTCGATCTCTTTTAGTTGAGAGACGAAGAGGATGCGAGGATTGGCATGTACCCACGCTTTGATCTGGGCGAAGGTGTGTTGAGGGGCCATTTTTGTAAGAGATTGGGAGGTTTTGGAGGTTTCTTGAAAAGGGAGTGAAAGAGATTTGGGGAAGACGATTGACAGAGATGTAAGATGGAATAAAGGGCCCAAAAATGGCAAAGAGGGGTTTTAAAGGAGAGAGGAGGTGAAGGGTAGAAAGGGAAGTGGAATAACCTCGATAACCGTTGCCCAATGAACGTGGGGCGCCGTTTCAACTTCTCAAGCACGCCTCTGGACACGCGTCACAATCTCTTGGGAAGTCCTTTTCAAATTTTGAATACTTGGCCTTTAACGCTTCAGAGCCTCTGACACAAAAGTCCGCTTCCCAAGTGACGGTTTTTCTTTGAAGATTAGTCAGCGTTCCCTTTGTAGATGCATCAGTTCCCATGATCTTATCAAGGTCAAGGAGAGTGAAGTGGTTAAGGGAACTTCACACTCATCTTTTTGTGGGGCTAGGGAACTCAAAGGGAACCAGACAATTTGCAAATCGATAAAGGAAATATTTTGGCTCATGAGAAGCATTTGTCTGGTCCCTAGCTTAGGGTGGGTCATATGATCAACCGTCATGGTGGCTTGTAATGAGGGATAAAGGGAACTCTGGTTGATCATTTTGGGCCAAAATAAATAGAAGTCCTTTGTACATATTTTTCTCTAGACTAGTAATCATGGCATAGTGAAAGCAATAAATCCAAGTTCCCTATCATGCAATCTTATATAAACTAGTCAGGCATTGAGAGAGAGACAAACAGGGACTTCATTAGTTTAGAGTTATCATCCCTAGAAGCATTCAAAAACGCTGGTAGGGACGTCTGTCTAAAGCTTTGGTAAGAATGTTCGCAATTTGCTCTTCAGTTCTACAGTGTTCCATCGAGATGTTCCCATTTTAAACATTGTCACGTAGAAAGTGATGCCTTATATCAATATGCTTAGTTCTAGAATGATGCACAGGATTTTTGGAAATGTTTATGGCACTAGTGTTATCACAGAGTATGGGAACTGGGCCAAAAGACATACCGTAATCCTGGAGTTGTGACTTAAGCCATAGAACTTGGGAACAACATGATGCGGCAGCCACATATTCGGCTTCAGCTGTGGAGAGTGCCACTGAGTTTTGCTTTTTAGATCCCCACGAGACTAAGCATGACCCTAGGAACTGGGCCATTCCTGATGTGCTCTTTCTGTCAACCAAGTGCCTTGCAAAATCTACATCTGTGTATGCAATGAGCTCAAGGGAACTGTTCCTTGGATAACAAAGGCACAAGTTATCGTTCCCTTTGAGATACCTGAAAATTCTCTTCACCTCTTTCAGGTGTGATTCCTTAGGGTTAGCTTGAAAACGAGCACAAAGACATACGAAGAACATGATATCAGGTCTACTAGCTGTTAAGTAGAGAAGGGACCCGATCATACCTCGATAGTTCCTTTGGTCCACACTGATACCTATTTCATCCGCATTGAGCCTTGAATTTGGTGAGATGGGGGTGTCAATGGGCTTTGAATGTTCCATCCCATACTTCACAAGCATTTCCTTGATGTATTTCTGTTGATGAATCTTTGTTCCCTCCTTGGTTTGGGATATTTGAAGTCCCAGAAAGAACGTGAGTTCCCCAATGAGACTCATTTCAAACTCACTGCTCATGAGGTCCTTAAACTTGTCTACAAGAGTTTTGTTAGTTGCTCCAAACACAATGTCATCAACATATACTTGCACAATCAAAATGTTTTTAGATTCTTTCTTTAAAAACAAAGTCTTGTATATGGAACCACGAATGTACCCATGGGACAAGAGGAATTGAGCAAACCTGTCATACCAAGCTCGGGGAGCTTGTTTGAGTCCGTAAAGGGCCCTCTCCAGGAAATAGACATGGTTGGGTAGTTTCTCATCTTCGAATCCTGGAGGTTGGGCTACATACACTTCTTCCTTGAGATGTCCATTGAGGAAGGTTGTTTTCACATCCATTTGATGAAGTTTGAATCCCTTGTGAGCGGCATAGGCGATGAGGAGTCTGATTGCCTCGATCCTGGCAACTGGTGCGAAGGTCTCATCGTAGTCAATCCCTTCCTCTTGCCTGTATCCTTGTGCTAATAACCTAGCCTTGTTCCTTGCTACAACTCCAGTATCATCGAGCTTGTTCCTAAAGACCCATCGAGTTCCTATGATGTTCTTGTTTTTGGGCCTAGGAACTAGCTTCCAGACTTTGTTCCTCTCGAATTGGTGGAGTTCTTCTTGCATGGCTTGAATCCAATCTGGGTCCTTCAAGGCTTCTTTGATATTTTTAGGTTCCACCATAGAAACAAACGCGTTAAAAGCACAAAAATTATTGAGAGAGGAACGAGTTTGTACACCTTTATCAAGAGAGGAGATGATGTTCTCAATGGGGTGGTCCTTCCTTTGTTGAAAGGTTCTTGTATGAGTGAGTTCCTTTGCATGTTTATCATCCTCAGTTGCTGTTTCTTTGTCATGGAAACTCTCATCTTCAGCTTCTTCATTTGATGTTTCTTCAGAGATTTCTGGCAGGTTCCCTCTTTGTTCCCCTTGAATACTTGATTCTAGCAGGGTATTGTCTTGGGGGACAGCAGAGTTGTTCCCTGAAGAGGGGACCTCAAGAGAGTTGGAGGTGTCTTGTAGTTCTTCTGAGGAAGGAGCCTCGAGGGAGGTTTGATCAGTGAGGGTTGGACCTTCGTCGTTGTTCCCTGGTTGTGGGATGTTGCTTGCACTTGGATAGTCTTAATCCCTTTTCCTTGGCTCATCCTCGTCATCATCATCGTCTTCATGTCTGACTAGCTTGAACAGAGTTCCCTTCCCTTGGGTCTCGGTTCCCATCTTTACAGACTTTTCATTGAAGATGACATGAATGCTTTCCTCTATCTTCTTGGTTCTTTTATTGTAGACCCTGTAAGCCTTGCTTTGTGATGAGTATCCCAGGAAGATCCCTTCGTCGCTTCTGGGGTCGAATTTGCCAAGATTGTCTTTGCCGTTGTTGTGAACAAAACATGTGCAACCAAATGTTCTCAAGTGTGAGATGTTTGGTTTTCTCCCTTTGATGAGCTCATAGGAAGTCTTGTTGATCAGGGGCCTTGTCATGGCTCGATTCAGGATGTATGTAGCTGTGGAGATGGCTTCAGTCCAGAAGTACTCAGGAACTCCACTTTTGATCATCATGGTTCTAGCCATGTCCTCCAGAGTTCTGGTCTTTCTCTCGACCACTCCATTTTGTTGAGGAGTGCGAGGAGCTGAAAAGTTGTGAGAGATCCCATTTTGCTCACAGAAGTTTAGGAACTCCGAGTTTTGAAACTCAGTTCCGTGATCAGATCTGATTGCTTTCAGTTTCAGCCCCAAGCTTACTTCTGTTCTTTTGATGAAGGGCTCAAATTCTTCAAACGCTTGTGATTTTGCCTTCAAGAAAATAACCCAGGTGAATCTTGAAAAATCATCAATTAAAACATACATGTACCTTTTTCCACCGTAGCTAGCTGTTCTCATGGGACCACAGAGATCCATGTGAATTAACTCCAGGGACCTGGTTGTGCTTACCACCTTCTTGGGTTTGAAGGAGGTCCTGGTCTGTTTCCCTTGAACACATGCTTCACACATGTCCCAGTCCCAGTCTTTGATTTACACCAGCATGTCCCAGTCTTTGATGCCAGAGTTCCGTGTCATCTTGGGAACTCGCAAGGCACAGCTTCATTGGTGGTTCAAAGTTCGTGTCCACCACATACACATTGTTGTATCTTCTTCCTCTCAGAATTACTTTGTTGGTCTTCTTGTTGATGACGAGACATTCATCTGAGTCGAAAGTGACGATGTTGTTCCCTTGATCACACATCTGGGAGACACTCAGCAGACTGTATCCCAGATCCTTTACCAGATTTACGTTGCTAACTTTAATAGATCTATTGAGCAACACTTCTCCTTTTCCAATAACTTCTCCCTTGTTCTTGTTGCCAAATGAGACGTGGCCTCCTTCGGCATGAGTGTGGAGTGAGATGAGGATATCCTTGTTTCCTGTCATATGGTTCGAGCATCCACTATCTATGAACCATGTATTGTTCCCTCTCACTGCCACCTACAAGGAAAAGTTAGTGTTTTGAGACCCAGACAAGATGACTCTTGCCAGGTCCCTTGCAAGGGAAAACATTTTCATTCAAGATATAGTCAGAAATGTTGATGTCTTTGGAATTTTGAGAGTTGGAGTTCCTTTGGTGATGAGCATGACGTTTTTGTCTATTTGGGAACTCATGGCTTCTAGGGGTTTGGGCTCTCTTCTTGGGACATGCATCCTTGTAGTGCCCATGAGCACCACAGTGCCAACATGTCTTGTAGTATTCTCCTAGGTAGTATTTTGGGTGTGGTCTCTGGATACGGTTCCTATCCATGGTTTCTTTGTTGTACACCCGAGACCCATTTCCCTTAGCAATTTTGACATAGATTCTATGTCCAGAGTTCCCAGTATAGTAGTCTTTCTCACCATTGTTTCCACTCTCTAGGACTTTGATTTTCTCCTCGAGATGAGCATTTTTCTGTTTCTCGCATTGGAGTTCTAAGGCCCTACACTCATGGATCTCATGTTCGCTCAGGGGTGACTTTCCGTTCTTGGAGCACTCACCTTTGTATCCTATGCCATGTCTGGCTGGGACAAACTTAATTTGGGAACTAGAGGCTTCAAGATGTTCGGGAGTCTTACTCAGG
The DNA here is from genome assembly GCA_964016875.1 of Fallopia convolvulus. Taxonomy (NCBI): domain Eukaryota; kingdom Viridiplantae; phylum Streptophyta; class Magnoliopsida; order Caryophyllales; family Polygonaceae; genus Fallopia; species Fallopia convolvulus. Next base: position 23,582,742 of record OZ024724.1, read on the forward strand.
TTTTGCAAGAGGGTGTTCTCATCTTTCTCTAGAGCTTTGATTTCTCTTTCTAGATCTACGATGTGAGACACATGGGACTTGAGTTTTTCTAGAAGGGATATGCGGTTGGGACAGGGCTCAAGACCAACTAATTGAGAATTTATGTGTTCCTGTTTTTCCAACTTGTTTTGCAGTTTTATGTTATCTTTGACAAGACTTGAAAGAATTTTCAACAACTCAGGTTTTTCATAGTTACTCAAGGAATCAAGAACAGTTTCGGTGGTTAACTCACTGGGTTGTTCCCCAGTGGTTTCTCCTATGGCCATGCCACACATGTTTGGGAGTGCCCATGACTCAGGATCTTCGTCTTCATCATCGCTCCAGGTAGCGATGTAGGCCTTCTTTCCTTGCTTCCTGCCATCAGTTCCTTGTGGACATTCTTTCGCAAAATGTCCTTTCCTGTTGCATTTGTAGCAAGTCACTTCTCAGAGATCCTTCTCTGTGGGCTTTCTTTGGGAACTCTGTCCCTTTCCCCAGTTCCCACTGTTCCGTTGAGACTTTCCTTTGTAGAAATTTCGAAGAGCCTTTGTTACAAGAACTAGCTCTTCATCCTCTTCTTCTTCGGAGTCTTCATGTTGTTCTTGGGTTGATTTGAGCATCTTTTCGATCTTGAGTGCGATCCCTCGATGAGCTCGAGTTTGTTCCTTATCATCGATCTTCCTCTTCTCATGTCCCACTAGCTTTCCAAACACTTGATGGAGCATAAGTGTTCGATTTTCTGGGTTTTCCTTGAACATCGTTCTCTCGTTTGCCCATTCTCCAGTCAATCCATTGAAGAGCTGTTGGACCTTCATTTTGTGGGTGATTTCTTCTTTTGTGATCCACAATCCTTCCATCTTAGTGCAAAGTCCTTCAAACCGGGATTGGTAGCTATCGACGGACTCTCCCATTTCCATTTGGAAGTTGTAGAACTCCCTTTTTGCATTCATCTAAAGATCTTCTCTGAGATCTGAGTTCCCAACGTGCATTTGTTGGATGGCTTCCCACATTTCCTTGGTTGTGTCAAGGTTTGCAACCCTGTCACAGTCTTGTACGCACATGGTTAGGTACTATTTGGCTTTGTAGTTTGCCTCCATGCACTTGTACTCGTTGGGACCCCACTTTGAGAGGTCGTTGACAATAGCTGGATCGATTTCGAAGTTCCCCCTCTCGATGACACACCAGGCTTGGTAGTCTTGGCCACGCATCCAATCCTTCATGTCGCGTTGCCAGCTTTCAAATCTTCTTGTAATAAGCCTTGGCGGCTTACTGGTATTGTTCCCTACCTGAGTAAGTTCCTAAGCCTTTTTGATACCTGCGATGCTAACACAAATCTAGAGCGTAGGCTCTGATACGAATTGTTGGATTGTAATCTGTTCGCAGTGAGCTTGGGAACTGGCAATTAAGTTGTTCCCAAGGAAGCGGAAGTAAATAATCGCAAGTAATAAAAACAGTAAAAGGCACAGTTCCTTTATAGAGGAAACCCACTACAACAAACTAGTTGTATGGGTAAACCTCTACCTCCGCTTGGAGGATTTTGAATGACTTACTTATATTGATTGCTTTGTTCCTTAGTTACACAGCCGGATTTACACTTCTCTGTTCCTACAAGTTCTTCCTAACTCTAGCAACACTAGTAAATCCTCTCAACTGAGTTCCTAAGCTCACAACAGCAAAACACAAGTAACTCAAACCTTATGCTGACTTCTCAGTTCCCTTGCTCCTGGGAACTTCAGCTTCACCGTCGTCGAGATCACACACTCGCCGGCGGGGACTTCTCTTCCTTTTCTTTCTTTTCTCTGATGTGGGTATTTGTAAGTGCTGTGAGAAGTACTCAGACCGAGTACTATTCATTTGGCTTTATAGTCCAATGAGCTTGGGCAGTCGCATCTTTCGTTTGTGTCCAAAATGCCCTTTGCTTGATGCCCAAGTTGTACTTTTTTTCACATGTGACTTTGGTTTGAACTAGGTCAACTTCTTGGATCAATCGGACCGTTGGATGAAGCGTGACAGTCTGATCCTCAGACTGTTCCCTCGGGCTGTCTGAGACAGAATCCCGCGATCTGCGCTGAACGGTCGTTGTCCTCACATGTGAGTTCCCATGTCATGGGAACTGACTTCTTCAGATTTCCCTTGATGGAAACTCTTCATCGTTGTAAGCTTGTGTTCTCTTGATTTCATAGTAATTTTAGGGTTTTTGTTTTGTAATGATATTATGGAGACGTTTGATCAAGTTTTATAGAAAAGATTAAACTAGAAAAAGGTTCTTTTATATATATATATATATTATCGTTGTCAAGTATTAAAGGATTTGGAATAGTATACAAGAAGTTATAATACATGTTGGCTTTTTGGTATTTTTAGGGTTAGAGTTTGTAAGTGTAAAAAGACTATTATTATTCATTAGGTTATATGCACATATATAGGAACGTAGGTCTTAGGAAGTGAACAAAGACAAGGGGCAGAGACAAGCTTTCTGTCTTAGACAAATTTTCACGTTGCACAATAGGTTGTTGTTTCTTGGCTTTGAGAAATCTTCTTCGAGGGAAGTCCCCCCCCCCCCCCAATTCTTCCAAATTAAAAATTTTCGTTGCACAATTATCATGAAAAAAATGAATAACTCAACATTTGTGTCAAAGATATGACGAATACCCTAATGGAAATAATGTTGCAACAGAACATGATGTCATGACTTTTAAACCCATCAATAATTTTCACATATTTTATATAATATAATACTATAGATTGAAGATATTAGTGTAGGAAGTCTAGTAATCATAATTATAAATGGCTAAAATAATTTTTTGAAGTTAAATTATTAAGGAAAAAATATCTTCATATAATACGAAGTATCTACTTTGAACCAATAATGATACGAACTTTAAAAATAACCATTAATAAAACAAACTATTACCCTATTAACATAAAATAATACGAAGTTGAAAAATAACTTGTAATAATATCAAGTATCTTCTTTAAAAAAATAATAATATGAACTATTACCATGTATCCCTTTTTTAGTAGGCATGAGTTCCCATGAGACTTCCCACTCTTGAGAACTTTCCACTGTTTTGATCGATTCAGAATTTTTCTTTGAAAATTTCTGTTTTTGTAACTCTTGTTCCCAATAGCATGTGACATATGTGCTTGTCTTTTAGGACAACTTTCAATGTAGTGCCCATAAGCTCGACAATCCCACGTTTTATAGTACTCTCCAAGATAGTACTTTGGGTGAGGTCTCTCGATCCTGTTTCTTTCCATTGTATCTTGATTGTAGACTCTAGACTTGTAATATTCGGAAATATTTTGATATTTTATCCTTTTTTATGCTCCTTGATATTCATGTTGGGATTACTTTGCTTGTATGTAATTTTGGCTAAATAATAGTATTTAATATTTTATTTTGAATTTTAGTTAATTATATTTTAAAATGTTTTTAACAAAAAATTAATTAATGATTATTTCAGTGTAAAGATTATAATAAAGAAAATTTGAGGGTGCAAAATACAATTTTTTTAAAATTTTAGCCGACTTTCTGTATATGTACCGACTTTCTTTCAACTTCAATTTATACATGTAAGCGTGGTTTGGTTCGAGAGAATGAATTAAAGACGAAGAAGATTTTGTAGTTTGTTGTTGGATCTCGAAAAAGACTTCTTCTATCGGGTTTTAGTCTTGGAGTACAAGCGTGGTTTGGTATGTTTTCATTAGTTATTGGTTCATTTAGATTTCAATAATTTTTTGATCAGATCTAGATCTACAGTTGATTTTGATATAGAAATTAGTCGATTTATAGTTCTAAAAGGTTGTTTTTATATTGGATTTATATTTTGTAAAAGATTTCATAGTAATTTTAGGGTTTTTGTTTTGTAATGATATTATGGAGACGTTTGATCAAGTTTTATAGAAAAGATTAAACTAGAAAAAGGTTCTTTTATATATATATTATCGTTGTCAAGTATTAAAGGATTTGGAATAGTATACAAGAAGTTATAATACATGTTGGCTTTTTGTTGTTTTTAGGGTTAGAATTTGTAAGTGTAAAAAGACTATTATTATTCATTAGGTTATATATACATATATAGGAACGTAGGTCTTAGGAAGTGAACAGAGACAAGGGGCAGAGACAAGCTTTCTGTCTTAGACAAAGTTTGACGTTGCACAATAGGTTGTTGTTTCTTGGCTTTGAGAAATCGTCTTCGAGGGAAGTCCCCCTCCCCCCCCCCCCCCAATTCTTTTAAATTAAAAATTTTCGTTGCACAATTATCATGAAAAAAAATGAATAACTCAACATCTGTGTCAAAGATATGACGAATACCCTAATGGAAATAATGTTGCAACAGAACATGATGTCATGACTTTTAAACCCATCAATAATGTTCACATATTTTATATAATATAATACTATAGATTGAAGATATTAGTGTAGGAAGTCTAGTAATCATAATTATAAATGGCTAAAATAATTTTTTGAAGTTAAATTATTAAGGAAAAAATATCTTCATGTAATAGGAAGTATCTACTTTGAACCAATAATGATACGAACTTTGAAAATCACCATTAATAATACAAACTATTACCCTATTAACATAAAATAATACGAAGTTGAAAAATAACTTGTAATAATATTAAGTATCTCCTTTAAAACAATAATAATATGAACTATTACCATGTATCCCTTTTTTAGTAGGCATGAGTTCCCATGAGACTTCCCACTCTTGAGAACTTTCCACTGTTTTGATCGATTCAGAATTTTTCTTTGAAAATTTCTGTTTTTGTAACTCTTGTTCCCAATAGCATGTGACTTGTGTGCTTGTCTTTTAGGACAACTTTCAATGTAGTGCCCATAAGCTCGACAATCCCACGTTTTATAGTACTCTCCAAGATAGTACTTTAGGTGAGGTCTCTCGATCCTGTTTCTTTCCATTGTATCTTGATTGTAGACTCTAGACTTGTAATATTCGGAAATATTTTGATATTTTATCCTTTTTTTATGCTCCTTAATATTCATGTTGGGATTACTTTGCTTGTATGTAATCTTGGCTAAATAATAGTATTTAATATTTTATTTTGAATTTTAGTTAATTATATTTTAAAAAGTTTTTAACAAAAAATTAATTAATGATTATTTCAATGTAAAGATTATAGTAAAGAAAATTTGAGGGTGCAAACAATTTTTTTAAAATTTTAGCCGACTTTCTGTATATGTGCCGACTTTCTTTCAACTTCAATTTATACATGTAAGTGTGGTTTGGTTCGAGAGAATGAATTAAAGACGAAGAAGATTTTGTCGTTTGTTGTTGGATCTCGAACAAGACTTCTTCTATCGAGTTTTAGTCTTGGAGTACAAGCGTGGTTTGGTATGTTTTCATTAGTTATTGGTTCATTTAGATTTCAACAATTTTTTGATCAGGTCTAGATCTACATTTGATTTGTATTTAGAAATTAGTCGATGTATAGTTATACAAGGTTGTTTTTATATTGGATTTATATTTTGTAAAAGATTTCATAGTAATTTTAGGGTTTTTGTTTTGTAATGATATTATGGAGACGTTTGATCAAGTTTTATAGAAAATTTTAAACTAGAAAAAGGTTCTTTTATATATATATATATATATATATATATATATATATATATATATATATATATATTTTATCGTTGTCAAGTATTAAAGGACTTGGAATAGTATACAAGCAGTTATAATGCATGTTGGCTTTTTGTTGTTTTTAGGGTTAGAGTTTGTAAGTGTAAATAGACTATTATTATAAATTAGTTTATATATACATATATAGGAACGTAGGTCTTAGGAAGTGAACAGAGACAAGGGGCAGAGACAGGCTTTCTGTCTTAGACAAAGTTTCACGTTGCACAATAGGTTGTTGTTTCTTGGCTTTGAGAAATCAACTTCGAGGGAAGTCATCTAGACTTACATAGTTATCATTTTTTATGTGTATTGGATGTGTAGAGCTTTATTTTGGGAGTCATCCCCGTATTATATTATATCGTCTATCTGAAAACAATCGATATTTTGAAATGTATACTAGTAGATTATTATAATTATTTATGATAATTGTTGTTCTAAACATTGACACTAACCGATACACTATGACCACGAGATAGTCGGAAAGGCTGATACATCCCTTGGTGTACTCGTATGTCAAGGTGGGTCCCTACAAAATTATAATAAGATGTTTTGGCGAGCGCTCTTGAGGAGGCTTGACCAGAGGTAAGAAGGTGAAGGATGAGGGTGTGAGTGGTTTGGATAAACTGTGGAGGCCGTCGCCCACTACCCTGTGTAAGGCTAGAGGATGTCATGCTTGTTAGATAATTGATATGTTAAATGAGAATTGATGAGTTATGATTGAACGATTATTGATGCAGAAGGTGAGTATGATGATACTAACTTGAACTGATATACTATTATTAATATTTTTTTTGGTGTAACGGTAAATTCGGAATAAGTTAATATGCACCTCAAAGAGGTGTTACAATCAAGCAAATATCCAAAGGCAACTAAGGAGGATCACGAGGGTCCTCCGAAACAACAAACAACAAGCGTTAAGGACAAGCACGTAGGCCTTCCTAGCATGCTAACAAAACGAAACAAGCATCCAAACAAAACAACGAAACATCAACGTACAAACAAACAATCAAAAACCAAAGCGGAACTAAGTGTCTGGGGGCCGAGAGTGGTTGCGTGCCACACTCCGTGTGACGCGGCCCGAGGGGTCCACGGGCCATTTGGCATGCGCCTTGAGGCCGAAGACAATACAACGCTTCGATGGTGATCTTTTCTTGTTTTCCTTGGCCAACGGTTGACTTCCTTGATCTTGAATCTCGACTTCATTTTCCTCTCTGGACTCATCGATGTTTTTGGAACTAGAACTGCTCACCTCGAAACCTACCCCGCCATTGCTAGATCTACCAACCGAATTATCCTCAAAAGTATCCAAAGATGCAAAATCCGAGCTAGAGGATGGAGATTTCTCATTGTAGGATTTGCCGGTGTTACTTGTTGGAGCCAAACTTTGATCTTCATTACATTGGCTTGGTGTATCATTCTTGGCATTCTTCTTCTTTCCTTTCTTTGACTTCTTGGTGTTGGCCTTTTTAATTGGAGGATCTTGGTTATGGGCGGGGTTATCAAGCAGGGGAGTGGCCTCAGACAAAGGCTGACTTGCCATTAGATTCTTTCCTTTTTCAACCGAAGGAGCATTAGACTTGGCAAGATGATCCATAGGCACGCCGTTGTTGGCCGGCCTTGCAATGTTACAATCAACAAACCTCACAACTTTTCCTTGTTTAATAGCATTGACACCAACATCGGTGCCCTTTTCTTTGAATTTACAATCCTCACTTGCGTGGCCAAAGGTACAAAAATCTTTGGAAAACACCGGCTCATTTTCAATCAAGCAAGACCACTCAACGGAGCTTGCATCATCAAAATCAACCCCGATTTCTCTAGTTATATCTTCGGCAAAATTTATTTCCACTAACACACGAGCATAAGATCCTCTTTTCCTACCATCGGTAACCGGATCCACATATAGTGGTTTGCCAACATAGGACGCCACACGGCCAATCAAGTCACGCGTCCAAAAAATTTGAGAGAGGCCATAAATTCAGACCCAAAGAGGTATAGTGGCATTGTTGCGACGATTGAAGGCAAATTTATCGGGAATTTATTGAATGATTAGAGGCTTACCGTGTATGAAGTACGGACCACCATGAAGAACCTTGTCACAATCAACTTCGGAGTCAAATTGGAAGAAAATCCAGCCTTCCTCAACCCGAAACAGAACATGATGTCATGACTTTTAAACCCATCAATAATGTTCACATATTTTATATAATATAATACTATAGATTGAAGATATTAGTGTAGGAAGTCTAGTAATCATAATTATAAATGGCTAAAATAATTTTTTGAACTTAAATTATTAAGGAAAAAATATCTTCATATAATACGAAGTATCTACTTTGAACCAATAATGATACGAACTTTAAAAATAATCATTAATAATACAAACTATTACCCTATTAACATAAAATAATACGAAGTTGAAAAATAACTTGTAATAATATCAAGTATCTTCTTTAAAAAAATAATAATATGAACTATTACCATGTATTCCTTTTTTAGTAGGCATGAGTTCCCATGAGACTTCCCACTCTTGAGAACTTTCCACTGTTTTGATCAATTCAGAATTTTTCTTTGAAAATTTCTGTTTTTGTAACTCTTGTTCCCAATAGCATGTGACATGTGTGCTTGTCTTTTAGGACAACTTTCAATGTAGTGCCCATAAGCTCGACAATCCCACGTTTTATAGTACTCTCCAAGATAGTATTTTGGGTGAGGTCTCTCGATCCTGTTTCTTTCCATTGTATCTTGATTGTAGACTCTAGACTTGTAATATTCGGAAATATTTTGATATTTTATCCTTTTTTATACTCCTTGATATTCATGTTGGGATTACTTTGCTTGTATGTAATCTTGGCTAAATAATAGTATTTAATATTTTATTTTGAATTTTAGTTAATTATATTTTAAAAAGTTTTTAACAAAAAATTAATTAATGATTATTTCAGTGTAAAGATTATAATATAGAAAATTTGAGGGTGCAAAATACAATTTTTTTAAAATTTTAGCCGACTTTCTGTATATGTGACGACTTTCTTTCAACTTCAATTTATACATGTAAGCGTGGTTTGGTTCGAGAGAATGAATTAAAGACGAAGAAGATTTTGTCGTTTGTTGTTGGATCTCGAAAAAGACTTCTTCTATCGGGTTTTAGTCTTGGAGTACAAGCGTGGTTTGGTATGTTTTCATTAGTTATTGGTTCATTTATATTTCAATAATTTTTTGATCAGATCTAGATGTACAGTTGATTTTGATTTAGAAATTAGTCGATTTATAGTTCTAAAAGGTTGTTTTTATATTGGATTTATATTTTGTAAAAGATTTCATAGTAATTTTAGGGTTTTTGTTTTGTAATGATATTATGGAGACGTTTGATCAAGTTTTATAGAAAAGATTAAACTAGAAAAAGGTTCTTTTATATATATATATATTTTTTATCGTTGTCAAGTATTAAAGGATTTGGAATAGTATACAAGAAGTTATAATACATGTTGGCTTTTTGTTGTTTTTAGGGTTAGAGTTTGTAAGTGTAAAAACACTATTATTATTCATTAGGTTATATATACATATATAGGAACGTAGGTCTTAGGAAGTGAACAAAGACAAGGGGCAGAGACAAGCTTTCTGTCTTAGACAAAGTTTCACGTTGCACAATAGGTTGTTGTTTCTTGGCTTTGAGAAATCGTCTTCGAGGGAAGTCCCCCTACCCCCCTCTAATTCTTTTAAATTAAAAATTTTCGTTGCACAATTATCATGAAAAAAAATGAATAACTCAACATCTGTGTCAAAGATATGACGAATACCCTAATGGAAATAATGTTGCAACAGAACATGATGTCATGACTTTTAAACCCATCAATAATGTTCACATATTTTATATAATATAATACTATAGATTGAAGATATTAGTGTAGGAAGTCTAGTAATCATAATTATCAATGGCTAAAATAATTTTTTGATGTTAAATTATTAAGGAAAAAATATCTTCATGTAATACGAAGCATCTACTTTGAACCAATAATGATACGAACTTTAAAAATAACCATTAATAATACAAACTATTACCCTATTAACATAAAATAATACGAAGTTGAAAAATAACTTGTAATAATATTAAGTATCTGCTTTAAAACAATAATAATATGAACTATTACCATGTATCCCTTTTTTAGTAGGCATGAGTTCCCATGAGACTTCCCACTCTTGAGAACTTTCCACTGTTTTGATCGATTCAGAATTTTTCTTTGAAAATTTCTGTTTTTGTAACTCTTGTTCCCAATAGCATGTGACTTGTGTGCTTGTCTTTTAGGATAACTTTCAATGTAGTGCCCATAAGCTCGACAATCCCACGTTTTATAGTACTCTCCAAGATAGTACTTTAGGTGAGGTCTCTCGATCCTGTTTCTTTCCATTGTATCTTGATTGTAGACTCTAGACTTGTAATATTCGGAAATATTTTGATATTTTATTCTTTTTTTATGCTCCTTAATATTCATGTTGGGATTACTTTGCTTGTATGTAATCTTGGCTAAATAATAGTATTTAATATTTTATTTTGAATTTTAGTTAATTATATTTTAAAAAGTTTTTAACAAAAAATTAATTAATGATTATTTCAATGTAAAGATTACAGTAAAGAAAATTTGAGGGTGCAAACAATTTTTTTAAAATTTTAGCCGACTTTCTGTATATGTGCCGACTTTCTTTCAACTTCAATTTATACATGTAAGCGTGGTTTGGTTCGAGAGAATGAATTAAAGACGAAGAAGTTCTGTCGTTTGTTGTTGGATCTCGAACAAGACTTCTTCTATCGGGTTTTAGTCTTGGAGTACAAGCGTGGTTTGGTATGTTTTCATTAGTTATTGGTTCATTTAGATTTCAATAATTTTTTGATCAGATCTAGATCTACATTTGATTTTGATTTAGAAATTAGTCGATTTATAGTTATAAAAGGTTGTTTTTATATTGGATTTATATTTTGTAAAAGATTTCATAGTAATTTTAGGGTTTTTGTTTTGTAATGATATTATGGAGACGTTTGATCAAGTTTTATAGAAAAGTTTAAACTAGAAAAAGTTTCTTTTATATATATATATATATATATATATATATATATATATATATATTTTATCGTTGTCAAGTATTAAAGGATTTGGAATAGTATACAAGCAGTTATAATGCATGTTGGCTTTTTGTTGTTTTTAGGGTTAGAGTTTGTAAGTGTAAATAGATTATTATTATTAATTAGTTTATATATACATATATAAGAACGTAGGTCTTAGGAAGTGAACAGAGACAAGGGGCAGAGACAGGCTTTCTGTCTTAGACAAATTTTCACGTTGCACAATAGGTTGTTGTTTCTTGGCTTTGAGAAATCAACTTCGAGGGAAGTCATCTAGACTTACATAGTTATCATTTTTTATGTGTATTGGATGTGTAGAGCTTTATTTTGGGAGTCATCCCCGTATTATATTATATCGTCTATTTGAAAACAATCGATATTTTGAAATGTATACTAGTAGATTATTATAATTATTTATGATAATTGTTGTTCTAAACATTGACACTAACCGATACACTATGACCACGAGATAGTCGGAAAGGCGGAGACATCCCTTGGTGTACTCGTATGTCAAGGTGGATCCCTACAAAATTATAATAAGATGTTTTGGCGAGCGCTCTTGAGGAGGCTTGACCAGAGGTAAGAAGGTGAAGGATGAGGGTGTGAGTGGTTTGGATAAACTGTGGAGGCCGTCGCCCACTACCCTGTGTAAGGCTAGAGGATGTCATGCTTGTTAGATAATTGATATGTTAAATGAGAATTGATGAGTTATGATTGAACGATTATTGATGCAGAAGGTGAGTATGATGATACTAACTTGAACTGATATACTATTATTAATATTTTTTTTAGTGTAACGGTAAATTCGGAATAAGTTAATATGCACCTCAAAGAGGTGTTACAATCAAGCAAATATCCAAAGGCAACTAAGGAGGATCACGAGGGTCCTCCGAAACAACAAACAACAAGCGTTAAGGACAAGCACGTAGGCCTTCCTAGCACGCTAACAAAACGAAACAAGCATCCAAACAAAACAACGAAACATCAACATACAAACAAACAATCAAAAACCAAAGCGGAACTAAGTGTCTAGGGGCCGAGAGTGGCTGCGTGCCACACTCTGTGTGACGCGGCCCGAGGGGTCCACGGGCCATTTGGCATGCGCCTTGAGGCCGAAGACAATACAACGCTTCGATGGTGATCTTTTCTTGTTTTCCTTGGCCAACGGTTGACTTCCTTGATCTTGAATCTCGACTTCATTTTCCTCTCTGGACTCATCGATGTTTTTGGAACTAGAACTGCTCACCTCGAAACCTACCCCGCCATTGCTAGATCTACCAACCGAATTATCCTCAAAAGTATCCAAAGATGCAAAATCCGAGCTAGAGGATGGAGATTTATCATTGTAGGATTTGCCGGTGTTACTTGTTGGAGCCAAACTTTGATCTTCATTACATTGGCTTGGTGTATCATTCTTGGCATTCTTCTTCTTTCCTTTCTTTGACTTCTTGGTGTTGGCCTTTTCAATTGGAGGATCTTGGTTATGGGCGGGGTTATCAAGCAGGGGAGTGGCCTCAGACAAAGGCTGACTTGCCATTAGATTCTTTCCTTTTTCAACCGAAGGAGCATTAGACTTGGCAAGATGATCCATAGGCACGCCGTTGTTGGCCGGCCTTGCAATGTTACAATCAACAAACCTCACAACTTTTCCTTGTTTAATAGCATTGACACCAACATCGGTGTCCTTTTCTTTGAATTTACAATCCTCACTTGCGTGGCCAAAGGTACAAAAATCTTTGGAAAACACCGGCTCATTTTCAATCAAGCAAGACCACTCAACGGAGCTTGCATCATCAAAATCAACCCCGATTTCTCTAGTTATATCTTCGGCAAAATTTATTTCCACTAACACACGAGCATAAGATCCTCTTTTCCTACCATCGGTAACCGGATCCACATATAGTGGTTTGCCAACATAGGAGGCCACACGGCCCATCAAGTCATGCGTCCAAAAAATTTGAGAGAGGCCATAAATTCAGACCCAAAGAGGTATAGTGGCATTGTTGCGACGATTGAAGGCAAATTTTTCGGGAATTTATTGAATGATTAGAGGCTTACCGTGCATGAAGTACGGACCACCATGAAGAACCTTGTCACCATCAACTTCGGAGTCAAATTGGAAGAAAATCCAGCCTTCCTCAACCCGAAAGCGAGCCTTGACACCCCATGATTGAGCTAATTCCTTGATCAAAAAATTGCCCGAGAAGAAGCCGACTTTTTATCCAAGCAAGGACCATCAGCAAACATCTTTCTTCAAGAGGCCTTCGGAAACTTTGATGGATACTCGGGAAGAAGTCGGAGGTGTGAAATTTAGTTTACCTCCCAAGCCCGAGTTCATGAACACCCTCTTCGATCGGTTGAGCCAAGCGTTCGGACGCGTCGTATCGACACCGAACTGAGCACTAGGATTGGGGTTCTTAGCGGCGTTGGCATAGGATTCGGCATTGGATCTCTGGTTCTTTAGCCCGGGTGGCGCAATCTGATTGGAAAAGATGCTCGCAACACTCGTGCCAATGTGCCAAGCCGAGGCTTCGTTCATCATGGCAGATCAAAGACCAAAATTAGACGCCATTGCTGGCAAGGGGGATCCTGGGGCACTCGTGCTAACTTCCGAGGAGTCATCACATTAACCGTGCCAGGGCTAGATCCAAAGACCGCAACATTCGGGGATTGGGAGAGCCCAGTCTCGATCACATTCAGCGTGCCAAGCGAGGTCCGGGTTCAGACGCGAACGTAGGGACGGAGGAACCTGGCGCGGTGCCAACAGCAACGACGTTTAAGTTTCCTGTCTTGGGACTCTGCGCAGCAGGCAAGCCAACAGAGGCGTGCACAGGCAACAACAAAAGTTGCGACTCTTTAGCTTCGGCTTTGTCGGCCATGCCAAGATCATGCGCAGACATGAGCGGCGACGTTTCAACTTCCGCGATGGCCACAGTGCCATTTTTGGTACGCCGTTTCTAGTCTTTAGCGATAGGGTTGGGCACGCTCGTACGAGCCGCTGCCAGCGAAGGAGACAAGCCAACGATGGAGTTCCGTTGAGACGATGGAGACGAGCGAGGACTCGTAGCTCCGGAAACTCAATGTCTTCAAGATCATCATCCGAGAGCTCGTCTCTGCCATGGATAACAAACTCCCCATTTTCATCTCCCATGAAGTTGTCTTCGAAGTGCTTGGCAAGGGAGAAATCGAGAATATCGCCAATGGTGGACTTGGAGGGAGTCGTCACTGCCAAAGTCGGGGCCTTCTTAAAGGCCTTATTCTTCTCCTTTTTCTTCAAGTGCTCAGCCATGGTAGCTTCCATGAAGGCATCCAAATCCAGGAAAGGATCATGGATCTTGGGGTCATCGAATTTTTCGGATTTGAGGGATGGGGAAACCGAGTTTCTTTTCTTCTTACCCATGGTTGCTAGACGCAAGCCACGAGCACCAAGTAGACAAGACGACTCAGGTCGGGTGTTTAAGCATGGAAAGGAGGAGGACGGTGAAAAGAGAACGGTTGGGACGGGAACGGTAAGGTGCGACGCAAAACTAGGTTTTTGTGAGGAGGATAAGTTGAAACGTTTCACGACCCGAACTCAGGGAGAGCACCGGTTGGACAGCTCCGGTTCGGTGGTGGCGCGAGAGGCTACCACCATGAACGCGTGGGCGTGGCCTCATGAGGAGACACACGCCGGAGCAAAGCCGGAGGAGATGAGGAAGGAAGCCGGAAATCGCCCTTGAGTCGCCAAGAAAAAGAGAGCGTTTTTATTGAGAGCTCTACTGAGAGCTCTTTTATACTATTATTAATACTAATATTATGTGTTGTATGGTATTAAATGCTATTATGTGCGCCTCATGATTATCGATATTGTGTTGCGTTTGTTTGTTTTTGTGAATATACTATATGTGAACTATTCTATTACTATTTGTATTGTGTAATTTAATAAATTAATTTTTCTACTACATATTGTGTTTACCATTTGGTGCATGTTAGAATTGCTAACTAACCCTTCGGGGACTTGTTTTTTTAGTTTCAGGTAAGCACAAGAAATCCATGATAGAACCTTGGCAAAATGATGGTATGAGTCGTTGAAGGTTGTGTCATTAGGATTGCGTTCAGTTGGGTGAAATTATGATTACTTATTTCGTACAATGTTTGGTTTTGTTAAGGAAAGGATATTATGATGTCAATAATGTGCACACAAGTGGTGGTGTAGTTTATGTCGATTGGGGAATTCATGCATGTTTTCCATATATAGGTTTATAAATACAGGTTGGATGTTTTCTTTGTATTTTCTCGTCGTGCCCGAGTTATAAGATCCAAGTGAACTCGTTGTCAGGTTAGCTCAGGTGGACCCATGTGTGGTCTACTACCGAGTACGTGCCCCGGTGTAATGTCAGGGTGTTACAAGACCCATTTCCCTTGGCCATCATAAGGTACATTTTGTGGCTAGTGTTTCCAGTGTAGTACTCAGTGTTCCCATTTTCCCTACTTTCAATAACACGAATTCTCTATTCTAATTGAGCATTCTTAAGCTTTTGGCTTTGAAGCTCAAGATCCCACATTCATTTCTTTCCTCTTTTGTGAGAAGGGAGGACCCATCCTTTGACGATCCTTCCCCATACCCTATTCCATGCCTAGCTAGGACAAATTTGGTTATAGAAATGGTTTCTTTGGTGGTTTGGGGGGGGATTCTCTAGACACTTCTGACTTTCACTTAGTGTTTTAATAATCTCATCTTTCTCACTCTCAATACTATTGAGCTAATCTCATAAGGTGGCGATCTCATTGAAAAAGAACTGCAGTTTGTCTATAAGTTTTACACATTGGGAACAAGGTTCCATTCCTAGTTGTTCTGCTAAGACATGTTCAGTTTGATCTAGCTTCCTTTGAGTCTTTATATTGTCGATTAGAAGTTTGGTCAATAGTTTAAGCAGCTCAGATTTTTCATATTGAAAAAGAGAGCTATGAAGAGTTTCAAGATTTACCTCATTGGATTGCTACTAGTGGTCTCCCATATGGCCATAACGCAAGTTTTTGGGGTTGACCAAGCTTCTGGTTACTCATCATCGGAGTCACTCTAGGTTTCTACGTATGCCTTGCTTTTGAATCTGTCGAGTCTTAGTTCCCCAGTTCTCTGAGGATAGTTTTTGGCGAGGTGTCCCTTCTTGTAGAATTTGTAGCATGTGGCATTAACAAGGTCTTTCTCTCTGTCCTGATACTTGTTGTTGACCTCGTAGTTCCTCCTTTCTCTATTGAAATTCCTTTTGAACTTCTCTTTCTTGTAGAAGTTCCTAAGAGCCTTTGTGATGAGTACAAGTTCCTCTTCCTCATCTTCCTCCGATTCTTCACACTGTTCCTGAACGAATTTGAGGACCTTCTCCAGTTTGAGAGTTATGCCTCTTGTTTCCATATCTTGTTGCTTATCTTTTTTCTTTCTCTTCTCATGACCAATGAGCTTACCAAACACTTAGTGAAGCATCAAGTTTCTGTTCTCAAAATTCTCCTTGAATATGGTTCGTTCATATGCCCACTCAAATGTCAGCCCATTGACCAACTGTTGCACCTTCATTTTATCAGAGATCTCTTGCTTGGTGATTCATAGGGCAGCCAACTTTGAGCAGAGGGACTTGAAATGCGATTGATAGCTATAAATCGACTCACCCATGGTCATTTTGAAGTTGAAGAACTCTCTTCTAGCATTCATTTGGTGATTTCCCTTAGATCGGAACTTCCAACGTGCATTTGCTGAATGGCTTCCCACATTTCCTTTGATGTTTCCAAGCTAGCAACTCTATCACTATCTTGCTCGCACATTGCATTGTTGAGGTACATCTTGGCCTTGTAGTTACCCTCCATGAATTTCCATTCGGTGGGACCCCATTTGTACAAGTCGTTCCAAATATTTGCGATGACCTCGAAGTTCCCATGCTCCACTAGGCTTGGTAGTCATGACTCCTCATCTAGTCTCTCATCTTGAGTTGCTAGTTCTCGAATCCTCGAACGATGAGTCTGGGAGGTTTGTTGTTCCCAAGTCCGATATTCGTGAGTCCATGAGACATCTTTCCTAGTACCTGCAAAGACTAACCAAGATCTAGAGCACCTTCTCTGATACCAACTGTTAGATCATAGGTTAGTCGAAATCAATTATGAGAACTATATCGAATAGTTCACACACGCAGCAGAATAAACAAGTATGCAGGTAAGAAAAACGCTAGAGACAACTCCCTTATAGAGGAACCCTACAACGATCAACTACTGTGTGAGTAAACCTCTACCTCCCCTCGGAGGATTTTCGAATGAGTTTCCTTTTCTTTATTGCTTAGTTTACTTCAAGTTACAAGGCATAATATAAACTTATCTGTTCCTACTAGGACTCTCTCCCTAGGCAACACTAATGTACTATCTCGACCCTAACTCAGTGAACGCTCACAATCAAAGACAAAGCGAAGCTCAAACCTCTCTCTCTCTTCTTCTGTCTCTTCTCTTGAGTTCCCTTAGACCTAGGAACTCGCTCTTTCTCCTACACCGTCGTCAAGATTAGCTCGCCATCGAGGACTTTTCACCAGCTTGATGGGTCACACTCAAGCACCTCTTTTGCTTTTCTTTCTCTGAGTTTAGAGTTTATGATTTGGAAAAAGTTAGCAGCAAGGTGACTATTGAAGAGTTTAAATAAGCGTGATGAGAAACCCTTATCCACTAGAGGTATTTCTCCTAAATTCCCTTTTTTCCCTGCTTTCCAAGTATTATTCCTTAAGTTCACATATGAATCTGATTTGAATTTGAAATGTCAACTCTTGAATCAATCTGAACCGTTGGATGGTCGTCTTCTTTCTGCTGTGACTCTGAAGGTCTGAGACGCCCTATTGTCCAGAACAGACATGATCCCTAAAAATGTGTTGAGATGTCGCTTTCAAGCATGCGCCAGTTTCCATCCAAAGGGAACTAGCGAGTTCTCGGTGCCCTTCTCCTGGAAACTCTTCTTGACTTCTCAGGGATTCATGTTCATCTTATCCAGTTCCCATCATGTGGGAACTCTATTCTCTTCTGAGGTTGGTCTTCTTCTTTTTCGTCATTGCGTTAGTTCCCATGATATGGGAACTTTTTAATCTGTGCTTTGCTTTGCGACGTGTAAACTGTTATGCTGAAATACTTTATAATTGACATTAGTTCCCACAGTGTTTGTCATTATCAAAATTGAGGATGTTGTTCCGATGTTAATGAATGTGAGTTCCTAACACCGAATCAACTGTGCTTCTTGCAATGGAGGTGGAAGAAGAAGATTGGTGAAGAGGAGAGGTTGGAAGAATGGACCTTAGTGGTCATTGTAAGAGGTGGAAGCAAGGTGATTGAACATACATCAAATTAGTCTGCCATTGCTATTTCTCCTAACAAGAAGGAAAATTTGAAAATAAGAGGATTTAAAATCCTAAGTTTGTTGAAAATTTACCATGGCATTGATGATCCTTCCCCGTACCCTATCATATGCTTAGCTGGAGCAAACTTGGTTGTAGGGATGGTTTCTTTAGTAGTTTATGGAAGGGAACTTTCTAGACACTTTTGATTTTCACTCAGTTTTTTAAGGATCTTGTCCTTTTCACTCTCAATGATATTGAGCTGCACACATTGGGAACAAGGCTCCATTCCCAGTGGTGTGTTTTCATTGAACGAGCACTGCAATTTTTCGAGAAGCTGCACACATTGGGAACAAGGCTCCATTCCCAGTTGTTCGACTAAAACATGTTCTGAAGATGAGGTATTTTCAGTGGTCGTTATACCTATCAAAGAATCGTAACTTAACTAAACATAGTAGAATGGTAAGTAAGGGTCGATCCCACAAAGACTCGTGTAAAAGTGTTTAACTTGAGTGCCAAGTAACTAATACGGGGGGTTTTGTGAATGATTATCTAGACTAAGATGCAAACTAAAAAGTAAATATGAATGCAAAGTTGATTGTGTTAAACAAGTATGAAGAAAGCGTGTTCAACTTATGAAATCCATCATAGATATGCTTATTGAACATTGCTTCTCAATTCACTTGAATAAACTATTGTGCATTATTATCCAAAACTTTATATTTAGTTGAAAGAGCTAACATTTTGAACAACCATAATCATTTAATAAACTAAAACAATGTATAGATTCAATTAAACAACAACTTTAAGTTCAAATTATTGATAGAAATAAATACTCGATGCAAACAGCTAATCAAGTTATCTTTGGTTTATTCCCTTTTACAACTGAAAAGCCCGAATGGGTCCAAACAATTATAGTAATACTTTATTTAAACAATCTCGAACAGGACTTAATCAGATTAGCTGTCAATTAATCTACACTAGTACAAATATTGTTATATGCAACGAAAAATTTATGGCGTTTTTAAGTAGCGCAATTATTCAATTGACTCGCATGGCGCTTTTATGGAATATGCGCCAAGAAATAATTGATCTTTTTTTCTTAAATTAAAATTAAAAATTGATGGCTCTTTTCTAAAATAGCGCTATGAATATTTGTACAAGGATGGCGCTTTCTCTAAAAAAGCGCCTTAATTTTGATTTCAATTTTTTTAAAAGAAAATATTTATTATCTTATCTTCTCCCAGCCCTAGCAGCCGTCGAGCCACAAATCACCCTCTTCCTTTTCCTCTATCCCTCACCATGTCTTTGTTCTTCTCCTCGTTCCCGTTTCGCCTCTTTCCACCATCCCGTCAAGGACTCGTTGTCGGTGGCGGCGGAGAAGATGCTTGAAGGACGGAGCAAGTTCGAGGTTACTGCCATGGCTAGGAAGACCGGTCCGATTACTGGTTCCGACTATGGCTTCAGTTCGAGGTTGCTGCCATGGCATCAAATCCGGCTATGGGATGATGCTCGGCCTCCTCAAGGGCTACGTCAGCCTGAGTGGCGCCGTTTTCACCCAGCTCTACCACACCATCTACGACGACGACGCCAAATCCCTCATCCTACTCACCGCCTGGCTCCCGACGCTCCTCTCCGTTCTCTTCATCGGCAACATGCAGATCATGGAAGCTTCTAGACACTGAGGGAGTTTACTGTATTCTACCACACCCTTTACATTTCAATCGCGCTTACCTTGACGGCCATGGGGCTCACGATTGTTCAAAGAACCGTCAACTTCTCCCACCTCACCTATGTCAGGAGCGTCGTCGTAGTCTGCTTTTGGATGTTCCTGCCGCTTATAATCGCCATCAGGGAGGAGCACTAACACTAATTTGGTTGTAATTGTGAAAGAGGAACTACCGAAAAAACCCGCAGTGGAGAAAGAGGATCAATATGAGACAAACCAGGTTTGCCTTGCTTTTGTCAATCTATTTGCATTGAATTGTGTCTTGTTAAATTGGTGTTTTCAGGAATAGAATGGTATACTTTGTATTCTCTCTGGTTAAATTGTTCAGATGCCTACAAGTTCTGCTATTGCAGTATACTCTACAGAGATTGTGAAGGAAATGGTGAGGAAACCCTAAGGTTGAATTATTCTATCCAATCACTGAATTCAGTTTACTTTCATTCCTTACTGTTCTTGCAGGTGAAGGTAGTCGGAGGACTCGGAGCCTGACGCGCGTGTGGGGCAACACCAGAAGCTAATTAAGGTATACTTTCATTCCTTTAGTCTACTTTCATTCCTTACTGAATCTCGACACCTTAGCTTTCAATTGGATTTTTTTTTCTTCAATGGGATTTTGAGACGATAGAATGGTTAGATACCTTTGGAGATTCTAAGTATATGCTCTTGTAAGAACAAATTGAGACTATTTTCAAGTTTTTTTTTCCCGCTACATGATGGAAAATCCCTTTGAGAGCATGTGCTCATTGGATATCTTGTAGTTTATTCAAATTTGTTCTTGGAATTGATTGAGAATGAGATGTTTGTAGCTGGATGGAAACTTGATTTGCGTATTTCGCGATAAATGTTTTGTTAAGATCACCATTGAAATAAGCCAATCAATCTCTGAATTTAGCTTGCCTCTCATAGAAGTGGGATAAATTTTTTGGGAAACATTGAAGTATGTAAAATTTGGAATGTAGTCCATTGCTTTTGTTTCTTTTCTGGATTACATGGGTGTATTTCAGTGGTTGTTCTGTTCTTATCTCACTCTGGTTATCCATCTTGCATTCAGGAGAAGAAGGAAAGTAAAGATCTTCAAGACAGTTCAACTCTTATTGAGCTGAAGAAATATGAACCAAATGAGGGGAAATCCTCTAGTAAAAAGAATGAATTGGTGCAGGTGAGGGGTAAATTGAATTTGCATTGGTGGTTATGTTCTTAGGAATTAGAATAGTAGTTTTTGTGTAAATCCCAAATTTGATGGAGCATTAGTTGCAAAATTCAACAATTGAATGTCTCCCCTTCTACTTAGAGATGCTAAGTGTATTGTCTAACATAAATTTGCTTGTCCAATTGCTATCTTATTCTGGTTTAGTGTGTAGAAGTTAAGCTTAAGAGCAAAAGAACACAACATAAGGTGAAAATAGTTTTATTCTTTCTTCATGTAATTAATAGTTTTCTGTTCTTTTGCTTGTTGTTTTCCGGTGGAATGATGTTGTGTTCAACAATCAGCCACGAGGCGCGAGCAAGGCACCTAAGCGGTTTGTCAATGACACAGTCAGGAATGACTTCCACTGTAAGTTCCTACACAAGTATATGAAGCAGTTTTGTTTCTGGTGGCTAAAATGTAATTGTTTTTTTTTTCTACATCCATTTGTTGATTACATAGACCAAAAATTTGGAGGGGATACATGTAGATTTTACTGAATTATGTATTGATAATTTGCTTATATATATGGAATTGAATTTTATGAATGCAATTGTACAAGTTATTTTATGAAAATTTATTACAGTACCATTTGTTTGGCTTTATTGGATGTAGGCTAAAATCTGGAATTTTTTTTTAAAGAAAAACAATTATGGCGCTTTTTTCCTAAAAAGCGCCATAAATGAAAGCCTTATTATGGCGCTTTTTATGAAAAAAGAGCCATCCGTTTCTGCTATTTTTTTTAAAAAAAAATACCAAAACATGGCGCTTTTTTTTAAAAAAGCGCCATCCATATCCATTCTTATGACGCTTTTTAAAAAACCGCCTTCCGCTTCTTTTAGTGCACTGACGAGCACTTTGACGTCGCTATAAAAGCACTGCCAAAGAAAATTCCTAACTTCCTAACCTAAGTATAGTGGAAGCAAGGGTCGAACCCACAAGGACTCAGATTATTCGTATTTATATAATATTACTAAGCAGAAGGGGGGTTTTATGGTTGAAAGCTAAAATTTAAGAAATTAAACTAATTAAAGCTAAGCAAGTAAGATAAGTTGAGATTCGAATATGGAGAAAAGCGTCCAACTAGTTTCGTATCCATTGCATACATGAGTTTTGATCATCGATTATCCTTATTTCAATTTCCCTTGACTAATCTATTGTGAATTTATGAATTCAAGCTTATTGTGGTTGTTAATATACACCGTCTTTAACAACCTTTTAATCAATTAACCTAGAAAACCTTCTATGTCAAGTTGATCATGCAATTAAGTTCAAAGCATTCAATAGAAACAATATTCATGAATTCCACCGTCTATTCATGAAGTCTTGCGATTAAATTCTCCGCCTTTGATTAACCTTAATATACACAATCTTTAAGTTTAATCAAAGGATTCATCCTTGAATAATCAAATTCTACCGTCTATTTAATTATTCTAGTTGTAATTCAACCTAGAAGTAAAATAGTTGATCAAGCTATTATAATCCTAAGTGAATTAAATCAATTAAGCATGGAGAGATTCAATCTAGTCAAGGCAAACTAAAATAACTCAAATCTCACAAACGATCATGCACACAACTTCAACTAACTAGTTGGACATGAGAAATTTAGCTAGAAATCAACATTAAAGAGAAATCAAACTTACAAAAGTCCAATTGATCTTCAATTGCAAAAGCTAGGGTTTGTCTCCCACAAATCTCCAAATTGCATAAAACTCCAAAAGATAGCATAATATCTAAAAATAAATCTAAGGAAAGTATTTATATCAAGCTAAAAATATCTCAAAGATCCAAAAATATCCAAATAAACACTTATAAAGTCGGCCCATAAGATCTCGCGGAAGCCCAAATCCACGCCGCACCGACACCGCTGAGCGCGGTTTTTGACGTCCCAGAGCGCGGTCGTGCTCTGCCGGAGTTGCCCGCGCTGACGCCGCAGCAACTTCCTCCACTCGGCGCGGTCTTGACTTTGGCTCCGCGGTTTGGTCCCTGCATTTATGTCTTGTAGCTCTTGCCTCGGGTCTTCACTTCCAATGCTTCCTACACGTCCCGAGACCCGTCCTAAGCTTTCCATCTACCGTCTTCCACCATCCGACCTGCAATTACGCACAAAGACGCGTAGATTCCGAACTAAACGAAAGTAAAACATAATCTAAACATAGAATGAAATCCTAGCTAAAAATGCATAAAACGAGAATAAAAACATGCTTTAACAACTACATCTATATGCTCTATCAAATTCCCCCATGCTTGAACCTTGCTTGTCCTCAAGCAAGACATAGAAATCAATCACACCACAAACAAGCAAGTCATGACTTAATTCATTTTCAAGAAGCACAAACTTAACCATGAAATCTTTGCATACATATATCGAAAGTTTCAAACCAAACTATTAATCCATTCCAACCCTCACCAAGGTATATGTGTTTGCACTCAACGCTCAAGTGTTTAAAGGTATGTGTTTTCGCTCAAAAATCATCTTTGAATGCCAACTACAATATGCTTGCATCAGTGCACTAAATCTCCACCACGGATGTCCAAATGCACAACATAAATCATGAGGTATTTTTCAAGGTTGTAATGGGGCCAAGGTATAGACAAGTAGTAAGAGATAGTTATATGGCCATGTGGTGCTAAATCCGGGAACTAGAATCAACTAAAACCCAAATTACATCAACACTCACTCTCAACAACTTCCCAACTTGTACTTCCCTTTCTTCCATTACTTACTTTTAAGCACTTCTTTCTTTTGCTCAACTTTTGATTTTTTTTTCTTTCCACAAACCCATTTGAGATTTGTTCTTTCTTTTTCATTCGTCTCTCACAAGAATACTTTGCAATTTTACACATACAACTCATCTCAATTCAACCTTTCAAACCAACTTTACTTAGAGATTTTTCACTAAACCCTCTCAACATGCTTAAACTTTTCAACACTTTCCATTTTGGACATTCCCTTCTATTACACCTTTTCAAATTGACTCACAAACCCCAAAGTACAACAATTAACCCACAAAATTCCCCTAGTCAAATCCTAATTCCCGGATGAGGGTCAAGCTTATTCGGCTAGGATTAATTTTTGTGGAGCTAATAAACAAGGCCAAGGCTCAAAAACAATGGGGCTACAAAAACAAAGGTATAATGTAGGGTGGATAAGGATATAAATGAGCTAAAGAAAATTTGCCTCAATCACTTTTATATCATGCATTCAAATCATATAATGTGGCCTCGAAAAAGAATCTAAACGCAAGTTCTAGAGTTAAAACAATCAAAGTGATACACTCAAGAATATCATGCAAAATTGGCATGTAAAGGCTCAAAAGAAATCTCACAAGGCTAATTTTTGGTTAGAACTTCATAACTAGCTCAAGTTTTCAGTTTCATGCATACTCCTTCATAATTAAGCAATTCTTGTTTAGAACTTCCATCATAAACTTAACAAGTTATGGGATATAAAATCATGCTCACTCTTCAAACAAGTGGTTCCAAGGGGACAAATGAATCCTAAATGCAAACAAAACACATATTTTTTTTCAAATTTTCAAAAATTTTCAAATTTTTTAGTGGATTTTTCAAACTTTCAATCAATGCATACAAATAAAAATAAACATGCACATGCAACTATATGATCTAACTAAACCAAGTTCTCATGCCAAAATAAATAATCCCCTTCCCCCATGCTTAAACGTTACTTTGTCCCAAAGTAATAAAAACATAAGAGTAAAAGAAAACTGACCTTATCACAAGAACTTGTCAAACTCGGGAATCTACTCTGATGGTGGTGGTGGGTACCCCGGGTATGGCCACTTAGGAGCTGGATATCCAGGATACGGCTGATAAGCATACGGCTGATAGCCCTACTCAGGCGTGTAGCTGTCCATCCTCTGATGCAAGTACCGGGTCTGCTCATCAACATAATCAAAACGGCTCATAGCATAACCCCAGAAATGGTTGAAATCAGCCGCCATGCCATCCATACGAGTGTGCAAGCCACTCACTTGTGTACACAATCCACCCATCAATTCCACCAAATGATTGTATTGAGTGGTAGACATGTTACCACCTAAGCCTTGTTGCTCAAACTCTTGAATTGGTGGCGCTTCATTGTGCTCATCATCATCTTCATCATTCTCCCCATCATCATCTTCAGCTGCAATATCCTCAGGAGCAGCTTCAAACTCCTCATCTTCGTCCTCCTCATCAACATCCATAGAAGCGCTCGCTTCCTCATCCTGACCCCTTGCTTTCTTCCTTCTCTTTGTCCCTCCAATCACTTATGAAACCGGTAAATCACCATCTTGAGGATGAATGATCCATGTGTTAGCATTTTGCAAACCAACCTCTATCTTCACCCTCTCTGGATTAGGCAACTTCATAGTAAAAGAGCTATTGCCTAGCACCCAATAGTACCGATTGTTCTTCACATATAACACCTTCATCTTGTTGTAGAAATGCAAGTTCATCGGAAGAGGATCAATCCTACCCACACACTACTCCAAATCAATTCCAAAGTGTTGGGCAAACATGGTGATGATACCACCCACAGCGATCCGACCGGTATTTCTCTTAATCATGAGCTCCATGTTGTGCATCATAGCGGCACCGAAGTCTACCTGTTGCCCTTCCAGAATACCTCGAAGGAAAAAAATATCCTTCCTAGGGAAATTATTCTCACCCTCTCCTCTGCCTGTAATAGAGTGAGCAAAGAACCTCTGAAGAATTCGGATTATTGGATGAGAAATTCCAGACGCCTTGGTTCTAGAAGGCAAGTACTCATCAGTCCCAGAAAGGAGAGCCCACTTTTCATCATCCATAAAAGTGGAGCGGTTTTCCTATCTATCAACATGCATATGGTATTGGGTAAATCTGAACAGCTTGTTGATATCATTAAGAGTCATGCTTCTCATCACCCCACCTAGCTGAAAATTGCACCGCCCTTCATTAGCAAATCTCCCCTCTAAGATATGAGCCTCCAATGTGCTCAAGAACTCCAACACGAGGCTTCTGTACACTGGCAATCTCATGCTCAACACAGTCAAATTGTGATTAAACTCTATCTCCCTCAATTGACTAGCCAAACCAAACTCCTCCAACAAATCCCAGTCAATATATCTCGGAGCTTGGATTTCACGCTCTTTCAATTGCTCAAACCGGTCTAGATGCCTCATGTCCCGGAATTGAAGACCATAAGTTGCCGGTGTAATCACATTTCTTGATGAAGAGGCTCTAGGTGTAGCTCGGGATCGAGAGGAAGAGGGTGCAACATTTTGAGCTCTAGTTGATGTTGCTCGGGTTGCTCTAGTTGCTCTTGGAGGACGACTAGGTCCCGATGAGGATGCATTGGCGTTTACCTTGGTACGACCCATGATGATATTACCTACACAACAATCAAAAACACCAAAAAGAAGCACAATTCGATTGCCCCGACAAGAGCAATCCCCTACTAACCTAGATTAATTAGCATGAAAATTTATTAATTTCAAAATTATGGATTTTTCAAGTTCTAGACATGAAACTAACTCATAAACATGCTAATATTGTTGAATCTAGACTCAAATTGAAGAAATTTGGCCTAAAAATCCCTAAAATTGAGGTTTTTATGCAAAACCTAACTTAGTAAATTTTTAGGTTGAGATCTTCAATTTGGGGATGAAATTTGAAGAGAAAAGTTAGAAATCTTACTTGTTTGATGACTAGGAGTGCAAATCCGAGCTTGATTTGGAGTTTTGATCTTCAATGGATCTTGAATGAGGAGCTTCAATGGAGGAGTTTCAATGGGGCTGCGTGGGTTTTAGGAGGAAGAAGAAGAATGTGGCAAAAAATACGAGGGATTTCGGATTTAATGCGCCGAACCCGGCCTCAGCGCGGTTTGGAACCCTTGAGAGCGCGGTCGCGCTCTCCCGGGTTTTGCCCGCGTTGAGGCCGCAGTGTGTTGGCCCTTCGGGGCGCGGTTTCAGCGTGGGAGCGCGGGGGCGCCCTGGTTGGTTCAACCCGCATCCTGGCCGCAGGATCTCGGCCTCGATTTGCTCATCCCCGGGTTATGAATGTAAGGCCGTCTTGACCTCCTCATACCGCGTGTCCCTGTTTTCCGACTTTACCTATAACTAAGAAAAACAAAAACAAACAGAAAACCACACAAAAACAAACCAAAAACACAACTAAATCTAGAAAATAAAATTTTTAAAAAAAAATCAAATTTTTACCTGGAAAAAGTTTGAGTCTAGATTGATATAGCAAAACTTTATCACCTACCCGAAAACTTTTGCTCCATATTTTCTTGTCATGCAAAGCTTTGGTCTTCTCCTTGTATATGGCCGCGTTGTCATAAGCTTCTAACCGTAATTCCTCAAGCTCTTGCAACTGAAGCTTCCTCAACTCACCGGCTTCATCCATCTGCAGACTACAGTTCTTCACAGCCCAATAAGCTCGGTGTTGGATCTCCACCGGAAGATGACAAGCTTTACCAAAAACCAACCGAAAAGGCGACATTCCAATCGGTGTTTTGTAAGCCGTCCTATACGCCCATAAAGCATCGTCTAAGCGAGTACTCCAATCCTTCCGGTTTGGCTACACCGTCTTCTCAAGGATGGCTTTGATCTCTCTGTTTGATACCTCAGCTTGGCCATTCGTTTGTGGGTGGTAGGCCGTAGAAATCCTATGTGTGACATGATATTTCTTCAAGAGCGCACTGACCGTTCGGTTGCAAAAATGGGACCCCTTGTCACTAATTAAAGCTCTAGGAATCCCAAATCTTGAGAATATATTCGCCTTCAAGAAATCTGCCACAACTCGGGAATCATCAGTCCTGGTGGCCTTCGCTTCCACCCATTTGGAAACGTAGTCCACCGCTAATAAAATATAAATATTCCCGTAAGAGCTAGGAAAGGGGCCCATGAAATCTATTCCCCAAAAGTCAAATATCTCACAAAAGATAATTGAAGTTTGAGGCATTTCATCCCTTCGGGATATATTTCCGACCCTTTGGCATCGGTCACAGGATTTGCAAAAGGCATACGCATCCCGAAAGATAGTAGGCCAAAAGAATCCTGCATCCAATACTTTCCTAGCGGTTTTCTTAGCACTAAAATGCCTCCCACGAGCATAAGAATGACAAAATGATAAAACTGAAGTTACCTCATTATCCGGAAGACAACGCCGGATTACCTGATCGGAACAATGTTTCCAAAGATATGGATCGTCCCACACATAATACCTTGCTTCACTCTTGAGTTTATCCCTTTGAGCCTTGCTAAAGCTAGGAGGAAATACACTCGAAACAAGAAAATTTACCAAATGAGCATACCAAGGTTGAAGTACACGTACCGAAAACAAGGTATCATCTGGAAATTCTTCTCTAATCGGTGTGATTTGAGCACATCGTTCCCCCTCATGAACTAAGCGAATAAGATGATCCTCCACCACGTTTTCCGCCCCTTTTTGTCTTTGATCTCAATGTTGAATTCACTCAACAATAAGATCCATCTAATCAACCTGGGATTTGCCTCCTTCTTCGTCAACATGTAACAAAGAGCTGCATGATCCGTGTAGACTATCAGCTTTGTACCTAGCAAATAAGACCAAAACTTTTCCAAAGCAAACACCACCGCCAAGAGTTCCTTCTCGGTGGTGTGATAATTTTTCTGTGCTTCATTTAGAGTCATAGAAGCATAATGGATAACATGAGAAGCCTTACCAATCTTTTGGCCCAAAACTGCTCCTACCGCATAGTCGCTTGCATCACACATCAGCTCAAAAGGTAGGGACCAATCTGGGGGCTGGATTATTGGTGCAGTGGTGAGGCGAGCCTTCAACTCATCAAAAGCTTTTTTACAAGCTTCATTAAAGTCAAAGATCACATCTGTTGGATCGTAATCTGTTAGCAGTGAGCTTGGGAACTGGCAATTAAGTTGTTCCCAAGGCAGCGGAAGTAAATAATCGCAAGTAATAAAAACAGTAAAAGGCACAGTTCCTTTATAGAGGAACCCCACTACAACCAACTAGTTGTATGGGTAAACCTCTACCTCCGCTTGGAGGATTTTGAATGACTTACTTATATTGATTGCTTTGTTTCTTAGTTACACAGTCGGATTTACACTTCTCTGTTCCTACAAGTTCTTCCTAACTCTAGCAACACTAGTAAATCCTCTCAACAGAGTTCCTAAGCTCACAACACCAAAACACAAGTAACTCAAACCTTACGCTGACTTCTCAGTTCCCTTGCTCCTGGGAACTTCAGCTTCACCGTCGTCGAGATCACACACTCGCCGGCGGGGACTTCTCTTCCTTTTCTTTCTTTTCTCTAATGTGGGTATTTGTAAGTTTTGTGAGAAGTACTCAGACCGAGTACTATTCATTTGGCTTTATAGTCCAATGAGCTTGGGCAGTCGCATCTTTCGTTTGTGTCCAAAATGCCCATTGCTTGATGCCCAAGTTGTACTTTCTTCACATGTGACTTTGGTTTGAACTAGGTCAACTTCTTGGATCAATCGGACCGTTGGATGAAGCGTGACAGTCTGATCCTCAGACTGTTCCCTCGGGCTGTCTGAGACAGATCCCCGCGATCTGCGCTGAACGGTCATTGTCCTCACATGTGAGTTCCCATGTCATGGGAACTGACTTCTTCAGAGTTCCCTTGATGGAAACTCTTCATCGTTGTAAGCTTGTGTTCTCTTGATTGTTTCTGGGAGTTCCCACTTCATGGGAACTTTCCTTTTCAGAGTTTCCTTGATGGAAACTCTTCATTGTGGCCTGCAGTGGCTTTTGGTCATTCGTAGGAGTTCTTGGTTGTACCTGTGTTCCTTAGAAATACTTGAACAAACCACATTAGTTCCATATGGTGTTTGTCATTATCAAAACTTAAGAGAATTAAATCGTTGATCCGTTGTTTAGAACCGGAGGTCCCAACAACGTCCCAACAATTTCCCCCTTTTTGATGATGACAAACCCATCACAAAAATGCAAGTATTTCAATGAATGATATGCTGATGAGTTCCTAAGTATGATTTTGGGAAGTCATTTTTTGGTGAAACACTTAGATTTAGGGAGCCACTTATGGTGAGACACATAGTTCCTATTAAGCTTTTTATGCAATTGTTCCCCCTTAGCTTATGCGTGGTTTGTGATAACTTAAACTTTTAACTCATCTCGCATTTTTTGTCTTTCCCCCTTTTGACATCATCGAAAACAAGCAAAGCAATAGAAAGGAAGGGAACACGCAATCAAAATAAAGACCATTTCATTACTTAAGATAATATGTACAATGGGAACCTAAGTACAATTTTGTGGTCATTTTTGGATTAAGGGAACAAGAAGGGAGAGATCATGGGTTCTGAGGGAACAGGGCATCACAAAGGCGCGTAAGGACTTGTGTAAGTTTTTCTTGTCCTCTGGCCAACACGGCTTGGTCCCTAGCAATCTGGTCGAGGGTGTTGGCAATGCGGAGCAACACTGGAGAGTTCCCCTCTTGTGGACCAGACTCTAGTGGAGCCGACTCCTCTACAGGCTCCGAGTGCCTCATCTTCTGGGAAACTATAATGTCCAATTCCCTTCCAAGCTCGATTTCGTCTTTAGAGGCGTCGTAAAGACCCTCTTTTTGTAGGAGCTTCTTGATCAGCCCGGAGTAGGGAAGGGAGTGGGACTTGGAGGCCATGCACTTCTCCATGTGCCCAAGGATTATTCGGGGAAGATTTATGGGCTTCTTGAGGAGGAAGTGGTAGAGGATGATGGCATCTGGGATGTTGACGACCAGGCGCTTCTCTTGGCGTGGGATCACCACGTTGATGATGAATTGGTGAGCGAGCATGGCAACTAAGGACAGATGATGCGTCGAGAGGACTTTAGAGGGAACCCGACCCTCAAAAATTGTGTTGCACACCTCGGCGCTATTGAAGTCGCCCCAGAGCTTGCTGGGCACCTCGCTAAGCCCTTGACCAGGGACCTGGAGTTGAAGGCGGATTGTCGACGTTGTAAAAATGAACTCGTCGCCTTCGTGGGAGAGAGTTCCCTGAGTGCCGTCGTTGGTGATAGTGAAGTTGTTGTAGAATCGACGCACTTGTGAGGGATCTACGCTCACAATCTCTTGGCAGAGTCTCTCCCAGCCCTGGGCCTTGATCGGGTCCCACAGTTCCCCTAGACCATTTTCAGTCAGCACTTCTTCTGAAACAATGAGGGGAGGAAGAAGCTTCCTGCG
This sequence comes from Fallopia convolvulus, assembly GCA_964016875.1. Taxonomy (NCBI): domain Eukaryota; kingdom Viridiplantae; phylum Streptophyta; class Magnoliopsida; order Caryophyllales; family Polygonaceae; genus Fallopia; species Fallopia convolvulus. The sequence continues at coordinate 23,613,959 of OZ024724.1, forward strand.
CTCATCGACATGATGCTTGGTGGAAGAGGTCCCCTTCCCCTTCCTTGAAGTGCTTTTAGATGTGTTCCCCCTAGAGACCGTGCAAGGTCCTTTCTGCTGAGGGGGTGCAGCCGCTTCAATCATAAGCACGCGGTCCCTTGGTGGTTGGGAACTCGTGGACACCACCATTTGGTGTCCAGGTGTAGGGATCCGTGCTGGCTCCTTAGCAGCTGGAGCTTCTTCTTCTTCTTCGACCTCATCTTGGGAGGTCCCTTCTTCCTCGAAGGAGCTCGAGCTTGAGCCCTCCGCGTCATCTTCAGGATGACTCGTTGTTGCCTCAGCACCTCCAGCTGGTGCGAGGTCCCTACTCTCCTTGGGCTCTTCGGGAGCCACCTTTTCTGGGGACTTTGTCCCTTGGGAGACTGTGTGCTCAGAGGTGCCCCGATTGAGCTCTTCCTCGATTGCCTTGAGCTGGGCTTCCTCCTCCAGAGTTCCCATGATGATTGGAGGAGGGTCCTTGGTCATTTTGCCGATGACCACAAAGAGAGGAAGATCGTCGTCGTCTGAGGTGAGAGGACGGTACTTTTGGATGGTGAGGGAGAGGGGAGTTTGGTGGTGGTGGGAGATGTGATGGAAGAGGGGAGAGGAGAAGAAGGAAGAGGTGTGGTTAGTTGAGTGGAAGGGGGAGGAAGGGATCTGGTGACCTGGGGAGTAGAGATCCCCGAAGTAGAAATGGGAGTGGTGGAGATGTGTTTTGGTGAAGAGGGAGGAGAAGGAGTTTTGTGAGGTGAAGGTGGTGTTGGAGATCCCGTAATGATGGGAACGGGAGGAAGTGAAGAAGGTTGGGAAGGTGGAGTTCCCATCGTGGCGGGAACTGGAGAAGGTGGCGGAGGAGGAGTTGGTCGTTTAGTGGGAGGAGGTTTGGAAGGTCCCTCGATTTGAAGAGGAGGGATGGAGGAGGAAGAGGGGAGTAGACTCTGGGGTTCGGAGGTCCCATCGTTGGAAGGGAAAGGGTAAGGAGGTTTGGGAGCACAAGAACTCTCCTTGGAGCAGTTCAGGTAGTCCTCAAACTTGAAGAAAGCCTTCTTTCTGGGCTCCGAGAATTCAGAGGCCGCTGAGTGTTTACGCTTTTTGGATTTTGAAGGGTCGTGGGAGTGTTTGGATTTTTTGGGTTTTGAGGGGTCTTTTGATGAGTGACGGCGTTTGGATGAATGGCGGTGTTTGGATTTGTGGGGTTTTTCATTGATTGAGGGGCGAGCGTCTCCGAAGTTGTCAACGATGACAACTCCGGAGGAGGTGTTGGTGTGGGAAGGAGGGAGAGGAAGAGATTCGGAGGAGGAAGAGGTTTCAGGAGACGGTTTCGTCGGCCTGAGGAGGAGGAGGGGGCAAGAAGGGGCTTACTTGATTGTATAGCCCTTGGATAAGAACATCCTTCATCGTTGGATCTGATTCTTGCTCGATCTCTTTTAGTTGAGAGACGAAGAGGATGCGAGGATTGGCATGTACCCACGCTTTGATCTGGGAAAAGGTGTGTTGAGGGGCCATTTTTGTAAGAGATTGGGAGGTTTTGGAGGTTTCTTGAAAAGAGAGTGAAAGAGATTTCGGGAAGACGATTGACAGAGATGTAAGATGGAATAAAGGGCCCAAAAATGGCAAAGAGGGGTTTTAAAGGAGAGAGGAGGTGAAGGGTAGAAAGGGAAGTGGAATAACCTCGATAACCGTTGCCCAATGAACGTGGGGCGCCGTTTCAACTTCTCAAGCACGCCTCTGGACACGCGTCACAATCTCTTGGGAAGTCCTTTTCAAATTTTGAATACTTGGCCTTTAACGCTTCAAAGCCTCTGACACAAAAGTCCGCTTCCCAAGTGATGGTTTTTCTTTGAAGATTAGTCAGCGTTCCCTTTGTAGATGCATCAGTTCCTATGATCTTATCAAGGTCAGGGAGAGTGAAGTGGTTAAGGGAACTTCACACTCATCTGTTTGCGGGGCTAGGGAACTCAAAGGGAACCAGACAATTTGCAACTCGATAAAGGAAATATTTTGGCTCATCAGAAGCATTTGTCTGGTCCCTAGCTTAGGGTGGGTCATATGATCAACCGTCATGGTGCTTGTAATGAGGGATAAAGGGAACTCTGGCTGATCATTTTGGGCCAAAAGAAATAGAGGTCCTTTGTACACATTTTTCTCTAGACTAGTAATCATGGCATAGTGAAAGCAATAAATCCAAGTTCCCTATCATGCAATCTTATATAAACTAATGAGGCATTGAGAGAGAGACAAACAAGGACTTGTTTAGTTTAGAGTTATCATCCCTAGAAGCATTCGAAAACGCTGGTAGGGACGTCTGTGTAAAGCTTTGGTAAGAATGTCCGCAATTTGCTCTTCAGTTCTACAGTGTTCCATCAAGATGTTCCCATTTTCAACATTGTCACGTAGAAAGTGATGCCTTATATCAATATGCTTAGTTCTAGAATGATGCACAGGATTTTTGGAAATGTTTATGGCACTAGTGTTATCACAGAGTATGGGAACTGGGCCAAAAGACATACCGTAATCCTGGAGTTGTGACTTAAGCCATAGAACTTAGGAACAGCATGATGCGGCAGCCACATATTCCGCTTCAGCTGTGGAGAGTGCCACTGAGTTTTTCTTTTTAGATCCCCACGAGACTAAGCATGACCCTAGGAACTGGGCCATTCCTGATGTGCTCTTTCTGTCAACCAAGTGCCCTGCAAAATCTGCATTTGTGTATGCAATGAGCTCAAGGGAACTGTTCCTTGGATACCAAAGGCACAAGTTATCATTCCCTTTGAGATACTTGAAAATTCTCTTCACCTCTTTCAGGTGTGATTCCTTAGGGTTAGCTTGAAAACGAGCACAAAGACATACGGAGAACATGATATCAGGTCTACTAGCTGTTAAGTAGAGAAGGGACCCGATCATACCTCGATAGTTCCTTTGGTCCACATTGATACCTGTTTCATCCGCATTGAGCCTTGAATTTGGTGAGATGGGGGTGTCAATGGGCTTTTAATGTTCCATCCCATACTTCACAAGCATTTCCTTGATGTATTTATGTTGATGAATCTTTGTTCCCTCCTTGGTTTGGGATATTTGAAGTCCCAGAAAGAACGTGAGTTCCCCAATGAGACTCATTTCAAACTCACTGCTCATGAGGTCCTTAAACTTCTCTACAAGAGTTTCGTTAGTTGCTCCAAACACAATGTCATCAACATATACTTGCACAATCAAAATGTCTTTAGATTCTTTCTTTAAAAACAAAGTCTTGTCTATAGAACCACGAATGTACGCATGGGACAAGAGGAATTGAGCAAACCTATCATACCAAGCTCGGGGAGCTTGTTTGAGTCCGTAAAGGGCCCTCTCCAGGAAATAGACATGGTTGGGTAGTTTCTCATCTTCGAATCCTAGAGGTTGGGCTACATACACTTCTTCCTTGAGATGTCCATTGAGGAAGGCTGTTTTCACATCCATTTGATAAAGTTTGAATCCCTTGTGAGCGGCATAGGCGATGAGGAGTCTCATTGCCTCGATCCTGGCAACTGGTGCGAAGGTCTCATCGTAGTCAATCCCTTCCTCTTGCCTGTATCCTTGTGCTACTAACCTAGCCTTGTTCCTTGCTACAACTCCAGTATCATCGAGCTTGTTCCTAAAGACCCATCGAGTTCCTATGATGTTCTTGTTTTTGGGCCTAGGAACTAGCTTCCAGACTTTGTTCCTCTCGAATTGGTGGAGTTCTTCTTGCATGGCTTGAATCCAATCTGGGTCCTTCAAGGCTTTTTTGATATTTTTGGGTTCCACCATAGAAACAAACGCGTTAAAAGCACAAAAATTATTGAGAGAGAAACGAGTTTGTACACCTTTATCAAGAGAGGAGATGATGTTCTCAATGGGGTGGTCCTTCCTTTGTTGAAAGGTTCTTGTATGAGTGAGTTCCTTTGCATGTGTATCATCCTCAGTTGGTGTTTCTTTGTCATGGAAACTCTCATCTTCAGCTTCTTCATTTGATGTTTCTTCAGAGATTTCTGGCAGGTTCCCTCTTTGTTCCCTTTGAATACTTGATTCTGGCAGGGTATTGTCTTGGGGGACAGCAGAGTTGTTCCCTGAAGAGGGGACCTCAAGAGAGTTGGAGGTGTCTTGTAGTTCTTCTGAGGAAGGAGCCTCGAGGGAGGTTTGATCAGTGAGGGTTGGACCTTCGTCGTTGTTCCCTGGTTGTGGGATGTTGCTTGCACTTGGATAGTCTTCATCCCTTTTCCTTGGCTCATCCTCGTCATCATCCTCGTCTTCATGTCTGACTAGCTTGAACAAAGTTCCCTTCCCGTGGGTCTCGGTTCCCATCTTTACAGACTTTTCATTGAAGACGACATAAATGCTTTCCTCTATCTTCTTGGTTCTTTTATTGTAGACCCTGTAAGGCTTGCTTTGTGATGAGTATCCCAGGAAGTCCCTTCGTCGCTTCTGGGGTCGAATTTGCCAAGATTGTCTTTGCCGTTGTTGTGAAAAAAACATGTGCAACCAAATGTTCTCAAGTGTGAGATGTTTGGTTTTCTCCCTTTGATGAGCTCATAGGAAGTCTTGTTGATCAGGGGCCTTGTCATGGCTCGATTCAGGATGTATGTAGCTGTGGAGATGGCTTCAGTCCAGAAGTACTCAGGAACTCCACTTTCGATCATCATGGTTCTATCCATGTCCTCCAGAGTTCTGTTCTTTCTCTCGACCACTCCATTTTGCTGAGGAGTGCGAGGAGCTGAAAAGTTGTGAGAGATCCCATTTTGCTCACAGAAGTTTAGGAACTCCGAGTTTTGAAACTCAGTTCCGTGATCAGATTTGATTGCTTTCAGTTTCAGCCCCAAGCTTACTTCTGTTCTTTTGATGAAGGGCTCAAATTCTTCAAACGCTTGTGATTTTGCCTTCAAGAAAATAACCCAGGTGAATCTTGAAAAATCATCAATTAAAACATACATGTACCTTTTTCCACCGTAGCTAGCTGTTCTCATGGGACCACAGAGATCCATGTGAATTAACTCCAGGGACCTGGTTGTGCTTACCACCTTCTTGGGTTTGAAGGAGGTCCTGGTCTGTTTCCCTTGAACACATGCTTCACACATTTTGACTCCTTCGAGATTGATCCGTGGAAGACCAATGACCAGATCCTGTAGATAAAGCTTCAGGATTTGATTTACACCAGCATGTCCCAGTCTTCGATGCCAGAGTTCCGTGTCATCTTGGGAACTCGCAAGGCACAGCTTCATTGGTGGTTCAATGTTGGTGTCCACCACATACACATTGTTGTATCTTCTTCCTCTCAGAATTACTTTGTTGGTCTTCTTGTTGATGACGAGACATTCATCTGAGTTGAAAGTGACGATGTTGTTCCCTTGATCACACATGTGGGAGACACTCAGCAGATTGTATCCCAGATCCTTTACCAGATTTACGTTGCTAACTTTAATAGATATTGAGCAACACTTCTCCTTTTCCAATAACTTCTCCCTTGTTCTTGTTGCCAAATGAGACGTGGCCTCCTTCGGCATGAGTGTGGAGTGAGATGAGGATATCCTTGTTTCCTGTCATATGGTTTGAGCATCCACTATCTATGAACCATGTACTATTCCCTCTCACTGCCACCTACAAGGAAAAGTTAGTGTTTTGAGACCCAGGCAAGATGACTCTTGCCAGGTCCCTTGCAAGGGAAAACATTTTCATTCAAGATATAGTCAGAAATGTTGATGTCTTTGGAATTTTGAGAGTTGGAGTTCCTTTGGTGATGAGCATGACGTTTTTGTCTGTTTGGGAACTCATGGCTTCTAGGGGTTTGGGCTCTCTTCTTGGGACATGCATCCTTGTAGTGCCCATGAGCACCACAGTGCCAACATGTCTTGTAGTATTCTCCCAGGTAGTATTTTGGGTGTGGTCTCTAGATACGGTTCCTATCCATGGTTTCTTTGTTGTACACCCGAGACCCATTTCCCTTAGCAATTTTGACATAGATTCTATGTCTAGAGTTCCCAGTATAGTAGTCTTTCTCACCATTGTTTCCACTCTCTAGGACCCTGATTTTCTCCTCGAGATGAGCATTTTTCTGTTTCTCGCACTGGAGTTCTAAGGCCCTACACTCATGGATCTCATGTTCGCTCAGGGGTGACTTTCCGTTCTTGGAGCACTCACCTTTGTATCCTATGCCATGTTTGGCTGGGACAAACTTAATTTGGGAACTAGAGGCTTCAAGATGTTCGGGAGTCTTACTCAGGTTTTAAAAGAGGGTGTTCTCATCTTTCTCTAGAGCTTTGATTTCTCTTTCTAGATCTACGATGTGAGACACATGGGACTTGAGTTTTTCTAGAAGGGATATGCAGTTGGGACAAGGCTCAAGACCAACTAATTGAGAATTTATGTGTTCCTGTTTTTCCAACTTGTTTTGCAGTTTTATGTTATCTTTGACAAGACTTGAAAGAATTTTCAACAACTCAGGTTTTTCATAGTTACTCAAGGAATCAAGAACAGTTTCGGTGGTTACCTCACTGGGTTGTTCCCCAGTGGTTTCTCCTATGGCCATGCCGCACATGTCTGGGAGTGCCCATGACTTAGGATCTTCGTCTTCATCATCGCTCCAGGTAGCGATGTAGGCCTTCTTTCCTTGCTTCCTGCCATCAGTTCCTTGTGGACATTCCTTCGCAAAATGTCCTTTCCTGTTGCATTTGTAGCAAGTCACTTCTGAGAGATCCTTCTCTGTGGGCTTTCTTTGGGAACTCTGTCCCTTTCCCCAGTTCCCACTGTTCCGTTGAGACTTTCCTTTGTAGAAATTTCGAAGAGACTTTGTTACAAGAACTAGCTCTTCATCCTCTTCTTCTTCGGAGTTTTCATGTTGTTCTTGGGTTGATTTGAGCATCTTTTCGATCTTTGCGACCCCTCGATGAGCTCGAGTTTGTTCCTTATCATCGATCTTCCTCTTCTCATGTCCCACTAGCTTTCCAAACACTTGATGGAGCATAAGTGTTCGATTTTCTGGGTTTTCCTTGAACATCGTTCTCTCGTTTGCCCATTCTCCAGTCAATCCATTGAAGAGCTGTTGGACCTTCATTTTATGGGTGATTTCTTCTTTTGTGATCCCCAATCCTTCCATCTTAGTGCAAAGTCCTTCAAACCGGGATTGGTAGCTATCGACGGACTCTCCCATTTCCATTTGGAAGTTGTAGAACTCCCTTTTTGCATTCATCTGAAGATCTTCTCTGAGATCTGAGTTCCCAACGTGCATTTGTTGGATGGCTTCCCACATTTCCTTGGCTGTGTCAAGGTTTGCAACCCTGTCACAGTCTTGTACGCACATGGACCTCTTTTGGTACTGTTTGGCTTTGTAGTTTGTCTCCATGCACTTGTACTCGTTGGGACCCCACTTTGAGAGGTCGTTGACAATAGCTGGATCGATTTTGAAGTTCCCCCTCTCGATGACACACCAGGCATGGTAGTCTTGGCCACGCATCCAATCCTTCATGTCGCGTTGCCAGCTTTCAAATCTTCTTGTAATAAGCCTTGGCGGCTTACTGGTATTGTTCCCTACCTGAGTAAGTTCCTGAGCCATTTTGATACCTGCGATGCTAACACAAATCTAGAGCGCAGGCTCTGATACCAATTGTTGGATCGTAATCTGTTAGCAGTGAGCTTGGGAATTGGCAATTAAGCTGTTCCCAAGGCAGCGGAAGTAAATAATCGCAAGTAATAAAAACAGTAAAAGGCACAGTTCCTTTATAGAGGAACCCCACTACAACCAACTAGTTGTATGGGTAAACCTCTACCTCCGCTTGGAGGATTTTGAATGACTTACTTATATTGATTGCTTTGTTCCTTAGTTACACAGCCGGATTTACACTTCTCTGTTCCTACAAGTTCTTCCTAAATCTAGCAACACTAGTAAATCCTCTCAACTGAGTTCCTAAGCTCACAACAGCAAAACACAAGTAACTCAAACCTTACGCTGACTTCTCAGGTCCCTTGATCCTGGGAACTTCAGCTTCACCGTCGTCGAGATCACACACTCGCCGGCGGGGACTTCTCTTCCTTTTCTTTCTTTTCTATGATGTGGGTATTTGTAAGTTCTGTGAGAAGTACTCAGACCGAGTACTATTCATTTGGCTTTATAGTCCAATGAGCTTGGGCATTCGCATCTTTCGTTTGTGTCCAAAATGCCCTTTGCTTGATGCCCAAGTTGTACTTTCTTCACATGTGACTTTGGTTTGAACTAGGTCAACTTCTTGGATCAATCGGATCGTTGGATGAAGCGTGACAGTCTGATCCTCAGACTGTTCCCTCAGGCTGTCTGAGACAGAATCCCGCGATCTGCGCTGAACGGTCGTTGTCCTCACATGTGAGTTCCCATGTCATGGGAACTGACTTCTTCAGAGTTCCCTTGATGGAAACTCTTCATCGTTGTAAGCTTGTGTTCTCTTGATTGTTTCTGGGAGTTCCCACTTCATGGGAACTTTCCTTTTCAGAGTTCCCTTGATGGAAACTCTTCATTGTGGCCTGCAGTGGCTTTTGGTCATTCGTAGGAGTTCTTGGTTGTACCTGTGTTCCTTAGAAATACTTGAACAAACCACATTAGTTCCCTATGGTGTTTGTCATTATCAAAACTTAAGAGAATTAAATCTTTGATCCGTTGTTTAGAACCGGAGGTCCCAACAACGTCCCAACAACATCCTTCTTGAGTAGCTCACAAAGGGGTGAAGCGATCTTGGAGAAGTCTTTAATGAACCTGCGGTAAAAACCTGCATGACTAAGAAAAGAACGTACTTCCCGAACATTAGTAGGATAAGGCAAGGATTGAATTACTTCAACCTTTGCCTTATCAACTTCAATCCCTTTAGATGACACTATATGACCTAACACTATGCCCTGCTCTACCATAAAATGGCATTTTTCGGAATTAAGACAAAGGTTAGTTTCTTCACAACGTTTTAGCACAAGTGTCAAGTTAGTTAAACAAGAATCAAAATCATTGCCATGAACTGTGAAATCATCCATAAAGACTTCAATGAAGTTCTCTATGTATTCAGAAAATATACTGACCATACACCTTTGGAAAGTGGCGGGTGCATTACATAGACCAAATGGCATTCTTCTATAAGCGAATGTGCCAAATGGGCAAGTAAATGTTGTCTTCTCTTGATCCTCGGGTGCAATTGCTATCTGAAAATAACCTGAATACCCATCCAAGAAACAATAGAAGGAACGACCCGCAAGTCGCTCAAGCATTTGGTCAATAAAAGGTAAAGGAAAATGGTCTTTACGGGTTACCGTGTTGAGCTTTCGGTAATCGATGCATACACGCCACCCGGTTTGAATTCTTGTTGGAATTAGCTCACCATCTTGATTCTCCTTCACCGTGATTCCACCTTTCTTAGGAACGACCTGAGTTGGACTTACCCATTTGCTATCCGATATGGGGAAAATCATTCCTGCTTGAAGAAGTTTCAAGACCTCCTTCTTCACAACTTCCATCATAGGCGGGTTCAACCTCCTTTGTGATTGTCTTGAGGGTTTTGCTTCATCCTCCAATAGGATTCTGTGCATACAAGTAGAGGGGCTTATTCCTCTAATGTCGGCAATAGTCCATCCTATAGAGGATTTATGCTCCCTTAAAACATCCAGCAACCGGTATTCTTGATCTTGAGTCAGCTTGTTTGAAATTATCACTGGTAGAGTATCTCCATCACCTAGAAAAGCGTACTTGAGGTGGTCCGACAGTTGTTTGAGCTCTACCTGTGGGGCCTGCACAATAGAGGGAACAAGCTTCTCGCTTGGCACTGTTAGTGGAATGGGCTTTGAGCGAGGTAGCAAGAGTGGTCGCTCATAGTGAGCGTTCAACTCGGCTACAATTTCTTGCATATCACCATTAAGCATAAATTCCACTTCATCTTTATCAACCACAGAGTTTTCAAGTGTAGATTGCAATTCATCGTGATCATTAATGTCAAAGAAATCTTGCACAAGAGTATCTAACACATCAATTGAACACAAAGAATGAACATCATAGGGGAATTTCATAGCATCATAGATATTGTATTCCACTTTTTCCCCATCAAACTCCATGGTTAATGAGCCACTACACACATCAATTTTAGTTTTGGATGTCTTTAGGAATGGTCTACCTAAAAGGATTGGAGCATCATGCTTGTCATGTTCCATTTCAAGTACGTAAAAATCGGCAGGGAAAATCAACTTATCAACCATAACAAGCACATCTTCTATTATCCCATTTGGGTAAACGTTAGACCTATCAGCCAATTGAATAACTACGGTTGTTGCATGCAATGGACTTAGCTCAAGAGACTCATAAATTGAATAAGGCAAAACATTCATAGAAGCACCTAAGTCTAGCATAGCCTTTTCAAATTTTCTCTCACCTATGATACAAGGGATAGTGAAAATACCTGGGTCCTCGCATTTTTGTGGCAATCGTCTTTGGAAGACCGCTGAGCTTTGCTCACTGACCTTGATCTTTAGCTTCCCTTTTTGCTTTTGATTCCGCTTGACCCTACATAACTCCTTCAAAAACTTAGCATAGCGGGGAATGCTTTTGATAAGCTTGAGTAGTGGAATATTCACCTTACACTTGCTAAATGTTTCGAAGATCTCTTTATCGTTCTCGATCTTACGGGTCTCCTTTAAGGCTTCAGGAAAAGGTGGGGGAGGTTTGAGAACCGACGTCGAAAGAATCGGAGGTTCTTCGGAAATCACCGCCGACGCGGTTTGGTCCTCCCGGAGCGCGGTCGCGCTCTGGCCGGACCTGCCCGCGCTCAGCCCGCGGTGACTTGGTCCCTCGGAGCGCGATGTAGAGCTTGGAGGCGCGGTTTGGCACCCCTGGCTGGGCTGCCCGCGCACAACTTGAACGTCCAAGGCCGAGGTTTTGCCTCCCTCGGTTTCTTCATCAGGCAATGTTTGTGGCTCTCTGGCTTTGTTTTCCAACACTTTACCACTACGGAGAGAGATTACATTCACATTCTGTTTAGGATTGAGTTCCGTCTGAGAAGGTAACCTGTTGGAATCTTTAGCTTCAAATTTGTTCATTTCCTGTGCAAGTTGGCTCATTTGATTTTCCAAGTTGGTGATGCTTGACTTGGTATCCTGCTGAATTTGGCCCATAGTTTGCTGCATCATGGCCATATTCTGGGTAAGAGCACGGATCATATCATCTGTGGATGAGGATGGGCCTTGATTCGGTGCTTGATTCTGAGGTTGATGTTGAAAAGGAGGTCTAAAACCTGGAGGCCCGTTTTGAGGTGCATGCTGTTGATTCTGATTTCCGTACCTCAAATTGTGATGATCCTTCCAACCTGGATTGTACGAGCTTGAATAAGGATCATATGCCTGTCTTCTTGGCCCATAGCCTCCAAGTGCATTAATTTCCTCCTCTTGAACATGAAGAGTAGGACAAGCATCCGTCTTATGAGTAACATCAGAGCAGAAACCGCAAGGCTTGACTTGTTGTGATCCCTTCAGCATGATTTGCCTGAACATTGACTTCAACTCATTCACATCTTCATGTAAAGCTGTAACATCAATAGAATTGGCTGCCTTCATTGAAGCTCTTTTGCTGAATTGACGAGAGCCTTCAGAAAGTTCATGGAATAGTTCAAAAGCTTGTTCAGGAGTCTTGTTCAGGATGTTTCCTCCACATGCATCATTAACATGTCGGCGTTCTTCATCCAATAAGCCTTCATGAAGGTACATAACAAGATCCATCTTAGAGTAGCCATGATAGGGGCAGCTTGATATTAGCTTCTTGAACCTCTCATAATACTCATAAAGCGATTCATTCGGGAGCTGTTCAATGTTGCTAATGCTCTTTTTCATAATCGAGAGCTTTGTGGTTGGGAAATACTTCTCAAGGAAAGCCTTTTTCATCTCCTCCCAAGTCTCGATACTGCCAGGAGCCAAATAGTAGAGCCAGTCATTCGCTGCATCCTTCAAAGAGAACGCAAAAGCTCTCAACTTGATTTGGTCATCAGTGATTCCATTTGGTTTCATGCTAGTGCAAACAGCATGAAAAACCGATAAATGCTTGTTGGGATCTTCACCCGCCTTCCCATAGAATTGAGGGAGGAGGTGAATCAAGGGTCGAACCCACAAGGACTCAGATTACTTTTACGTCGCTATAAAAGCACTGCCAAAGAAAATTCCTAACTTCCTAACCTAAAAATAGTGGAAGCAAGGGTCGAACCCATAAGGACTCAGATTATTCGTATTTATATAATATTACTAAGCAGAAGGGGGGTTTTATGGTTGAAAGCTAAAATCTAAGAAATTAAACTAATTAAAGCTAAGCAAGTAAAATAAGTTGAGATTGGAATATGGAGAAAAGCGTCCAACTAGTTTCGTATCCATTGCATACATGAGTTTTGATCATCGATTATCCTTATTTCAATTTCCCTTGACTAATCTATTGTGAATTTATGAATTCAAGCTTATTGTGGTTGTTTATATACACCGTCTTTAACAACCTTTTAATCAATTAACCTAGAAAACCTTCTATGTCAAATTGATCATGCAATTAAGTTCAAAGCATTCAATAGAAACAATATTCATGAATTTCACCGTCTATTCATGAAGTCTTGTGATTAAATTCTCCGCCTTTGATTAACCTTAATATACACCGTCTTTAAGTTTAATCAAAGGATTCATCCATGAATAATCAAATTCCACCGTCTATTTAATTATTCTAGTTGTAATTCAACCTATAAGTAAAATAGTTGATCAAGTGATGCGACCCCCGTCATGGATGCTAGCCAAGAGGACGACGCATTCACAATTCGCTCGGATGGCCCCATCACTCGTGCCAGGACTCGAGCAATCCAAGACGCGACATGATCTCTCGTGGCGCGCCTTTCCGCAGGCCACGGCGCGCCCCTCACCGCGCCGACACACACAGCCTTGTGCGTCCTCGACGTCGAGGAACCTCAACTCGGGCCAACGGGGACAACCTCCAACCCCTTGCCACCGTCGGACCCGAGTCTTGCACCGTGCCATGGATCGCTATTTGAGGTTCACGAGACCCTCTCGCCAGCGCCCTCGCCAGCGGCCTCGCCAGCGTCCGCGCCAGCGCCCGGGACCGTGCCATGACCTCGCCAGCGCCGAGACCCTGCCTCGCCAGCCTCGCGACAGCCTTGTCGTGACACTCCCGGCACGGTCACGGACGACCTATCCGTTTTTAGTACTTTTATGCATACTTTCTATTATGGAACATTACTATTGTTAGTTTTATACATTTAGAAGGATAATTATGAGCCTTGCGCCGACCACTTTTGGACCGCGCCATTGGGCCTTAGCTTGCACGCTTGCCCTAGGCGCGCCGCCACCATATTAGGGTTTCTTTGGGTTTTCTTCAGCCGCCTCTCTATATAAGGGAGCGTAGGCATATGTTTTCATTCAGCGCACATTAGGGTTTAATAAAGTCGAGGTTTCACTCCTTATTTTATCCTTGTGCTTGCGTCGCCCCTCACTCTCTCACAACAATCGCAATTGCTCTCGAGATCTCGGCTTTCATTGTTTGTTCGTGCCAATTCACAATCACAATCAGCCTTCCGCTACGCCAAGTTGAGACCCACTACTCGAACCAACGATCAATCCGAAGCATCCCAAACGAGGGACGCATCATCAAGCTATTATAATCCTAAGTGAATTAAATCAATTAAGCATGGAGAGATTCAATCTAGTCAAGGCAAACTAAAATAACTCAAATCTCACAAACGATCATGCACACAACTTCAACTAACTAGTTGGACATGAGAAATTTAGCTAGAAATCGACATTAAAGAGAAATCAAACTTACAAAAGTCCAATTGATCTTCAATTGCAAAAGCTAGGGTTTGTCTCCCACAAATCTCCAAATTGCATAAAACTCCAAAAGATAGCATAATATCTAAAAATAAATCTAAGGAAAGTATTTATATCAAGCTAAAAATATCTCAAAGATCCAAAAATATCCAAATAAACACTTATAAAGTCGGCCCATAAGATCTCGCGGAAGCCCAAATCCACGCCGCACTGACACCGCTGAGCGCGGTTTGTGACGTCCCAGAGCGCGGTCGCGCTCCGCCCAGAGTTGCCCGCGCTGACGCCGCAGCAACTTCCTCCACTTGGCGCGGTCTTGACTTTGGCTCCGCGGTTTGGTCCCTTCATTCATGTCTTGTAGCTCTTGCCTCGGGTCTTCACTTCCAATGCTTCCTACACGTCCCGAGATCCGTCCTAAGCTTTCCATCTACCGTCTTCCACCATCCGACCTGCAATTACGCACAAAGACGCGTAGATTCCGAACTAAACGAAAGTAAAACCTAATCTAAACTTAGAATGAAATCCTAGCTAAAAATGCATAAAACGAGAATAAAAACATGTTCTAACAACTACATCTATATGCTCTATCATGCACTCCTTATTATAGCGTCGCAAAAAGCGCCATCCACTTCATTAAAAAAGCGCCATCCGAAGCCTTTTTTGTACTAGTGCTAGAAATTCTATTAGGTAGCTAATCTAACAAAACTCTAGAATAACTCTGATTCAATTAAGCACAACGAATAAAACATATTCAAATTGTAGAGAATCAATTAAACCTCACAATAATATGCAATCTATGATTTCAATAACTAGTCAAACACAAAGGAATTAGCAATGCATAATGGAATTAGCAATGCATAATGGAATTAAGAAAAACATACAAAAGGTTCAAAGGTTGCTCTTTTTTAGAGAAGAAACCCTTGCCTCCAAATTATGATCCATGTTATGAAAATCAAGCCCGCGTCACATCTCGGTTTAGCATTTAGGTGACATTTAGGTGACACTTCGGAGTAAAAATTTGAGTCGTAGCTCTTCGAGTTATCTTTCCAGTGATAACAAATTTAGCTCCATCCAACCACTTTAGCTCCCAAACCAAGCATTGCAAGATATAGGTGTCGAAACAAGAACTCCAATTTATAGCCAAGATTTAAGTGTTCTTTTCACACAAGCTCTTGAGCCCTGGCTCTTCTAATCTTCACTTGTATCACTACATGCTTCATCAAACTCCACCACAATCATCTAAGATCCTTTCTGTCCATGCTTGTTACCTAAAGATCTGCAAAACCGAACAAAACAAGCGAATAATTCGGATTTCCTAGAAAAAATAAAAACCTAAGTATTAAACTAGACTAAGCTAAAATCATGCAAAATAAACATAAATATGAATCCTAAACACTAACTATATTCAAGCTATCAAATTCCCCCATGCTTAACCCTTTCTTGTCCTCAAGCAAATCATAAATCCAAATCCCACCACATCATTGCAATCATGGATCCATCTCACAATCAATTGAGCAATTCAACATGTAATCAAATCTTGACCAAGACATCATAGCAGGCATTATATGAAGCATAGAGTAAAGATTATTCATCCATTCTAGACCTCACCAAGATAAATGTGTTTTCACTCTCACTCAAGTGTTTAAAGGACGTTTTTCACTCAAAATCAACCATGAAAACTAGACTACCATAAGCTTGCATCGGCATCCTAAATCTCCACCATTGTGGACCAAATACACAACAAAAATCATGAGGTCTTTTAAGGGATGTAATGGGGCCAAGGTAAAGAGAAATTTGGAAGGGATCATTTTGGTCATGTGGTGCTACATCCGAAATAAAGAACTAATCCTAAACCCAAACATTATACTTTTTCTTCTTACTACTCCCAAACTTTCTTCACCAACTCCATCAACACTCATTTAAGCACTTTATTTCTTTTTTTTCTTCACTTTTTTGCCTCTTTTTTTCCAACTCTTCTTACACTTAAGAAGGTTACTAACCTTTCAAGCTCACTTTTCTTTCTTTACACTTCTGCACACTAGAGTTCTAATTCCTCTTTTCCACCTTTTCTTTCAACCTCCCCCATACTTATACCAAACTCCCACAAAACAAAAACGCAACCTAAAGTCCTAAATCTCGGATGGGTCAATCTTAATAGGCTAGGAAAATTTTCTGGAGCTATAAAAATAGGCTTAAAGCTTAAGGAAATGGGGTGTCAAAACATGGATCTTGGAAGGTAGGAAGGGAAATAATAGGCTCAATAAGAATCATGCCTCAATCATATTAATGTCATGCATTCAATCATATAAAGCAGCCTTGAAAAAGAGTCTAAGCGCAAGTTCTAGAGCTGGAAAATCAAGGTGATGCACTCAAGATAAAGAGAAAAATTCATCAATTACAAGCCAAATAATCTCACAAGGCAAATTTTTGTCTAGAACTTTAGAATGAATCTAAAACTCAAGCTAAATACATGCTCAATCCTATAGTCAAAGTAAATAATCAACGATCATGCTCATATCATAGAAACTTCAGCATATCATGCATATCATGAGTTAGGACTCATACTTAGCATAGAAACACAGGAGATATCAAACAATGTGGAAATAAGAACCTAAATGCAGTATTTTTGTAATTTTTTCAATTTGTTTCTGATTTTTTTTCATTTTTTAAAGAGTTTTACCCAATCAAAGCAAAAATTAAACATGCCTAATCTAATGCAACTACAAGAATGCAGAAGTAGTTCACTTCCCCCATGCTTAAAACATACTTTGTCCCCAAAGTAAAGAAAAAACAAAGGGGAAAAGAAAACTCACAAAAATCTACCTATCCGGGTAGTGCGGCGGGAAATCCTGTGGTGGTGGTGGTTTGTAGACTTCGAACATGGGTATCTAAAACGCACACAAAAACTACCTAAAAAACAAAAGATTATTAGCTTGACTCTTAGCATATTTTGACAAGATTAGACATTGGCAATGCCCTTAGTAACCTATCAAAGCCTTGTGCACACAACTCAGAAAAACGCAAGTAACATAATGATAAATCAATTAAGCATAATATAACTTTCAAAGACCGTTTTAATATATCTAACATGTGTGCCCAGTTGGCATGAAATGGCATATGATCAAAAGAATTAAGCACAAGTGGTGGCTTTAGAAAAAACATACAGTACGAATCAAAGCACTTGTCAACAATACCACTTATATCCAAGATGAACTCCATATATTCTCCATCTTCCACCTTGTGTTGTAGGTTTGATTCCTCATCTTGGAACTCCATAAGCTCCTGGTGTGAGAAGGTGGGGAAACTGGAACTTGGGACTTCAAGGCCTAACATAGGGTGCACCATGACAGTGAGAGCCTTAATAGATGTATCATGTTGTTTTTCTCCCTCATGGTTTTCTACTTCATCAGCAAAGAAGTCATCATGGTCGACAAAAGAGTCTTCTTCCAAAACCACAAAACCCTCTAACAATTTACTCCACATGAGTGAAAATGACTCAGGCTCCCTAGGCTCTGTAAGTATCTCTATGCCAGCACAGACTTTCTTAGGCTCTATGATGATCTGCTCAACTTGCCTTGTAGGTGTGGATTCATGTTGGGCATCAAATTCATCTTCATAACTCACATCAAGTGTAATAGATTGCTCCTCAACTTGATCTGAGTGTTTGACTCATGATCATTTGAATCCAATGTAATTCCTCCATTCCTCCCACATAATTCAAAAGTGCATGAGTTATGGAATGAAAACGTGAAGAACAAGACTCACAATGTCCATGATTATAGAATCTGCCCCTTTTGAGAGATCCTTGATTATATTTTCAAGAGACTTATCAACCGGCTGGGGTGGTTGGGAAGATGACTCAACTAGAAAGATTTGATGGTTCATGAAACAAAAAAAATCCCAGCATTCCTCAGGTCTCATATATAAAAGCCTCTCATTGCTCATGTAGTCAGCCAATCCACGTGTCTCACGATTCATACCATGGATAACTCCCATGTTCACATCTCTATCACTGTATCATATTCCCCTAGTACCAAGCTCAAATACATGGTCTTGAAATGTAGAAAAATAGTCATGGAATTGTTCATCTTGCAAGTGTCTACATTCAAACCAAGCCATGAATTAGTAGCACGGGTGTTATGAGTCGTAAGATAGGTTCACAACACTAAGAATAGCACACAAAAGTAAAAACAAAAATAGCGATGAGTCCTCGCCAACAACGCCAAATTTGATAAGGTATTTTCAGTGGTCGTTATACCTATCAGAGAATCCTAACTTAACAAAACTTAGTAGAATGGTAAGTATGGGTCGATCCCATAGAGACTTGTGAAAAAGTGATTAACTTGAGTGCCAAGTAACTAATATGGGGGGTTTTGTGAATGATTATCTAGACTATGATGCAAACTAAAGAGTAAATATGCATGGAAAGTTGATTGTGTTAAACAAGTATGAAGAAAGCGTGTTCAACTAGTTAAATCCATAATAGATATGCTTATTGAACATTGCTTCTTAATTCACTTGAATAAACTATCGTGAACTATTATCCAAAACTTTATATTTAGTAAGAGATAACAGTCTGAACAACCGTAATCATTTAATAAACTAAAACAACGTATAGATTCAATTAAACAACAACTTTAAGTTCAAAGTATCAATAGAAACAAATACTCAATGCAAACAGCTAATCAAGTTATTTGTGGTTTATTCCCTTCTACAAGTGAAAAGCCAGAACGAGTCTAAACAATTATAGTTGCTACTCTATCTAATCAATCCTGAATGGGACTTAATCAGACTAGAAATTCTATTAGGTAGCTAATCTAACAAAACCTTAGAATAACTCTGATTCAATTAAGCACAAGGAATAAAACCTATTCAAACTTTTGAAAATCAATCAAACCTCACAATAATATGCAATATATTATTTCAATAACTAGTCAAACACAAAGGAATTAGCAATGCATAATGGAATTAAGAAAAACTTACAAAAGGTTTGTTAGGCAAAAATTGTTAAAAGAAAACAACTATGCACAAACACGTCTAATTTGATTTTTATGTTCAACCCTTATCTGTACATCTTTACAACTCTAATAATAATATAGACATGTTGGAGACTTTTGAATTTAATTTTTGATTTGAGCTGCACCAGAGTGATAACGGGTTGCCTGTGTATCTCTTTAAAGAGAATCAAGCCTTACGTAGTTCAGAGGTTTTAATTTTTTTGATTGGATTTTCATACATCAAAGAAACAAGCCTAAACCCACCTTCTAGGAAGTGTTGCCTAAACTCGGTTCAACTATCATTTGCATGGCGTGAATAAATTAAACCCTCCTTCTAGGAAGGGTTGTTTAATTTCTCCACTATTTTTTGGTTTGATTTTATTATTTTTAATTTGGGTGTGATTGAATCCGATACACATTTGGGTTTGATGTCAGATTTCCTACGTACCCGTTGAGGGGATCAAGTCTACGTAGTTCTTTGGTTTTTTATTTGAGTTTGGGATTTGGTGACTGTACTCGATTGGGTTAAATGTTGAGTTACCTATGTAGCCTTTTATAGGCATGAAGTCTTTACGTAGTTCTAAGAAGAACACAATTTAATTTGAGGTTGTGATTGAACCCGACGAGCGTTAGCTATATGTCGGGCTTCCTACGTACCTTTTGTGGGATCAAATCAAAGTAGTTCGGAGAAGACCAATTAAATATGGTGTTTAGTCTTGATATAATTAGTGGTTGTGATTTGTTGTGTTTGTTTATTTATCATTTGTCTCCAACTTTATGTATGTAGACTTGTATTTGTACTTAGTTTTTTAGTGTTGCTTTGATTAATGCCATTCTTCTATTAGCACTGATATTAACATATAAACACCAATCTTAATTTTTGCTTTGTCTGATATCTACAGGAGGCGAGCAATCCCTTTTTGTTTCATCATTGACTTGAATGTACCCACACGCATGTACTAGCCTCTCCTTTAGATGATTACCAATTTGCGTAATTAATTAGTGACAACAAGATGTTAGACCACTAATTTGTATAATTAACTAGTGGCAAAATCGGGCTTGTTAGTTGGGTTACTAGTCCAGAGATTCTAAACATATATCACAATTAGTGACATGTTCATTTGAATACTCATTTATTTGTTTGCGAGTATGTTATGCCACTGATTTGATTTTCAAGAACGAATCCAATCATAATATGTGATCGGGCCCTACTTGTACTATATAGTGCAACCTTTGCTTGAATCCTAGAAAGAACTCATATCAAATGGGTACCGATGTCATCAACTGAAACTTTAGATTGGCGTAGCATTACGTTTCGGTATGAGAAACGAACTCGTTTTGGTATGAGATTTGGCTCTCCTTGATTTGAAAAATGGATGTGTACTTCCAGATAAGACCCTAGAAAGGCAGATGAAGTCGAAGAAGAAATTGACCTTTGTAGCTTTTTAATATATCTCCTTCTTCTCCAACTTTTGTTCTTTATTTATATGAGGAAGTCAGAGGGGCAATTTAGCCTTGCTTGTTCTCTGCCTCTTTGAAGAGATAGCTTTTACTTTATCCATCTTTTTCCTTCCCTCGCTCTCTACGACTCTCTCTTCCTTTTCATTTTTTTTGTGAATTGTACACCTCTCACATATATGTACTATATAGTAAAGTCTATATGTACTTTTTTTATTAACCATGTATATGTAAGCCACTTTGCAAAGTTAATTAGCAATTTTTCATGTATATATCTGCATATAACCTTAATTAATTTTTTTAATGATATATGCATCCATGGTTAGCTTCTTAAATTTGAAATTTTCAAAAGCTAAACCAAAATCAACACACATGATTCGATCGTTCGATCAAGGACAGAGAGTCAGATTTTTCCAGCATAGTATACTCGGTTGTGGAGGGGAAACTGAAAGTTTCGAGCCTACCACGGCTTGTTGAAGAGAGGCAAAACTAAAAGTTTCAAGCCAACCATCACAATCATCTCTTGAACTTGTCTTAAGGCGATAAAGCAAACCACATATACGGTTCAATCAATTAGTCAAGTTTGGGGATAAAACTTAATCTTTCAAACCTAACGTGATCGGTTGTGGAGGCGAAACTAGAAGTTTCGAGCCACCACGGCTTGTTGTGGAGGCGAAATTAAAAGTTTCGAGCCAAACAGGGCTTGTTGTGGAGGCGAAACTAAAAGTTTAGTGCCAACCACGGCTTGTTGTGGAGGCGAAACTAAAAGTTTGAACCCAACCACGGCTTGTGCATGGACGATGGCCCATTTGTTGCCAAAGGGGATTAGAAATGGATGATGGCGGCCTCTTGTTGGGGTTGAACGACTAGCTAGTACTCTATCTCCAAGTGAGATTTGGTTTAAGTACTGGAACTGCCATGATATGTGGAAGAAGAATTGAAGAACACCCCTCCGTTTGCATAATAATAGATGAAAGAGCGAGCTAGGCTTTTGTAGCATTTTGTCCCTCTCTATTCTTTTTTTTTCTCTTCTTTCTCTTTTCATCTGCTCCTTTGATTTTTGCAGAGAGTTTACCACTCCTCTTTCTACATTTTTTGTATTGTGAAAGAAGACTAGGAACCGACACCCTTCCCCCTTTTTCATTATCCCCTTTATATTGACAATAGGGGTTGAAGGCCCTCTTTTAACTTGAGGAGGTGAGGAGGTGAACGGTTGATATGAGTGACTCGGCTAAAGTCATTGTTGCCAAGATTAAAAATAAATTACCCTAAACTACAAACTAGTATAGTATGCAAGTAAGGGATCGAACCCAAGAGAATCGGGATTCTGAACAATCAGAAAATAACCAAACATGGGTTTTGGAAGTTCAGACAAAGAAGCGGAAAAGCAAATAATATTAAGGATTAAATCAATTGAAGGAAAACAGAGTTTATTCAACCAATTCCACCTTTTTAATCATTCGATCATTGATTCATCCACTTTTCTATTAATTCCCAGGTTAATTCCAATCCTTATAAAAGATTTCCGCTTGTCCACGGTCCAAGCGAAAGGATGATATGAACAAGAACGCTTAATTCATATCATGCAAAGTATTAAGGATAGAAGGATATCAAATCATGCAATCAAGCTACGAGTCTCATGCGTAAAATAACAATCAAACACTCTTATTCAATTCTAGTCCACGGTCCTAGAAAAGAGTTCTTTCAAGGATAAATAAGATTGCACAGACAACAATCAAACCTAATCCAAACAGTATATCTAAGTCAATCAAACAAGTTTATCAGGCTTATCAAATTAAACATAGATCATATAAATAAAAACAAGAGTTTTGATATTAACCAAGGGATAGAAAAGTTATTAGAATCTCACGAATTACATAAAAAGGCTTCCTTTATCAAATAAACTCCAAAGGAAATTAGTTCTCCATTATAAAACTGAAATAAAACCTAAAATATAAAAGTATGCCCTGAATTATGGGAATGTGTGATTATGTGTTACCCTAAAGTCTTCCATGAAACTAAGCATAAATAGTACAAAAAAACAACTGAAAGCTAAAGATATAATAAAGATAAATAAGATAAAATAAAACCGAAAGTCGGCGCTGAAACACCACGACCCACGAGCGCGGTTACGAACCGCGAGCGCGGCTCCATTAAGCTTCAGCGTCCGCGGATCTGGCACCACCCGCGAGCGCCGTTTCCACCCGCGAGCGCAGGTCCTCTGACAACATTCTGGTGTCAACTTTGGAGCTTGTTTTGACTCACTTAGAGTTCGAATTTGAACTCGCCGTACAAACATGAATTGTATCTCTTCGAGTTAGCTTTCCAATGATACCAAATTCAGCTTTATGCGATCACCGTAGCTCCCGAACAATGTGTCACAATAACATGGCGTCAAAACAACTCCAAATCAACACTTGTCTTCAAAACTCTTGCAATTCTTCAAATCGTGTCTTCGGTCTTCATATTACAATTATGCTAAAAAACTAACCTAAACACACTCAAATCATACCTAAAATACAAGAGTTAACCTATACTAAAGCGAGTGCATCAATGAGTAGGACAAGGAAAACAATTGCCTTCACATTTGAGAGAAACGGTTGAGAGAAGTCAGAATTGAGGGCTTTAAATCTCCAAATTAATGGCTCAAATTAAGGAGCACTTAAGGACCAAATTATTGGCTCCCTTGATTTCTTACGTAGCCTCCCTCCATTTTGAATTGCTTCTTGTTTGCTCATATACTAAACAATCCTCACAAATATATACTTCAATGCTCCTCCGTTTCTTTTTGCAAGAAATAAAAGCCTATGTTTAATCCCTTTGAATGCCCTTTATGCATATATGTAACGTTTGCCTCCACTTTCTTCCACCATCCAAATACATAATTAAGTAGCCATTATTTAATGCTTAATTTAGCATGACTCTCATAGTCTCATTACATATGTACATGCAATTTAGTGGTGTTTAGAGATTTTTGGAAGCATTGGGCTTTTGATGTATTTGGTTCATTTGAGAAAGGCTTGTATTGAAAGTGACCAATATAATAAATATTTCCATGATTTAATTTAATGGCAATTATATTGGATCCATTAACTAATAAAAATTCATGAAAATTTACACCCAAACAGTTGCCCCCAAAGTTTGTACGTGTGATTTGTAAAGAACGCGTACAAAGTTCGTTTTCTTCTTATTTTTTTGAACCAATGATTTTGGTATCATGGTGAACAGTATGGGTATTTGGGAATTTTGAGAGGATTTTTTTGTATATAAATATGGTTTTGACTTTGAGCCTCGTGGTCATGTTTAAGGTTGACTTTTTGGCCATTGGTCATTTTTTTAAACAACGATTTGAATTTGAGGCTTCGTACCATGTATTTTAATTTGCTACCTTTGTGGTAGTATTTTGAACATGATACCCACACCTTGTAAGATCATTTTTTGAGCCTTAGGGGCTTTTGGTGATTGCATTTATGTTGGATGCAAATCACGGAGTTTTCTATCTTGATTTTAGATAAATGGTTACAGATGTAAAGGGGTAAATGTGATTTTTGTGTGGAGAAAGGAAGTTTGGGATATTTTTCCTTTTAAAAAGATGATTTTATTGGGATGATTTTTTTGAAATTTCAGATCAATCACAAATTTGAAGATGATGATCTATCTTGTAAGTTTTGAGTATGAACTCGTGCATTTTTATGGACTAGGTTCATATTTGACTATTTATGTAGCCAAGACCATGAATGGATATAAGAGAACAAGATTTAATCTTCTTAATTTCTCTTGAAGACAAGATGAATTTTTTTATTTTTGTAGCTGCATCTAGCATGTGAAATGACTAGACTACCTATGTACTCTCTTTGTGAGAGATCAAGCCGTTCGTAGTTCTTTTTGAACCAATTTGGTTTAGTTTGTCGATATATGCATCAAAGGATGATATTCGAACCCACCTTCTAAGAAATGTTGTTCAAATTTCAATCTAACTATCATGTGCATTTTTATATTACCGTTTTCTACGCATCAACAAGATCATTGGAACCAACCTTCTAGGAAGGGTTGCCCCAATCATTTTGACTATCATTTGCGCATAGGTTTTAATTTTGATTTTATTTTGATTTAAGGTTTGCGACTGAATTCTAGACTCATTTGAGTTTGATATCGAATTTCCTATGTACCCTTTTTGGGATCAAGTCTTGACGTAGTTCTTGAAGACCATCAAGCTCTTTGTTGTTTTTTAGCAAAATGGTTTGAACTATGATGTTGAATTTTGGTGAATCCTCGTGGTTCACTAATTGAGAGGCTAATCACCATTCAAAGCTCTTTTGTGGAGCTTGTGACTTTAAAACCTTCCTCCATTGGAGATTTTGTATGATTTTTTTTTTTTTTTTTTTTTTAATTGCAACTTGCTTTGCTAAGGGGGGGGGGGGGGGATGACTGTTGTGAAAAATGAAAAGAATGAATTAATTCCAACTAGAACAGTCACACGTTGGCGAATGTGTATTGACTATAGAAAGCTTAATCAAGCAACCCGAAAGGATCATTTTCCTCTCCCCTTCATTGACCAAATGCTTGAAAGGTTGGCTAAACATACCCACTTCTGCTACCTGGATGGCTATAGTGGATTCTTCCAAATCCCTATACACCCAGATGACCAGGAGAAAACTACTTTCACTTGTCCTTATGGCACTTTTGCCTATAGGAGAATGCCCTTTGGGTTATGTAATGCTCCAGCCACCTTTCAACGATGCATGATGTCTATTTTCTCTGATTTTATTGAAGATATCATGGAAGTGTTTATGGATGACTTTTCAGTATATGGTACTTCTTTTGATGCTTGTCTAGCTAACTTGTCTAGAGTTTTACAGCGTTGTGAAGAAGCTAACCTTGTACTAAATTGGGAGAAATGCCACTTCATGGTAAGTGAAGGGATTGTTTTAGGCCATATGATTTCTAACCGCGGAATTGAGGTTGACAGGGCCAAGATAGAAGTCATTGAAGGACTGCCACCACTTGTTCGGTAAAAGGGGTAAGGAGTTTCTTGGGTCATGCAGGTTTTTATAGGCGATTCATTAAAGATTTCTCTAAAATTGCCAAACCGCTTACTAACCTGCTCTTGAAAGATGTTGAGTTCAATTTTTCCCAGGAATGTCTAGAATCTTTTAACAGGTTGAAACAGGCATTGACCTCAGCTCCGATAATGCAAGCCCCTGATTGGAGTCTCCCATTTTAAGTGATGTGTGATGCAAGCGATTACGCTGTGGGGGCTGTGTTGGGACAAAGAAAAGATAAGAAACTTCATGCCATCTATTATGCTAGTAGAACCTTGGATGAAGCACAAGTCAATTATGCTACAACAGAGAAGGAGCTACTAGCTGTGGTTTTCGCCTTTGAGAAATTTCGGTCCTACCTTGTCGGGGCCAAGGTCATTGTCTACACTGATCATGCCGCTTTGAGGTACCTTTTGAGCAAGAAAGATGCTAAGCCAAGGCTGATTCGTTGGATTCTACTTCTCCAGGAATTTGACTTGGAAATTAGAGACAAAAAGGGGACCGAGAATTTGGTGGCTGATCACTTGTCTCGATTGACACAAGAGCAGATGGAATGGACAACAGATGATTTGCCCATTGATGATTCATTCCCTGATGATCACCTTTTCAGGATTACTGAGGAACTTCTACAACTCTCTTCCTCTATAGTGCCATGGTATGCTGATTTTGTGAATTACCTGGTGTGTAATGAAATGCCAGTTGGGTTGTCATTCCAACAAAAGAAGAAGTTCCTGTCTGATGTTAAACATTACTTTTGGAATGAGCCCTTTTTATTCAAGAGATGTGCTGATGGAGTCTATAGGCGTTGTATTCCTGAGGATGAAATTGAGAGTGTGATTACTCATTGCCATTCATTGCCTTGTGGTGGCCATGCTAGCTCTTCAAAGACCACTGCCAAGATCCTTCAGTCTACTTTGTATTGGCCATCCATGTTTAAAGATGTTCACCGGTATATTTCTTCTTGTGATTCTTGTCAACGCACCGGTAACATCTCAAGGAGGAATGAGATGCCTCTAAACAACATTCAAGAGGTTGAAATTTTTGATGTATGGGGAGTTGATTTCATGGGACCATTTCCACCGTCTTGCAACAATAAATACATACTCTTGGCGGTAGATTATGTGTCTAAATGGGTTGAAGCCATTGCATCACCAACAAACGACTCAAGAGTTGTGTCCAAGTTCTTCAATAAAGTGATCTTTCCGAGGTTTGGAACTCCAAGAGTTGTAATCAGTGATGGTGGATCTCATTTCATCGAGAAGAAGTTTGAGAGCTTGTTGAAAAAGTATGGAGTTACTCACAGGATAGCCACCCCTTATCATTCACAAACGAGTGGACAAGTAGAGGTCTCCAATCGGGAAATTAAAGCTATTTTGGAGAAAACTGTGTCCCGATCTCGAAAGGATTGGGCAATGAAGTTAGACGATGCTCTTTGGGCCTATAGGACGGCATTCAAGACTCCCATTGGCACTACACCATACCGATTGATTTATGGGAAGTCTTGTCATCTTCCAGTGGAGCTTGAGCACAAAGCTTATTGGGCAATCAAACTGTTCAATTATGACATGAAGGCAGCCGGTGAGAAGAGAATGCTTCAATTACAAAAGCTTGAAGAGCTGAGGTTGGATGCCTATGAAAACGCCAAGATTTACAAAGAAAGAACGAAAAGATGGCATGACAAACATATAATCCCAAGAGAATTCAAGGAAGGTGAACTTGTCTTGCTCTTCAATTCTAGACTACGGCTTTTTCCGGGCAAGCTAAAATCCCGATGGAGTGGCCCGTTCACAATCAAGAGAGTATTTCCCCATGGAGCCATAGAAATATGCAATGACAAAGGAGAAGTATTCAAGGTGAATGGACAAAGGCTGAAGAAGTACATCGCAGGGAGCTCGATTGAGGAGACAGTTTCCGTCCTCCTCCTTAATCCGATCACTTGAATTGAAGATGGAAGGTCAAGCTAATGACCTTAAACGAGCGCTGGATGGGAGGCAACCCATCAGGTACGTTTTCTTCTTCGTTTTTTTTAGTTTTTTTTAAATAAAAAAAAAAAAAAAATTCGGACGGGAATTTAACCAGTAAAATTCTCCCAACCTTCAGTAAAATACTCGGCCTGAGACTCGACCGAGTCTCTGGCCGAGTCTTGCACAAACAAGCGCATACACCAGTTAAAAAGTCGGTCTGAAACTCGGTCGAGTTTCAGACCGAGTTTTGCAAAAAAGACGCCAGCCGAAAATTAAAAAAAAAAAAAAAAATCTTTTATTTTATCTCTTTTTCTTTTTTTTCTTTTATTCCTCCCCTCCTTTCTTTCTCCTTCTCTCTCCTCCCTCTTTTCTTTCTCGCCCGACTCCCTCTTCTCGCCCGACTCCCTCTTCTCGCCCGACTCTCCCTCCTACACCGCCATTCCATCGCCTGTCCCCCACACCAGCGCACCACCGGCGGCCACCGGCGAACACCGCCACTTCCGGCCCCCTGCATCGTCTCCCCCGCCTTTCCCCCACCCCAGCGACCCGCACGAGTCCACACCAGCGCGAGTCCGCTCCACCGCCGGCCACCGGCGAACACCGCCACTTCCGGCCACTAGCAAACCCGCCTGTGCGCCGCCCCACCACACCACCAGCACCATTGCTCAGATTTGGTACAAATTTCTTACCCTTCTCCTTGGATAATTTCTAGGGTTTATCAAAAAAAAAAAAAAATTGGGGATTTTATTTGTATTATTAATCTGAATTTTCCGATGTTTAATGGGCTAATTTGCTATATTAATTCATACTAGTTGGAATTATGGAGGTTTGGGCAACAATTTGATATTCATAATGCCATGATAATTCTTGTTAGACTTGGGTGTTAAACAAATTTGAGTTCTAAGTTTTTTTTTTTTAATTGCAACTTGCTTTGCTAAGAACTTGAATTATTATTGTTGTTGGTCGTCCTTGCCGGGACGACAAAGTTGTGGCATATTGTTGTTGATCGTTCTTGCCGGAACGATACTTGTTTGGCTTTTGCTTGCTTGGTTGTGTATGTTTCTCTTGTTTGTAGGCGATACAGGTTTTCGAGATGTCTAAGCGCCTAAAGAGTATGCGAGGAAAATCTTCTTCATCCTCTAGACCTTTAGCTCCTCCCACTCGCGTCGGAGAGACAACTCCTGACTCACTTGGTATTAATTTCACTAAGCAGATGCATTACACCAAGTTTGATTTGCTGAAGAAGAGGACTATTGCTACCACTCGATACCTCGATTTTGACTTGGTAGACGCTTTGGGTATCCGAAGTGATATTGATTTGATGGCAGAACGTCTGGGATGGGAAGAGTTCATTCATCTTCAAGAGCCGACATTCAAAGGTCTTACCTTGGAATTTCTCTCCACTGTTGAGTCCGAGGTCATTCAAGGCAAGCATTGTGAAGAGGGTCGTGTTCGTTTTCGCTTGGGGGATGAGGATCGGGAGCTCACTCTGAAAGAAATAAGCAACATCTATGGTTTTCCAGTCATCACCGATTTCAAAACCCCCCGCATTCAACGCCGTGCCGAGTTCTTTTCACCCGGGCTATTTTGGGGTGAGATTGGTGCGGGCTCCTATGATCCTAAAACCACGAATTTCACTACAATCAGCAACCCTGCCATTCGCCTCCTTCAGCGGTTCATGGCTCATACTATTTTTGGCCGAGGTGATGGCGCTGAGAACAATGTGCCTCAGAAGGAGCTTACAGTTATATGTGCTGCCCTTAAAGATGAGAAAGTCAATTCTGCTGGGTTCCTCGTACATCATTTACAGCATGTGAGTGACAAGAAGTCGGGGGAAATCGTTATTGGTGGCTTGATTACTCTCCTTGCACGTCACTTTGGGATTGATTTTAGTAGGCGACTTGATAACATTCCTCCTCAGCCCATTGGCCCGGCCTATTTGAACAACATGAGGGTGCTCTCCAATTACAACAACAAGTGGTTTTGGGCCTTTCCCTCCGGTTCTTTGTACTTCCAACTTCCGAACCCCGAGTGCACATCAATTAGTGTTCCATCCAATTGGAAGATACATGCTCTCTCCACCGATCCTACTCGTGCCCAAGCTAAGTCCGGGGCTCTTTTGGGAGATGCTATGGAGGCCGACTATGATGAGGATGATGTTGATGATGCGAATGATGATGACTTTGATCCGTCGGATACATTGGGAGGACAAGGCGTCACCATTGCTTCCCTTGCCGATAGTCTTGCCACCATGAATCGGGAATTTACCGCTCAATTTGCCAACATCAACGCCTCGATTGCTTCACTCTCCACACATGTTGACACTCGCTTTCAGGAGATGCACACGAAGATCGATGATTGGCGCACTTCCGGTTGGCAACCAAGACCACCTCCTCCACCAGAGTAGTGACTATGTGAGTGTTTCTCTTCCCTTCTCTTTTATTCTCTACATTGGGGACAATGTAGGTTTTAAGCTTGGGGGTGGGAACATTTTCATGTTTTGATTGCATATAGTTTAGTTTGCATATTTAGTTTGAATTTTGCTTGCAAAAACAAAAAATATATATATATATATATATATATATAAAAAATTTGCATTCTAGGAGCTATGGATTTCTCTTCAAGTGAAACACCCCTTGTCCTCAAAATTTTCTCTGTGGAATTCTACCCCTTTGACTTGCTTGAAATGCTTGAAGTTTTGATGATGACTGACTATGTTATGAATTAGTTTGATGATTGAATGAGCTTGCATATTCTTTGAAACTTGAGTTAATATTGAAGTTCTAGACAAAAAGCCTTGTGAGGATTATTGTTTGCCTTTCTTAGGACTAAATAATGTCATGATGTCCTTTCTTTTGTGTGTGATGCTCACTTTGATTGCTTCCTCTAGAACTTGCTTTTGACTCTTTTTCAAGACCGCTCTTATGACTCTTGCATGCGACTTTGAAGTGATTGAGGCACTATTTTCTTAACCTTTATACTCCCTATCCACCTTGAATAATTTCCTTTGTTTGAAGCCCCTTCTCGAGACTTAGCCTTATTCTTTTGAAGCTCCACAAAATTAATCCGAGCCTTTGTAAGCCTGACCCACCCGGGAACTAGGATAACTACTCGATTGACTCTGTGGTTGCAAGCTAAGCTTGGGGGAGACTTATACGTATTTGGTGATTGGGTTGTGTAATGTGCTAGTACTTTTTATCTTTGAAAAAAAAAAATTAAAAAGAAGAAAAAAAATCAGAAAATGCTTGGAAAAAGAAAAAAAAAACAAAACAAAAAGGAAAAAAAGAGTATGAGAAATAAGGGAATAAAGGGTGTTGGTGTATGGGAATAAGTTGCTTGGAAAGAAAATCATGAGACATGGTGTTCAATCGAGTTTAGTTAAGTCTAGATTTCCGGGATTTAGCACCACATGGCCTAAATATTTCCCCACCTATTTCTTATCACCTTGGCCCCATTACAACCCAATAAAAGACCTCTTGATCATTGTTGGATGCAAGGTCCCATGCGGTGGAGATTTAGAATGCTTTTGCAAGCCTATGGTAGCTAAGCTTTCAAATGTGAGATTTGAGTGAAACACGTCCTATTTAAACACTTGAGGGAGAGCAAAAAACACATTATCCTAAGTGAGGTCTAGAATGAATATGTTGACTCAGTTTCTTTGAATTTCTCAAATGCACGCTATGATTTTGATTGTTGATCTATACTTCTAAACTCTTTGTCTAGTTCGTTGTCAAGATGGATGCATGACTTGCTTGTTTTGTGGGGTGTCAGATTCTATTTCTTGCTTGAGGACAAGCAAGGTTTAAGCTTGGGGGATTTTGATAGCATGCATTTTAGTCTAGGATAAAGCATGTTTATTTCCTTAGTTTAGTTGTTTTTATTTTATTTTCCTCTTGGTTTTATTGTCTTTTTAGTAGATTTTGTAGTTTCGGTTTCTACTCTTGCTTTGTTCGATTTCAGGATCATTTGGAGGTGGATTCAAGGAGTTTTGGCAACGACAAGGACAAGGGCAAGAGGAGCAACCCGATAGGAAGTGTCTAGGAGTCTAGCGGATGCAAGGAATTGAAGAGAAGATTGGCAAAAGCTCGGTGGAAGGCACGGGAGGAAGCTCATTTAACAATTCAAACGGAGCAGTGCACCAGTCCAAAACTCGGTCCAGGTCACGACCGAGTTCTGGACCGAGTTTTACAAAACTCGGTCTGAAACTCGACCGAGTTTCAGACCGAGTCGCGTCTTTTTCCGAAATTTCTCCTCCGCGTGTTTTATTTATTAATTTCGGGCCTTTTCTATCTTGTTTTTAGGGTTTCATATAAATACTTAGAGATGAAGTTTGGATGAGGATTACGTATTATTTTCTTAGCCTCTCTCTTTGAAGAACCCTAGATTGGAGATTTGTGGATTTTTGGCAAGACTTGATTGGAGTTGAATTTAGATCTATTGAAAAGACAATTGGTATGTTTCTCTTTGATTTAGATTTCTTATCTCTCCATATTATGTCTAGCTAATTTCTTAGTTCTAAGGAAGGGTGAACCCAATGATTATTTAGTAGATTACCGGTGATATTTATTTGGATTTCAATTCAAATGTTGTTTGAAGGACTAACTATCTCAAGTGTCAACATTAACTCTTTTCAGACGATTAATGCATGTACCTAGACTCGACTAGCAGTCACTCTCGCACAAAGCCAGTCTTATTTAGGTCCTTTAAGTTCTATAGAAATCAATGAATCAATAGAAACAAAATCCGCTCTCGCGCTCCGTTAAGACTACTCAATCAATAATTCCTAGGATAGGTTAAGTTCCACAAGTGAATTAAGTCACTCTCGCACAAATAATTCAACAAGTTCAAACCTAGGGATCTAACATGAATTAACAATTTGTGAATTCAATTCAATCAATCTCTTGTTATTCTTATCTCCTCTCGGTCTCAAATTATAACAAGATTCCTAATTCAAGCTAATGACCTTAAACGAGCGCTGGATGGGAGGCAACCCATCAGGTACATTTTCTTCTTCGTTTCAAGTGATCGGATTAGGAGGAGGACGGAAACTGTCTCCTCAATCGAGCTCCCTGCGATGTACTTCTTCAGCCTTTGTCCATTCACCTTGAATACTTCTCCTTTGTCATTGCATATTTCTATGGCTCCATGGGGAAATACTCTCTTGATTGTGAACGGGCCACTCCATCGGGATCTTAGCTTGCCCGGAAAAAGCCATAGTCTAGAATTGAAGAGCAAGACAAGTTCACCTTCCTTGAATTCTCTTGGGATTATATGTTTGTCATGCCATCTTTTCGTTCTTTCTTTGTAAATCTTGGCGTTTTCATAGGCATCCAACCTCAGCTCTTCAAGCTTTTGTAATTGAAGCATTCTCTTCTCACCGGCTGCCTTCATGTCATAATTGAATAGTTTGATTGCCCAATAAGCTTTGTGCTCAAGCTCCACTGGAAGATGACAAGACTTCACATAAATCAATCGGTATGGTGTAGTGCCAATGGGAGTCTTGAATGCTGTCCTATAGGCCCAAAGAGCATCGTCTAACTTCATTGCCCAATCCTTTCGAGATCGGGACACAGTTTTCTCCAAAATAGCTTTAATTTCCCGATTGGAGACCTCTACTTGTCCACTCGTTTGTGGATGATAAGGGGTGGCTATCCTGTGAGTAACTCCATACTTTTTCAACAAGCTCTCAAACTTCTTCTCGATGAAATGAGATCCACCATCACTGATTACAACTCTTGGAGTTCCAAACCTCGGAAAGATCACTTTATTGAAGAACTTGGACACAACTCTTGAGTCGTTTGTTGGTGATGCAATGGCTTCAACCCATTTAGACACATAATCTACCGCCAAGAGTATGTATTTATTGTTGCAAGACGGTGGAAATGGTCCTATGAAATCAACTCCCCATACATCAAAAATTTCAACCTCTTGAATGTTGTTTAGAGGCATCTCATTCCTCCTTGAGATGTTACCGGTGCGTTGACAGGAATCACAAGAAGAAATATACCGGTGAACATCTTTAAACATGGATGGCCAATACAAAGTAGACTGAAGGATCTTGGCAGTGGTCTTTGAAGAGCTAGCATGGCCACCACAAGGCAATGAATGGCAATGAGTAATCACACTCTCAATTTCATCCTCAGGAATACAACGCCTATAGACTCCATCAGCACATCTCTTGAATAAAAAGGGCTCATTCCAAAAGTAATGTTTAACATCAGACAGGAACTTCTTCTTTTGTTGGAATGACAACCCAACTGGCATTTCATTACACACCAGGTAATTCACAAAATCAGCATACCATGGCACTATAGAGGAAGAGAGTTGTAGAAGTTCCTCAGTAATCCTGAAAAGGTGATCATCAGGGAATGAATCATCAATGGGCAAATCATCTGTTGTGCATTCCATCTGCTCTTGTGTCAATCGAGACAAGTGATCAGCCACCAAATTCTCGGTCCCCTTTTTGTCTCTAATTTCCAAGTCAAATTCCTGGAGAAGTAGAATCCAACGAATCAGCCTTGGCTTAGCATCTTTCTTGCTCAAAAGGTACCTCAAAGCGGCATGATCAGTGTAGACAATGACCTTGGCCCCGACAAGGTAGGACCGAAATTTCTCAAAGGCGAAAACCACAGCTAGTAGCTCCTTCTCTGTTGTAGCATAATTGACTTGTGCTTCATCCAAGGTTCTACTAGCATAATAGATGGCATGAAGTTTCTTATCTTTTCTTTGTCCCAACACAGCCCCCACAGCGTAATCGCTTGCATCACACATCACTTCAAATGGGAGACTCCAATCAGGGGCTTGCATTATCGGAGCTGAGGTCAATGCCTGTTTCAACCTGTTAAAAGATTCTAGACATTCCTGGGAAAAATTGAACTCAACATCTTTCAAGAGCAGGTTAGTAAGCGGTTTGGCAATTTTAGAGAAATCTTTAATGAATCGCCTATAAAAACCTGCATGACCCAAGAAACTCCTTACCCCTTTTACCGAAGTTGGTGGTGGCAGTCCTTCAATGACTTCTATCTTGGCCCTGTCAACCTCAATTCCGCGGTTAGAAATCATATGGCCTAAAACAATCCCTTCACTTACCATGAAGTGGCATTTCTCCCAATTTAGTACAAGGTTAGCTTCTTCACAACGTTGTAAAACTCTAGACAAGTTAGCTAGACAAGCATCAAAAGAAGTACCATATACTGAAAAGTCATCCATAAACACTTCCATGATGTCTTCAATAAAATCAGAGAAAATAGACATCATGCATCGTTGAAAGGTGGCTGGAGCATTACATAACCCAAAGGGCATTCTCCTATAGGCAAAAGTGCCATAAGGACAAGTGAAAGTAGTTTTCTCCTGGTCATCTGGGTGTATAGGGATTTGGAAGAATCCACTATAGCCATCCAGGTAGCAGAAGTGGGTATGTTTAGCCAACCTTTCAAGCATTTGGTCAATGAAGGGGAGAGGAAAATGATCCTTTCGGGTTGCTTGATTAAGCTTTCTATAGTCAATACACATTCGCCAACCTGTGACTGTTCTAGTTGGAATTAATTCATTCTTTTCATTTTTCACAACAGTCATCCCCCCCTTTTTAGGCACCACATGCACAGGACTCACCCAAGCACTATCAGAAATAGAGTAAATAATGCCTGCGTCTAACAATTTTAGCACTTCTTTTCTAACTACTTCTTTCATGTTGGGGTTGAGTCGTCTTTGATGCTCAATAGAAGGCTTGTGATCATCTTCTAATAAAATTCTATGCATGCACAAAGAAGGATTGATCCCTTTCAAGTCGTCAATAGTATACCCTATGGCTTTTCGATGCAACTTAAGTTCTTTTAACAATTTGGCAGTTTCATCATCACTTAAGCTAGCATTTACTATCACAGGGTATGTAGAATTAGAGCCAAGAAATTCATACCTCAATGTAGACGGAAGGGGCTTTAACTCCACTTTAGGTGCAGCATGGGATTCTTCTCCAACATCTTGAACAACCACTTCTAGCACATCAACAATGGTGCTTTCCAACTCATTAGTAGACATCTCAGGGTGATCCAAAATTTCCTCAATGGGGTCTTTTGTGGCCACAGACGTCATCATATCTTGAGTTTCCCTGTCTATAACATCTAACCTGCACAACTCATCCTCAAGTCTAGGTTGCTTGATAGCTTTAGTGAAATTATACTCAATTTTCTCCCCCACCAATAGAAAAAGAAAGAACACCCTCTTTTACATCAATAAGAGTTCCAGCAGTAGCTAAGAAAGGTCTTCCTAATATAATGGGAATGGGAAAATCAGCTTGCATATCAAGAACAATAAAATCAACAGGTACATAGAATTTACCGACCTGAATGGGGATATCCTCAAGGATACCTGTAGGTGATGCAGTCGATCTATCAGCCATGAAGAGAGTCATATCCACCAGTTGAGGTTCTCCAAGATCCAGCTTCTTGCAAATGGAAAGAGGAATCAAGCTCACACTAGCTCCCAAAGCACATAACGCGTTGTAAGTGCAATTGCCAATCACAATGGGAACACAAAAGCTCCCAGGATCTCCAAGCTTAGGTGGCAACTTATTTTGAACAAGGGCGCTACAATCTTGATTAAGGGACACCTTTTGACAACCCTCAATTTTCCTCTTATTTGATAATATCTCCTTTAGGAACTTTACATAAGCAGGCATTTGTTGAAGAGCATCTGTGAATGGAATATTGATGTAGAGCTTCTTCAACACTTCTAAGAACTTCCCGAATTGCTTCTCAGTCTGAGCTTTGGCTTTTCTTTGTGGGAATGGGAGAGGAGGCTTGTAAGGAGGAGGTGGAATGTAGGGAGCCTCTTTCTCCCTCTCTCCATCGTCTTGAAGCTTTTCAGGTTCACCACTTTGTTTCTTCGGTTCCTTTGGCCAAAGCTTTCCTGACCAAGTATTTCCCACCTAAGAAGACTGCAGAGATGAGGAATCAGATCAGTTCATTTCAGATGAAGGATGGGGAATCTCTTTATGAAGGTTGGGAGAGGTTCAAGGAGCTTCTATTGTTATGTCCTCACCATGGAATAGACAAGTGGGTGCTTCTTCACACTTTTTACAATGCTGTTGACAACACCACCAGGCTGCTCATTGATGCCTCATCTGGAGGTACTATTATGAAGATGAATGTTAATAATGCTTGGGATCAGATTGAGGACATTGCTCAACACACTCACTATTATAATGATGCTCGTTCTCTTCCAAGTTCTAAGAGATCAGCTGGGCTTTATGAAGTTGATAAAGAGACTTTGCACCAGGCACAGATTGATGCGATGACTCAGGAGATCAGATAGTTGAAATTACAGATGAATGGTTCTCCCGTTTCTACCAGTGGAAGTCCTTCTCAAGTTGTTTCGAGTGTTGTCTGTCAGTTTTGTGGAGCTGGTGATCATACCATCAAATCTTGTGAATTGTTTGCCTCTAAAGATGAACCACAAGAGGAGGAAGCGAACTACATGAATAACTTCAACAGGGGGCCTAGGAATGACCCATACTCTAATTCCTATAACCCTGGTTGGAGGAATCATCCCAACTTCTCTTATGGGAATAATCAAGCACAACCGAGGCCACCTCCTGGATTTTGATAGCATGCATTTTAGTCTAGGATAAAGCATGTTTATTTCCTTAGTTTAGTTGTTTTTATTTTATTTTCCTCTTGGTTTTATTGTCTTTTTAGTAGATTTTGTAGTTTCGGTTTCTACTCTTGCTTTGTTCGATTTCAGGATCATTTGGAGGTGGATTCAAGGAGTTTTGGCAACGACAAGGACAAGGGCAGGAGCAACCCGATAGAAAGTGTCTAGGAGTCAAGCGGATGCAAGGAATTGAAGAGAAGATTGGCAAAAGCTCGGTGGAAGGCACGGGAGGAAGCTCATTTAACAATTCAAACGGAGCAGTGCACCAGTCCAAAACTCGGTCCAGGTCACGACCGAGTTCTGGACCGAGTTTTACAAAACTCGGTCTGAAACTCGACCGAGTTTCAGACCGAGTCGCGTCTTTTTCCGAAATTTCTCCTCCGCGTGTTTTATTTATTAATTTCGGGCCTTTTCTATCTTGTTTTTAGGTTTTCATATAAATACTTAGAGATGAAGTTTGGATGAGGATTACGTATTATTTTCTTAGCCTCTCTCTTTGAAGAACCCTAGATTGGAGATTTGTGGATTTTTGGCAAGACTTGATTGGAGTTGAATTTAGATCTATTGAAAAGACAATTGGTATGTTTCTCTTTGATTTAGATTTCTTATCTCTCCATATTATGTCTAGCTAATTTCTTAGTTCTAAGGAAGGGTGAACCCAATGGTTTAATAGGTAGATTTAATGGTGATGATTGGTTGAATTGAGATTTGAATTGTTGTTTGATTCAACCTAGGATGCTTAATGACCTAATTTGCTTGAATTAGGAATCTTGTTATAATTTGAGACCGAGAGGAGATAAGAATAACAAGAGATTGATTGAATTGAATTCACAAATTGTTAATTCATGTTAGATCCCTAGGTTTGAACTTGTTGAATTATTTGTGCGAGAGTGACTTAATTCACTTGTGGAACTTAACCTATCCTAGGAATTATTGATTGAGTAGTCTTAACGGAGCGCGAGAGCGGATGTTGTTTCTATTGATTCATTGATTTCTATAGAACTTAAAGGACCTAAATAAGACTGGCTTTGTGCGAGAGTGACTGCTAGTCGAGTCTAGGTACATGCATTAATCGTCTGAAAAGAGTTAATGTTGACACTTGAGATAGTTAGTCCTTCAAACAACATTTGAATTGAAATCCAAATAAATATCACCGGTAATCTACTAAATAATCATTGTGGGAATCCTGACCTTGGAATGCTTTTCTCCATTGATAGTTACTTCTTAATTTTGATTTTAATTATTTCTGAATACAATTACAACTTCTTTTTCTTATTTTTGGCTTAGTCTACTGAATCGTTTTATAATCAATACTACAAGTTCCTTGTGTTCGACACCTTGATTACTACAACCGAACCGTATACTTGCGGTGTAGGAAAATAGCCTATCACTCTCTCTTGAGCATCTTTTGATCTTTGGATGAAGAGCTTTGATTGATTCTTCTTTTTGACCTTCCACTTCTTGGTCATTTTGATTTGACTCCTCTTGTTCTTAGGCTTATGAATCTTCTCAAGCCTTTCAAACACTGATGGTCGAGAAAATATATTCTTTATTATTATATCGAGCCTTTGGAAGACTGATAAGCGAGGGTGATTTATATTTTCCCTAGAATCATCTCATGCATTTTTGGCTTTATAATCCTAACTGTCAAGAGTTTCCCTTCATGAGAAACTTGCAAGTTTTTGAGAACATCTTCATTTAGATGCACATCTTGAGATTTACCCTTAGAAAAAGGCTTTGACTTTTGCACCATTACTTGATGCTTCTTTAGTGATCTTGTTGAGGTAGATAAGGTATAAGGATGAGAGGGTTCACCTCGTAATACCACCCTTTTTCTTTCGTTTTTACCTTCTCCAAACTTTTTATGAATGACCAAAGTTTCTTTTGGGATATAATCCTCAGTCTCCTCAACATAAGAAATCACACAACATTTAGCAACTTCTTCTTCCTTTATCGAACAATCGTCGATATTTATGGCGTCACCTATGAGAAAATCTTTATGGGTGAAGTATTTTAGGGTGAAAGGGACTTTATGAGATTGAATATATTCTTCCTCGGAGTCTATTGCACATTCCATTTCCTTCTTACCCCCTCTTAGTTTCCTTCTTGTTTTTAGTATCCCTCTTTTTGTCAAGCCTTTCTTCTCATTAGTCTTGAACCTTGAAGGAGAAGCACTTTTAGGACAATCATTTTCTCGGCATTGCTCCATTTTGGAGATTTGTCCCACCCAAAGTACTTATCTTTTTCCTTGCCACCACAAAGGAATATAGGGTTTCCTATATAGGATAGTGAGGCAGTTTGGATGCCCTTATTTAGTGTTGTTGAGATCATGTTTGATGAAGCATATAGACCTTTTCAGTTTGCCCCCTCAATCTCAATCTCTCCTTTGTTGATCATTCTTTCTATTACATCATTTAAGACATAATAATCATGGATTGTATGACCAAGGAGGCGATGATATGGACAATACTTGGGATCACCTATCATGGTTACTTCATTGAGCCTTTTTGGCATAGGAAGCACTAAAGCTTTAGTGGCCATAATCTCATCATCATCAAAGGGATCCTCTTTTTCTTTCTTTCTTGAAGAGTGAGTCGTTTAATAGGCTTGTTGACTTTACTCTTATTTTGAGTTTGAGAATTACCCTTATTAGAGAATTGACCAATTATTTTGATGGAGGTTACCATAGAATCATCTTTATTTTGTGACCTTTTTTCACCATTTGTTTGAGGTTTAGTAACCCCTATTTCACGTTGAGCAATTTGACGTTTGACATTACAAGCCTTGGACAACAAAGTGTCAAACGAGAATGGTTCGACACTCCCCACACGCACGACTAGTTTTGGGTGCTAATTATTGGTGCACATTAGAACACAAGTCAACTCACTCAATTTCTCATAGGCCTTTGGTAAGTGTTTGCAAGGTCTATGATGGAACCTTTACATTAGTGCTCACAAATTGAGCAAGGAATCTCCTTTGCAGTTCATCCCATGTTTCGATCGACCTTGGTTGGAGTTGGGTGTACCAAGTAAATTCCGATCCTTTTAGTGATTGAACGAACTGTTTTATGAGTAAGGCATCATTCAAGGAAGTTTTTCCTCATGTGAAGTAAAAGTGAGAAAGGTGTTCATGTGGTGAACATTGAATGCCATCAAACTTGTCAAAGTTGGGCCTTTGATATCTTGAAGGAAAGGGAAAAATATCAAAGTGCATAGGATACGATTTCTTATAGCTCATCATGGGTGGATTTTGAGAAACATGCAACTCCCTTGTGAAATCATCTCCTTTATTTCTTGGGGAGACATGCTTATCGCGCCAATCTGGCATGAGGTACCACTTTGGCCCTTACCATTTTCTCTTAGTTGTTTTTTTCTACTCTCTTTACATTGGCTTGCAACTTGATTAGAAAGAGCGACAATTTGAGCATCTTTTTCAACCAACCTCCCTTGCATTTCTTGAAGTTGTTCTTCAATGCTAAAAGTAGTCGGCATCATGACTGACATGCTTTCTACCCCATTGTGTAAGGAGGTAATTACTTGGTTGAAATATGGAAAGTCATCTTCCTTGAATAGTGAAGTTTTATCTCCATAAACCGGAATGTAACCTTGAGGAGCATGGACATTTTTACTAGCTTCTCGCATTTCTTGGCTCTTCTTAGGAAGAGACATTTTATATATCTTCACCTTTGAAGCATTGGAATAAGCTTCACCCTTACCCTTTTCTATGTAAGAGTTCATGTTGACTTGCTCCACATGGTCAATTTTGATCAAATTTGACCCTATAAGGATTTTCCTCGAGGTGTTGACACAAGGATTGATAGGTGGTTTTGTTGGTGTTATAAAGTCATGGTTTGCTTCTCCTAAGGTAGCTTTGGATAACTCAAGAGTTGATGAAGACTTTAGCTTAGTAAGTTGATCCACCTTTTGATGTTTAGGCACATTCTTACAACCCATCCTTCTTTGAGATCACATGACCTTGCTTGTAAAGGCGGATTGAGTCAATGCTTGATGGGACCTGACATTGGCCTTGAGGACTTGAGTAGTCAGTCCATGAAAGTTTTTTTCATGCATATTTCACATCCATTTGGAGAATCCCCTCTCCTAACCATTAGAAAGGTCCATATTTGTTGTCAAGAGGAATTTTAGTGGTGATCATGTCTCGCTCGATGGTGAGCACAACCTTAGAGTCTTGGTGACGGATCAAACATACACCCTTGTTTAGAAAGGAGGCTGGTGGGTTGCTATTTGGTTCCATTTTTCTTTAAGGAATTGAGTTCACTTCTCCAACTTAGGTATTCATTCCATCATTGAAGCTATGAACGAGAAATCTTGATTTCTTGCTCTGGACCTTCTACTTTCGGTTGATGTTGACTCGGATCGCCTTGTTCTTAATTTGGTTTACTAGATTTTTCGAGCTTTTAAATGCAGAAGGTTTGGATGCATGACGTCTTGAAGTAGTGTCAGGCCTTTCAAACAAATAGGGCTTTGACGGTCCCCGAGCTTGTATTGAGGCTTTCAAAACCTAACACTTTAGGCATTGCTACTTTGCCATTTGAGAGCATATTTAAGTCATTTAGTGGCATTGCCATTAGCTTTAGAACTTTCTCTTCTCAAGAAATTTGTGATTCTTGGCAAGAGTATCATTAGTATTTAATGGGTCATCCATACGGATATCGACCTTCGAATATCCTTCGACTACGGTTCACATGTATGAAGAGACTCTTGAATTTTGGGGGCGACCTCAAAAACATCTATCATGGAAAAGGATGTTTGATGTAGTCACTAGGGCCATTAATCTTAACCCTTCAATTTTGATTTATCCTTCTTTAATTATCTCTTCTATTGCAGTTGTAAGGATGTAGCAATCCTTAATCGGATGACTAACAAGTTGATGGTAAAGACAATAATTTGGTTATTTGTCTTGTCAAATTCATTTGGCCTTTTTGGCTTTGGAAGTGTCAAAAAATTTGCTTCCATCAACTCACCAAATATCCCTTCCACGTCATCATCGTCGAAAGAGTACTTCTTTTGTTTTCTTTCATGGAGAGATAGTCTTTTGGTGAATTCATTGACTTTCCCTTTACCTTGAGTCTTGAAGCCACTCTTGGTTGAGAGTTTGTCATTAGGCTTGATGAAGGTTGCCATAAACTCTTTTTGATTTTGTAGCTTCATGCCATCATTTTTTTGATGCTCATTAGCTTCAAGACAACTAGATCGTTAATTTTGCCAAGCAATTTAGCATTGTAAGCTTTTGACACCGAAGCAACAAAGGGATGAGGTTCGGTGCTAACAAGATTCTAATATGAGAAGCAACTTGTCGGCATACATTTGAACAAATACTTGTTCACTTTTTTAGGGCATTACAGCCTTATACTTGTCCACATAACTATGGAATAGTTAGTGACCTCATTTGGCCCTTGAAAGGTGTTTGTATGTCTTTTTATACCATGTTATGTATGTCTTTTTATACCCAAGCATAGGTAGATTTAGCGATGCTTGAAATTCTTGAATCCCTTGAGCAATCATCTTGGAGAGGGATATTTGAGCTACCAATTGGACCTTCATCATTTAAGCTTGCTCGCTCTTGTCTTCTTTGCTTCAGTATTGACTTGATCCATGAGTGAAGCTTAATGAGCATCCTTTTCGACAAGCTGCCTTAACAATTCTTATAGCTGCTCTTCAATACTTCGACGAATTTCCTTGTTCATCTTGGAGGATAAATTTAGGTTTTCTATCTTTCCAGTGTAAAGATGGACAATCCTCCTCCTAGAAAATAGATGACAAGTCTCCATTTGAGGGAGAACTTGTGTTTTCTTGCATGACCCCTTTATCTTTCATGATATGAGTAGATGGAGTTGTCGACCTTGAAAACATGCAATAGATATTGACATTGGTTATGCACTTGTTATTGTACCAAGGCTCGTATATGTTTGAGGTTTGGTCATTTAAGATGTTGACCTTGATGGACCTGCCTTTTCTACATAAGCTCAAAAAATTTGGCCAACTTGTTAAGCTACTTCATCATTCTTAGATCATGAAGACTTCGTCATCTTGACCTCCAGGGTCTTTGGTGGAACCTTCTCAAGATGAGATGTCTTGTTGAATTTTTTAACTCCCTTAATATTGAGATGGATGGATCTTGTATAAATTTGTCTTGATGTGTTGACTTGAGAAACACCAATTGACTTCTTTGGTAAAAGAGATCCATATCAGCTTTTTCAAAGAGTGTCCTTAACAAGCTCCAAGGTGGCGAAAGAGTAAGTTTGTCTAGTTCCCTCGACTTTTGATGACTTGAACCATTTTTATTACCCCTCCTTTCCTTCGACTTGTTAGCCTTTTTGGCATTATTGGAAGGTTGAGTGGAGTGGTGACATTCCTACCGTTAGTCTTTATGACTCGAACAATATCACTAGAACATCTGGTGAGAGACTTTTTGTTGCTAACTATGGAGTTCTAATAACACTATCTTGTAGGAAATCAGGGTTGGTGCCACTAAAGTTGTTGATAGACTTCTTTCCACTTAGGTGACCAAGTTGATATGTCTTGGACTCATTGTCCCATGCCTTGAAAT
Source organism: Fallopia convolvulus (assembly GCA_964016875.1). Classification (NCBI taxonomy): domain Eukaryota; kingdom Viridiplantae; phylum Streptophyta; class Magnoliopsida; order Caryophyllales; family Polygonaceae; genus Fallopia; species Fallopia convolvulus. The sequence continues at coordinate 23,657,468 of OZ024724.1, forward strand.
CACAGTAAGGGAATTAGGAACTCTTGTGAAAGCCATTTTGTCACGAACACTGGAGGTGCTAATAATGTTAGCTTGTTGAAAATTAGGCTTTGCGCAACTAAGCTGACTGTTGGGCTTGTTGCCATTTGTATATGGACTTCCTAACTCCATGGCTTGAAAGTGCATTGGGGGATTCTTCGACTTGGTGTCTTTGTTTGCATCTCCCCTTTAGAGTATGAAGTCATACTAGTTTCATCAACCCTTTTCTGAGCGATAAAAGTAGATCCAATGACCATCTATCTTGGAGTGACCAATGGAGGATATGGTGTTGCCTCCTTTGATTTAAAGAGGTCCTTTGTGGCATTCCACATAGATGTGTTAGCTTAAGCTAATGTTGTAAACTTCGCTAACTTGCAAAGTGCCTTGTCTTCAAAATACTTCAAGACATTCTTTTAATATCTCCTTTTGTAGGATGTTTTGGCTATCTTGACATTGGGAACAACTCGTATGGTATTTTTAGGAGGCCTATCCACCATTCTTATTGATAATGCTAGGTCCTTGAGCATTTCAAGTAACAGGATTTGAGCCACTAACTTCAAGACTATCATTGTGACCAATTGCTTTGAAGATAGGCTTGTTGCTTTGGAAACCAGGCTTGCTGCCCTTGAAATGAAATAACTTTTGCTCCACCAGGTGGTGAAGCAGGATACTTGTCTTTGTTGGTGGGGACTGATTGATTCAATGCTTGATGAGAATCATCCTTAACCTTAATGACATGAATGGTTGATCCATGAAACATGTCCCCATGCATCTATGACACCCATTTAGCGGATGTCCCCTCTTCTCTAAGTGTTGAAGAAGTCCATACTCATTGTAAAGAGGGATTTTGGTGGAGATAAAGTCTCGATCGACATTTGAACACCACCTTGAAGTTCTTTTTGGCGAACAAAACATCCACCCTTGACAAGGAAGGTAGGTGGTAGGTAGTTAAACTTGACAGTCGCTCTAGGTGCATTTTTGCTCGCAATAAAAGAGCTAAAAAATTTGTAACAATATTATTAATTAAAATTACAAGGAAAGAAAAGGGTCCCACCGGGCTTGCCACTAATATGTTAGGTAAAAATTGTTAAAAGAAAACAAATATACACAAACACATCTAATTTGATTCTTAAGTTTGACCCTTTTCTGTACATCTTTAAAACTTTATTAATAATATAGACACGTTGGAGACTTTTGGATTTAATTTTGATTTGAGCTGCATCCGAGTGATAACGGGTTGCCTACGAATCTCTTTAAAGAGAATCAAGCCTTACGTAGTTCAGAGGTTTTAATTTTATTGATTGGATTTTCATGCATCAAAGAAACGAGCCTAAACCCACCTTCTAGAAAGGGTTGTCTAAACTCAGTTCAAATATCATTTGCATGGCGTGAATAAATTAAACCCACCTTCTAGGAAGGGTTGTTTAATTTCTCCACTATTTTTTGTTTTGATTTTATTATTTTTAATTTGGATGTGACTGAATCCGATACACATTTGGGTTTGATGTCGGATTTTCTACGTACCGTTGAGGGGATCAAGTCTACGTAGTTCTTTGGTTTTGGATTTGAGTTTGGGATTTGTTGACTGTACTCGATTGGATTTAATGTCGAGTTACCAACATTGCCTTTTATAGGCGTCAAGGCTTTACGTAGTTCTAAGAAGAACACATTTTAATTTGAGGTTATGATTGAACCCGACGAGCATTAGCTACATTTCGGGCTTCCTACGTACCCTTAGTGGGATGAAATCAACGTAGTTCGGAGAAGACCAATTAAATATGGTGTTTAGTCTTGATTTAATTTGTGGTTGTGATTGAACTCGAAGAGCATTTGCTTTATATCGAGCTTCCTACGTACTCTTAATGTGATCAAATCATCGTAGATCGACGTTTTTGGACATAATTCGATATTTTCATCCAAAAGATTATATGGGCTTTATACTTGGGCTGGCCCATGTAATCACATTTGAAGACTCGTGACTTGTTGAGTTTGTTTATCATTTGTCTCCAACTTCATGTACGTAGACTTGTGTTTCTACTTAATTTTTTAATGTCGGTTTGATTAATGCCATTCTTCTATTAGCACTAATATTAGCATATAAACACCAATCTTAATTTGTACTTTGTCCGATATCTAAAGGAGGCAAGCAATCCCTTTCTGTTTCATCATTGACTTGAATGTACCCACATGCATGTACTAGCCTCTCCTTTAGATGATCACCAATTTGCATAATTAATTAGTGACCAAAAGATGTTAGACCACTAATTTGTATAATTAACTAGTGGCAAACTCGGGCTTGTTAGATGGGTAACTAGTCTAGAGAGTCTAAGCATAGACCACATTTAGTGACAGGTTCATTTGTATACTCATATATTTGTTTGTGAGTATGTTACGCCACTGATTTGATTTTTCAGAAAGAATCCAATCATAATATGTGATCGGGCCCTGCTTGTATTATATAGTGCAACCTTTTCTTGAATCCTAGAAAGAACTCATAAGAAATGGGTACCAATGTCATCGACCCAAACTTTAGATTGTTGAAGCATTCCGTTTCGGTATGAGAAACGAACGCATTTCGGTATGAGATTTGGCTCTCCTTGATTTGAAAAATGGATGTCTACTTCCAAATAAGAGCGTAGAGAGGAAGATGAAGCCGAAGAAGAAATTGACCTTTGTAGCTTTTTTAAATCTCTCCTTCTTCTCCAATTTTTGTTGTTTTTTTTATATGAGGAAGTAAGAGGGGCAATTTAGCCTTGTTTGTTCTCTGCCTCTTTGCATAGATAGCTTTTACTTGAGCCATCTTTTTCCTTCCCTCACACTCTACGACTCTCTGTTTCTTTTCATTTTTTTTATGAATTGTGCACCTCTCACATATATGTACTATATAGTAAAGACTATATGTACTTATTTTTCTTCACCAGGTATATATAAGCCACTTTGCCAAGTTAATTAGCAATTTGTCATTTATATATCTGCATATAACCTTAATTGATATTTTTTAATGAAATATGCATCCATGGTTAGCTTCTTAAATTTGAATTTAAGAAGAGACGGATTTTTCAAGGACAAAGAGACGGATTTTTCAACCATAGTATACTCGTTTCTGGAGGCGAAATTGAAAATTTCAAGCCTACCACGGCTTGTGGATGCGAAACTAAAAGTTTCAAGCCTACCACGACTTGTTGAATAGAGGCAAAACTAAAAGTTTCAAGCCAACCATCATAATCATCTCTTGAATCTGTCTTAATGCCATAAAGCAAACCACATATACGGTTCAATCAATTAGTCAAGTTTGGGGATAAAACTTAATCTTTCAAACCTAATGTGATCGGTTATGGAGGCAAAACTAGATGTCTTGAGCCCACCAGGACTTGTTGTGGAGGTGAAACTAAAAGTTTCGAGCCAACCACAGCTTGTTGTGGAGGCAAAACTAACAGTTTCGATCCCACCACGGCTTGTTGTGGAGGCAAAATTAAAAGTTTCGAGCCAACCACGGCATGTTTTAGAGGCGAAACTAAAAGTTTCAAGCCAACCACGGCTTGTGCATGGATGATGTTCCATTTGTTGCCAAAGCGGCTTAGACATGGATGATGGCGGCCTCTTGTTGGGGTTGAAAGACTAGCTAGTACTCTATCTCCAAGAGAGATTTGGTTCATGTACTGGAATTGCCATGATATGTGGAAGAAGAATTGAAGAACGCCCCTCCGTTTGCATAATATTAGATGAAAGAGCGAACTAGGCTTTTGTAGCATTTTCTCCCTCTCTATTCTTTTTCTCTCTTCTTTCTCTTTTCATCTGCTCCTTTGATTTTTGCAGAGAGTTTACCCCTCCTCTTTCTATATTGGTATTGTGAAAGAAGATCAGGAACCGACCCCATTCCCCCTTTTTCATTAGCACCTTTATATTGACAATAGGGGTTGAAGGCCCTCTTTTAATATGAGGAGGTGAGGAGGTGAACGGTTGATATGAGTAGGACGAGGCAAACAAATGCCTTCACATTTGAGAGAAACAGGTTGAGAGAAGTCAGAATTCGGGGATTTAAATCACCAAATTAATGGCTCAAATTAAAGAGCATTTAAGGACCAAATTAATGGCTCCCTTGATTTTTTACGTAGCCTCCCTCCATTTTGAATTGCTTCTTGTTAGCTTATATACTAAACAAGCCTCACAACTATATACTTTAATGCTGAGCCGTTTCATTTTGCAAGAAATAAAGGCCTATGTTTAATCTCTTAGAATGCCCTTTATTCATATATGTAATGTTTGCCTCCACTTTCTTCCACCATCCAAATACATAATTAAGTAGTCATTATTTAATGCTTAATTGAACATGACTCTCATTTCATACGTACGTGCAATTTAGTGGTGCTTAGAAATTTTTGGAAGGATTGGGCTTTTGATGTATTTGGCCCATTTGAGAAAGGCTTTGTATTGAAAGTGACCAATATAATAAATATTGCCATGATTTAATGTAATGGTAATTATATTGGATCCATGAACTAATTAAAATTCATGAAAATTTACCCCCAAACAAGGTTCAAAGGCTGCTCTTTTGAGAGAAGAAACCCTAAGCTCCAAATTATGATCCAAGTTATGAAAATGATAGAAACTAAATTTTAAATACCCCCAAAGACTTTCTAAGATCAAATATCCCCAAAATTACGTAAAACTCATCGATCAACATAACATCAAGGCCCATCTCGAAGCCCACTGCGTTGGCCCAATTCTCTCGCAGAGAAACAGATGGAGCGGTGTCTTCCTATGGTGGCGCGGCCGTGCAAGTAGGCACTCAAGCCCGCATTACATCTCGGTTCAGCATTTAGGTGACACATTAAAGGCTGTTTTCACCCCCTTTGAGTTGGAATTTGGATTCAAAGTAAAAAATGAACTGTATCTCTTCGAGTTATCTTTCCAGTGATAACAATTTTAGTTTTATCCGACCAATGTAGCTCCCAAACCAAGCATTGCATGTTAGAGGTGTCAAAACAAGAATTCGAATGCATAGCCCGGATTTAAGTGTTCTTTTCACACAAGCTCTTGAGCCTTGGCTCTTCTAATCTTCACTTGTATCACTATAAGCTTCATCAAACTCCACCACAATCATCTAAGATCCTTTCTGTACATGCTTGTTTACCTAAAGATTTGCAAAATCGAACAAAACAAGCGCAAAACCCGAATTTCCTAGAAAAACTAAAACTCTAAGAATTAAACTATACAAAGCTAAAATCATGCAAAATAAACATAAATATGCATCCTAAACACTACCTATATGCAAGTTATCATCTGGTTGATCATGTTTTCTTTGAATCTTGATATTATCTTTCAACAGCTTAACCATCAGTTTAAGCAGCTTAGGTTTCTCATATTGAGAGAGAGAGAGAGAGAGAGAGAGTCGAGAAGGGTTTCAGGATTTACCTCACCGGGTTGTTCCCCAGTGGTTTGCCCTATTGTCGTAACGCAAGTTTGTAGTGTTGTCCACACTTCTAGCTCCTCATCATCGGAGTCATTCTAATATGCTATGTAGGCCTTATTCTTGCGGTTGTCGGGTCTTCACTCCATGGGTCCCTGATTACAGTTTTTGGCGAAGTGCCCCTTCTTGTAGCACTTGTAGCACGTGGCGTCAGCAAGATCTCGGTCTGTATCCTGGTACTTATTGCTGGACTCATAGTTCCTTCTTTCTCTACTGGATTTCCTTTTTAACTTCCCTTTCTTGTAGAAGTTCCTAAGTGCTTTTGTGACTAGCACAAGTTCATCATCGTCGTCCTCCTCATATTCTTCATATTGCTCTTGGACAGACTTGAGGACCTTCTCCAGTTTGAGAGCTATGCCTCTCTTCTCCATCTCTTGTTGCTTATCTTCCTCTTTTCTCTTTTCATGACCAATGAGCTTAGTAGAAACTTGGTGAAGCATCACTGTCCTATTCTCAGAGTTCTCCTTGAACATGGCCCGTTCATTTGCCCACATAATTGTCAGCCCATTGAATAGTTGTCGCACCTTTTTTTTGTTGGAGATTTCTTGCTTGGTGATTCCTAGGGATGCTAGCTTGGAGAAAAGGGACTCGAAAAGCAATTGATAGTTATCAATCAATTCACCCATGGTCATTTTGAAGTTGAAGAACTCCTTTTCTAGCGTTCATCTGGTGAACTTCCCTCAAATCGAGACTTCCAACGTGCATCTGTTGAATGGATTCCCACATTTCCTTGTATGTTTCCAAGTTAGCCACTCTATCATTGTCTTATTCACACATGAGATTATTGAGATACATTTTGGCCTTGAAGTTGGCCTCCATTTATTGCCATTCGTTGGGACCAGATTTGGATAGGTCGTCCCGAATAGCTTCATTGACCTGGAAGTTCTCATGCTTTATGACACACCAGGCTTGGTAGTCATGACTTCTCGTCCAGTCTCTCATCTTCAGTTGCCAGTTTTTGAAGCGTCCAATGATGAGTCTGGGAGGCTTGTTGTTCCCATGTCCAATCTTCATGAGTTCTTGAGACATTTTTCCTAATACTTGCAAGAACTAAAAAAAACTAGAGCACCTACTCTGATTCCAATTGCTGGATCGAAGGTTAGTTGTAAACATTTATGGGAACTATATCGGACAATTCCCACACGCAGCGGAATAGACAAAACATGCAGGTAAATAAAACAATAAAGACATTTCCCTAATAGAGGAACCCCACATTAATCAACTAATCGCGTAAGTAAACCTCTACCTCCACTTGGAGGATTTTCGAATAAGTTCCCTTTTCTTTATTGCTTAGTTCCCTTCAAGTTACAAGGCCGAATACAAACTTCTCTATTCCTACAAGGACTCTCTCCCTAGGAAACACTAATGTATTCTCTCAACCCAAACCCGGCGAATGCTCACAATCAAAGAAAAAGAAAACTCAAACCTCTCCGTCCTTTTTTCTCTTCACCAGAGTTCCCCTAGACCTAGGAATTCCTTTTTTCTGTCACCGTCGTCGAGATTAGCTCACCACCAAGGACTTTTCACCTACTCGATGGTCTTCACCTGAGTAGCTCTTAAGTTCTTTTCTCTTTGTTTTTGGAATTTCAGATTTGTGAAAAGTAAGCAACAAGGTCACTATTAAGGGTTTAAATATGCGTGATGAGAAACCTTTATCCATTTGAGATATTTGTCCTCAATACCCTTTTCACCTTGCTGTCCAAGTCTGATCCTTAAGGTTGACATGTGACTGTAATTTGAATTTGAATTTTATACTCTTGGATCACATCAGACCGTTGGATGGTCGTCTTCAACCCACATCAACTCTGACTCCTGAGACGCTTTCACGCAGGCATCAGTTCCCATCCAAAAGGAACTCTCGTATTTTCGGTTCCCTTGTCTTAGCAACTCTTCTTAACTTCGAGGGATTCATGTTCTTCTTATCTAGTTCCCATCGTATGGGGAACTTTGGTTCACTATGTTCCTATCTCGTGGGACCTCTTGTTCACTTCTAAGGTTGATCACTTTCTTTTCGTCGTTGCATTAGTTCCCATGCTTTGGGAACTTGGTGTTCTGTGTTTTGCTTTGCGATGCGCAACTTGTTATACTGAAATAATTCGCAACATGCGTTATTTCCCATGGTGTTTGTCATTATCAAAACTGAGGGCGTTGTTCCAATGTTAATGAATGTGACTTCTAAAACCGACTCAACAGCCAACCTGGTTGTGGCACGTGGTTGGCCCATTCCGAGGTGTTCAACATATTATCCAAATGTTGTTTGGATAGGCCATATAGAGGCTGAAAGCTAAGGTTCCGTTTGTCGGGAAATTGCTTAGGATGAACGAGTTTCCCAAAGACGGCGCCAGTGATGAAACCCGAAATTAACCAGCGCTAATATCGAGGAGCGAGATTATTGATTTTGACAAAACAAACCCTTGCTTTAATTATAATTGCGATTCGAGGTTACAACTGTTGGATTGTCTGAGATCTCTCTATTGAGATTCGTGGTCTCTCTAACGAGGTTCGAGACCTCCTTGATTACAATGAGATTATACCTAGCGAATTACTTTCGAGATCCTTTCTATTATAGATTGAAGATAGCTATTTATTCGAGATTCGAGATATTTTGAGGGTGGCTAGTGGCTTGTTTGTGATCTTCTAACTGATGCGGGAGAGTTTCTTTGGAGTGACTTTATGTCTTTTTATTGACCTTCTCTTGATTGTAGGGCGATCTTTACGATTGTTTCAACACGTCGATCTTAATGAGCATTATTGATCTTGAGTTAGATATTTTTTTCTACCCTGGCAACGTTCACGCTTCTTCCCTATTTATAGGCATTTCGGAAGTGAGATTTTCACCGTTATCTAATGTGGGATGTGCGTGTTGTTGATATTTGATTGGTTGAGAGAGAGGTGGCTTGTGATTGTGGGTAGAGAAGGGGTGGCTTTTAAGTGGATAAGCAGGCTGGTTGTGTCAGCTTTTGAGCATGCACGATCCTTTACCTTGCCAACTTTGGGTTACATCGCTAGTCCACTTTCCACCTTAGTGGCAAGTGCACGATGTTTGGGCTTGCATTCTTTCCCACCTTGATTGCTTTGCTGGTCCACTTTCCACCTTAGTGGGAAGTGTGTGATGTTCGACCTTCAACTCTTCTCTGACTTGGATTGCTTTGCTTGTCCACTTTCCACCTTAGTGGAAAGTGCATGATGTTCGGCCTTCAACTCTTCTCTGACTAGAATTGCTTTGCTTGTCCTCTTCCCACCTTAGTGGCAAGTGAGCGATGTTTGGCCTCTGATTTTTTGGATGGGTGTAGGAAAACCTCTAAGGTTGACCTCGAAGTTTCTTCACTTAGCTTTGTCTTGAAGCTTATTTTGTCTGCTTATGCATTGTTAATTTCGCGCACCATCACATATAAGTAGAGCAACTCGGCCCATATGATTAACTGATGGAATCTGGGCTTGTTTCATGCCTAATGATGGTGACCCATTTCTTCTTGTTGGACTCTTCAACCGCAACTACAAGTCGAACTAAAAGGAATCTCTTTCCTTGATCAATCTTCTTGGATCTACTTCTGGTTAAAGGTCCATCAAATTACACTCGAATCAAATCCTCGACGTCGGTAAGAGACATGGCAAGCTTCACTACATCAGTATTATTCGTATTCATAGGAACTAACTTGACTGAGTTCGTTTCGATATCGTTGGAATTTGAGGTAAGTCGCATAGACTTACTTAGTTACCAACTTTAATGTGTGTTGAATGTGTAGAGCTTATTATGGGATTTGTCCCCGTATCGTATTATATGTCTATTTGAAAATAAATCGATATTTTGAAAATTACAATAGTACATTATTACAATTCTTTATTTGAACCGAGTTTCTAAACACTGACACCAACCTATACACTATGACCACGGATAGTTGGGAAGCTGGAGGCATACCTGACTTAGTTGTATGTTAAGGTGAGTCCCTTAAAATGGTAATAAAATATTTTGGCAAGTCCTCCAATGGAGGCTTGACCAGGGATAAGAGGGTAAATTGTTTTGGTGTTGGGTGGTTCAGAATAACGGTGGAGGTCGTTGACCACTACACTTCATTTCGACTAAAGTATGACCTGATTGCTATGTGAATTGATATTAATAGAAGAAAACTAATAAGAAATGTGGTTGATTTGATATTGTGGTGAAATGGTTTGCTATTAAAGTTATGTGTCGTATGACTATAAGTGTTATTGTTTGCATTGTTTGTTTCATGAAAATAATACATGTTTTTCATAGATGTTTGTGGGTGAATGAGATGTTTTAAGCTAATATCCTGCTGCTTCTTAGGAGGTTCAGAACACATCATATCAAACATATTTTTAGGAAGCTCAATGATATGCTTTAGTTTAGTATGATTATCTCTTGTATTTTAAGCATGATTTGAGTGTTTTTAGGTTAGTTTTGAGCATAATTGTAATATGAAGAACGAAGACACGATTTGAAGAATTGCAAGAGTTTTGAAGACAAGTGTTGATTTGGAGTTGTTTTGATGCCACTTTCTTGTGATGCATCGTTTCGGAGCTATGGTGATCGGATGAAGCTGAAATTGGCATTATTGGAAAGCTAACTCGAAGAGCTACAATTCATGTTTCTATGGAAAGTTTAAATTCCAACTCTAAGTGGGTCAAAACCACCTCCGAAGTTGACATCAGAAAGTTGTCAGACGACCCGCGACCGCGGCCTAGTACCCGCGCCTGCGATGATGTGAAGATCCGCGAGGCCATGGAGATCGAGGAAACCGCACCCGCTGTGGTCCACTCGCGCCCGCAGGTCCCTTTTGCGACAGATTTCGATACTTATGTTCGGCCTTCGTTTCCTCCCATGGGCTCGCAAAAGCCTGTTCCACCATTTCCCGAGGCACTCAATGATACTCGGAAGCCAGCCAATGATAAGGAATTTTCGAAACCTTCTCAAAGTGTGAGGTAAATGTTCTTTTACTTAAACTTGTTTAGAGTATTCATCAGTTTGCAAAATTTCTCAAAGAGCTATGTACAATTAAGAGGAAACAACAAGAGAAGGGGAAGGTTAAGAAAATTGCTCTTGTTGAGAATGTAGAGAATGTCTCTTCCATGCTTCAAAGGCAATTGCCTAAGAAGTATGGCGATCCAGGAAGGTTTACTGTTCCCGTAACCATTGGTGAGACCAAAGTTGAGCTTTCTATGCTTGACTTGGGAGCCTCTTTTTAGTTTTAACCTGGAGATTCTTTCAGTTTTTATGGAGAGCTAATTGTTAGGCCTAAATGTTCATCGACCCATTTGGTAGTCTGATCCCATAAGTACGCAGAGAAGTCATCAACTGTCCTGATCGAGACGGGACCCTGAAATGGGAGAAGACATCAGTCGTCCGATAGAAGGGAGAAAGCTTCCATCACAAAGCGGATAGGCCAATTCAGAAGGCGCTGGCGAGAACACTCCAAGCCTCCGATATATGCGGGAAGTGGGAAGTTAGTTACAAGATGTGCCCTAGGAATCCGAAGATCGTGATACATGGGAAGTAACCGTTGTAGTGCAGATGGATATATGTAAAATTGTGTATTTTTGTAAAGACAATCAGGAACCACACGAAAAAAACCAATCTCTGGATAGGATCATTGCCCTTTGTCTTTGTGAATTCCGAACTCATGCGTACTTGTTATTTCCTTTGAATTCGATCGTGCCCCAATTAAGGGAAAGGCGCCAAATTGTCCAAAACAATTTGGCGCCCACCGTGGAGCCAAACGGTCAAAAAAAGATTCAGTTCTTTGCATCAGAAAAGGTTTCGGAAGGTAGCCATCAGCAACCCTAACGAAGGCGGTCAAGAGCTAGGCACCGGGGAGGATGGAGGCGCACGCCAGGACGCGTCCGCAGCCCTTTACCTCGAATTAACCGAATTCGCTCAAAGGCTCCAAGCTCTGGAGAAAGAACTGTGTGTCCTCTATCGGCCCGCCGACAACGACGGTTTCCGCTCCCAACTTCGATTGAGCAATTAACCGCCGACAACGACGGTTTCCGCTCCCAACTTCGATTTGTGTCCTCTGTCGGCCCGCATGCTCGAGCAACAGATCGAACCCGAAACAGTGGGGGAGAGGGTTCTTCTGGGAACCATACCAGCCGTCACAGAGGAAATCCTGGAATGGAGTTCATCACCCCGCCAGCAACGGTTCCTGGGGTACAATCGTTCGTCCCCACATAGGGAAACCTTGTTAGCGAAGGGGCTAGGGCACCCATACGCCTACAATCGGCAAGAGAGGTTAGTCCCCGACGCTTGGAAGATGAAACCATGGACAATGACAAGGATTGGGATTGCCGTCGTCCCCGAGATCTCGAGAATATCGTTCGGAACCGGTTCAATATGGTTCGTTAACCTCCCAAGGGGAAGTATCCGTTATTTCGTCGAATTAATGGACTCGTTTCGGGTGCAGTTCGCCAGTAGTCGGAGATTCGAGAAGCAGTCTAGTGACTTGTATCGGGTTATCCAGAAGCCGGAAGGGTCCACCAGGGAGTACCTGGATCGGGTTAACCGGGAGAAGATTTCCATCCCGCACTGTGATGTGCCGACGGTGATGGAAGCTTTCTGTCAGGGGGTAAATCAAGATGGAGATCTCTACAAAGAGATCACTAGACACCCTTGCCACAGCTTCGAGGATGTGCAAACCAAAGCGTTCGCTCAAATCAGGCTCGAGGAGGATTTGAAGATGAGAAAACCCACGAGTGTCTTGGAGAGGGTAGATAAGAAGGCAACACCAGATCACCGCCGAGAGCGCCGTGACCAACCATACCGGCGCCCTCACCTTGACGCGGTGAAGGTAAACGTCGCCGAAACCAGGTCGGCCGAGCCGTTACCGCCGAAGTATGATAAGTTCAACCTGGGTATATCCCCCGAGGACCATGTGAAGAACATAGCTCAGACAATACGAGGTGTTAGGTGGCCGAAGAGGAATGAAAATCCCTACCCAAACAAAGATATGAGTAGGTGGTGTGACTTCCATGATGATTACGGTCACTTAACCAAGGAATGTGTAGCCCTAAGAAGATAGATTGCCTACCTTGTATCTCTAGGAAGGATTACAAAAGTCATGCTGAATGCGCAATTCCCCCGAGATGTCGTAGAAGCTTCACGCACAGGAAGGCCGGTGTCATCGGTGCCAGCAAAAGTCATGAACGTAATCACCGGAGGGTCAAGTGTGTGCGGTCTCACTTATTCAACAGCTTAGAGGAACGCATGAGAAAGCACCCTTCCTCGCCTAGTGTGTGAGAAGAACGACATCTTCAACCTCGCAATACATTTTGACGAGGATGACGTCAATGGTCTCGACGGACCCCATCATGACGGCCTCGTGATTTCTCTGTCAATTCGAAATGTCTTAATGAAGTGAGTCCTCATCAACACCGGGAGCTCAACCAATCTCATGACGTTTGAAGCTTTGAAAGGAATGGGTCTAAGCGAGAAGGACGTGGAGAAAAACCCCACAACACTCGTAGGCTTTAGCGGAGAAGTGAAGCACACCGTAGGAGACATCATCCTTCCCACATCCTTCCCACATATCCAGGTTAGGTATTCTGTTATGGATTGCCCTTCATGTTATTATGTAATAATGGGAAGACCATGGCTTCACGACATGAGAGTCATCCCATCCACTTACCACCAAACGGTGAAGTTCCCAACTCTGTGGGGTGGGGTTCAAGAGATCCGTGGTGATCAAAGAACATCCCGGGAGTTTTACAAATTGGCGCTGAAACCAGTCACCGGTCAAAAGTCCACCTAGAAATTAAAGGAGGCCACTAACCCTACCATTCTAAAAGAAAAAGAAAAGAAAGATGAGCAGGTAGAGGAAGTGGCCTTAGACCAATCCGACCTCAATCGGTCCGTGAAGATTGGAAAAGATTTGGAACCAGCTATGAAAAGCGAGTTGATAGACTTCCTCAGTAAGAACGCCGAGTGTTTTGCTTGGTCCCATGAGGATATGGTGGGAATCGATCCGGATGTCATCACGAACCGATTAAATGTGGACCCCAGTCATCCAACAGTAAAACAGAAGAGGAGGAAGTTCGCTGCTGAGAGAAATAAGATAGTGGATGAAGAAGTGAGAAAGTTGATGGAAACCGGAAAGATCAAAGAAGTCAAATACCCTGAATGGTTGGCGAACGTAGTCGTCGTCCCCAAGAAGAACGGAAAGTGGAGGATGTGCGTAGACTTCACGGATTTGAATAAGGCTTGTCCCAAGGATTCATTTCCGTTACCTCATATAGACGCTCTGGTAGACGCCACAGTGGGTCATGAATTACTGACTTTCATGGACATCTTCAGTGGATTCAACTAGATCTGGATGGAAGAAAGTGATCAGGAGAAGACGTCCTCCATCACCAGTAAGGGAACGTACTACTATAAGGTGATGCCCTTTCGGTTGCGGAATGCTGGGGCCACATATCAAAGGCTGGTGAACAAAATGTTCCAAGACCAAATCAGAGAAACTATGGCGGTATATATAGACGATATGCTCGTCAAATCAAAGAAAGTTGTAGACCACAGAAGTCACTTGGAGAAAGCTTTTGAAATCCTGAAGCAATTTAACATGAAGTTGAACCCACAGAAGTGTACGTTCGGCGTGAATTCAGGAAAATTCCTAGGGTATTTAGTCACCCAGAGAGGGATAGAAGCCAGCCCCAAGCAGGTTCGAGCAATAACGACGTTGAAATCCCCCAGGTGTGTAAAAGACGTCCAAAAGCTCACTGGGCAGATCGCCGCGTTGAACAAGTTCATATCTAAGTCAGCAGACCGATGTCGTCTCTTCTACGAAGTACTTAGAAAAAACAAATGTTTCCAATGGACTCCCATACACGAGGAGGCTTTCCAAGAACTAAAGAACTACTTCTCTAATCCCTTGATTTTGGCCAAACCGGAAGCAGGAGAAGCTCTACCCTTGTACCTAGCCGTCACTAAAAAAGCCATCAGTGGGGTGTTGGTTTGAGAACAAGATGGGCAACAGCAACCCGTGTACTACGTTAGTAGAACTCTCCTGTCAGCCGAGACACAATACTCTTCCTTGGAAAAGTTGGTCCTTGCCCTAGTTATGTGCTCCAACAAGCGTCGCCCGTACTTTGAGGCCCACCCGATAGTGGTGAGAACCACACATCCTTTGAAGACGGTAATGCACAAGCCAGAATTCACAAGAAGAATGGCCATGTGGGTGATTCACTTGAGTGGGTTCGATATCAGTACGAGCCTAGAACCGCATTGAAATCTCAAGCGCTGGCTGATTTTGTGGTTTATTTTAGTCCTGCGACGGAAGAAGGATCCGATCCAACAAAGCTAATGACGCTAGAAGCTAAGTCTCTAGTCAAGTGGACGCTTCATACGGATGGCGCTTCTAACACTGGGGGAACAGAGATAGGAGTTGTCCTAAAATCAACACATGGGGGATAGGGTGGCACAATCCATAAGCTGTACGTTCGAAGTCACGAACAATGAAGTGGAGTATGAAGCTCTGATCTTCGGACTAACCCTCACCAAGGACCTGGGCATATAGCAGATAGAAGTCAAGTGCGACTCGTTATTGATAGTCAACGAGGTTCTTGGGTTGTACGAAGCAAGAGATGAAAGGATGGCGGCTTATCTAGATGAAGTCAAAAATCTGATTCCTTGTTTCGAGAAGGTTTCCTTCACACAGATCCTATGAGAGCAGAATGCTCAAGCAGATTCTCTTGCCCGCCTAGTGTCAGCCATTGATCCTGACGAGTACCCTATAATCCCGATGGTTCACATCATGGTCCCCGCCATAAAAAGAACTTACACTAGTGATAGCAAGAAGTTTGAGAGAATGATCAATGACTTTAGTCTTCTCGGAGCTACCCCCCACAACATCTTCATGAACAGTGACGATGTTGACGCCAGAAGCTACCGGAACGATCCCGATCCAAACCTGCCCCAAAACGGATCAAATTGCGAGAGAGCTCCCTTAGATCTCTCGGAGGCTAACGAAGCACCTTGGACTCATTCGTACCTAGATTGGCTAACCAAGGGAAAACTTCCGGAAGAAAAAATTGAAGCTAAGTTGCTAAAGATGAAGGCCACCAAGTTCACGGTAGAAGGCGGGAAACTGTTCCACAAATCGGCGGTGGGAACGCTACAGCATTGCCTAGCCAAAGAAGTTGTTCAGAGACTTCTTGAAGAACTCCATGAAGGAGATTGCGGGAACCACACCGGAGGGAGAAGTCTATCTAACAAAGGCCTTCGGCAAGGATGGTTCTGGCCTACTATGAGGAAAGATATTGTAGACTTCTGTCGTAAGTGTGATGCCTGTCCAAGACACGCATTGACCGCTCACCAACCTCCTGAGCCACTCTACTCCACACTTACACCATGGCCCTTTATGCGATGGGGGATGGACATAGTCGGGAAGTTACCCCCTTCATCCGGACAGAGAGTGTTCTTCCTCGCTATGACTGATTACTTCTCCAAGTGGATCGAAGCTGAAGCTTATCGAGAGATTAAAGATAAACAGGTGATATCTTTCATTATCAGAAATATCCCCTGTCATTTCAGGGTATCCGCGGGGATTGTATGTGACAATGGATCTCAATTCATAAGCCAGAGAACCAGAGACTTCTGTAGTCACTAGAAAATCAGCCTGGTCACTTCAACCCCCCGCTATCCCCAGTCAAATGTGCAGGCCGAGGCTAGCAACAAAGTGATCATAAATAATCTGAAGAAGAGGCTCGCGAAAGCTAAAGGAAACTGGGTTGATCAGCTCCCGTACGTCCTTTGGGCCGATCGCACGACGTCGAAGGTCGCGACTGGTCAGTCTCCTTTCTCTTTAACACACGGATGCGAAGCGGAAATTCCCGCCGAAATTCTCATCCCAACCGCTCGTACCAGCTTTGTGACCGAAGAACGTAATCATCTGGAGTTGTCGGCTGATTTAGATACCTTAGGCGAACTTAGTGACCAAGTCCAATTACAATTGGCAAGACACCAGCAGCAGGTCACCCGAAGCTATAACCAGAACGTCAGGATCCGGACATTCCGGGTCGGTGACTGGGTACTACGACGAGTCTTCCAAAACACCTATGAAACCAAGTCGGGGAAACTAGCCCTGACCTGGGAGGGACCCTATAAGATAACTAGGGTCGTTGGGCAAGACACTTACCAGCTAGAATCTAATGACGGAGAAGCCATCCCCAGGAGCTAAAACGCAATACATTTGAAGAAGTATCACTTTTGAGGGAGAACTCCTTTTATCGAAGCGCAGACCTCCCCAAATCCTCAGCGGAAGGTTCTCATCGTCAGATATTGAAGACACTAGAGGTCATCAGTCTGTAGTTTATTATCTTGCTTTCGCTTTAAATTCATCCTTCTTAGTGTGTTCAACGTATTTGTGTGAAGACTCTTTCTTGTGTGATTTATATGCTATAGTTTGCTCTTATCGAATGAATGACGTTAATGCATCCCTATTTGATTACCTTTATTTTCTCTCTGAATGAATAGAACTATAGAATCAAAAGTATATTTTATTTACATATAGAATGCCTTATACAATCAAATACAATTTCAAAGCAACGAAGGTAACCAATCCTACACTAAAGACGTCTCTAATCGACCGTCCTTCCTGAGCGCAAGTCCCAACGTGATACTCGTTAAATGTCTGGAAACTTCTTCGGTAAACGCAGTTGCCACCCGTGACCAAAGACTTCTGCAAGAGTCCTCGTCTTAAAGCATTCTATCCGAAGCACCGATCCATCCTTAAAAATCCTACACACAATGGAAGGACAATACCAAACGAAAATACGCAAGAAAGAAAAACATGCATGCATCAAAACTATTCACTTCCTCATCCCAAGGAAGAGGAGACGTCCAGACAAAGAAAAATCCTTGTTCACGGCCTCAATGCGACCCATACGTGTCACTAGAAGTTTGTTCAAATAAAAACAAAAAGAACACCATCATAAGAAATCTTTTTACAAAGGCTCACGGCCCTAATCTTCATCATTAACAGGAATGCCTCCTAGCTGCTCCGCCGCATCCGCCGAAGGCCCGTCGCCTTGCTCAGGTACCTTGCCCGTGCTCAGACTATGACCACCGTCTTCTTCTTCTACGTCCAGAGAAGCCAAAAGCTCATCACCAGGGGCCGGTTGATTTGGAGGGTAGCAATCATGGAAGGATGCGATCTAAGCATCCAGATCCCAGTCCGAATGCTCGGCATCCGCGAACTGTTTAATTGTCTCCACCCTAGACATCATTGAACAGTAAGCCCCGATTTCACTAGCCTCCTTAATGATCCTCTTGTTCTTGGCCTCGATCTCAGCGATATTGGATCGGTCCGACACGGCTTGGAAGGACTAATGCTTGATCGTCTCAGTAAGTTTCGCCAGCTTGCTCGCATCCGTCTTCTAGCGCTCAACTGCTAGGTTGATTTCCCTCTCCAAAGTGACCTTTTCAGCATCCCACCGAGCTTGATGTTCTCTAAAGGTCAGCTCCTCTTTGTCAACGACATCCGCCACCCATAGAGCTCCTTGTAAGGCCTACGCACCGAGATACGGTATTGCCCACGATCAAAAAAAGAAGATAGAAGAAGAAAAGGAAAATACGGTTGGAGAAAGCGAACCTTCCAAATCGATAAACCTACGTTCCTAACCAGATAAGAGCGGGAGACGTCCAACCGTGGTTTCTTTGAGCCGTGGGCACTGCGTAGTTTCCGCCACAAGTCGGAAGGACTTTTGTCGTCCAGATCAATGACTTCAGTAGTGACAGGCGATGATCTCTTAGCAGGGGTCACTTTCATTACAGTCTCTACCTTCACCTTTGGGTCCAAGGGGGGTTTCTTGTCACTCGATCGAAGCTTGCGCTGAATCAGAGCTGCAACAGAAAAACTTATCCCTAGAGACGAAGAAGTTTCTGAGAAGACAAGCGTTAGAATTCATGAAAACAATCGTTGCCATAATCAAAAGTAAAGAAGAGAGGCGCATACTGGTAGGGTTTTTAATGTGGCTCACAACAGTGCAAGCGATTTTCCCAAACACCAGAGCATTATCCTCGATCTTCTTCTCAGAGTTCCCCGATCACGCATCATCTTCATCGTTCCTCGGATCTCCAGTGACCGTCGTCGTCTTGTTACTAGACTCGCCCTCGAGCATTTGTTCCGCAGACCTCCGATATGTCCGTTTGGCTTCCAGAAGAGAGAAGAGCTTTTTGCAAGCTTCCGACTCCATAACTTGGGTCTCCAGACTCGGAGGAACTGCGCAAGAAGCCCTCAAAGTCAAAAACTTGAGAAAGAAGCAGTGTGAGAAAGCAATTGGGAGTTGCAAAAATTAGGGCTAAAAGTGCTTACTTTTGGTGGTCCAGGAGTCAAAGAACGCGACTTGGTACATCTCCCCCAAAGTGGATTTCTCTACGAAAAAGATGCGCGAAGCCCAATCTTTATCATTAACCTTTGATTTCGGGATCAGGGGGTTCCTGGCATCTCGTGCATGAAGAGTGAAGCGTCCATCCCTTAGAGGACAAACCCGATATGCGCACAAGAGATCTTGCAATGTGAAGTCAATCTTCTCGCCCTGGCAGATTTCACCGATTTGGTACAAGATCTTCCAAACCAACGGCATCAACTGCTCCGACGAGGCTCTGAGTGTCATTAAGAAGTTTAGGATCAAAGGGGAGAAGGGAAAAGGGCTCCTAGGGTGAAAGGGTACTTCAAAAAGTAGACCCAACCCTCCTTGACCCATTCGGCAGCTTCGCATGTAGGGGTGTAGAAGTTGGTATCAAAGGGGAATCCATGGTTTCCAAGTAGAGTCTCCACCTCGCCTGAGGAGAGAGAGCAAGGGTGACATTTGTGGGGTTCGAGGATGTGAGAAGATTCACAGCCCATGTCTTTAACATCACGGTTGGCCATGGAGTCTAAGTAACAAAAGAACAGGATGAAAATCAGAAGAGAGAACAAGAAGACGATGGAGTGCCAAAGCAAGAAGGAGATGGCTTGTATCTCAAAAGGGGTCTCGGACGAGGCAATTAAAGCCTGATTGATGGGACTCTTCAAGTTCTCAAGGATGATCGAACGGACGGGTAGCTACCACGTGGCACACGCTGCTTACGCTCACGCGGCAAATCCGATCCAAATCCCGCCTAAAAGATTTGGGTCAGGATTTGGGGGTATTGTTAGGCCCATATGTTCATCAGCCCATTTGGTAGTTTGAGCCCAAAAGTACGCAGAGAAGTCATCAACTGTCCTGATCGAGACGGGACCTTGAAATGGGAGAAGACATCAATCGTCCGATGGAAGGAAGAAAGCTTCAATCACAAAGTGGATAGGCCATTTTAGAAGGCGCTGGTGAGAACACTCCGAGCCTCCGATATATGCGGGAAGTGGGAAGTTAGTTACAAGATGGGGCCTAGGAATCCGGAGATCGTGATACATGGGAAGTAACCGTTGTAGTGCAGATGGATATATGTAAAATTGTGTATTTTTGTAAAGACAATCAGGAACCATACGAAAAAAACCAATCTCTGGAAAGGATCATTGCCTCTGTCCTTGTGAATTCGAAACTCATTCGTACTTGTCATTTCCTTTGAATTCGATCATGCCCCAATTAAGGGGAAGGGTTTGTTAATCAAATTTTTGTCCAAAACACTAACCCTTTGGGGTTTGTTCGAAGGTGAAGCTCTGACTTATGAACTTGTGAGGTTTTGGTAATTGATTTCTATCCTTTGGTTAATATTGATTCTCTTGTGCTTCATTATATGAATGTTGATTGATTTTGCATGAGTAGATAACTTGTTGAATTGATTGATTTTCTACTTTTGGATTAGATTTGGACCGTGGACAAATCTGTTCTGTGAAAACAACTTCGAACTTAGATCTATTGTCTATGCAACTAGGTTTTAAGAAGAGAATTGATTATAAGTTATTTAAATCGACTCGTAGCTTGGTTGTCTTGACTTGTATCCTGCATATCCTTATTCTCTATGCTAATTCTAGATTAAGGGTCCTTGCCTAGGGTTAAAGAATTGTTTGGACCGTGGACTTGCAATTGCTAATGATTAGGATAGGAATTAATCATAGGTGTAAAAGGAATCAGTGGATGAATATATGATCGAATGATTATTTCAGAGTGGATCTTTTGAATAAACTTGTTTCTCTATTGTTTTGTTTGATTGTTTGTTATTTGTTTCTTAGTTTAGTTTAGTTTAGATCATTCTCTTGATTCTCCCTGTCTTTAGTTGGTAAAAATATTGATACTAGAAGCCGCATGTTCTCTAGGGTACGACTCCGATTACTCCCTATACTAGCTTGTATTAGGGTTAATTATCTTTGTTCTAGGCATAACGACCTAGGCCAAGTCAAATTTTTGACTCGTCGTCATCACTCCAGGAGCTGTCAAACTTAAGGAAATATTCCTCCTCCGTCATCATATGACTATGATCATCCACCTCTTCATCCCATGAAGGGTCTCTGAGTGCCTCCGGAAAGGGTGGAACCGGCTTATACGAGGTGTGAGGAGGGAAGTACGGCCTTATATACGAATTATATTCATCACAAGGGTTACCGCGCTCGCGGCTAAGGCACCACGTGAAACACCCCAAATTTAAAAACTGGAATGCTACTCGATAGTAAACCACACATGGGTCCACTTAGGCTAGTCTGACAACAAATGCACATTATGGATCTTGCAACAAAGGCACGACGAAAAAATAAGAAAACATCCAACTCATATTTTATTAAAATTCAAATTGGCAACCATGTATGCACCAAATTTCCAACATAAACAACTCAAACAAAACTTCTAACCATTCCTTTGTACTCACAAGCTCTTAACATAACAAATTCTCAAAGACAATATTAACCCACCACCTTGCACAATAGCCTGACATCCTATGACACGCCACGTCGAGATGACCCACCATTATCTTGGAAGAGTTCCCTTGAAGCATAGTTCGCATCTGTGTCCTAAAAATATCAACGCCTCGAAGGGTTAGCTAACAATTCTAAAACGCACCAAATGGTAAACACAATATGGAGCAACCAACATCAGTTTAATCAAATACAAAATAATATTAATAATACTAGTAGAATAGTTCACATATAGTATTTACACAAAAGCAAACAAGTGCACAACAATACTTATAATTATAAGACACACATAATAATAGTTATAGTCATACAATGCATACTAATACTATCACATCATTTAACTTATTATCACCTCAATCAATTTTCGTCTCTATAATAGTTCAATCGTAACTCATCAATTCTCAATCGATAACAGTTATCTAACAAGCATGGCATCCTCAAGCCTTACGCGGGGTAGTGGACGACGGCCTCCACCGTTTATCCGAACCACTCACACCCTCATCATTCACCTTCTTACCTCGGTCAAGCCTCCACTGGAGCACGCGCAAAAACATTTTATTATAATTTTGAAGGGGTCTTCCTTGACATACAACTAAGTTAGGAATATCTCCGCCTTCCCGACTATCCCTAATCATAGTCGTATCAGTTAGGTGTCAATGTTTAGAAATCCGAATAAAATACAGAATATTATTCATCTATTATATTTTTTCAAAATAGTGAACTATTTTCAACTAGACATATATAATATATAGGGATGAACACAAAATACAGCTCTACACATCATATCTATACATCCAATACACATCAAAATTGATAACTAAGTAAGTCTAGACAACTTACCTGAATGAAGATCCGTACACGAAAAGAATAATCTTGAACAAATAGTTGCCTAGGAACAATAAAATATATACTTTTATAAGAACTAGCAGTCTAGCCAATTTAAATAAAAGCTTTAAGGAAAGGACCCAACCCGACTAATCTACGAGTTGACCCAATATCATAATACGTTCATTCCTTACGAGACTAATTATATAACCTCAACTTTCTAATTAACTTTACTGAATATCAAATTGCACCAATATAGAACACTTGATCGAAGACCCACTAATCTTCTCATTAGTCCTTGGTTAACCCATTAACCATGAATCACTAACTAAAATTCACGTTTCTCTTAAATATATTCATACACATTTACAGTAATAAAAGTCAACCACTAACCATAATACCAATTTGAGTAAAAATTAATGATCACGTTTAAATGTCTTATGGTACTTTTCCCTACCAAAGTTAATTTAAACAAAGTCCAACATTAATTAAATAAAACAAATCACCCATCCTTGTTACTCGGTTAACACCACCTAAATGAAACCAAATCTAGCTTAATTAAACAATTTAAACCTTAATCTTCTTAACTTTCTATGAACTAGGGAAACATGGCTAGTTTGGTGACTCACCGACCATGAAAACAAGATCGGGAATGGGAAGCCTTTCATGATCCAAAACAAAGAGATGAGGTCGAGCAACTGCTTTAACAGATATCGACGGTGATTCCACGTTGGCTTAGCAGTGATTTCACGATGGTTCGAAAGACTCGAGCTATTCCGATGGTGACAAAGGAATTGGGCTACTTTGACAGTGATAACGAAATCAACGTACGACGATGGAGGTGAACTACAATGATAGCGGTGATGGCGGTGGTGACACACAAGGCTGGTCGTGGGGATGTGTATAGCCGGCCATGGTGATGTAGAAGGCTGGACGTGAAGCTTCTTAAAGGTAATGAATGACATCCTTCCAAGAAAGTCTAAGGCGGTGAAGTTTCGGATATAAAGGTGACAAAATATTTAATGGATTCTAACTTTGAAAGTCAACTAAAATGGCTAGCTTATCAAGTACCAAAACCAATGTTGCTCATACATGGCTAACATGTAACGTAGGCACTAATTTTGAGAGTCCAACTTGGTGACTCTCACGTGATATCACATATGGACAAGAGTGACTTACGCGTATATATATCCCGACCTTTAAATTTATTTGGATGATACACCAATCCAAAAATAGGTTTTATCCATCTATTAATATAATGATCTTTATGAGACCATAATAAGTATACTTTTATATGCCCGATCGAGTTGTGCTTTGAACATTTGAGTGATTTATAAAATGTACTCAAGCCCTTATTAATATATGAAACGGAAAACTAAATTTAATGATCTAGTAATTATACGAACAAATAATAATAATAGTTTATTTTATTTTTTTAATTTTAATTTTTTTTATATTTAGTAGGGAGGGTTATTACACCGCCCCCGTGGCTCATCGTCACCGCGCTTGTGGTTTGACTCTTCGGGAGGATCTGCTGGTTCTGTATCGGAACCGCATACGCAGTTGTTATCCCTCGTGCTCGGTTCTTGCACAGAACCTTGATCTTCGAGAATTGTCTCCATCTTTATGGCCAACACCTCCACTGGTTTTCTTTGTTCAACAATTTAGTTTGTCAATTTCTACACCTCGATCTCTCCGGCTCGGAGCTCACAAAAGAAATTTCATCGGACCATGGGTTTCCAAATGACGTATTTTCCATCGCTCTCACGGTACATCTTTAGTTGGGACTCAAGAGTCATCCCACTAAAAATGTGACTGCAAGCATCATCACTCAACAAAGTGGATGACTTTTTCGCGAAGACTTCCCATGATGGAGACAACCTAACTGACACAGTCAATAATAATATGCAAGATCTCATCACTATAGATGTTCTAGGACGATCAATTTTTCGATAAGGGCCCCTAAAAATTGAGGTGAACGGGTTAGGTGGAGTGTGAACACGTTCGTCCATCACCTCATGGGCTCTTGGTTTGACGGAATCATTCCAGCTGCCCCGCTTGCTTTTCACATCTATTCATCTCTCTCCTTATATAACACAAAGTAACATAACATAACATGTCACACCCGCGAAGGCGGTACCTAACTCCTCCTCAATCCCAATTCCCAACGCCGTTTGAAATCAAAACTCACGAATCCCGCCGTCGCCTCCTCCTCCTCTTCTCCGCCGCCGTGGCGATCTCTCTCTTCGCGTGCTTCTCATCCTCTTCCCTCTCCCGCTCCTCCAAGACCGCCGAGGGAGTGAACAATATGAGCGCCCCCGCCGACCCCGCCAAGATTAGGGATACCTTTTACATTTCCCACGGATCGCCAACGCTGTCGATCGACGAGACGATTCCGGCGAGGCCCTTCCTTCAGGGATGGAAGGATAAGGTGCTTCCCGCCGCCCGCCCCAAGGCTATCCTTGTCATCTCCGGCCACTGGGAGGCCGACGTCCCCTCCGTCAACGCCGTCCAAGGTCCTCTTGATACCATCTACGATTTCTATGGCTTCCCCAAACCGATGTACCAGGTTCATATTTGTCTTTTTTAGCTCCGGATCTGATTAATGTGCCTTTAGTTTATTCAATTTCAAAGAAAAGATCTGCAGTAAACTTTATCAAAAAAACATCCAATTTTGTAATTTTACAATCCACAATATATGGGGTTAGGTAGTTCAAGAGCTTAAAAGTCAACGTTGGTGGTTGCGTCCATTACTTTGAGTGTAACTTTTATTAATTACGACTTTGATCGTTGCTTAATGCTTATGCAATTGAAACTGCACTTGCGAATTGCAATTAAAATGTTCAATGAGCTAATGTAGGACACTTTTGAGTTGAGTCTGTTCAATGTCATTTCCATGCAACATATATTCATACCCGTCTCAATCCAATTATGCTGTGTGATCAACACATGCCTGTGCTGTGTTGGTGAGGAGAATCAATTTGAAAGAGGAGTAGTTTGTGCTGTCAGTTTTGTAATTTTTCTTTAAAATAGGTGACATTGCTGATGAGTTAATGTGTTCCACTCTCTGATGTCAGATCAAGTATCCAGCTCCAGGGGCTCCAGAGCTGGCTAATAGAGTGAAAGAGCTTCTAATGCAATCTGGATTCGATCGTGTTCGTGTGGATAAAAATCGAGGGCTTGATCACGGGGCTTGGGTTCCCCTCATGCTTATGTATCCGGAGGCTGATATTCCTGTGTGCCAGCTATCCGTGCAAACAAACAAGGATGGTACTTACCATTACAACATGGGAAAGGCACTCACTCCATTGATGAATGAAGGCGTTCTTATATTCGGTTCTGGTAGTGCAACTCATAACTTGAGAAAGCTTCAGATGCATGATCCAACTCCTGCTGTGTGGGCTGCTGAGTTTGACAATTGGCTTGAAGATTCACTGGTTAACCAGAGGTAATTTCTGCATCATCTACTTTAAACACTTCTTTTATGCTAATTGATATGCTAATTGAATGTTTGAAGATTCCAATTCATAGACAAGCTCATCTGCATCAAAAAAGCTTAATTGTTAGTGAGCAGCGTACCTAGTTTAGCCTGTTATTATGTTAGACACAATTCAGCTTTGTTTTCTTTCAGTTAGAGTTAATCTCATACAACAAAAATTCCCAAATTGCATTTGTGAGTTCTCTCTCATCCGACAAACAACTAACATAGCCTTTTTTATGTGTCCTTTCCATCCTTTCGTTCTTGCGTTCATGGCGATTCATGGACTTGTGAATCTTGCCTCAAAATTCGCACTGTACACCTTTCGGAATTTCTTTGATGAAATCTTGGTAATTTGGTGGTGAAGCTTGCTCAAAGAAGCTGAATTTGTTTCCTTAGTTTGAAGTTTTGTTCATGTAAATCAAAATAGAGCAGTGTCATTGAACGATGATATCTCTTCTATGAAGGTACGCAGACATAAATGAGTGGGACAAGAAAGCCCCGAATGCAAAAACAGCTCACCCGTGGCCAGACCACTTCTATCCACTGCACGTAGCCATCGGAGCTGCTGGTGGAAACCCGAAAGCTGAGCTCGTCCATCGCAGCTGGGGGCTGGGAACCTTGTCTTATGCCTCCTACAGGTTCACTAAAACCTCCACCTGATACCACGACTCATATTTGATTGGTTGAATCAATTTGCTTCTAAGTACGTGATGATTTCTTTCAAAAATAAACTTCCTCCTTCAATTTGTAGTGTTTCTAATGAGGATTTGGAAGTTACATTAACTTGTTGTACCGGTCGTGCCATGTACACTACTACTATGATTCGAATTTTAAAAATTAATGTTTTTTATAAATAAGATATTTGTAAAGTATAATTTAAATTTAAGGTGGAGTCTAGATCAGATGAGAATGGGCATGCAAGTGTGAAATAAGAAAGAACAACCGTCGTTGGACAGAGAAAAATCAAGGACGTTGATCATTTCACTTAAAAAGGGGGAAAAACGGAACAAACGAAATTTTGACACATTATTCGCTTATTTAAAAAAAAGGATAGAGGGTGCACATCCAGATTGTTCATCAAAACTATGATTTTGTTCATCAAAAATATAATTTTGTTCATCAGAACCTATTGTTTGTCCATCAAAACGATGATTTTGTTTTTCAAAACTATGATTTTGTTTATTAAAAATGAGATTTTGTTCATAAAAAAAACAATTGTTTGTGAATCAAAAATATATTGTTTGTGCATAAAAAATGATCGAATGTGTAACATTATTGTATGTATTATAATCGATCGTATGCGATATAAAACTAATTGTTTTGATGTCAGTCTTGGTATTGTGTTGCTTGACTTGTTTCGATTCATCATTGTTGTCGTTGTCAAACGTGTGGCTACTTTTTGGAATTTCAATATAACTAAGGCACAAGCACTCCTCTTCGGTTAGCAACTGACTCGTTCTCTTAGCGTACATTATATTATTGCCAAAGTCAGATTCTTTATCTATTATCTTTACATTCTATCTTCTTATATAGGTACTATATTAGATGAAAAATATGTAGCTCAATATATTACACATTTGTATCTAAATTTGGACATGAACAAGTCTTTGTAACTGCTATTCCGCCATATATTAATGAACACAATACTAATAGTGATGGTAGTAATATACAAAGTGATGATAGTAATGCACAAACTTCATATGCATTGATATATAATGAAAAGTTATTTTTGTTTGATGTACAAAGTGCTGACAGTTATGCACAAACATATTGAATTAATGAACAAATATTGGTATATCAATGAGCAAATAAGAGTATATCAATAAACAAATAGAGGTATATCAATGAGCAAACAATGATATACTAATGAATAAAAAAGGTTATATCAATGCACAAGCAAGGGTATACTGTTAAGCCCAAAATCCAATCAGCCCATTTAACGGTGTAAGCCCAAAAGCAAAGGGGAAATCGTTGGAGAGCTTGATTACAGAAATATTTGGGAACGAAGAGAAGTCATCAGTCGCCTAGGTGAAGAAAGAAAGCCTCGGTCACAAGGAAAAGGCACGCATCCATGAGATGATGGTTCGTGGCGGTTACATCTTCCGACATACATGGGTAGTGGTGAGGTAGTTGAAAACCCACCATGATAGCCCGAAGATCGTGGGAAAGGAGGTGAACAACGGTTAGCGATCACAAAAATATAGGAGACCGGGATAGAAAACCCGAAGGGGGGTCAATTGTATAAGTAGAGGACTTGAACCGAACTGTAGGGGACAACTTTTTGCATTCAGAATTATTGATCTTCGTTCTTGAGTGTTGCTTTGATTTCAATTCGATCGTACCCTAATCTAGGGCAGAAATTTGAGTATTAGATTTATGTCCAAATCAATTTGGCGCCCACTGTGGGGACAAACGATCAAAAAGGATTCGTCTTTCCACACTAAAAGAAGTTCAGGAAGTCGCCATGAGCAACCCTAACGAGGGTAATCAAGAGCCAAACACCAGGGACGACAGAGACGCACGCCAGGACGCATCGGCAGCGCTCCGCCTCGAGTTATCTGAGTTCGCTTAAAGGCTTCAAGCTTTGGAGAAAGAACTAACGGACCAACGTGCCTGTAATGAAAAACAAAAGGCTAGCATTGAGCAGTTAACCGCTGATAATGAAGGTTTGCACTCTCTACTTCGATTTGTTTCCTCTTTCGGCCTGCGCGCCCGAACAACGGATCGGACCCAGAACAGTGGGGGTGAAGGTTCCTCTGGAAACCCTACCGGTCGATGCGAGAGACACTTTGGCATGGAGTTCGTTACCCCACCAGTAACAGTCCCTAGTGTGTTGTCATTAACCCCAACACAAGGCAACCCTACGACGAGTAGTTGGCGTGGAGTTCAAGATGTTCACCGAGCAGTTGGCGAAGATATCTGGGGTTCCGCAACCCATTGAGAAGGAAGCGGTTGACGGTTACGACGAGTCATCTTTCACTCCCCACATCGCTGAAGTTGAGATACCGAAGAAATTCTCGGTACCTAGTATGAGCCCCTATGATGGCACGGGAGATCCAGACGAGAACATAGCCATATTCAAGCAGAAAATGATGACTAGTGCAGTTCCATATCACTCTCGTGAATCACTGATGTGCAAGGGTTCGGAGCAGCTCTCGTGGGACCGACTTTAAAATGGTTCGTCAACCTTCCACGATGAAGTATCCATTCCTTTTCCGAGTTGACGGACTCCTTTCGAGTTCAATTTGCTATGGAAGCTTTCCGTCAGTGAGTAAATCAAGATGGAGACCTATACAAAGAGCTCACCAGGCATCCTTGTCATAGTTTCGAAGATGTCCAAACCAAGGCTTTGGCTCAAATGAGACTTGAGGAAGATTTGAAAATGAGGAAGCCCGCAAGCATCTGGGAAAGGGTAGATAAGAAGGCGGCACAAGATCATCTTCGGGAATACCGTGATCAACCATACCGAAGCCCTCACCACGACGCGATGAAGGTGAACGTCGTCGAGACCAAACCTGCCAAACCGCTACCACCGAAGTATGACGAGTTCAACCTGGGTATATCCCCCTAGGACCTCGTGAACAACATAGCTTTAACGATACGGGGTGTTAGGTGGCCGAAAAGGAAAGAAAAACCCTATCCAAATAAAGATATGAGCAGGTGGTTTTATTTCCATGACGATTATGGTCATGTTACCAAAAAATGCGTAGCGCTGAGGAGAGAAATTGCCTACCTCGTATCTCGGGGAAGGACCACAAAAGTCGCGCCAAACGTGCAAGTCCCCCTAGATGTCGTGGAAGCCTTATGCGCGGGAAGGCCGACGTCTCCAGCACCTGCCAAGGTTGTGAATGTGATCACTGGAGGATTGAGCGTATACGGCCTCACATATTCAGCAGCCAAGAGGAATGCGTGAGGAAGCTCTCTTCACCGCCTTGTGCAAATGAAGAAAGACGTCATCAATCTAGCAATACACTTTGACGAGGATGACGTCAATGGTTTTGAAGGACCTCACCATGATGGTCTCAGGATTTCCCTCTTAATAGGGAATGTCTTGATGAAGCAAGTTCTCATTGATATCGGAAGCTCGACTAACCTCATGACGCTGGGGGCTCTAAAAGAAATGGGGCTAAGTGAGAAAGACCTAGAGAAGAACCCAACAACACTCGTAGGATTCAGGAGAAGTGAAGCATACAGTAGGAGACATCACCCTTCCCACATACGCGAAGGGCGTGAACATCCATGTTAGATATTCAGTTATGGATTCCCCTTCTTGTTATAACGTAATAATGGAGAGGCCATGGCTCCACGACATGAGAGCCGTCCCCTCCACTTACCACCAGACGGTAAAATTCCAGACACCATGGGGAGTTCAAGAGATCCGAGGAGATCAAAGAACGTCCAGAGAGTGTTACAAGTCGGCGCTGAAGCCGACCGCCAATCAGAAGTCCACCTAGCAGTTAAAGGTAACCACTAACTCTACCTTTCTAAAAGAAAAAGAAAAGAAAGATTAACACGTAAAGGAAGTGGCCCTAGACCAATCCGACCTCAATCGGTCCGTAAAGATTGGAAAGGATTTGGAGTTATCTATGAAAAATGAGCTGGTAGATTTCTTGAGTAAAAACACAAAGTGTTTTGCTTGGTCCCACGAAGATATGGTGGGAATCGATCCGGAGATCATCACCCACAAGCTGAACGTGGACCCAATCACCCACCGGTAAAGCAAAAACGAAGGAAATTCGCCACCGAGAGAAATCAAATAGTGGATGAAGAAGTAAGAAAGCTAATGGAGACTTGAAAGATCAAGGAGGTCAAGTACCCATAATGGCTAGCAAACGTAGTCGTCGTGCACAAGAGAAACGGAAAATGGAGGATGTGTGTAGATTTCACAGATTTGAACAAGGCTTTTGCCAAGGATTCATTTTCGTTACGTCACATAGATGCCCAGGTAGATGCCATGGCGAACCACGAATTGTTGACCTTCATGGACGCCTTTAGTGGTTACAACCAGATCAAGATGGAAGAAAGTGACTCGGAGAAGACATCCTTCATAACTAGCAAAGGAACATACTGTTATAAGGTAATGCTCTTTGGGTTGCGAAACGCCGGAGCCACGTATCAAAGGCTAGTGAAAAAAATGTTGCAAGGCCAAATTGGAGAGACTATGGAGCTATATATAAAGATGACATGCTCGTCAAATCGAAGAAAGTTGCAGATCACAGACAACATCTAGAAAAAGATTTCGAGATCTTGAAGCAATATAACATGAAGCTGAATCCGTAGAAGTGTATTTTCGGCGTGAAATCTGGGAAATTCCTAGGGTATCTGGTCACCCAGAGAGTGATAGAAGCAAGCCTAGAACAGGTCCGCGCCATAGTAACGCTGAAATCTCCCGAGTGCGTGAAAGATGTTCAAAAGATTACTGTGCAGATCGCCGCCTTGAATAGATTCATATCCAAGTCAGCGGATCGCTTCCATCTATTCTATGAAGTACTTAGAAAGAACAAGTGTTTCCAATGGACCGCCAAACATGAGGAGGCTTTCTAAGAGTTGAAGACATACTTCTCTGATCCCTTAATCTTAGAAAACCTGAGGAAGGAGAAGCCTTACCCCTGTACATGGTTGTTACCAAGCGAGCCATCGGCAGAGTGTTGGTCCGCGAACAGGAAGGGAAGCAACAACCTGTATACTATGTAAGTAGAACTCCTCTTTCGGTCGAAACCCGTTACTCTTCCTTGGAAAAATTGGTTCTAGCATTATTCATGTCCAACAAACTCCGCCCGTACATTGAGGCACACACGATCGTGGTAAGAACCACGCACCCTTTGAAAATAGTCATGCATAAACCCGAGTTCACAAGGAGAATTGATAAGTGGGCAATTCATTTGAGTGGGTTTAACATTCAATACGAGCCTAGAACCGCATTGAAATCCTAGGCGCTAGCTGAGTTTGTGGTTGATTTTAGTCCTACGGCGGAAGAAGGAACAGAAGCTAAGTCTCCAATCAAATGGATGCTTAACACAGACGACGCCTCCAACGCTGGGGGAACATGGATAGGAATAGTTCTAAAATCCACACAGGGGATAGGGTGGCACAATCCGTGAGATTTACGTTTGAAGCCACGAATAATGAAGTTGAGTATGAGGCTCTGATTTTCGGTCTGACTCTTGCCAAAGACTTAGGCATATAGCAGATTGAGGTCAATTGTGATTCATTGTTGATAATCAACAAAATTCTGGGGTTGTATGAAGTCAGGGATGAAAGGATGATGGCTTATCTAGATGTGGTGAAAAATCTAATCCCTCAGTTCGAGAAGATATCCTTCGCACAGATCCCAAGAGTGCAGAATGCTCAAGCGGATTACCTCGCTCGTCTAACTTTGGCCATCGACCCTAATGAATATCCTATAATCCCGATGATCCACAAAATGATTCCCGCCATTAGAAGAACCCATGTTGATGATATCGAGAAGTTTGGTAGCATGGCCGAAGAAATCTTCCATCTCAGGACCATATCCTGCAACGACGTCTTCATGAGCAGTGACGTCATTGACGTCATGAGTTTTCGGAACGATCCCGACCTGGATCTGCCTTTAAGTTGCCCGAGTCATTAAGAGAATCCCCATGACCCCTCAGAAATCAACGAAGCACCTTGGACTCAGCCATACATTGATTGGATGACCGAGGGAAAGTTTTCAGAAGATAAAACCGAGGCTAAATTACTAAAGATGAAGGCAACAAGATTTACAGTCGAGAACGAGATGCTGTTCCACCGATCAGTAGTGGGTACACTCCATCGTTGCCTAACCAAGCAAGGTGTTCGAAAACTTCTCGAAGAGCTTCATGAGGGAGATTGTGGAAACCATACAGGAGGAAGAAGTTTGTCCAACAAAGCCCTTCGATAGGGGTGGTACTAGCCTGCTATGAGAAAGGATGTTGTAGATTTCTGCCGTAAATGCGACACCAACCTCCTGAACCACTCTATCCCACACTCACGCCATGGCCATTTATGCATTGGGGAATGGACATAGTCGAGAAGCTACCCCCTTCATCCGGACAAAGAGTATTCTTCCTCGCCATGACCGATTACTTCTCCAAGTGGATTGAAATCGAGGCCTACCGGGAGATCAACGATAAATAGGTGATTTCTTTCATCATTAAAACCATCCTTTGTCGTTTCGGAGTACCTTCAAAGATTGTGTGCGATAATGGGTCCCAATTCATAAGTCAGAGGACTAGAGACTTCTGCAGTCACTGGAAAATTAACCAAATCACCTCAACACCCCGTTATCCCCAGCCCAATGGGCAAACCGAAGCCAACAACAAGGTGATCATAAATAACCTAAAAAAGTGCCTCGCAAAGGCCAAAGGAAATTGGGGTGATGAGCTACCATATGTTCTTTGGGCCGATCGAACAACGCCTAATGTAGCAACTGATCACTCCCCCTTCTAGTTAACACATGGGTGTGAAGTGGTCATTCCGCTAAAATTCTCATCCCTACAGCTCGCGCTAGTCTCTTGAGGGAAGAGAAGAATCAACTGGAATTGTTGTCCGACTTGGATACTTCGGACGAGGTTCGTGACCAAGCTGGATTATGCCTCGCTAGGCACAAGCAACAGATCGTCCGAAGTTACAACCAAAACATCAAGATTCGGACCTTCCGAGTTGGATATTGGGTATTGCATAAAGTCTTCCAAAACACCCATGAAACCAAATCGGGCAAGCTAGCCCCAACATGGGAAGGACCATACATGATAACCAGGTGCATACCAGTTGGAATCCAAAGATGGCGAAGCTATCCCGCAAAGTTGGAGTGCGGTACACCTAAAGAAGTATCACTTCTAAGAGAAGTATTCCTTCTTTGGAACGTAAACTTCTTAGATACTTCTAATAGAAATCCTCCTCGCTAGATACCCAAGACATTCGAGGTCATCTATCCATAGTTGTTCTTTTTCTTTTGTTCAATGTTCATCTTTTTCGTAGTTCGATTGTGATCAACCTGATTGTGTGAAAGTTTCTTGTTGTGTGATTTCCATGTTGTGGTGTTTTATTAAACAAATGACATTTGCGTGCGTTATTGCTTGATCGTATTTATTTCCTTTTTTGCATGAGTAGGAATAGTAAGTCAAAGCATATTTTATTCATTATCATATAGAGTATATCATATAAATAAGACAATCGAGCGAAAGTCCAAACAGTAGAGTTAACAAATCCTAGACTTAAGACGTCTTCAATCGACTGAACATCCCGAGCGCATGTTCCGATGCGATACTCGTCACTCGCTTTGAAACTTCCCTCGGTAAGCGCAGCTGCCACCCGCGACTAGAGACTTCTGCAGGAGTCCTCGTCTTAAAGCCTTCGGCCTGAAGCATCCAACCGTCCCGAAATAACTGGACACAAAGGAAGGACACAACCAAGCAAAATACGCAAGAAATATAACAAATGCATGCACAAATAAAACCTACTTTCCCTTCCCCGGGAAGAGGCTTCGTCCGTGTAATGGACAAACATTGTCTTTGGCCCTTAGAAGATAACGCTCCTGCATGCATTTGTTATTTCTTGTGTATTTTGCTTGGTTGTGTCCTTCCTGCATCTGATGTAAATGGCCATCAGCTTTATCTTCGATCGTTACATCAAAACCAATGTTTTTCCATGCACAAATAAAACCTACTTTCCCTTGTAATTTAATTTAGTCGCTAGGGGAGGATACATACTGGCAAGATTTTATAAAGGCTTCGTGGCCACAACAACAACTTTCTCAGATGCAGGAGCGTTATCTTCGATCGTTTTCTCTGAATCTCCAGGCCTTGCATCATCTTCCACGTCCGATTGACCCTTAGAAACAGTCATTGTCTTGTTACTGGACTCATCTTCAAGCAATTGTTCTACAGACTTCTGATATGTCTTCCTCTCCTCCGAAAGAGCAAAAAGCCTCCTTTATGCCTCCAATTCCAGAACATGGGTATCCAAGTTCGATGGGACTACATACACGAAGACCGCCCCAAACGGGAAAATCAACCAGGAGGATGAATATTGGCAGAATGATGCAAGGAATAAGGTTAGAAACACTTACTCTTGGAAGTCCACAAGTCAAAGAACGCCGCTTGGTAAGTTGCACCCAGTGTAGACTTCTCTACAAAGAAGATGCTGGAAGCCCAATCCTTGTCATTCACTTTCGACTTTGGAATCAGGGGGTCTTGGCATCCCTCGCATGGAAAGTGAAACGACCCGCCCTGAGGGGACAAACCCGATAGGCACACAGTAGGACCTGCACCGAGAATTCAACCCTTTCCTCTAAACAGACTACACTTATCTGGTATAGAATCTTCCATACCGTTGGCATCAGTTGCACCGGAGAAGCTCTAAGGGACATAAAAAAATTTAATATTAGAGAGGAAAAAGGGAACAAGGCTCCCAATATAAATGAAAATCCATCCCTCTTTAACCCAATCCATGGCTTCACGTATGGGGCAGTATAAATTGGTACCAGTTGGGAAACATGGGTCTAAATTATCTCTACTTCTTCGGGAGACATGGAACAAGAACGACAAGCGTGAGGCTCGATGGAGTGGGAAGACTCAAAACTCGTGTCTGCTACTCCGATTTTGGCCATGGATAACACGCAAGGTGAAATAGGGCAAAGAAAGAAAGAAGAAACAAGGAGACGATGAGAAAAGATGAGAGGCAAGGGGAGATTAATGCGTATCTTCGAAAGATCCATCTCCGATCATTTAAAGCCTGGTTGAAGTGACACCTCGTTTCCACGAGGATGATCGGACGATTGGGGCTAAACCACGTGTAATGCGTCACATGTAGCTCACACAACAAATATGAGCAAAGGGGAAATTGTCGGAGAGTTTGACTACAGAAATATTTGGGAACGAAGGAAAGTCATCACTCGCTTGGGTGAATAAAGAAAGCCTCGGTCATAAGGAAAAGGCACGCATCTTGGAGATGATGGTTCGTGGTGGTTACATCTTCCAACATACATAAGTAGTGGTGAGGTAGTTGAAAACCCACCGTGATAGCCCGCAGAGATCATGGGAAAGGATGTGGACAACGGTTAGCGATCACAAAAATATAGGAGACCGGGATAGAAAACCCGAAGGGGGGTCAATTTTATTATTAGAGGACTTGAACCGAATTGTAGGGGACAACTTTTTGCATTCAGAATTATTGATCTTTGTTATTACTTGATTGTTGCTTTGATTTCAATTCGATCGTACCCCAATCTAGGGAAGAAATTTGAGTATCAAATTTATGTCCAAAACATATACCAATGAACACATAGGGGTATATCAATGAATAAATAGGGGTATATCAATGAATAAATATATTAGAATTTCTAGCTAATTGTTTTGGCAGGATAATCGTATCAACACGTTACCTGCTAAGAATAGGGAAATCCTAGCCAAGAAATAACAGTAACGCGTTATGAACTATAGGCAAGATGTAGGATCAAACAAAAGATGTAAAACATATAATGAGCAAATTGATATTCGTATATTGCGATCTTGATTGTAACAAGCTATCTCCAAAAATATTCAAGAACACTCGGCTGGAAGTGAAATGGTGAAGAATAAAAGATGAGATTTTGTTGTAGAGGGAGTTTCAGTAGCCAAATTTTCGTGTCCCCTCCCTTTCGCCTCAGCTTGGTTTTATACCCGTTTCTTCTCTTCTGACCGTTTACAAAGCGTTTTACATATCCCGGAAATCTCGCCTCCCTCGTTAATGGCTTAGCCGCTGCCATTTGACCATGAAGTCCGAAATTCTCGTCCCCCTTTGATTACTCCATCATCCTTCCTTCTCTAACGGTTCGGTCAGACTACCGGATTTGGGCTGCATGACATTCTTCTTGGGCCGAATTGCGAAGGGCCCAACAATACCCCCATCAGAAAACCCGGGAAAACTCCCGCCTTCACTTTTCCTAGGGTTTTTGATTTAGTGTCTTGGAAGTTGTAGCAACTAAAATCACGTCCAATCAACCCTTATTTAAAGCGGTTATGATGACCCTCAAAGACCTCAACCATGCTTCTCGGTGTCCAGGTACGTCCTTTCTTTCTTTTGTATCTTTGTCTTCAACCTGCCCTTCTTCCCAATTATGGCTTCCTCGGAATCTCCTTCCCTCTACTGCCTTGAACCCACTTTTCCTCCTTCCCTGACATCTTCCGGTTTCCTTACCCCCTACCACCAGAGAAATAGCACTTCTGAAGACCCCCAAATCATTGCTCTTTCTGTGGGTTTTCCGTCGCATGCAGAGGTGTTTTTGCCTCCCCCTGGTATTCACGCAGATTTCTATGCCGATGATTGGGTGTGCTTGTACGAGTACCCCTTTCGTATTGGCCATCGTTTTCCATTTTCTCCTTTGGTCATCGACTTCTTTTCTTCCCTCAATGTTTCTCCGGGGTATTTACTTCCACAGGTTTGGAGACTTCTTCTTTCCGTTGACCAACTATGTTCTTCTCATGGCCTCCCTTTCAAAGCTGCTGATTTTTTCCTAAATTACCGTCTCTCCAAAGGTGGTCCGGGTCGTATAACTCTGAAAACTTTTACCAACAAATCTGATTTAGTCTTCAATATATCCAAATCCGATCGGGCTAGGCCGATAAATTTTTCTTTGTGAAGCTGTCTTCCTTAGGTATTGATACGTCTTTCATGAGAAGTCGTTGGCAACCAACAGGTAGTGCTTCGTCTTTTGAGTTTCCCGGCTTCTTTTAAGATCTGACCTCCAAAAATTTTCTGTTGCAGAACATCTTGCTACTCCTCATCCCCGCACGGTGTCGTACCAGGTTATTAATCACATCGAAGCTCTCTCGTTGAAAGAACGATCCTACCCTGATCTGGTAAAGGCGTGCTCTGCCGAATCCGAAGAGATCGAGATGTCAAGTAAGTCTTTTTCTCTTCCCCTTAGCAAATCTTTCTTCTTTTTTCTGAAAAATCTCGCCTTTTTCGTGATGCCAAGTTCAAGGACTACCCGTTCTACCACCGCGTTGACTACCATGGAACGAGTTGAAGCTCGAAAGAAGAGGAAGGTTGAGTCAGCTTCTACGGCAGATACAGTGCTGACGGTCTCGGACCCAAAAAAGCCTCCTGAGGTTCGAGTTTCTTCTCCTAAGAAAAAAGCATGCTCAACCCTTTTTGATCTCCCAAAGACGATGATGTCCCTTGAGATGGCTGCCGAAAAGTGCCTGAGTTCGTTAGCACCTCTCCATGTGGGAAGTTCTCGCGGTAAGGAGGATCTAACATCTTTCCCGGAATTTTTTGGCGAAATTCTGGCGGCACAATGGCAGGTATGTTTTCTTGTCACCCCTTACTTTGTTTCTTACTCGTTACCTAACTTCTTCCTTCCTTTGTGCAGGGCTTGCAACTCTCTCTTTCCGCCTTTGAATCTTTCAAGGACCTCCCTGATCAATTGGCCCAGAGCAAGATCAGTCTTCAACTTGAGAAGGACAGAAGCAGCATCTTAGGACACGAGAAGACCGATTTGGACAAGAAGGTTCACGACCTGATGAACAATCTTGAGAGGGTTTCTAAGGAGTCCAAACAATCTTGAGAGGGTTCCTTCCTTTTGTGGACAAGTTTTATGCCCCGTGTTAGTTTATGGGGTTTTATTTTGATAACTTGTTGTCATTGCCTTGGATCTGCGTTTGATTTTTTTTGCAGGTAAGCAGGTTGCGTCACCGAAGAAGAAAGATCAACACGTTCATAGTGAAGTCGGCTTGTTTGTTACATGTATTTGTAACTTTCGTGATAGATTTGTTTGTATAGCGCTTTTTATGTTAGATGCGGAGAGAGAGAATGTTATATGTGTCTGAAATGTAAATTTCTCTTGTAACAACTTCATGAATCATATTACAAATGAAAACTCCACTTGCTCTAGAATACTTGTTACTTGTTCTCGTCTCTTGCATCTTTTGACTAGTCGTAGTGTGCACAGCGTTGCCTGATCATAAGTTGAGGGCCCATGTTTTGGCCTGTAACGTCACAAGGCGTCCCTTGTTAGTTTTTTCTGATATTGTTGATATCGTTGTTCTTGTGTATGTATGAAGATATAATAACGTAAAAGGAGAATTTTAATGCAAATTACCTTATTAGAACTCGTTGTGTTTCAAAAGTGATACAACTTTAAGTTCATTGCATTCCAGCTTCTGGGGACCGCTTTTCCTTCTTGCGTCATTAATTCATAGGCTCCTTGTCCTATTATCTTCGTAATTTGGTATGGCCCTTCCCAATTTGCTCCTAATTTCCCAGCATTTAACTCTTGCGTATTCTGGAAGACTCTTCTTAGCACCCAGTCTCCTACTTGGAACACCTTAGCGTTAACGCGTTTGTTGTAACTTCGAGCTACTCCTTGCCTGTATGATGCCATTCGAATTGAAGCCTCGTCTCGTAACTCGTCGATCGTATCCAAATGATGTAACAGGTTGGACAGGTTTGACTCCTCAATGGTAAGTCCGTACCGGACTGTAGGCAAAGTTACTTCTACTGGTAGTACGGCTTCACATCCATAGACCAAGGAAAAAGGTGTATGACCCGTTGCTGTCTTGTGGGTTGTTCGATCTGACCATAAGATAAGGGGTAATTCATCTGCCCATTTCCCTTTCGCTTCTTTGAGCCGCTTTTTCAAGTTGTTAATAATCAGCTTGTTACTTGCTTCTGCTTGCCCATTGGCCTGTGGGTAACGAGGCGTCGACATTACTAACTGTATGTTGTACTGATGGCAAAATGATCTCGTCTTGTCACTAATGAATTGGGACCCGTTGTCGCAGACTATGATGGATGGTATTCCAAATCTACTCAGGATATTTCTTTTTATGAAGGAAATGACTTGGGTGTCTTTAACTTCTTTGAAGGCTTCGGCTTCAATCCACTTGGAGAAGTAGTCGGTCATTGCCAGAATGTAAACACGTTGCCCCGAGGCTGGAGGTAGTTTTCCCACAATATCCATCCCCCATTTCATAAATGGCCAAGGAGATGTTATGGGGTGTAACAACTCAGATGGTTGATGTGGTATAGGTCCATGACGCTGGCACGCGTCACATTTGCGAGCAAACTCCACTGCGTCTTTGTTCATGGTTGGCCAATAGTAACCCATCCTGCTTGCCTTCTTTGCCAAGTTGCGACCCCCCGTGTGGTTTCCGCATTCCCCATTCATGTATATCTCGTAACACCTTCTGTACTTCTTCCTCCTTTACGCATCGCGCGTGTAACCCTGACGACATCCACTTAAACAAAATGTTATCCTTAACCGCAAAAGTAGAAGCTTTTACCTTAAGTCGTTGAGCTTCTTCCTTGTCTTCTAGTAACACTCCGTCTCGTAACCACTTTAAGTAAGGGGTTACCCATGATCTGTCTTCATCGGAGTTTTGAACTTCTAGCATGTCTACTTCTTTGGTTATGGATGGAGCATCAAGATATACGAAAGGTATCTTGTCGTACTCTCTTGGGTCAATTACGGATCCCAGGTTGGCTAAAGCGTCTGCTTGTGTGTTGGCATCTCTTGGAACCTGCCTTATCTCGAACAGTTTAAAGTTCCTTATGACTTCTTGAACCTTTTCTAAGTACGCCTTCATCTTTGAGTCCCTGGCAACATATGAGTTTGTAAATTGATTTACAATAAGCAATGAATCACAAATTACCTCGATCTCTTGTACGTTCAGATCTTTGGCGATAAGCAGCCCTGCGATAAGCGCTTCGTATTCTGCTTCGTTATTAGTAGCCTTGAACGTGCATCGAACAGCTTGGGCTATCCTATCCCCCTGTGGTGACTTCAGGACTACCCCTAATCCTACACCCATCTGGTTTGACGCTCCATCCGTATGCATCAGCCACTTACCATTTCCTGTTATTTGCAGCACGCCTTGGTCTTCGCTCTCTGAAGTGGTAGGAGTGAAGTCGACCACAAAATCTTCCAATACTTGAGATTTCATTGTTGTTCGAGGCTCATACGCGATGTCGCAACCATTTAAGTGAATTAACCACCTTGTTAGACGACCTGACAACTCTGGTTTCGACATGATACTCTTCATCGGATAATTAGTTCTCACAATTATAGAATGACTTTCAAAATAGGGACGTAACTTTATAGAAGCCATTACCAAAGATAACACTAATTTTTCCATGGGGGAATACCTCGTTTCTGCATCCAACAAGGTTTTACTTACGTAATAGATGGGCAACTGGTCTCCATTCTCCTCTCTGATCAAGACTGTACTTACTGCTACTTCGGTCACGGCTAGGTACACATACAGGTTTTCTCCTGGCTTCGGTTTGGATAGCACCTGCGGATTGGATAGATACTTTTTCAACTCCCCAAAGGCTTTTTCATGTTCTTCCGTCCATTCGAACGACTTGTTCTTCTTCAGGATGTCGTAGAACAGTTTGTTCCTGTCTGAGGATCTTGATATGAATCGGTTTAGCGCAGCCACTCGCCTTGTTAGTCTCTGGACGTCTTTGACACATTTTGGGGATTGCAGCTCCATTATGGCTTTGACCTGTTCAGGACTCGCCTCGATCCCTCTTTGCGTCACGATGTACCCGAGGAATTTTCCTAATGTTACTCCAAAAGATCACTCGGTGGGGTTCAACTTCATTTTGTAGCGCCGCAGAATCTCAAACGCGTCTCTTAAGTGGTTAACATGGTCCTCCGCCTTTAATAATTTGACCAACATATCATCTATGTACACTTCCATTGTATCCCCCAGCTTATCCTGAAACATCTTATTAACCAATCTCTGATAAGTAGCACCTGCATTTCTTAACCCAAAGGGCATAACTTTATAACAATAGGTTCCCTGATTGGTTACGAATGCGGTTTTTTCTTGATCGTCAGGATGCATCATTATCTGATGGTACCCACTAAACGCATCCATGAAGGTCAAAAGTTCATGCCCCGCCGTTGCGTCCACCATTGCATCTATGTGAGGCAAAGGGAACGAGTCTTTGGGGCATGCTTTATTTAGATCGGTAAAATCCACCCAAACACGCCATTTACCGTTTTTCTTTTTAACCACATTCGCAAGCCAATCGAGGTATTGTACTTCTCTAATTTTTCCAGACTCAAGTAAGGATTTTACCTCATCATTGATTACCTGATTTCGTTCGGGAGCGAACTTGCGCCTTTTCTGCTTCACTGTTGGCACCTTCTTGTTAACATTCAAGGCATGGGTAATCACATCAGGATCAATGCCTATCATATCCTCGTTCGACCAAGCAAAACAATCTTTGTAGGACCGTAGAAATTCTACTATCTGCTCGCGTAGAGTTGGTTCCAAATTTGCTCCTATTTTAATCTTCTTGGATGGCTCTAATGGATCAAGGGCTACTTCTTGAAGCTCAGGTGTCTCCGGCTTCGCGTAGCAAGTAGTCATCCTACAGTCCTTTAATTGCTAATCCGACACCTTCTTCTTCGTTTCAAGCCGTGGGCTCTTTGAGGTTGTTGCCTTCATTGTTATGGAATAACACTCCCGTGCCAACTTCTGTTCCCCCTTAATCTCTTGAATTCCCCAGGGTGTTGGGAACTTCACACATTGGTGATAGGTGGACGGAATTGCCCTCATCCCGTGTATCCATGGCCTGCCTAAGATGACATTAAAAGGTGATGGGCAATCGAGTACTTGGAACTTTACCTGGTAGTTTACCCCTCCCGCAATGGTAGGTAGTGATATCTCTCCGAGCGTATTGCGTGATTCTCCACTGAAGCCTACCACAGTTGTCGACTTCTTAGTGATGTCGTCCATCCCGAAACCTAAACTGTATAAGGCGTCGAACATGAGTAAGTTAGTAGAGCTTCCGTTATCAACTAGGATCCTTTTAACAAGAAAATTAGCTATGGTCATAGAGATTATCAAGCAGTCGTGATGAACTTCCTCTTCTTCAACATCGTCGAAGGTAATCGGCATCATGGCGAGACTTGATCGCAACGGTGTTTTTGGGCATTCTCTCCTGGCGTCCCTCGCGATTCGCTTGGCTGTGGAGTAAGTTATACCACAGACCTCCGACCACCCTGTAATAACGTTGATTACTCCAGTGTGCTTCGGCGGGGGTGGTGGAGTGGCTTTTTCCCTGTTACGGTCCAACTGCTCCTTTGCTTTTTCCGATATTAATTCTCTAAGATGCCCTCTTCGTAGTAGTTCGCTTACTTCTTTTCGTAACGCGATACACTCGTCAGTCCGGTGGCCACGGTCGAAATGGAAATCACACCATCTGGTCTTATCTTTAAGCTGTGCCGGCATGTTACTCTTTCGGGGCCATTTTACAGTGTTCCCCATGGTGTTAAGAGTTCGGACCACTTCAGTTGCATCTACGCGAAAATTGTAGTGAGAGAGTCTTGGAGGCAGCCGAGGATTCTCGTATCTATCACTTTGTCTAAACATGGTAGTATTTATGGTAGTTTTAGCAGGAGGTGCCGTGGGATATGGAGCGTATCTCGTATCTCGCCGTCCTTGTCTTCGATCGGGTCGATTTGGGTTTGCTATTTTCTCGGCAAAGAGGTCATCCTCTTCCAATCGGACATGGGCTAAAGCTTTTACCTGTACCTCATCAAAGTTGGAACAAGGGTATTTAGTTAGTTCACAGAATAATTCGGGATTACATATCGATATACCCTTTCGGAATGCTTCCACAGCCGTGGCGGCATCACATCCTTCGATGGTCACCATTTCCTCATTGTAGCGACTAAGGAAAGCTTTCAGAGATTCTCCCGATCTTTGTACCAAGCGGTACAAATCACTTGATCGTTTTTTGGCGTGTCGACTTCTTGCGAACCTAACCCTGAATTTGTCAATTAACTCAGCAAAAGATGAGATAGTTCCAAGAGGTAAGTGTGAATGCCAATTAAGAGCAGGTCCAGATAACGTGTTCCCGAACCAACGGCACATGACAATTTCTTTCATATCAAAAGGGACTGTGCTAATATTCATAGCTTGTTTGAATGCGGTTATGTGTTGATCGGGATCCGTCACCCCTTCGTATTTAGGTACGTCGGGGACGTGATATTTTCGGGAGATATCTACCCTCGCGATGGCAGGTACGAAGGGGGAGTCGGTGTACCCGTCTCTCCTTTCCATCGCGATTGGTTGAGGCGCCCCGGGGACCTGAGTAATTCGGTCCTCCAAGGCTCGGAGGCATTCCCGTAATTGGGAAACCTCGGTATCTTCCCGTATCGCCCTTAAAGAATTACCGTTTACCTGATACCCGGTTACGGGTCTGACAGCGTCGGGTGTTACAAGATTTGGATCATCCATGTGCAAGTGCCTTGCGATTCCTTCTACCACATCGGTCCCGCGAGGACGGGTTGGAGCCGATTGTACCTGCGACCGAAGCAAATTGCGTTCATTAGTTAAAGTCTCAATTTATTTTTCGTATACCTCGGTGAATCTGGTATTAGCTTCCTTTTGTTCCTCCAGATCCTTCCGGAGAGCAATCATTGATGATCAAAGCTCCGTGATGATGTCGGCGTCGCCTCCTTCCACTTCTCGTCCTTCGGAAGTAGCAGGATTGCCATTGGTGTCGCCTGATCCTTGCTCGGCTCTATCACCATTCCTTGTTCCACCTATGTTTCTTGTTCCACCTATGTTTCCGTCACCTTGGTTGTTTGTTTCTTCATTGGCCTCGTGATGGTCCAGGTCCCCTACGTGGTTGTACGTAGTTTGGATTCCCTCCATGTGACGGATCTTGTTGTTGTTTTAGCGTAACTCCTTTTTTGGCTAGGCCCCATGGTGGACGCCAATTGTTTTGGCAGGATGATCGTATCAACACGTTACCTGCTAAGAATGGGGAAATCCTAGCCAAGAAATAACAGTAACGCGTTATGAACTATAGGCAAGATGTAGGATCAAACAAAAGATGTAAAACATATAATGAGCAAATTGATATTCGTATATTGCGATCTTGATTGTAACAAGCTATCTCCAAAAATATTCAAGAACACTAAACTGGAAGTGAAATGGCGAAGAATAAAAGATGAGATTTCGTGTCCCCTCCCTTTCGCCTCAACTTGGTTTTATACCCGTTT
Source organism: Fallopia convolvulus (assembly GCA_964016875.1). NCBI lineage: Eukaryota > Viridiplantae > Streptophyta > Magnoliopsida > Caryophyllales > Polygonaceae > Fallopia > Fallopia convolvulus. Next base: position 23,702,110 of record OZ024724.1, read on the forward strand.
CTTCTCTTCTGACCGTTTACAGAGCGTTTTACATATCCCGGAAATCTCGCCCCCCTCGTTAATGGCTTAGCCGTTGCCATTTGACCATGAAGTCCGAAATTCTCGTCCCCCTTTGATTACTCCATCATCCTTCCTTCTCTAACGGTTCGGTCAGACTACCGGATTTGGGCTGCATGACTTTCTTCTTGGGCCGAATTGCGGAGGGCCCAACACTAATCCCATAGTGACTTTCAATTATTTTGTCTTATTCCAAGTACGAATGAGGAATCCGAGCAACATGATGGTGGAGCAGCTCGATGTGATGTGTCTTAGGATGAGTGAGCGATGCTTGTCAAGTGTTTTTATTTCGAATATTGGTTGATGAATTCTTTTTAGATTTAAATGGTATTTTGTGATGGTCGAACTATTGGTTAATTAATGCATTCATTGTTTTAGCAAAAAAACATTTTTAATAAATTACGAGTTGGATGTTTTTATTTTATTTCTCATCGTGCCTTTGTTGCAAGATTCGAATGTGAATTTGTTGTGAGACTAGCCTAAGTGAACCCATGTGAGGTCTACTACGGAGTAGCTCCGGTTTGAAAGTTGGGGTTTTACGTAAACTTATTGCATGCACTTCTATTCTTAAAATAAGATGTTGTTTGTTCCGTGCAAGAATTTTTCCAATCCGGGAGGTTGCTATGGTATTTGAATAATACATCTGTGAGCCTAATCCCAAAAGTGGACATCCCCTTCCTCGTAAGAGATTCCCTCCCCCCCCCATCTTGTGTTGTAATACCTTCCTCAAGGCAATTTCCAAGTTCTCTGTTAGCTGGATAAGGTCACTACTTGACAAAATCATTTCGGTAGGCGAAGGATCCTTCGTTCCCGATCATTCCATTTCACATAACATCATAGTTGCTCAAGAATGTGCCGCCAATTATGAGAAATGACATTTCTCAAAGAGATACCTTATACAAGTTGATTTGCACACAAGCCTTTAATAGTGTGGATTAGGGCTTCTAAGATAATTCATTGAACTACTTCAGCTACCCATCTTAGCACATACAACTTGTGCTCCAAAATTTGACTACGCCTCGTTACTCGATCCTCATCAATGGAGAGCCGAAGGGGTTCTTCTCCGGGAAAAGGGGTCTTCAACAAGGCGATCCCCTCTCCCCCTTCCTCTTCGTGTGAGTAATGGAAGTATTAAACCGAAGGCCAGCAAAGGCAAGCAACAAATTGTGATTTTCTTTCCACCCAAAATGTTGACAACTAAAACTCACAAACATAGGCTTTGCCGATGATCTCCTCAATTTTTAAAAACCCACCCAAATCACCCTAAAAGCCATCAAAGATAGCCTCCCCGATTTTGGGAAAGCCTCGGGCTTACACCCAACACCCATAAAAGTAGAATCTTCTTTGGGGGAGTCACCTCATAGTAGAAAAGACGCCTTGTCTAGATCGTGGGATTTGAGGTAGGAAGTTTCCCAATGATATACCTTGACATGCCACTTCACTTCGAAAAACCAAAAGTTATAGAGTATGAACCTCTTCTCAACAAGGTCACAAATGTCATAAAGCGATGTGGAGCCTACATGCTCTCTTATGAGAGGCGGCACAAGTCATACACTCCATTTTAGAAGGGCTACTCTCCTTTTGGGTCCACGCCACCATCAAACCCAAGGAGGTAGTCACAAGGATTGAAGGCTTATGTAGATCATTTCTTTGGTGTGGAAAAGTAGGTGCGAAGAAAGCTTTAGTTGTGTGAATATGTGTAACCAAACCCAATGATGAAGGCGGGCTAAATTTCTAAGAAATACTACCTTAGAATCGAGTGGTACTTTTCAAGCTTGGGCATAAGGTGCATGTGGGAAACAACAACAACTTGTGGACCAAGTGGGTTGCACACAACCACACGAGAAGGAGGGGAAATTTCAAGAATATAAGAGCTAGAAGTGTGGAGTCTCTGGCATGGAAAAATCTCCTCAATCTAAGAAGCTTAGTCTTATAAGCCGTTCAACTGGAAGCAAGCAGAACCGATCCAACCGTCCTCAATGCCCTTACCCTCCGAAATGGTAAGCTTGATGGTCTCACTCTCTAAGATTTACTTTGGCATAAAGGACATAAACATGCTTCGAGTGAGATCATTTGGATAAGAGTGAGGGCAAGAAAATGGAGTTTTCGGTTTTGGCTACCGCATCTTGGTAGACTCCGAACTCTTATCCTACTCAAGCAAACGAATCCACAACTTAATATGATTGTGTCCTTTGCGGGAATGGGAGTGAATCCTCTAAGCACCTTTGGGGAGAATGCACCTTTATTAAGGAAGATATGGATCGAGTATGGACATGGGAAGGAGTCCAAATTAGGAAGTCGAACCTTGAAGGGTGGACCGATTTGTTCACACACTCCCCTAACCAAAACAGCTCAATCTTCAAGGCTAGGCTCATTACCCTCCTTGGCATCATCTATCACGTTTGGGATGCTAGAAATGACATGGTATTGAAGGAGCTTGTTGATGAGGCAGTGCAAGGCAATCCCGACACTTGATCCAAAGGCAAACTTCAAGGGAAGGTGGAACTCGGTGGATGGACTTCTTCTGGGATCAGAAGGGAAGTTTCACCACATAAAATGATTTGAGAGTATATTCATGACTAATTCAACAACTAATTACCCTTTTTGCATTTCATGGCTGATTTTGTGGTTACCTAAACCAACAAGGTTAGTTAACAAGCTTGACGAGTTCGTTGATATCGATGGAAACTCTTCATTTAAGGCAAGTCGGTGGAGAAGAGAACCCTGAACATAGTCATGTGGCATGTGGAGACCACCTTCTAAAATTTTATTGTTTTGGCAAGTGCTCTAGTAGAGGCTTAGCCGAGGAAAAAAGGATAATGGAAAAGAAAATGGTCATGTGTAGAGGATGCGCACTGACCTTGTACCATTTTTCAAAGGCACGCGTTGCTTGAACTAGAAAATAATTGTGGATTGGATTACGGAGAAGTTGTTAGTGTTTATGATATATGTTGCATGAGTATTATATTTATTAACCTCGCGCTTATGAGTTGTTGTTGAAATGAGTGTTGGTTTGGAAATTAATATGTTAGTCTATATACCTATATGACATGCTATTGGTATGCATATTAAATTTTTATGTATATGAATGACTGATTGCATTGTTTTGATAATCTATGATTGATTTTCAAATTTGGCCCATACTTGGATTATTGGATAATATGTTCATGTTCTAATGTTTTTTACGTAAAGATCATTGTATGGGAGATGTGCCAAGATATCATTTCTAGATGGCGATGTTCGTTCTTGATGCGATGTGTCATAGTCAGGGCATGTTAGGTGAAAGCTTTTAAGTTATCAATTGGCCTAGCGGGTTTTGGTGGTGTATTAGAATAGATGTTGTTGTATAAGATAGTAGTTGAATGGTCGACATTTGCTGTTTTTTTCTAGACCGTTAGGTCATTGCATGCATAATGATTTCCTAAAATTGATTGCTAAATATAAGTTGGATGTTTTTCTTGGTTTTTCTCATTGTGCCTTTGTTGCAAGGTCCAATACCGATGCGTTTGTTGTCAGGCTATTTATGGTGGACCCAAGTGTGGTCCACTACAAGGTAACAACCTGGATTACAAGACGGGGTATTACATGTTGGTATTTGAGCCTAGTTTGACAACAAGTCCACAAGGTGCTAACAACAGAGCACGTGAGGTCCAACTTAGAGTTCCTTTTAACCAAAAACTTGATTTTTGGAGGATTATGCATTTAGGGTAGTGGTCTGTGCAGATATTTTTATCATGAGGTGAATTTTGTAGAATTTTCTTAAATTTGAGAGTTGAATTTTTTTTCCTGCTATGATAGAGATGCTTGAGCTCAAGAATTTATCGATGCAAAGCCTAAAAATAACTCTGTTGTAGAAGATGCTCAAATGTTTGAAGAAACATATTCATGCCTTCTCCAAAAGGATGAAACATGAAATTCAATAGTACGTCGCTCGATTCCAATCCTCTATGTTGAGGGAATATCAAAATGTTGCTATGACATATGAAATGGAAAATATGACTTTGAGGTCACCAATGGATGTGGTAAGAGACATAAGACCCCAACAAGATCCAAAGATGATAGGAGGCCAAGCTTTACACCTTGGGGAGGTAATTGCTTTGGTACAAAGTAAGGACAACTGTATGGCTAAAATGGTCAACAAAGTCAATATCAAAAGTTTGAAGTTTTGGCTGGACCATGGAAATGCTATAATTATGAGAGTATTGACCATTTCAGAAATACTTGGCACAATGTCATCAGAACAACCTACTTTTCACGTCGCCACCTACGCAACTTTATATATGCCCAACTACTCAGAAGAGGAGCTTCTCGTCTTACATGGAATGGACTTCTAGGTCGTGGGTCGCTCTTTAACCACACTCGTGGACCTACAAATTCCCTTCGGTACCCTCGGCTCCCCACATGATATTTGGGATTGGCAGTACCACATGTGTTGTGAAGGAATTCTACTAATAACCCAATACACCAACCAATATGTCAATAAAATTGTCCTCTTATGGAACCCTTTGATTCACAAGACACTAATTCCCCGCATCCTCCTCTTCCACCACAGTGCACCCTTGAATCAGTTAGACAAGCCAACCTCGGCGTCGCCTACGACAACACGGAGTCATGCTACAATGTCTTAAAGTTGCTATTCCACAAGAGAGGGATGTCTGAAGTAGCATTGTACAATGTTGACACGCAAAAGTGGAGTCTTATTATTCACATCGGCCTGACGATTTGGTGACAAGACCAACTACCCTACACATTAGCGTTCTCATACGAACAACACCTGGTATGCACTTACTACAACAACACTACCAATATTATACACCTCCTCTCCTTCCACATCGAAACAGGCGTCATGACAATGATTAATGAAAGGGATCAATGGTGTAGATGAACTGTCATCATCATCATCCCCTGTAAAAGGGTTCGTCCACGAACCCAGCTGACCTACAAAACAAATCAACATACAAACCTCCTTTCCAAGCACAACATGATATGACAAAATGTATGCACAAGCTATGCCACTTTTCTTCCTATTCTTACGTGTACATCTCGTGATAAAACAATGAAAGATGGAAAATAAGTAGGTAACAATGGAACATTATGAACTATACACACTCCAAATGACATGTATTGGGAAAGAGAACTAAAATGGAAACAAGAGTACTTAGTCCTAGATATCCCAAATGCATGAAAGTCAAATGAAATTTTTTGATCAAATGCATGCGACCCATCCAACACATAATCATCAATATGAAATAAAGGAATGCAAGAAACTTTCCTGATAGGTGCACTTGTATCACCATGTGAGCTCAACAATGGAGGTAGTGCTTCTATCTCCCATGGTGTGACATTTTTCACGACAAAGGCATCCTTCTTGGCCTCCACAAGCAAAGGAATGTAATCACCACTTAAAGTGAATAAAACAGCTTCATCCTCCTCATGGAGCAAGAAGGGAAAACATGAAGGAATCATAGGCAAGGCATCTAACCATGGTGTAGCCAACGAGTTCATGGAGCTAGGAGTGATGGTAGGACGACGCTTGATTTTAGGAGAGGATTCCACAACTTCCTCCTCTTCTTGCAATATGTGCATCAGTTGTATTGGACACTTGATGGTGATGAGTTCTTCCAATTCATGGAAAGGAGTCTCTCTTTTTGGTTGTTCTATGTCACTCATCACTCTTTGTTGGAAGGAAGTCTCCTCCCCTTCAAAAGGGTTCGCCCTTGAACCTTGATCCTGAACATCCTCAACATATCATTAGAAAAAGAAGTAACAAGGTTACAAATGCTAAATACCTCTTGGTCACCACATCCCTTGAAAGTGTGAACAACCTCTTCTCGTGTCTTCTTGATCTTCCCCACTTGGGGCACTTGTGTCCTCTCGTCCAGCCCTAGGATTCGGCTCTCCAAAGCATCAAAGCATGCCTCCAGGCGTGCCTCAATGGATTGCATATATTGTTGCAAGGTTCGCAATATGTCTTCCACCGAGTTGGAGGACTCATGAACCTTTTATTTTTATTTTTCATCACCTACACTTGTCATTAGGGGTGTCCATAAAAAACCAAAACCAAAAAACCGAACCCAAAAACCGGAAAACAGACATTTTTTTGGTTAACCGAACCGAAATTATTTGAATTTTCAGTTTGGTTAACCGTACCGAGAATATTGGTGGTTTCTCGGTTCGGTTTCGGTTCCTTGTTTTCACAATTTCGTTTAACCGAAAAAACCAAAAACGCGGGGCTGTTTAATTAATATTTAAGAAAAAGTTTCATTTGTATGAAATGTATAATTTACACACTAGTAAGAAACGAAGCTATCAATAAGTTATTTTAGCTACCTAGACATGTAAAATTAGTTCGTATTGAAATGTTCTAACCGAGTTGGACAATATTTTTTAATACAAAGTTGATAATTTTATTTGCCTTTTAAGTGTATTATTGTAATAAAAAAAGTACATAAACGGTTATTGGTTAACCGAGAAAACCGCACCAAAAATTTGGTTAACTGAGTTCCGGTTAACTGATATTCATGATTAGGTTACGGTTAGTGATTTTAACAAATAGAATTCATGGTTAACCGAACTTCAGTTAACCGAAATCTCGGTTAACCGGGTTTGGACACCACGTGAAAAGCAATAGTATAGAGTGCACTCGAATTAATCACCAAAACATGCTCGAGATGGAAATCCGACAAGTTGCAAGTAGGAGATGAACAACAGAAGACAACAAGAGGAAGTCAAACACACTACACACTTGTAAAAAAGGAAACATCACTAGGAAACTACTAAACACCAAGAAAAATCAAGCATCACCTCAAGAAAACATTTAGGCCTTTGCTCGGGTTCTTTTCCTCATGAGGTCTGACTTTTTCTGTGCCCGACCCTTATTAGCTTTTTACCATCGGCAAGGTTTTTCTAGCCTCGCTTCTTTTTCTCCCCGAGTTTGACTTTTTCTGTAAGGCACGAAGTTCTGATTTTTTCTTAAAAAAATTCCAATGAAAATTAGACAACAAGCTAGCAAGACGTTACTTCTTGGTGTCTTTCCCGTATCCTAGAGTCGAACCAACACAACAAGCATGCAACGAACAACAAAGGGAACGTTTTTCCTCTCCCTCAACCACTCGTACATTAAGCACACACAAAGTCAGCCAACAAGAATTGAAAACACACTTAAGTGGAAGAGTAAATTCAAGGATTAATCACACAACCATTTAACTACTCAAACAAACAAAGGACCTTTGGGGTTCCTTCTTCAAGTTTGTGTACACAACAACTCAGCCATGGCTCTTGATTGACCATGGGGCCACATTAGGTATGGAGAATTTTGAGACGTGCTTGTGGTCACTGACACCATCTGTAATGCCACTATAGAATCAAACATGGGAATGCCGATACATTTTAGAATGCACCCAGCGTGTGTGGCTCGCTTCACATTCCACAACGAGCTCATCTTACAACAAAGATACACCGCACCGCAATACGCCCTCCTTGTCGACAACTCCCTGGTCCAGTATACCAAAATTGGAAGGCGTTGTCAACTCAAGCAACACAAGGCCTGCAACATCATCTTGCCTTCCCAAGATTTCGCCTAATTCCAGTGCATTCTGCCTCATATCTAGAACCTCGCCTTATTGAACAACAACGTATCCAAAATCGATCCTTCGTCTACTTATCGCTTCAGGCATCCTTATATAAGCTACCCCAGCAACCGTTGAACTCCTCTTCCAGGTAAACATATTCCAAATTTTATTTATGTCTTTACTTATTTAGTAACTCATCTTTATATCATTAACAATAACGTAAGTATTTGTCAATGCATATAACACCAAGAGAATGCATGCTAGACTACATGACTTTGTTGTCGTGTCAGTCGTATATCATTTTCTATTCCTCTTTGGTAAAGAAATACTCCTTTAAAAATCTACTTGCAATCCTTTTACTTAATCAAATGCTTATTCTATTGCTTATTACTAACATATTTTCAAACTTGTAGTATGACCACTACATGTGGACATATGTCATCTCTCCCAAGCCTTTGAAAAGATGCGTTGTCACAAATTTTTTGCTCTCTCTATATGTATACTCGTACCAAAATCTGTCATTAACTTCTACCTTTTGTTGTTTCTTCTTTAAGTGTGTGAAATTTCGTATCCTCAGCTACTGCAAACATTATGTTATATTATAACAATGATGACCTTTTGCAACTCATCAATTCCATTTTGGTCAGTCTATGTCATAGCTCATAATGTTCTTGGTTCCGTCTTATAGCATTCCAAAACATATAATCCAAATTCACATGAGAAAACAACACCAAATATGATAGTAGAGAAGGACTAACACCTAATTTGATTACTCAACAACTCCATTTTAGCCCAGAACCATACCCAAGCCTTACTAATCCAATTCCCTAGCCTTAAACACGAAATAACCAACTGAATCTACCCAAATTCCAAACAATTCAGTCTCAACCCTAATTTCTAATTTAAACCCAAAATTTTGAATTTATAAGGGATAGAGGGTAAGTAGCCCACCTGAAATCTTCATGTTTGAAGCAAGGAGACGGGATGATGTGGGTTCGACAGTCTTCGGCGGTGGCGAACAGGATGTGCACTGAGCGGCGGCGGTCGAAAGGAAGGTGAGAAGAGAGGGAGGCGGAGAACTATAGAGGAGAAAAGAGAATGGGTATTAATGAGAAATAAATTACAAGTTTGAGTATATTATTAAAAGTTAAATGAAAAACTTTTCACAAGCCTATTGCGAAAAGCACTACTACTGTTCACAAGTATTCATGTTTTTTCTTCCATAAACATTTTATTTTAAACACATTCTATAAAAAGCCTTACCTTTTTTGTCTCAACACATCAAAGAAATGATATACACGATATCCACACTTTCACATTGTTAATAACATTACCAAATATAATAAATTAACAATGCCTAAGTAATAGGACAAACTAAATTCCAAAAATTAAAAACATCCAAATAATATGCCATGAGTACACAACAATTAAACATTTCAACCAAGGAATTGGCTAAAACAATTATACATATTCATCTTATTAAAGACCTCATTTCACCTTCCTAGCCTCCAAATCATGCAATCATATAATGTCGTCATCTCAATCAAATATATACAAACAAATTCATATACACACATATACATTTTGTTAATTAATAGAACGATGTAGACCAATTACCTAGTAAAAAAGCTATATTATAAGGCTTTTAATAGTTCTGATGCCATAAACTTTTAGATATACTTCAATATTAAAATACTTTTGTTAAGACAAGGTTCCCTTGCCCCTTTGGGTTTTGATGATAACAAATCCTTGGCATTTGATATGTTCTATGAAGTGTTTCAGGAAAGGAATTGTCCAAGGGAACAATGAAAAGAACTGTTCCTCTAACTAGAGGGAACAATGATGGGAACTGTGAAGTTCAAGGCTCTAAGAGAAGCAAGACAAAGAATGAAGATTCAAGGGAACGATGAAAGGAACTGTTCCCTTGATAGAGAGAACAGTAAAGGGAACTCTCAGTGTAATGGGATGACACTGTTCCCTTGACAGCTGAAAAGGATAGAAAAACCGAGAAGAAGGAACACTAAAGGGAACACTAGTGTAATATGATGGGAACTGTTCCCATCTAGGGAATATGATGGGAACAGTGAAGTTTCAAAGATCAAAGGAACAGTGAAGGGAACGCTAGTGTAATATAAGGAACTGTTCCCATCTAGGGAACATGATGGGAACAATGAAGGTTCAAGGCTCAAAGGAACAGTGATGGGAACGCCAGTGCAATATGAGGAGTTGTTCCCATCCAAGAACATGATGGGAATAGTGAAGGTTCAAGGCTCAAAGGAATAGTGAAGGGAACGACAATGTAATGTGAATGAACTGTTCCCATCCAAGGAATAGCTCCCCAAGACAAAAACTCCAGGAGAAGAAAGACTCAAAGGAACAATGAAGGGAACTATCAGTGTAATTTGAAGGAACTGTTCCCATCCAAGGAACAGTTCCTCAAGAGAAAATCACCAGGAGAAGAAACACTCAAGGGAACAATAAAGGGAACTCTCAGTGTAATATGAAGGAACTGTTCCCATCCAAGGGAACTCACAAGCCAGTCCAAAAAGCACATCAGTGAGAAATACGGAGACATGTTTCTGACAAAACAGAGGAACAGTCCATGCATCAGACTGAGCCTATTCATCCAACGGCTTGATGAGCTTCAAGAGTTGACCAAATTCAAAAAAGAGTCACATGTTGAGAAAGTACATACTTGGGGAACAAGACAAGGGCAATCTTGACATTTCTCAAGTTGATGATTGGGGAGCAAGGCTCTTTAGATATAAATAGTGAACAAGCCCAAGAGAAAAATTCACCCCTTCAGAAATCCAAAAAGGCAAGAGCATTAAGAGAAAGTGAAGGTGGTCGACGGCGAGTGTTTGATCTCAGCGACGACGAGGAAGAAGTTCCCAGGAGCAAGGGAAATGTGATAGTCAAGTCCAGGTGTAAGGTTTGGTTTACTTGTCTTAGTTGAGTTGTTCGCTTAGGAACTTGGTTGAGAGGACTCATTAGTGTTGCTAGAGTTAGGTAGAACTGCTAGGAACAGAGAAGTTTGAGTCTTGCCTGTTGTAACTAAGGAACAATCAATAAAACAAGTAGATCATTCAAAATCCTCCAAGGGAGGTAGAGGTTTACTCATTCAACTAGTTGGTTGATGTGGGGTTCCTCTATAAGGAACTGTGTCCCTTTACTTATCTTATGCCTTTAGTTCCTGTTCATTAAAATTCCTTGAATTGTTCCCATAATACTCTTTGTTCCTATACTTCCCATATTGTTCTGTAGCTTGTGCCTATCACCTGCATATTTATTGTTATTCCGCTGCCCAAGGAACAGTTCCCATAATTGTTCATGGACTCTATTCTAACACACAACTTTCCAACAACTTTAATAATAAATAATTTTAGAATTACTTTTTCTTTTTTATCAAATACCATACATAAGAGTCTGAAAAAATCTCATGATATTATTAACAACCCTAAATCTTAAACTATATTTACTATATACGTACAAATCAAGCGGCCATAAACTACAAAAAAAAATTGATATCAATATAATAAGCCATAGTGAATGTTTGTTACTTGTTTTGTGGTGGATTGATATCGTTTGTTAAGTAAATCAGTTCAAAGAGTTTTATTTGTTTATTTAGTGATGTTTACATTCCATTTTATTAATGTGAGATGAGAGACTTGGTAATTTTTATATGTATAAATATGTAGCGTTTTTTGTTTTAGATATTAAATTTGAGTGACTTTGTAGATAGATTTAAATTTGTCCTGATGATGAATCTGACGAATGGACAAGTCCAAGAACTTGTTCTGTTGCTAAGGAACAAAGTGCATCTGACTGTGAAGAAGAGGTAAGTGAAAGTTCCCATCTTTTCAATGATTTGAAGAATTATAGGAAAAGTTCCGTGATTAAATGTATTGAGAAATTTTGGAAGGAAAAGGAAAAACTGAAAGAGGAACTTGAAAATCATGATAGTTATTCTTCCATTCCTTGTGATGCTTGTCATGCTCTTAAAATTGATGTTGGGAACTTGATGTTTGAGAATCGGGAACTACATGCTAAGTTAGAAAGTCTTAAGGTTGAAAACTTGAAACTTTCTAAGGAACTAAACTTTGTTGTTCCCTCTGACCAAACTGAGTTGTATAGCTTGAGATTTAAAGTTGATAAGCTTGTTTTCACTAACCTTATGAATGAGAAGAAACTCTACGAGTTAAGATGTGTTAAGGAACAGGTGGAACAAAATTTTAAAGATAAGGAATTGCTCCAATTTCAAAGAAGGTTGCAAAGTGCTAATGACAGGAACATGCACTTGGAGGCAAAGCTAAAAGGTCTTGTGCACCATAGTTCCTTAAACCACACATGGGCTAGAGGACAAAAGGCACATAGGGTTTGGGAACAGTAAGCTAGATCAAAAAAGCAAGCTTCATGGAACAATGGCATTCATGTGAGGTGCAAACCCAAGAGACAAGAGGAACAGAAAGGAGAATCAAGTGCCCAAGGTGCACATCGTAATCATCCAAAGGTGATGAACCATGCTGAGAAGAGGGAACCTCGTAGGGAAACAAGGTTCCAAGAGAGAAAGGCGCAACCTCATTTCCAACAAAGCCATGGGAACTGGGAACATCGTGGGCACTATGCTTTCAAGAACCACTGGAAATTCACTGGATTAAGAAGGAAGGACCAAAAGGTGCAACAACCTAGGAAAGGTAAGTCTTGAGTTCCTTCCATACAATCTTGTTGCATGAAGTGTGGAAATGTTGAATTTTTTAATGCTAACACTAACCCAAGGGACCCAAACTTGTTTGGGTGCCCAAAATCAAGACTTGAGTTTGTGTCGTAGCAAGTTGTGAGGGAAACAACTTAGGAACATGTGTCTCATTGGAAAAATTTTCTCACAATCTCAGGTGGAAGTGAGCTAGGAACTCACTTAATGTGCAAGAAGTGGAACAATTTAGGGGGAACAAGGTCAAGAACAGAAATTCTCCAAAAAAAGTAAAATAATAACAAGCTGAATGCTAGTTGTGGAACACAATGAGGTAAGTGTTTCTTAACCCATAATGTGCTTATCTTTCATGCATGGGAACAATAGAGTTGATTTTTTGAGAAAAACCCCATTGAGATGGAACTTTGTAGAACTGAAAATCAAGTTGCAAGGAAATTCCCCAAAGCTTTGGATAGAAAGCTCAAGGAACATCTAAGGATGCTTCCTTGCATGATTTTCTTAGAATTAAACAAGTCCCGGTTCACTATTCTTTCAATGATTGGCAAGTTTAAGGGAACCTTGGTAGGGAACTCTGCTTAGTAACTTTCTTCATGATAATATGATGACTTGTTTGATGGACTATGCCTTCACTATTTTTTTTGCATGGAGCTTTTACATATGCATGAGTTTTTCTTTTTTTGGCCCAAAATGATCAACCTGAGTTCCTAACCCGCCATATTAGCCAAAATGATGGTTGATCATAAGACTTGTCCCTTAACCTTGATCCAGGTACACGTTTCCTATGAGCCTAATATGTTTTAAGCCCTTATTTGTTGGATTCAATTACATGGATGTCTTTTGTTCCTTCGCATGCTTATTTGTTTGGATATGCTTATCTTATTGTTCCACAAAAATCCCATGCTATCCAAACCAAGCCCTCATTACTCAATCATGGTGTAGAAGAGTGGGAACTTTGTTTTTACTGGATGACAAGGGAACAACACGTCAAGGGAAGAAGAAAAGAGGATAAAGCTCTAGATATAGTTCCATTTTTTGAGGGGGAACAAGTTGCAAGTACTTTCATATTAAGTTGCAAGTTCTCTAAAGCATATGCAAGTTGCAAGTTCTAAAAAAAAAAAAGGGAACCAAATGTCTCATGAAGGAAAACTTTCAAGAAAATTTGAAGAAATGCACAAGGAAGGATAAGAGGAACTAAAACAAGGAAATGGATGTAAAAATCAAGGAACCCACGTCTATTGTGAGGAACAATGGTAATGCTTGACATCCAGGGGAACACACCCTCTTCGAAATCATGATTGAGTCCCCTACAAGATTTCCTTTGCCCATCAATTCCAATATATTGCTTTTGCTTGTGCATATGCTTCCAGTTCCATTGCTCTAACTATTTCTTGCTTATGATGATTGTGTAGTCCCATCCCTCTATCACCATCTCAATATTATCCTTGAGTTAAGATTGTGCTTTGTATTTGTACCTCTTACTTGAAGTTCATTTTTCGATGATGCCAAAAGGGGGAAGTGTGAAAAATTGTAGAGATGCGTTGTTCTAAGAGATGTAGAATTTACTCTTCCATATGTTAAGGGGGAACTACTTGATAACTTTCACTAGTAGGAACTACAAGTCCATCTCAGGGGGAACAAAAAGGTTTAGGGAACAACCATGCATTTTATTGAGGAACTTTCATGTATTCAGGGGGAACTAGAACTTGTCTTGTTTGTCATCATCAAAAAGGGGGAAATTGTTAAAGCAAGGTTCCCTTGCCCCTTTGGGTTTTGATGATAACAAACCTTTGCCCCTTGCCCTCAGGGGGAACTAGTACTTGTTTTGCTCTATAATCTTGAAGGGTTTGTCATTATCAAAAAGGGGGAAATTGTTAAAACAAGGTTCCCTTGCCCCTTTGGGTTTTGATGATAACAAACCCTTGGCATATGATATGTTCTATGAAGTGTTTCAGGGAAGGAATTGTCCAAGGGAACAATGAAAAGAACTGTTCCTCTAACTAGAGGGAACAGTGATGGGAACTGTGAAGTTCAAGGCTCAAAGAGAAGCAAGACAAAGAATGAAGATTCAAGGGAACGATGAAAGGAACTGTTCCCTTGATAGAGGGAACAGTAAAGGGAACTCTCAGTGTAATGGGATGACACTGTTCCCTTGACAACTGAAAGGATAGAAAAACCAAGAAGAAGGAACACTAAAGGGAACACTAGAGTAATATGATGGGAACTGTTCCCATCTAGGGAATATGATGGGAATAGTGAAGTTTCAAAGATCAAAGGATGAGTGAAGGGAACGCTAGTGTAATATAAGGAACTGTTCCCATCTAGGGAACATGATGGGAACAATGAAGGTTCAAGGCTCAAAGGAACAATGATGGGAACGCCAGTGCAATATGAGGAGTTGTTCCCATCCAAGAACATGATGGGAACAGTGAAGGTTCAAGGCTCAAAGGAACAGTGATGGGAACGCCAGTGCAATATGAGGAGTTGTTCCCATCCAAGAACATGATGGGAACAGTGAAGGTTCAAGGATCAAAGGAACAGTGAAGGGAACGACAATGTAATGTGAATGAACTGTTCCCATCCAAGGAATAGCTCCCAAGACCAAAGCTCCAGGAGAAGAAAGACTCAAAGGAACAATGAAGGGAACTATCAGTGTAATTTGAAGGAACTGTTCCCATCCAAGGAACAGTTCCTCAAGAGAAAAGCACTAGGAGAAGAAACACTCAAGGGAACAATAAAGGGAACTCTCAGTGTAATATGAAGGAATTGTTCCCATCCAAGGGAACTCACAAGCCAGTCCAAAAAGCACATCAACGAGAAATACGGAGACATGTTCCTGACAAAACAGAGGAACAGTCCATGCATCAGACTAAGCCTATTCATCCAACGGCTTGATGAGCTTCAAGAGTTGACCAAATTCAAAAAAGAGTCACATGTTGAGAAAGTACATACTTAGGGAACAAGACAAGGGCAATCTTGACATTTCTCAAGTTGATGATTGGGGAGCAAGGCTCTTTAGATATAAATAGTGAACAAGCCCAAGAGAAAAATTCACCCCTTCAGAAATCCAAAAAGGCAAGAGCATTAAGAGAAAGTGAAGGTGGTCGACGACGAGTGTTTGATCTCAGCGACGGCGAGGAAGAAGTTCCCAGGAGCAAGGGAAATGTGATAGTCAAGTCCAGGTGTAAGGTTTGGTTTACTTGTCTTAGTTGAGTTGTTCGCTTAGGAACTTGGTTGAGAGGACTCATTAGTGTTGCTAGAGTTAGGTAGAACTGCTAGGAACAGAGAAGTTTGAGTCTTGCCTGTTGTAACTAAGGAACAATCAATAAAACAAGTAGATCATTCAAAATCCTCCAAGGGAGGTAGAGGTTTACTCATTCAACTAGTTGGTTGATGTGGGGTTCCTCTATAAGGAACTGTGTCCCTTTACTTATCTTATGCCTTTAGTTCCTATTCATTAAAATTCCTTGAATTGTTCCCATAATACTCTTTGTTCCTATACTTCCCATATTGTTCTTTAGCTTGTGCCTATCACCTGCATATTTATTGTTATTCCGCTGCCCAAGGAACAGTTCCCATAATTGTTCATGGACTCTATTCTAACACACAACTTTCCAACAACTTTAATAATAAAAAATTTTAGAATTACTTTTTCTTTTTTATCAAATACCATTCATAAGAGTCTGAAAAAATCTCATGATATTATTAACAACCCTAAATCTTAAACTATATTTACTATATACGTACAAATCAAGCGGCCATAAACTACAAAAAAAAATTGATATCAATATAATAAGCCATAGTGAATGTTTGTTACTTGTTTTGTGGTGGATTGATATCGTTTGTTAAGTAAATCAGTTCAAAGAGTTTTATTTGTTTATTTAGTGATGTTTACATTCCATTTTATTAATGTGAGATGAGAGACTTGGTAATTTTTATATGTATAAATATGTAGCGTTTTTTGTTTTAGATATTAAATTTGAGTGACTTTGTAGATAGATTTAAATTTTACCTTAGGTTTCAAATACATGGCTTTTATGCTGAGACAGTTAAGATTTATAAATATTTTTTTATGCTCTAGTATTGTTTTTTCAATAGGAGGTGACACCATGGCGAATTGCATGAGGTGCAACTTATCGTCAAGGTCATCCAGGCTCTCGATCTAGGTCGCCTGGTATAAGCCCGATGACATTGTAATCTTACCTATAATATTGATGCCTCCATGGGCTTGTTGCATGGTGCAACTCCACACAAATTGTTTGTAGGCATGTGGACTTGAAGCGTCACACGAGAGTTGGTCTTGGGCGATGCCGAAAAAAGCATCCAAACGCACACTCCCTATGATCAAATACATGTTTTTTTAGAAGCACAACATGCTATTTCAGTTGCTGATATGCTCTTTGCCTATCACATACTATAAATTTTTGCACACTACATGCAATCGTGCAATTAACAACATAAAAAAAACAATTACAAACAATCATACAAAAAAACCTCGAAACAAACTCATTGAAACATACGAACTCATCTCTTCACCACGCCAAAAGAAAATTACACAAAGATACGAAATAAAACATGTATTAGATTAGCACAAACTATGAAAGTACTAATCTGTTGGAATTTAATGTAAAAAAGAAAATTTGGCTATTTGTGCTATCCCACATCGGAAAAATGGGGGCAAATGGGTGGTTTTATAAATGCTCTTGTTTTATGATGGGTTAGATGAGTTGAGAGGGGAACTCTCCCACGCGCGCGCAGCCGCCGCCGTCCGGCTCGGTCTCGAGCTTCGTGGCACGTGCGCGGGGATGTGGGGCCGCTTTTTATGGACTTAATTAATTTTCGGGCCTCGGAGTACCGGATACGCAAAATTAATCCTTTGCTGATTTCTCTCCACGTTGGAGTAACCGCTTGTTGATTTTCGTCCATAAAACCAAACGTGTATCTCAGTTTTCAATACACTGAAAAGTATAGTTTCTCTCCTCTCTAAAAAACTCTCTTGTTCTGAGCATTCTCGAGTGGATTCCAAGCTTCCTTAGGCGAGTGCACCCCTTCGGGAGTTCCTGTGTGATCCTTGGGGGGCGGCGCCAACGCTGACTTGCACCACCGGTCAGCGCGAAATCGTTTCTAAGGCAGCGACTTCCATACCGTGACACAGCTTTCCGCTTTCAAGACGTTTTTACGATCCTCAAAGGCCCTACATACAATTTTCGGTAACGCCTTCAATAGTTCAATTCTTGTTTATTACTAACATAATCTAATAGTGCCTCTTTTCATAATATGTAATATAGAACGCATCCCCCACTAACACATTCTAAATGAGAGAAGTATACTTACAAAACCCAATACAAAAACATACATAAAATTTTCTTCTACTTTATATATACGTGCACAACAACTTTTACACATAACTATAGCTTCTACGTATTCATATTACAAACATGTGTGTCGCTAATATCAATAGGCAAATACAAATTCCCTACTACACCAAAACGACACTTGCCAGCTAACGAAATTCCTTACACGGTAAATAACTCTACCACATACATCTAAGAACAGTGCCCTCCAAATAAAAACTCACACTATTACCACCACAAATTTAAAAACCAAATTCACATATTTGCATGACGGAAATGCTCTTCAAGTAGACAATGTGAGAGACACTAGATAAGTATTACACTAAGAGGATTTACTTCTCCTACTAATTTTTGTTGCTTGACTTTGAGATGTGATAATTCTTTAAAATTTAAATTATCGGGTTTACTCTCAATATGTAGCTTTTAAACAAGAAAAGCTCTTTGTCTTTGTCCTACAAGGGCTTAGCTGAAATTTTGGTTTGCTCATGGTTGTTAAATGAAAAAGGTAAGAACATAATTAATTAGCTATGATTAGTTGGTTTGAGTATATAATCTATGTACAACCCAAGTCTTATATTGTACGATAGAGCTTAACAGGCTATTTTGTGCTACAATAGCTCCTTCGGTGTATTCAACAATTATGCCTAAGCGATTTGGTTTGTCACATGCATTTCTTGCAACATCAGGTCTTGGAATAGTTATTATCTTCTTTGCACCAATTGATGCTCTTATGCAGCTCATCCATCCTACTTAACATATAAAAGTGTACTCTAGGTCAAGCAAATGAAAGAATTGAGTCATGGATATAGCATAGTTATAAAAAAATAGCCTTATAGGATCAAAACATGACTTCAAAAAGAAAGGATAAAGATAAGGTGGATAGGGAATAATAGGCCTAATGAAAATAAGTTCTCTATCCTCTAATTCCACAAGTAATGAACTAACATCTCATATAGGCTTCAAGATATAAATAACCATATTAGTATCAAGAGATAATATGCAAACATGAGAGTAAAATCACACAAGAATGAAGAGGGATTTTTTATGTTCTTCCTATAAGGCCAAAATAACTCACAAGGTAGCAATTTTGTTGGATTGCAATAAACTCATACTAAAAATTCATATGTGCTCAATTACATCACAAGCTAAAAATTCACACAAAATCAATTTTCATGAAAGACTCGGGCTAAACCATCAAAAACATGCTAAAGGAATTACTTGATCATGCAAGGAATTACCATCATAGAACCATAAAGCAAGGGTAATATCAATCCTAAAAACCTTTTTGTTGTTTTTTCAAATTTTTTAAAAATTTCCCATTTTTTTAATATAGAAAGAACGCAACTAAAACCAAATTGACCAGCAAAAGACATCAAAGTAAGACATGAAATACACACAAACAAACACAAAAGTTTTCTTTTTCACTACCTACCCCTTACTTAAAACTAACAGTGTCCCCGTTGTAAGAACAAAGCAAGGTAAAAATAAAAGAAATAGGGAAAAGAAAACAAACTCACAGATTGGTTTTTGAAGCGGTGGAAACATCCTAGGATACTTGAAAGAGAGGATGATATTCGCCTTTTTAGTCGTGTTTTTAGGGAGTGTTTTAGTGTCTTTGAGTCTTTTTGATAGTTCTGTGTTTTGTTTGGAGTGGTTTATGTAGGTTTTTGTATTTTCTTAAAATATGGAGTCTACATTAGCTGTGGTGGTGTTTTTATAGGTTTTGAAGCTGTTTGGAGCATATTTTAGGAGAAGAGCAAAACCGAAGGAATAAAGCACTCAAGAAAGATATTGGGATCTAGTTCAAGCCATGAGAGAAGTCTATAGACTCGTTACCGAGTTTAAGGAAGAATAATCAAGGCAAAAAGGAGGTTAACCACCCAAATAATGAGGGAGACGTCCCGATAATAAGCAAAATTACAACACAATGGGGGTCGTTACCAAGGGGCATAGGTCAGTAACGAGGTGTTCAACAAAGGAGGAAAAGTTCTGAAATTCAAGAAATCCTACCGACCCTGACGGGGTCGGTAACGAGGCTTCCGTGTCGGTAGAAGACATTACGAGTCGGCGCATTTAATAAGATTTATCACATATCTTTATATTATTAGATATTCTTATGGGATATATCTTTTAGAGATTCATTATATCTATTAAAAGATTTTTTTCCTTCTAGATAGCTTTAGTTTATCTATATAAACCCTTGTCTAGCTTTAGTTTTCTTATCATTCAAGTTAGTTTTTAGGGTGGAGGAGAGACAGAGAAGGCGCGCGCGAGAGAGAAGATGAACGAATTTTCTTGAAGAACAAGTTTTGTTTTGAATTTAGTTTGTAAGTCTTTCTTTATTAATTCAATTGCTTTGTTTTGATCATGAATTGTGAGTAGTTTCTCTCTCTAAGGTTAGGGTTAAATCCAACAATGGTTATGTACGCTTGCTTTTGATCATGATGTGATTTTTTTTATTGCAAAAATCTTCTCTCTTATTCTTAATCCTTGAAACGAAAGTGAAAAAGGAATTTCTCATTCATAGTTAAAGCGAAGCGGAAACTTTGAATCAAGATAGTCAATTAGGGTTTTGAAGCGAAAGCGGATCAATTTCAGTTGAAGTAGAAGAGATAGAAAGTAAAGTTTATTGATTTAGCGAAAGTTGATTGATTTGCTTGCTTAAGTTGACGCCTTTATGTGATAAAAGCATGATCTACATGTTTTATTAGCGTTACATGCATAATTGTTGTTGTGGGGATACCAAAACCTTAAAATTCTCTATCTATTTGATAAAAACCCTAGCTTTGATTGATACTTGCGCTCCAAGTAACAAAACTTGACATTGACTTTCTCTCGTGGACGAATTTGACTCCCATGTACTCTGCAAGGTCTTGATTTTAAATTTATTTGTTGTCAAGAAACCCTCTCAACAAATTGGCGTCATTTTCGGGGAGGCGATAACGTTGTGTTTAGTTGCTTGTGGGTTTTGGAATATCCCGGCCTCGTTTTTTGTTTCTAATTAGTTTACTTTTCTTTGTTTTCCCAGCTTATGCAAGCAGGACGACGTTGGCTTGAAATTGAACAACATGTTTACTATTATGAGCCTGAACGTGTTCTTCATCGCAAGAGACAAGAAAACCGTACCATATCTATCCACATCGAAATCCTCATCGAACTCCTCATTGGGGTCCTCGAATATCGAATAAGGATTACAAGCACTTTGGTGCTCATACAAATCTTCCACCCGATAGTCATCGGCGTTGTAGTAATACTTCTCCCCGTTCTTCCACTTTGGGGTTGAGTACACTTCCATCGGTGACTTGGCCTTCGATTTCTCTTTGGAGCAACTCATGTGACGACATCGGTAATCCTCCGAGTCATAATCATCATCGGAACGGACGTCGTAAACATGTGCGTCCCTGTAGTCGCGCACCAATTGTTGGTGATCCGCGGTCTCACGTCCGCCATCATACCGGTAAAAATGGAGTGGTCGACTCTACATTATAGACTCCAATCGATGTAGTGTTACATGTTAAGAAGTCGGTTGCGCTTGCTACATGCCTTGGGCTCGAGCCCGAGCAAGCTCGACACTACCCTCGGCGGCTTGATCATGTATCTTCGACGGTATGACAAGCCCTAGTAGCATAGTGCACTTGGATTGCATGTTGCTTTCGGCCAATTGATGTTCAAGCTTCTCTATCCGAGTGTCCTTAGCCGCTAGCACCACGTCTTGTTCATTTGGCGGTCGTGGTGGGTGATCCTTTCTTCCTCGACTTTCATCATTTTCGGACTCAGACACAGTACCTATTGTAACACCAGTCATGGTAAAAGTCAAGAGTTCACAACATAAGTCAAAGAGTTAGATATTAGTTAAGTCGGGCCAACCCTAGATGTTCAATCCAGAAGAACAAGAAAGGTTGGGCAAGGCTTATGGTCACTCGACTCTTTGCAATAATCAATTATCAATAATAGCAAACAATGAATGTAGAAGCAATCAAATGAAACGAGAAAGAAATGATATGATTGAGATGGAGAGAAGATGTGGATCGACTATAGAAGGTATTGCCGAAATAGTTGAAGATTGGAGAGAGAAAAGATCTTATCTTGATTTTTTTTAAATAAAATCAGTCGAATATCTCTTTCCTTTTTTGTTTTGATTTGGTATGGATTTTATCCTCTACCAAATAGGAAAATATTTTTTTATATATAGCGCCGAATATCCACCAATATGCATTTTATCCTCTATTGGAGATAATTTCCTTAATAAACCAGATTTGGATATGGATTTTGATCCTCTATTCAAACCAAGACAAACAACCAAGATATTCTTCGAACAATAGATCAATAATTTGGCAATGGCAAGGCAAATTGAGCATGCAACTAACAAGTCAAAGATGCAAAATATCACCAAAATCGAGCAAGAATTCGAGTAAGGACAAGGCTGTTTTTATTTATAAATTTTTTAATGCAAGAAAATAATTTTGGGTGTCCTAGATGGCACGATCGTAAAGATTGAGTGTTCTATGGATGATATGATGGAAGAAAAGCTTGTGAATTGAACAAACAAGGGATGAATAATACATGCACCGTCCTTGGATCTAATGCTAGCTGATGCTACCTTTTTCCGTTAGGATCCAAGAACACCACAGATCGTCGATGAATTTTGTAGTAAGTCTCGGAATAGCGTAGCGGAAGACCTTAATGAAAGAGTACCAACGTTATGGCACTCGAAGGTCTCGATCCAACATGATGGAATGAGCAAAGAGTCTCAACTTGATAAGATCTCAAAAGGGAACAATCCAACATGATGAATTCGGTTGAACCGATTGGGGTGACACACGAACTCACAATAAGGAGGAATAATCTCTCTACTTAAATTATGAATCAAAAGTATGCGTAACCTATTAAAAGATGTCTTGGTCCCCTTATATAGAGGAGGTAACTAGAAACCCTAGATCTAAAGCAAATAGCGCCTAAGGCACGTGTGTAAACGAGGCCTATCAGCGCAAGGACCAAAAATGTGCTTCGAAAAAGATAAAACCTAAAGTAGTAATGTTTGAATGTGGAATGAATGCTAAAAATGGAAAGAAACGATAAGTTTCCTAGGTCGTCGAAACCGTAGTGTCACGTCAAGGCCAAGGCCCTCTCGGCGCGGCGTCGGCAATGGTGAGGCATCGCATGGAGAGGCGCTGGCTCGGAACCAGTCTGGCATGCGAAAAGGGAGGCTCTCTAGAACCTCATGTGCGGTCTAGGTGGTGTGCCGCTAGAACGACTCCCGGCGCACCTTGCGAGTCCGAAGAGGTGGATGGCGTTGGTGGGCACACTTGAGGTTCCTCGGCGGCGTGGTCTAGGGCGAGCAACGTGACATGCATGGGCATGGTGACGGGCGCGCCATGGCTAGCCGAGGTGTGCGACACTAAGGACTTAGTCACGTCCATGATGGCACGTCCTTGCAGGGCCAATGCATCGTCCTCCTGCTAGGCGTCCATGGTCGAGGTCGCATCATGGAGGGATAGATGGTTCTTAAGATTTGTATCTAAACATGTTAGCATCAGGATCCGAGTAATAACTGGTGGATGATCTAATAGTTAGTACTTATATAAGAATAGAAAGAAATTATGAAGATAGAAGAGATAGGACACCACAAGATTGTGGTTCCAACAAAAATACGACTTTTGATAGGTACTTCTTTTAACATGTATGATATGGGAATTCATATTGAAAATTGCATTAACTTTAATTGGGAGTAATGATGGTTTTCAAATTGTACTAACTATTCTAATTTATTTCAATTATGCATTTGGGCACTTTATTTCAATTGTACTAATTGTTCTGATTTATTTCCCAAAATGGTAGATTCCATTAATGAATTTTATTTTGGTAATGAATAGTTGTTGAAATATAGTGGCTCAATCTTTTATGTCATGTATAAAAATTTTTGCACTTATGTAGAGAACAAATCACCCCTCAAGCATAGAGAGGGAAGTGGTCATGACCTAGTATTAAGGGATTAACAATAATTCCACATAATAGGGATATATCAAGATATGTCTGGAGACAATGCGCACACCCCTATGGCCCTATTTTATACTAATCCATACATGATCTCAAATGTGATATGTAGACAAACAAGGCCAGATTCACCTAAAATCTGGTACTAGTGTGGTGCTTAGTAATAAGAATAACGAACTGTCATTATTTCTATGCAATAAATATTTTAAAATGTGTTCATTTATTAAAACAGGCAAGTTGTTTCAAACAAAAGAGATATAAACAAAAGAAGAATTCACATTTAATCACATGCCAAAGAGAAACATCCACTTTCATTGGGATTCGCGATTTGTCCTTTAAAGGCGAAGAAGGAATATACGAGAAAATAATAGCTCGAGAACTTGTCCAAGTTTAAGTTTTGATGGTATCGTAAAATAATGAAATAATTTATAACTAATTTATTTCCTTTATAATTTAGCACTAAGATTGTTATTCCATTCTAAAAAATTTAATGGACTAATTTATAACTAATTTATTTCCCTCATAATAATTTCAAGAGATTCATATAAATTATTATTCCTTTTAATAATTCATATTTCAATATTGTCATAAATAAATCCTCATTTTTGTTACCCTTATACAGTGGTATTATAAATTTATATAGTCATAAATTTATCGAGTGAGCATAATAACGGATCCTTTTCGTATAATTCTTATATAAGTATTGGATAAAAATTGTCCGAATTCTACAAGGTTAAAATTTGATTTTTTGAGTGTTTTCTGAAGGCGAACCAACAAATGTTTTTGTAGAGTTTGAACTCTCTAATTGGACAATTCTAAGGGATTAAAAGAGGGGAAAGAGATGGTACCCTTTCTCCCTTAAATCCATACACCTTTTTATATCAATCTGAAGGTATTGAAATTCCACAATGATAGTATGGAATATGGGGTGTAGGTACACTTTGTAATACTCGGGTTCATTTTTCCTTCTTGGTCGGGAAACGAGTTTAAGTTCCACATTTAACGTATCCAATCGAGTTCTTGTTTCGCAAGTAACATCGGATTCTTAGTTATTAGTCCCATAGACTATCCGTTAAAAAAAAATAAAACTAATAAAAACAAAATGCATATTTATATTTCTCTACCCAATATTTTCTTGTTAATTAGTCCTATCAATCGTTCAACCCCAACAAACTTATCTTATCTAACTAATTGGATAGGCACCTAATTAAACCTAATTGTAATCTATCTTTTACAAGCCTCACCATCGAATAAATTCGGTTCTCGCCACAATCAATCTCTTCTTTTCCCCCACTAATCGGCAACGCCGCACCATCGAAGAAGCCTCGAATTGTGCTCGTCGTTCGTCCTTCCTTCTCCAAACAGAGTCGGGCAAGCGCGTCGCACCAAAATCAACGGCGATCGTCGCTAAGCAAGATCGATCCAGATTTTCCTTCGGTAAGCTCGAACTCCTTAAAACCATTTGTCCTTCTGTTTTCTTGTTGTTTTGGGTCGGGAACTAGGCCGGGTGGGTCGGAGTGAGAGGTGGCCGGGATTTCGGGACGACGAGGGGTACCGGGGAATCGGTTTCGCGAGACCGTGAACAGGGGCGTCGTTCACTCCCTGCTGGCGTCCAAGGTGGGCGATCGAGAAGCCGCCTCTGTTTTTCTTGCTCGGGAATGCAGGGGCGGGATCCCTGTTTCGCTGCGTCCTCGGTGACGTAGAGAGGGCCGAGATTCACCGGCGGGACCGAGCAGCGTGTGAACAGGGCGAACAAGGTGAACGAGGGGGGTGGCAGATCGGGTCGAGGTCGTCGGGCAAGGACAGTCACGGAGGTGAGGCGAGGGGTCGGATTGGGAATACGGAGCCGGAGAAGAGGCTGCCGCCGGAAGGAGCGAGCGGAGGGCTCTCGAAAAGGGGCTGGTTTCGACTAGGGTTGTATTCCAAGGACGGTGAAGAAGGTGGGGTAGGGTGGTCGAAAATAGGACGGTGGGGCTGCTCATTTTCACTCTCCTGCGATGCCGCCGACGGGGAAATTCGAAGTCGAACCAGAGGGTGAGGCGAAGGAGGCATCGGCTCAAGGTTGAAGAAAGGGGGATGGTGGGTCCCGCGAGTGGGGTCAAAAGGGTGGATTTGGTCAACATTCAGAATGGGTAGGAGATGGGCTCGGGTATTTGGCCCAATTTTGGTTTATTACAATTTCTTTTCTTCTTTTATGTTGGGCTGGGAGAATTGGCCAGAATTTGGAGGGAGATGGGCCCGGTTAGTTTGGCCCAATATTGGGTTGGTTTGAAATTCTTTTGCTGAATGGGCTGGGAGTTGGGCTTCGGAATTGGGCTGGCATAAGGGGTATTGGGATATTGTGTTGGACTAATATTTAGTATATAAATAAGTTAGTAAACAAAGTATAGCTTGACTTATTTGATCAATTAGCAAAAATCGTTATAAATATTCGGTTGTTTAAAGGAAATAAAGGTGGCTATTTAATTGGGTTAGTTAGTTCGGATCGTATTTTTAATTAATTAATCTTTCCCTTTATAATTCTTTAGGGAATCGTTCCGTTTGAGATCGTAGTTCCGTCTTCCCAAGAATCCTTCGTTCGAGGTAAGTCGTTTTTCGACTTGCTCGATTCTTTTCTCCCTTGTTAGACTGCGTATCGATATTGTAGGACGGGTTTTGGGAACTAGTCCCGAATACCTTTTTAAATTGTTTTGAACTTCTTGTGTGTTGTGTGCGTTAATGATTTTAAATATGTTTTTATCGGAAATTATTTTGGAACGTTTTCTCTATGTTGGTACCGTTTCCGACACGGCCCATCGTAGTTGGTGTTGAGGAAGAGTTGGCTACTTTGACCCGTGTGACTGGGAAAATCGTACCCCTTCAAACGAAAACTATTATCTGTGTGTTTTTGGCAAGCGCTCCAGTGGAGGCTTAGCCCGGAGTTAGAAGGGAGATTGGGAAGTGGAGTGGGAGGGCCTGCCTCTGCACTCGGCGCGGTGATGAGCGCCTTGGAAGTCGGATCGTGGACAAAGGAAGAATTGCATTGCTGTGTGATTGTGTTTGTGAATGCGTATGTGACTTGTGTGACTGATATAACTAATTTAGGTATTGGCCTTTAGAGTTATGATTGCGGTTGTGGATTTGTATGCGGACTATAGATAACCGATTTTAAAACGTTCTACAATCTCCGTATTCTTTCTAGCTTGGTAGATTAGACGCTGACCCTTCGGGGAACATTTTTCAGTTCCAGGTATGAATCAGGGAGCCGTACAGGAACCGAGTCAAGATGGTGGGCCGGAGCGGTAAAGAGCGCGTGTCATAGTGGGATCGGTTTACATTAGTTATTTCTTTTAGTTAGAATATTGATTTTAATATTTGTTAGACGGAGTTGGTATTTTGTTTCGGTTATTATCTTTCGATTCAAATAGTTCAATTTCAGTAGGCGTTATGTCGGATTTGATTATTTATAATTTTTCGGGGATTCATGCATAATTATGTTTTTCTAAGTTTTATTAAATAAAGGTTGGATGTTTTATTATGATTTTCTCGTCGTGCCCGCGTTGTAAGGTCCTACAGTGTAGTTGCCAACCTAAATAATAGTACCTTGTAAGGTCTATTCCCTAGTAGTGCCTCGTTGAAAGACGGGGTGTTACACACTTGTCGGAATATGCAAGGGATAAGGTGTAGGGAGAGAGATGATGGGACGAAGAGGATGTCAACACCAGACTATTCATCCAACTTGCAAAAGGACTTAGGCTTTGGGAGAATATAAGTATAAAAGAATGCTTATATGGGTATAAAAACCAAGATAGTCTTTTTAAAAGCAATCATTATAAGCTAAGGTATTATAAGGTTAGGTAGAACCATCTTTAATATATCTTACCCTAACATATTACCAATTGATAAGTAAGTTCGCTAGTCTTTTCGAATCAATCATTGCTATCCTTAAAAGAAAACAATTTTTCTTAATCGATGTCGTACTTTGAGGAACTAATTGGTTTTGTTTTACCTATATGATTAGAATGAGAAACTACATCCAACCTAGTCCTTTTAAATATATGCCTTCATTGTATCAAGACCTAAAATTCTATCTCAACAACTTGATCAAGATGGAATATAGAAGTGCATCCTTATTCACCACTATGAACTATATATTTAAAATATTTGGTTCTTTAAAAACTTATGCCATTATTTATCTTCACTTGGAAATATAAATGTGGTGGAAATTTTTCGCAAATGTAAAAATTATTTGTATAAGAAAAGTGTTGAATGACTACCAACATTCCTACATCAAAACATATCATTGGTATAACACTTTCGTTAATCGTATTGATAGAAGTCGTTAGGATAGCTATGATTGCATAGTGAAAACAAAGTTATATCTACCGATTCCTTTGAAAAATGTAAACCTAAAACAAACAAAACAAAAGCAACAATAACAAACGCGAACCACACCCCAAATCCCGTCACCACTCTGACCCCATTCTTCCCAGAACTCGGCGTCGGCGCCGCTTTCAACTTCAGTCTCCCCTTCGGCGCCAAATTGGTTGGTGAGAAATCATGCTTGTCAGGCCTCCCATTGGTCACCGAGGGCCCCACTTGTAATATCCGCGATATTCCAAGGTTTTTAAACCCAATATAATATAATATTTGTTATAATAAATTATTTTCTTTAAATAAAAATAGAATTGTTCATATATCATAATAACCCTTATTTCTCTTTAAAAAGAGATTATTAAGAAAGATTTAACTAAGTAAAATCCAATAAAATAGTATGAGGGGCATGAATAAATAAATAGGGGCATTAAATAAAAATAATATCTTGTGGATATTGAATTCTCGTAAATAAAATAAATTACATTAAGGGCCTAAAAATCTGATTACAAGTCTTGAAAAAAGAATGCAAGAGCCGGGACTTGAACCCAAGACCTCTTGCCACTCTACCCACACACACCCTCTCTATTTCCGCTATACCAAATGAACTTTCTTACTTAAAACACCATTCTTATTATCTTATACTATTTATTTCCCTTCCTCTCCAAAGCAACATCAGACTATTGTCTGATTGAAAATACTTTGATGTGATTTGCCCCCATTGCATGCCTCATCTACCTCCCTTTGCTTGCAAGAGCACCATGGTTGCATCATCCTTCTCTCACCACCAAAGAAACACACTATTGACCAATAGTGAAGCTTTGCCTCCTCCTCCATTGGTCTACTTCCATAGACATGGATCACAAAGCTCCACCAATTTGCCTATAAAAGGCCTCTCATCCATCCTTTTTCACTCACACATTCATCCATCTTCTCCTTCTTGTTTCAATTGCTCTCCTTGTGTTAAAAAATCAGCCACCATCAAAGCATGTTCCAACATTAAAAACACCATAAAAGTTCCTTCTCTTTCCCCTTGGAGTCGCCGGACCCCCTCCCTGCCCTCTCCAGACCACCAGCATGCGCCGCCGAGCACGCCGGAGCCGCCGAAGTCCCCGCCGCCGTCCCTGGTTGCGCCGTCCGTGAACCGCCGGCCTCCCCAGCCTCTCTTCACCAGTGTTCTGTAAACACAGAACTCAAATAAGGAATTGCTAGAAATCAAATAAGGAATTTATTCATTTAATTTATGTATTTATATTAGCCTTTTAGGGATTGCTAGAAATCAAATAAGGAATTTATGCAATAAAAATAATAAGTAGAAGATTATGTTAGTTGAAAGCTAGAAACAACTTAGAGTTACCATGGTAACTTAACCTTATAAAAATAGGTAAATCTTTATTGTATTTATGATAAGTATGCTCCTTAAATAATATAAATGGACTTTTATAAAATAAATATAGCATACAAAATTAATAGTTAATATTATCATCATTATAAAAAGAGAAAATAAGATTTCTAGAAGACATGAATTGTTGCATGTCTTAAACTATAGATGATATCATATTATATGATTCTAATAATAATAATGATAGGTATAAGTAATAGATTCATTATTTAATAAAAAAATAAAATTAGTATACCTTTAAGTGTAAAGTTGTTAGAAATTAGGGATTTTTATTAATATTTATATATAAATGTGACTATGAAGTAAACTAGGTTGAATTATGATTTTAGTTATAATATATGATAGTGATGAGAAAATACCTCTGACATAGTATAATAATAATAAATGATAGAGAAACCTTATAAAAGTATTATTGTTTCAAAACATGTAGTCATGGACTATAGTTTGACATTAGATATTGATTTTATGGAAGAGTAGTATTATTAATAATTAAATTACTAAAGTCATCATATGAGAAAAATATTAAGTTAATAATCTCTAAGTGTAGAGAATTATTACAAGACATAAGTTCTAGGTTAAATACAAAAAGTATGATCTTATGATGAGTCTATGGTATTATATAACATAAAGTTGACTTGTATGGAAAGAAATCATTTAAGATATAGAAAAGATATTATTCTATAAACTACAATATTATGATAATGGACTATAAATATGAAGTAGGATATTTATAAGCCATGATGGTATTATAAGCCATGATTATATTCTATAAGCCATGATCATATTTTATAAGCTATGAGCATAGGTATTTTATAAGTCATATAATGTAAAAAGAACTATAGGAATAAAATAAATATGATTCATGTAATATATATTAATTTTAGTAAGTTTCTTTCTAAAGAAAATAGAAATCCCTAATTATGGAAACTTCCAAGAAAATGAATTATAAGTCTATTAGCTTCAATTAAGGAGACTTATATGTTTAAATAAAATACAATTAAGGGGATATTATTAATAAAGTATTTTGATAAGGGAAATAATTTTCTAAAAGTTCACGAAGGAATAATTGAAAATTTAAAAGTAAGATTTTAATAAAGCTAAATATGTCAAAAGGTTAAAGTAGATTCTTTAAAGCTTAATAAGAATTGTACATTTTAATGGAAAAATACTTTTTAGATAAAATATGATATTTTTGTGAAATTATACTTGTTTAAGTATATTAAGGAAATAGCAAATAAAGTTAAATGGAATTATTTTAATATTAAATAAAGATTTTATGGAATAAAAAGGGTATTACAAAACCAAAATAATAATTAAGGAATATTATTATTTTAAATAATCTTCTAAATTATTATTATAATAATTTAGAATTCCACTTCTCTTATAGAACTCGTGTACTTTTTCATCACTATATAAGATAAGTGCCCAATGCACATTTAAGATACCAAAACCGGACCGGTCTCAAATGATCGTTTCGGCTCTCGGTCCGCTCAGGGTGCGAGAGGTTTTTAACTTGTGTGATTAATAACGTTCCCAACATATTCTTTTCGTTCCCAACATATTTAAGCCCTACATAAATAAGCCTCATCGTAAACACAACCCTATTATCTCTTTCGATAAAACTTGAAATTACCGAAATACCCTCGGGAAGTTCCATTCCCGCTTGCTTAGTCTCCTAGACTAATTCTTCTTTTCCGCATTTTTGCCTGGCATTTTATCGCCCTTCGCGAACTATGTCAGAACCCAGGAACCCTAGCAAGGCGTGAAGCGACGGGAAGTGAAGGTCAAGAACACTCAAGATGTATTTATCGTTTCGATTTGGTTTTAGTTTCGCTTTGTTTCAAGAACAAGATGGTTTTGCTATTCGATTTCAAGAAACTTTAAGCTTGAAGACAATGTAAGGTGTTTTGTAAAAACCAAGTCTCCTTCGGGAGCATCTTTCCTATTTTATGTATTATGTTATTTCCGCATTTATTAATGTTCTATATCATTCTCAAAGCTTTGGGTGACTTTGGACGGTAAAGTATGAGGTCACTGGCGGTAATACCCAATGTTGTAAAATAGGGTGTTACAATTGTGGTATCAGAGCTAAACGTTTTGTTTTAAAACCGAAAAGTTTTAAAAGCAAAAATTTTCGAAAACCGAGAACTTTTAAAACCTTAACTTTTACTTCCGCTATCTCAGAATTTCCATTTATAGAAAAATTTCCTTCTCTATCCCTTAAAGAAAACTTAGGAATACTAACATTCCAATTTTAAATTCCTTAGTTAACAGCCTCTTGAAAAGGTCAAAAACCTTAGATGCCAAATACTTAGTTCTAGAACTAATATTTTTACAAAAATTCCTTCCTACCCTTTGAAACATAAGACTTATGAACATCCCGATTTAAGGAGAATTTAAACACTTCTTTAGAAACATACAACTAAAGACTCGCAACTTCATACTAGGAACTTGTTAGTAAACCCAACACTTAAATCATGTGTTCAAAAGAAAAATCTTAAGACCGTTAACAGGGCCAAGAAAATGAAAAATTATAAAGAAAAATATGTTTTTGTAATTTTCAAGATCTTGACTTCCTTCACTATGTCTTCATCTTATAGAAACTAAGGAGGTTGTATATTAACGCCTTTTCCCTTTCTTTTCCTTCCTTAGACACACCATGGCTAGCCTAAGAAACAACCACACTGGAAACCACGCCAACGGAGCCCGCTTTGGGATGCAAGCTCCGAATCCGTACTTTCCCTTTTATGATGTTGAGCACGACCACGTCCAAGAGCACGAAGAAGGTCAACCTGGGGTCGATATGGAAATTGATCAAGTCGGGGAACCGTGGGAAGAGTCCGAAGAAGATCCCGAGAAGGACCCCAACCTCCCCATCGAGCTACCCGAAGATGATCCCGCACCGGCCGAATTGCCACCATCCCCGGTGTACGAGCCCGAGGATTATCCCTCGGAGGATGAAGAGATGGCGCCGGGTTATGAGCCCGAGGACTACTCCGACAAGGAGAATGAGGAGTTGGTGCCCGAGTACCAACCAGAGGGGATTGTACCCGAGCTCGACTTTGAGAACGGGGAAGAAGATGAAGTAGACGACGAAGAGCTCAAGCTACTATGGCAAGCCCAGGCCGAATGGGATGCCATGAACGAAGAGTCGGAATAGGAAGAGGAGGATGGGGTGGTGATCGGCCCGGAAACACCACCAATACCACCACCAGCAAGTCCCAGGTGGGAGTACGTTCCCCCAGCCCCTATGCTAGCCATGATTCAGGTCCCGAGAGCTATGCCATCCACAAGTCAGGTCCGAGGATGGAGGTAGTCTCACCTCCGCGAGCGCCCGAGCCCGAAGAGCCCATGCCGCCGATGACACACTTCTGGTGCCATGAAGACGAAACACTTCTACGGCAGCTTCAATCCATGAATGTTGACCACTCAGAAGAGAGATCCTATGGCCCTCCCTCATTGTACGAGCGGGCGAGACAGGACCCTAGGGAAGTACAGATGGAGGGGTTCGTCTCGTGGGTGGAAGGAGAGTCATCCAACCGCCGAGCTCGTCAGCCCCTGATCAACCATCCCCCACCTCCCGGCGTAGTACGCACCGGAGGACGCAGGGTGAATCGTGACCTGCTGCAGAACAACCGGGAAGAGTGGGTCAGAGAGACGGAGAGGGAGTAGGCGGAGAGACTCCAATTCAGGATATGCATTGCGGAGTCACAGGCCCGAGAGAACCGCCGCCGTCGAAGGATCGATCAGGCCAACATACTCCTTAACAACGAGACGGGGATCGTTGACGAGACTCTTTTCGAGGAAGGATGCCTCGATACTTATACTGATCGTGTCTAGTTTTCCTAGTTTAGTACTCTTTCGTTCCAAGAAGTGAGCTTAGACCACTTCTATCGACTTTATTTTGTACCTAGGAAGTCGATTCGGCTTAGTTTCCTTTTCCTTTGGTTGTTCTAGCTTAAGTGTAAAAGCGTTGTACTCCTTCATGAACCGATTAATGAAATTTTCTTTTTACTAGAACTTGCGTGTTAATTCTTGTTTATATCATTGAATTAACAAATAAAAACAAACCCAAAACCTTTAGATGGTCAACACAAGAGCCACCAATCGCAGTTCCACTATTCCTAGGGAAGGTCATGATGATAGTGAGTCTGAAGCCCGAGGAGGGCCAAGAGTGAACCCACCCCCTGCACCAGCAGCGCCATTAGCCTTCAATTGGGAAACTGTGGCCGCACTACGCACTCTCTTGCAACAATTGATACGAGAGGAAATTCCTGTTGCGATTCCTAAACCCGCAGACCTCGAAGCACCAGAGGAGGTGCCAGAAGAAGTGCATGACGAAGTAGCCCAAGCGGCGGAGGTCATTCCCGAGAAGCGAACCCTAGTCAGCTTCACTGAGGGAATCAAGGCTTTCAACGCCATGAAGCCTGACTCATACGATGGAACTGGGGGCCCGTCAGGAGTACAATACTGGTTCTCACATATGGAAAGACTCCTACGCAACATACCCAGTGCTGAAGCAGACAAGGTGCATATGGCCGCACTAAAATTGAAGGGTGAAGCAGGCGAGTGGTGGGAAAGCTCTAGTTTACCCAGCCGACAGGATTTGAGCTGGACTATGTTCAAAGACAAAATGATGCGCAGATTCTTCACGGAGTCCATGCGAGACGAAAAGCTAGATGAGCTCCACTCCCCAAAGTTACATGGGTTAAGCGTGCTAGAAAGAGCTAAGAAGTTCAATCATCTCCTACAATATGCTGAGGAAGAAATCACTACGGAGAAACAGAAGATCAAGCACTTCCATCGCTAGATTAGCGATCACATCAAGCCTTAGATGGCAAACTGCTCCTTCAAAACTTTGGAGGAGTACGTGGACCATGCTCACAGTATGGAGACGACTCTGAAGGTTCCCGAGCGCAAGAAATTCGGTGGAGGAAAGCCTCACCACTCCAGCCACAGGGCGTTGAAAGCCTTGATTCAAAAAGAGCAAGGGTCTTAGTGGTCCAAAAAGAGCAAACACAAGGCGTCGTCAGTTGGATCAAGACCTGGCCCTAGGCCCGCGTCCGTAAAGACCCCAATTATCTGTCACAATTGTGCAAAGCCCGGACACATATTCCGGAAATGTCCCAAACCCCTCAAGAGATGCTTCAACTGTAACAAGGACGGACACCTCCGGCAATTCTGCAGGCAACCAACAAATTCAACAGGTCAAACCCGCTCGAACACCGTGTCCCAGCGCCCGCATGATTCGAACAAGCCAGCAGGAACTACATCAGTTCAGTCCACAACTCACCAGAAGAACAAGGGGCCTATGCATCCTCAGGGTCAAGGGCAGAGGTTGTACGAGATGCGCACCACCGATAAGCCCGAGGAGCCTATTTCCCAAGGTACCCTCCATATCCGCTCCAAAGATGTGTTTATACTCTTCAATTTTGGTGCTTCGTATTCCTTCATATCCGAAAAGTGTGTAGAACTTCTAGGCTTAGATGACCTCAAAGAGTGTTAACCTTTTGTTGTGAACCTTCCAAATGGGGAAAAGATAATAGGGGCCAGGCAGCTAGGTAGTTTTCCCTTATGCATTCAAGGAGGAAACTTCCCTTCCAATTTGATATGCATTCCGATGGATCCCTACGACATCATTCTCGGAAGAGATTGGTTGTTTCAACATGGAGCAATAATCGATTTCTACACCCGCACTATAACCATCAACTCTGAAGGGAAGCATATCTGAAAATTCAAAGGAAAGCGAGAAGAGAAAAATGGAAAAGTGATCAACGCCATGAAAGCAGGAAAACTGCTCCGATAAGGCTG
Organism: Fallopia convolvulus; assembly: GCA_964016875.1. Lineage (NCBI taxonomy): Eukaryota > Viridiplantae > Streptophyta > Magnoliopsida > Caryophyllales > Polygonaceae > Fallopia > Fallopia convolvulus. Next base: position 23,737,360 of record OZ024724.1, read on the forward strand.
CGTTGGGTATCTTTGATACCTCGAGCCGACGGAGAAAAAGATCCTAGATATTCAGGAGATCACTGTGGCCAGAGAGTTTCCCGACGTTTTTCCTAAAGAACTCCCCGGGTTACCTCCCCGACGAGAGGACGCGTTTTCCATAAGCCTCGAGCCTGGAACCGCCCCAATCTCCAAGGCGCCCTACAGAATGGCCCCGTTAGAGATGAAAGAACTCAAGAGTCATCTCGAAGAGCTGCTTGAGAAGGGTTATGATCGCTCGGAAATGCGAGGGTCTAGAGATACAATTTATAACCCGACCCCGTTGTAGCACGTGGTGGTTGTCGAACACTCGGGAAGTCTACTCGATTGATGTGCCTAGACACTAGAAAGCTAGAAAGGAGAGCTTAAAACAAAGGAAAACAAAGAAAACAGTCGGGACCGACACTGAGGTCACGTCGGGCCCGATGTTGGCGACAAGAGGAAGTCGGGACCGACACTGGGTAAGTCGGGCCCGAGGTAGCTGGGTTTGTCGAACTCAAAGATTTAAAATAGATCTTAGGCTTTTGGGTTCATTCTCTAGTAGATTAAGGCTTTTCCACCCCAATTCAAGCAATGAGTGATGATCGGACTAGGATCGAGTGCTTTCGCCCTCGTTCCAACCACTTCTACACCTCGATCCTTGGGGAAATCCCCTTCGAAGCAAGGTCTTGAGATCGACACATGTTCACTTTCGCTACTTTGCCAATCACAAGCCTTGATTCCCAACTTTCGCAAGGAATTGTAGCTCTATGTAGAGTGGGTTCCTTAGATCAAACACTCAAGGCTATGGAATTAGGGTTTCTAGCCCAAACCTAGCTAGGGTTTTCCCCCATAACCCAAGATCAAGGAGATCTACTCCATGTGGCAAACAAAGAAAGCAAACAAATCAAAAGGGAAAGCAATCAACATCATCAATCTCAAAACAAAGCAAAGTTTCATTCAAATCAAAAGCAATCCACAAATTCCAATCAAGTGTTTCCAAATCCACAAGATCAAAACAAAGCAAAGCTAATCTATCAACAAAACCTTCTTCTCCCTTGGCCGATTCTCTCTCTTCTCCTTCTCCTCTCCTTCCTCCTTGCTCTCCAAGTATCCTTTTGAGGGTTGTTGTGTGTGAGAGAGCCCCTTTCCAACCCCCCTAATTAGAAGACAAGAGGGCCTTTTATAGATTAGATGAGGGGCAAAAGTGGAAGTCCACAATTTCGTGCCTTGGAGCCCAAGTAGTCCGGTGACCGACTCGGACCGACACGGAGGATCTCGGGCCCGAGTTACTGTGCATGTCGGTCCGAGGTTGGAAACTTCCAAGTCGGGCCCGGCGTTGTTGCAACTCGGTCTGGACCTCGTTCCACCTTCTTCTTGTTGGCTTTCCTCTTGTTCTTCTTCAGGGATTGCTTCTCTCTTTCCTCTTTAGCTCGGGCCTTGCTCCATGCTCCGATCCTCCTTCAAATTGATCCTCGATTCATGCCAAATTACCTACAAAACACACAAAATGCGCATAGTCTCCGAATCTCATAGAAATATGGGAACTAAGCTAAAAAGGAACAAAACACGCAAGAAAAGGGGAAAAAGAAACATATTTACAAAGGAAATCACATATGAAAACACCACCAAATAAAGAGACATCAAAATACCCCATACTTAAACTTGCTTGTCCTCAAGAAATAACAATGTAAGCAAGACCAAAACATAATCTTCAAGTAAAGCCTCGTATGAAAACACATTTTAGCACAAGTGATTGATATTCAAGCAAGATTACATCATCACACATGATTAAGTGTTCCAAGTAATAGAGTCAATGCAACTAAGCCTCACTTTAGGGATATGTGAATGTGTATCACTCATCATGTGTTTGGGTTTAGCAATGAACACTCAAGCTCAAAATTCATGCAAGTAAGGACTTTACTATTGAAGCTAATATCACCAATTCCTCCACCTAGAGATGCCTAATACAAAGTACACAAAGAATTTCGAACTTGGCTCAATGGAGGTCCTCAAAGAGGTTCCATTCGGCCGGGTTGTAATGGGGCTTTTGGTATTTCTCAAGGTGGGAATTATTTGGTCTTGTGGTGCTTACAATGGGGATTGAACAACCTAAACTCTCACCAACTTCACCAAAATTCCACAATTACTTTCACACTCACCCAAAAGACTTAACGTTTTTCTTTTCAACCCAAAATTTCACTTAACATTCCACTTCATCTTTGCTCTTAGGCTTTTTGTTGGATTTTCCACACTTTCTACATTTTGGACCGACTTTCTTATGACATCGGGCCCGATGTTGCGTGTAACTCGGTCGGACCATTTTTCTTCACTTAGGCCCTTTTCCTTCATTCCACTTTACATTTCCAACATTTTCTTTCTTTCTTTTCTTTCTTTTTCATTTTTGTACAACAAAGATGCACTACCCACATGGTTCATAACACCATTCTTTGCCCTTAAACCCAAGAGAATCTCAACTCTTCAAATACAATCCAAACCTCTCTTCTAAAGTCCAATCCCATAAGGGTCAAGTCATACAAGGCTAGGAATAATATTTTTGAGGAGTTCAAACAAAGGCTTAGGCTAGAACGGGGCTACAAACAAAGGATTAACTTCATGGTAGGATATGGAACATTTATGTGACTAGAAGAATAAAGTTCAAAATCAATGTGACAATGCTAGGACAAATCTCATGACGGTCTTGGAAAATAGATAAACACCGCAATAGCAAGTTTTACTAAGCATGAATGAGCTAATCACACAAGAAACATGAGGGATATGCAAATATGAACAAGCATCCCTAAAATGGCCAAAAATCAATCTCACAAGGGTCACTCATACTTAGTTGCATAAGAACTCATCCTAGAACTCACATGTTCAATAAAACAAGCAAGATATCATGATCACATCAAAAGCAACATCATTTTAGTGGCTAAACTATCCAAAAATATGCAAAGGAATTTACATGCTCACATCATCATTAGCTTTTATTTTGGCAATCTAAGATGGGAATTTCTAGTCCAAAACCTACAAAACACAAAATCTTTTTGTTGTTTTCAACACAATTTTTCAATTTTTTATGGATTTTTTTTTCTTTTGCAAAAATTTCTCTAAAATCAAAAACTCATCCATTCAAGACCAAATTAATCATCCATGTCTTTCATCAAACCACAAACCCAGAAACAAACATCCCAGACACAAACTAAAAACAAAAAACAAATATCCTCAAAATAACAAACAAACATAAGCAAGTGAAATCATGAACACACTTACCCCCACCCCATACTTAAAATTTTGATGTCCCCATCAAACAAGGAAACCAAAACTTAAAAGCAAGAGAGAAGAGTATGAAGAGCTCACAATTTCTTATTCTTCAATGGCATGTTTAGGATCAATTGGCGAGGACGAGAGCCCATGAGGCTCTAACTTCTTCGCTTGGACCGGCCTTGTCATAGAACTTCTTCACTCGATGACCATTCACTTTGAAAATATGACCTCGTTCATCAACCAAGTCCACCGCACCATGAGCATAGATACGGTGGACCACAAATGGTCCGCTCCACCTAGTCCTTAACTTCCCCGGGAAAAGTTTAAGCCTTGAATTGAAAAGGAGAACCTTGTCACCGGTTTGATAGGTCTTTGGAATTAACTTTCTATCATGCCACTTCTTGGTCTTCTCCTTGTACAACTTGGAGTTCTCATAGGCTTTCAACCTCAATTCTCCCAACTCATGAAGCTCTAGAAACCTTTTCTCACCGGCCAAGTTGATATCCCAATTCATCTCCTTGAGAGCCCATTTTGCCTTGTGCTCAAGCTCTACCGGAAGATGGCATGCCTTGCCATAAACTAGATTGAAGGATGTAGTTCCCAAAGGTGTCTTGAAGGCGGTTCTATAAGCCCAAAGTGCATCATCGAGCTTAGAGGCCCAATCTTTCCTTGATCGAGATACGGTCTTCTCCAAGATAGCCTTGATTTGACGGTTTGACACCTCGACTTGCCCGCTTGTTTGAGGATGATAAGGAGTAGCAACTCGATGAGACACCCCATACTTGATCAACACATTCTCGAAGCACCTCTCAATGAAATGAGGTCCGCCATCACTTATGAGAACCCTAGGCACACCAAACCTTGCAAAAATGTTGCTTTTCAAAAACTTCATCACCACCTTAGCATCATTGGTTCTTGTTGGTATGGCCTCCACCCATTTTGAGACATAGTCCACGGCTACCAAGATGTACTTGTAAGGCCCCGATGTGGGAAATGGTCCCATGAAATCGATACCCCATACATCAAATAACTCAACTTCTAGAATGCCAGTTTCAGGGGTCTCATTTCTCCTTGATAGGTTCCCCTCTCTTTGGCACTCCTCACACTTTCTCACATTATCATGCACATCCTTGAACATGGTTGGCCAATAATAACCACATTGAAGAATTTTTGAAGTGGTTTTGGAACTCTTAGCGTGACCCCCCGTAGGAAAGGAATGGAAATGGTGAATTATGCTCTCAACCTCTTCACTTGACACACACCGTCTATAGATTTGATCACACCCTTCCTTGTAGAGATATGGATCATCCCAAAAATATTGTCTAGCATCATGTAAGAATTTCTTCCTAGCTTGATAAGACAAATTTGGTGGGATCACTCCCCCTATGGCAAAGTTAGCGAAGTCCGCAAACCAAGGGGAATCCCCTCGTCTTACGGCACTAATAGAAAGAAGGCAAGTGGGAGAGAAAGAATCAATCAATTGAGAACGAGAAGGAATGGAAATCGAGTTAGGAAACTTACTTTCTTCCACGGACCGACATTGAACTGTACCGAGCCCGACATGGTTGGACGCCGGTCTAGCTTCACAGACACACAGGTAACTCGGGCCTGATGTTGAAGACCTCGGTCCCAACTCACTTGTACCTGCCCTGCCTTTGGTTCGATGTTCTTGACCTCGGGCCCGACTTACTTGGTTCGTCGATCCACCTTTCCTTTCCTCCTTTCCGCTCATGAGAACTTCATCTGCTCTTGAATCATCTATAGTCAAACCATCCTCCATCTCCAACATGTACTCAATGGGCAAACGGGATAGATGATCAGCTACCACATTTTCCGCACCGGTTTTGTCCTTGATCTCATGGTCAAAATCTTGGAGAAGGAGCATCCACCTTAGAAGCCTCGGCTTTGCATCTTTCTTCTTCATGAGGTATTTGATTGCCGCATGGTCCGTGAAGACTACCACCTTTGATCCCACAAGATATGAACGGAATTTCTCAAATGCAAACACTATCGCAAGAAACTCTTTCTCCGTCGTTGTGTAATTGCACTGAGTTTCATCCAAAGTTTTGCTTGCGTAGTAGATGGCATGCAACTTTCCATCCTTCCTTTGCCCAAGGACGGCCCCTACGGCGACATCACTAGCATCACACATCACCTCGAATCGAAGATTCCAATCGGGTGCCGCCATTATTGGAGCCGAGATCAAGGCATCTCTCAACCTACAAAAAGAACTCATGCAATCCTCGGAAAATTCAAAGGGCACATCCTTCATCAAGAGGTTAGACAATGGTTTTGCAATCTTAGAAAAATCCTTGATGAACCGTCTATAAAATCCCGCATGACCTAAGAAACTCCTAACATCACGAACACAAGAGGGAGGAGGTAGTTTTTCAATTATTTCAACTTTAGCTTTATCTACTTCTATCCCCCTACTAGAAACTAGGTGTCCTAGTACTATGCCCTCCTTCACCATAAAGTGGCATTTTTCCCAATTAAGCACCAAGCTAGTCTCCTCACATCTAGTCAAAACCTTGTCTAAGTTAGCTAAGCAAACATCAAATGAGGAACCATAGACGGAGAAATCATCCATAAACACTTCTACTATATCCTCAACCATATCGGAGAAGATGGACATCATGCATCTTTGAAATGTTGCCGGCGCATTACATAAACCAAAAGGCATGCGTCTATAGGCAAAAGTCCCATAAGGACATGTGAATGTCGTCTTCTCTTGATCATCGGGATGAATAGGGATTTGCCAAAACCCGCTATACCCGTCAAGGTAGCAAAAATATTCATGTTGTGCTAATCTTTCTAGGACTTGGTCTATGAAAGGAAGAGGAAAATGGTCTTTTCGAGTGTCACTATTAAGCTTACGGTAATCAATACACACACGCCATTTTGTTGTGGTTCTCATAGGTATCATTTCTCCCTTTTCATTTTGCACAACGGTGAGACCTCCTTTCTTAGGAACTACATGCACGGGACTCACATACTTGCTATCGGAAATTGGGAAGATAATTCCCGCATCCAACATCCTAAGTATTTCACTCTTTACCACTTCTTTCATGTTAGGATTTAATCTTCTTTGTGGTTCAATAGTGGGTTTATGGTTATCCTCCATATAAATCCTATGCATGCAAATTGAGGGAGAGATTCCCTTCAGTTCCTCTAGTGAATACCCTAAGGCTCCTCTATGTTTTCTTAGAACCCCTAACAACTTAGACTCCTCCTCATCATTCAAGTTGGCATTTATGATTACGGGTAAAGAAGAGTTGGGACCAAGAAATGCGTACCTCAAATCTTTTTTGAAGCTCCTTGAGTTCTTGAGATGGTTCCGGTGGTGCTTGAACTTCTTCTTTCTCGGCCTTGAACACCTCCAAATAAGACATCATTTCCTCCAATTGCTCATGCTCAATCATATTGAGGGCTAGACCTTGGCGCTATATCTCAATTTCTCTAGGTGGTGGGGTGGCTTTCAACCTAAGCTCCCTTGGCCTTGACTTCTTAGAAACGGCTTCCCATTGCAATCCAAGAGGAACTTGGATCATCTTAGCTTCCTTATGTACAGTCCCTTTTGAAGTTGGCCTAAAGAAAAACTCAATCTCTCTTCCTCCAATGTCAAGAGACAAGTGGCCCTTTTTTACATCAATGATTGCCCCAACCGTAGCAAGGAAAGGTCTCCCTAGTATAATCGGTTCACCCGACACTTCTATCATGTCCACCACAACAAAGTCGATTGTGACATAGTGACCTTCAATGCAAACGGGGTAATCCTTGACGATACCAATTGGCTCGATGGACGACCCATCCGCTATCGTTAACCTCATGTTGACCGGAGCTATGAGACCCATGGATGTGGATTTCCATATGGTGTAAGGAATGATGCTCGTGCTTGCTCCAATGTCACATAAGGCTTGGAAGTTTTGAGACCCCACACCAATAGTGATAGCAAAACGACCGGGATCTCCTAGCTTTTGCGGTAACTCCAAGGTCTTGACCTCATCTTGCATTTCAACTATGGACCTCTTCTTTCTCAGAATCTCCTTTAAAAACTTGGCATAAGATGGCATCTCGCTCAATGCATCGGTGAACGGGATAGAGATGTTCAAGCCTTGCAAGAGTTTGAGAAACCTCTTGAACTTGTTCTCAACAACATCTTTCGGCTTCTTCGACGGATATGGAAGAATTGTTGCACCTTGAATCTTTCTTGGATCAACCTCTTTGGACTTCCCTACTTCACTTGCAACATTTCCTGGTTGGACCGACTTAGGCACCATGTCGGGCCCGATGTTGTGAATCTCGGTCCTGGGCAGAGGAGTCGGATCGAGGTCTGGGTACGTCGGTCCCGAGTTGCTCTCAACCATGGTCCGGGATAAAGGGGTCGATCTTCTTGCTGGGTCGACTTCGGGAAACGTCGGACCCGACTTGCTGGGTAAGTTGGTCCGACTCTCTTCATTCTTCTTAGGCATGTGTGGCTCGGGTAGGTTTCGGCCACTTCTCAATCCAATCGCCCGGACTTCATTTTGATTGTTTTGAGCTCGAGGGTTCTCCTCGGGTCGGCCCGGAAGTCTCCCATTCTCTCTCGGGGCTTGAGTTGCGATTTGGGAAAATTGATTGTCGACTTGCCTCCTCCATGCACCAAACTCATTGAATTGGGTCCTCATCTCCTTGAACCCGTCTCTCATCTCTTGAGCGAATGATTGTAGCTCATTGAATCCTGGTGGCCTATATGGTGGTGGTGGTGCCCTTGGCTCGTTTTGGTTTAAGTTGTTGTTGTAACCGTGAGCTTGACCGTTGTTCCACCGGCCATTGCCACCATTGTTGAAATTGCCTCTTCCACCGAAATTTCCTCGAACATAGTTTGCCTCCTCAATTCGCTCGGCCAAGCGCACTTGGCTCTCATTCGGACAAACTTGTGTATCATGTGCAAAGGATCCACACTCCTCACAAGCTCTAGCATTTTGCTTGTAGTAGTGGACTTGCCTCTTAAGCTTGCTCACTTCACCTTCAAGGAATTGGAGCTTCACATCCTTGTCAATGTCTTCTCCCTTTGGATCATATAACTTCCTTGCACCTTCACCTTGAACTTTCACCTCTGTGCTAGCTTGACTCACTCCATACATGGCCTCATAATCGGATAGCTTGTCAAGTAGCTCCCAAGCTTGATCCGATGTCAAGTCTATGAACCCACAATCGGTGTGGAGATTGAGCTTGTCCTTCGTTACCGGATTGATGCCTTGGAAAAATATGTCTTGAAGCACATATGGTTGTTGGCCATGAGTAGGACATTGGCGCAACATCTCCTTGAAATGGTCCCATGCTTCGAAGAGAGGCTCATTTGGACCTTGTTGAAAGCTTGCAATCTTCCTTCTTAGCTCGGTTGTCTTTGAGGGCGGGAAGAACTTCATCAAGAAAGCATCATAGAGTGTCTTCCAAGTTGTGATTGACCTAGGAGCTTGGCTCTCGAGCCAATGTGTGGCCTTGCCCCCAAGTGACCACTTGAACGCCTTTAGAAGCACATACTCCAATGTCTCCTCGTCGGTAGAGATCGTCTCACACATGTCCACAAAGCGTTTGACGTGCTCTATGGGACACTCATGTGGACGGCCCTCGAATTGATCACGCTTGATGAGGGAGATGAATTGCGTCTTGATCTCGAAATTCTTGGCAACCTCGGGAAGCACAATAGCCGGTTCGGGTACCCTCAACTCCGGATGCATGTATTGGCGTGCATTCCGGGGTAGAGCGTTGAGTTGAGCCTCGGCTCTCATCCGTTGCTCCCGTTCTCTTCTTGCCACCTCCTCTTGATTGTCCTTCTCAAGTTGCAATCTAGCCATTTCGGCCCTAAGTTGAGCCAACTCCTCATCAACATGGAGAGCTTGATTCGCCATCCTTTTCCTTCTTCGGGCTTCTTTGAGAATACTTTCCGGATCACTCACCAACTCAAGCTCAAGTGTTCCTCGGGAGGAACGAGCTAGCATACACCTACGAAACAAAGACACAAACCAAAACAAATCAAAAACAAACAAAGGGTTTGGGCTATTCCCTCACCCAAATCACTACCAAAACACAAGAAACTCACCAAATTAGCACTCAATGCACTTAGACTTCCCCGGCAACGGCGCCAATCTTTTGATCGCTCGGAAATGCGAGGGTCTAGAGATACAATTTATAACCCGACCCCATTGTAGCACGTGGTGGGTGTCGAACACTCAGGAAGTCTACTCGATTGATGTGCCTAGACACTAGATAGCTAGAAAGGAGAGCTTAAAACAAAGGAAAACAAAGAAAACAGTCGGGACCGACACTGAGGTCACGTCGGGCCCGATGTTGGCGACAAGAGGAAGTCGGGACCGACACTGGGTAAGTCGGGCCCGAGGTAGCTGGGTTTGTCGAACTCAAATGTTTAAAGTAGATCTTGGGCTTTTGGGTTCCTTCTCTTGTAGATTAAGGCTTTTCCACCCCAATTCAAGCAATGAGTGATGATCGGACTAGGATCGAGTGCTTTCGCCCTCGTTCCAACCACTTCTACACCTTGATCCTTGGGGAAATCCCCTTCGAAGCAAGGTCTTGAGATCGACACATGTTCACTTTCGCTACTTTTCCAATCACAAGCCTTGATTCCCAACTTTCGCAAGGAATTGTAGCTCTATGTAGAGTGGGTTCCTTAGATCAAACACTCAAGGCTATGGAATTGGGGTTTCTAGCCCAAACCTAGCTAGGGTTTTCCCCCATAACCCAAGATCAAGGAGATCTACTCCATGTGGCAAACAAAGAAAGCAAACAAATCAAAAGAAAAAGCAATCAACATCATCAATCTCAAAACAAAGCAAAGTTTCATTCCAATCAAAAGCAATCCACAAATTCCAATCAAGTGTTTCCAAATCCACAAGATCAAAACAAAGCAAAGCTAATCTATCAACAAAACCTTCTTCTCCCTTGGCCGATTCTCTCTCTTCTCCTTCTCCTCTCCTTCCTCCTTGCTCTCCAAGTATCCTTTTGAGGGTTGTTGTGTGTGAGAGAGCCCCTTTCCAACCCCCCTAATTAGAAGACAACAGGGCCTTTTTTAGATTAGATGAGGGGCAAAAGTGGAAGTCCACAATTTCGTGCCTTGGAGCCCAAGTAGTCCGGTGACCGACTCGGACCTACACGGAGGACCTCGGGCCCGAGTTACTGTGCATGTCGGACCGAGGTTGGAAACTTCCAAGTCGGGCCCGACGTTGTTGCAACTCGGTCTGGACCTCGTTCCACCTTCTTCTTGTTGGCTTTCCTCTTGTTCTTCTTCAGGGCTTGCTTCTCTCTTTCCTCTTTAGCTCGGGCCTTGATCCATGCTCCGATCCTCCTTCAAATTGATCCTCGATTCATGCCAAATTACCTACAAAACACACAAAATGTGCATAGTCTCCGAATCTCATAGAAATACAGGAACTAAGCTAAAAAGGAACAAAACACGCAAGAAAAGGGGAAAAAGAAACATATTTACAAAGGAAATCACATATGAAAACACCACCAAATAAAGAGACATCAGGTTACATCCGACCGAGTGATTCGCCCTGGGGAGCACCTGTGCTATTTGTAAAGAAGAAGGACGGAACATTCCGTCTATGCATCGACTACAAGGAGTTGAACAAAGTCACCATCAAGAACAAATATCCCCTTCCAAGGATAGACGACCTCTTAGATCAACTCCGGGGTGCAAAATTTTTCTCCAAGATCGACCTGAGATCAGGATACCACCAACTTCGGATCCGCGAAGAGGACATTCCGAAGACCGATTTCCGCACTCACTACGGCCACTACGAGTTTGTGGTGATGCCTTTCGGACTGACCAATGCACCTGCGGTGTTCATGGACCTGATGCATCGATGCTTCCATGAATACCTCGACAAGTTTGTCATCGTCTTCATCGACGACATCCTAATCTACTCTGGGAACCTAGCTGAACATGAAGAACACCTCCGGACCGTGCTACAGATTCTAAGGCACAACCAACTTTACGCCAAGTTGTCCAAGTGTGACCTATGGCTTAAAGAAGTGGCTTTCTTGGGCCACGTCATCAATCAAGACGGAGTTATGGTGGACCCAAAGAAGATTGAAGCAGTCTTAGAATGGAAGCAACCAAAGAATGTGAAGGAAATTCGCAGCTTCCTAGGAGTCGCAGGGTACTACCGAAGGTTCGTCGAAGGGTTCTCAAAAATTGTCGTTCCAATGACGAAGCTACTCCGGAAAACCCACAAGAAGTTTGTGTGGGATGATAAATGTGAAGAAAGCTTTCATGATCTCAAGAAGTGCCTCACAAGCGCACTAGTATTGACTCTGCCAGATGGACACGACGGCTATGTGGTCTACAGTGATGCCTCGAAGCAAGGCTTGGGATGCGTGCTCATGTAGAATGGGAAGGTGATCGCCTATGCATCCCGACAACTCAAGGTTTATGAAGTGAATTATCCGATGCATGACCTCGAACTGGCAGCGGTTGTGTTTGCCTTAAAGATTTGGCGACACTACTTGTACGAGGTCAAGTGTCAAATCTACACCGATCACAAGAGTCTAAAGTATGTGTTCACCCAAAAGGAACTGAACATGAGATAGAGAAGATGGCTGGAACTATTGAAAGACTACGACATAGAGCTACTCTACCATCCAAGCAAAGCTAACGTCGAAGCATACGCTCTCAGTCGTAAGACACAACAAGACGGCATGATTGCAATGTTAATCGTCCAGCCAAAGCTGCAGCAAGAACTGATCAGAGAAGGCATTGAGGTCTGGTTCAGAAGACAACAAGGTTGTCTAAACACCTTGGAGATCCAATCCGATTTGATGACCAAAATCAAAGAGAAGCAGACTGACGACATCATGTTGATCAGAATAAGTGGCAAAGTGCAAGAAGGCAAGTCACCGGGATTCGTCATTCAAGATGACGGTTCCCTGTAGTTTCATAATCGGATTTGTGTGCCAGCAGTGGATGAGCTTCGAAAGATCATCCTAAAGGAAGCTCATTCATCTACCTATTCAGTACACCCAAGAGCTAGTAAAATGTACAAGGATGTACGCAGGAATTTCAGGTGGCCAAACATGAAGCAAGATGTCGCAGAATTCATATCTAAATGTTTGGTTTGCCAGAAAGTAAAGATTGAACATAGAAGACCCGGAGGAAAGTTGCAATCCCTTCCCGTGCCGGAATGGAAATGGGAAGATATAGCAATGGATTTCATGATCGACCTACCCAAGACTCAAAAGCAAAAGGATTTTATCTGGGTCATCGTGGATCGGCTCACCAAGAGTGCCAACTTCATTCCCATCCAAAGAAGTGGAAGGCTCCAAAGCTAGCAACAGTTTTCGTCAAGGAAATAGTCCGCCTCCATGGGACCCCAAAGACAATTATCTCCGATCGAGACGGTCGTTTCATGTCCTCTTTCTGGAAAGGACTACATAAGGGCATGGGCACGGAACTAAAATTCAGCACATCGTTCCATCCTCAAACCGATGGTCAATCAGAAAGGACCATCCAAACTCTTGAGGATATGCTACGGGCATGTGTGCTAGATCGCACAACAAGCTGGATGACAACTTCCATCTCATAGAATTCACCTACAACAATAGCTGGCATTCCACCATCTTGAAGCCTTGTACGGCCGAAAATGTCGTTCCCCGCTCTGTTGGGACGATAACGCCAACAAGATTCTTCTAGGTCCCAACCTAATAGAACAAACTGCTTCCGAAGTCGCCCCCATCCGTCAAAGAATGTTGACAGCTCAGAGTCGACAGAAGTCTTATGCAGATCTTAAGAGACGAGACATCGAGTTTGTAGTAGGAGATAAGGTTTTCGTCAAAGTATCTCCCTCAAAGGGCGTGTTCCGCTTCGGGAAGCGAGGCAAGCTTAACCCTCGCTATGTAGGACCCTTCGAAATCCTAGAAAGACTCGGCAACCTAGCCTATCGAGTTGCTTTACCGCCTTCTGCTCACCCTGTGCACAATGTGTTCCATGTGTCACTCTTAAGGAAGTATGTGCCTGACAAATCTCATGTGATCAACTTCGACGATGTCGAAATTCAGTTGGATGGCACCTACGAAGAGAGACCACTCAAGATTGTAGAGCACCGAGTCAAGCAATTGCGCAACAAAGAAGTACCTTTAGTCCGAGTACTCTGGTCCAAAGATGGCAACGAAGGTACAACTTGGGAAACCTGGGAAACCGAGCAAGATATGCAGCGGCGGTTCCCAGAGTTAATGTCTTCCTGAACATCACTAGTATGATCCTTTTAAGGGGGTACTAGACCCCGTAGCATCCTCACAGGTCGTGAGTTTTGTAATTGCTTTTGTCTCTACATCCAGGTAACGCCCTACTTTCCTCTACGTTGGGGGAAGAAACTAAATTAAGGGGGTACTATTGTAATATCCGCGATATTGCAAGGTTTTTAAACCCAATATAATATAATATTTATTATAATAAATTATTTTCTCTAAATTAAAAGAGAATTGTTCATATATCATAATAACCCTTATTTCTCTTTAAAAAGAGATTATCAAGAAAGATTTAACTAAGTAAAATCCAATAAAATAGTATGAAGGGCATGAATAAATAAAAAGGGGCATTAAATAAAAATAATGTCTTATGGATATTGATTTCTCGTAAATAAAATAAATTACATTAAGGGCATAAAATTCTAATTACAAGTCTTGTAAAAAGAATGCAAGAGCCGGGACTTGAACCCGAGACCTCTTGCCACTCTACCCACACGCCCCCTCTCTATTTCCGCTAGACCAAATAAACTTTCTTACCTAAAACACCATTCTTATTATCTTATACTATTTATTTCCCTTCCTCTCCAAAGCAACATCAGACTATTGTCTGAATGAAAATACGTTGATGTGATTTGCCCCCATTGCATGCCTCTTCTACCTCCCTTTGCTTGCAAGAGCACCATGGTTGCATCATCCTTCTCTCATCACCAAAGAAACACACTATTGACCAATTGTGAAGCTTTGCCTCCTCCTCCATTGGTCTACTTCCATAGACATGGATCACAAAGCTCCACCAATTTTCCTATAAAAGGCCTCTCATCCATCCTTTTTCACTCACACATTCATCCATCTTCTCCTTCTTGTTTCAATTGCTCTCCTTGTGTTCAAAAATCAGCCACCATCAAAGCTTGTTCCACCGTTAAAAACACCATAAAAGTTCCTTCTCTTTCCCCTTGGAGCCGCCGGACCGCCTCCCTGCCCTCGTCGGACCACCAACCTGTGCCGCCAAGCACGCCGGAGCCGACGAAGTCCCCGCCGCCGTCCCTGGTTGCGCCGTCCGTGAACCGCCGGCCTCCCCTGCCTCTCTTCACAGTGTTTTGTAAACACAGAACTCAGAAAGTACAAATTCTAATTCCTAAAATTTTATTCATTTAATATATGTATTTATATTAGCCTTTTATGCGTTGCTAGAAATCAAATAAGGAATTTATGCAATAAAAATAATAAGTAGAAGATTATGTTAGTTGAAAGCTAGAAACAACTTAGAGTTACCATGGTAACTTAACCTTATAAAAATAGGTAAGTCTTTATGATAATTATGCTCCTTACATAATATAAATGGACTTTTATAAAATAAATATAGCATACAAAATTAATAGTTAATATTATCATCTTTATAAAAAGAGAAAATAAGATTTCTAGAAGACATGAATTGTTGCATGTCTTAAATTATAGATGATATCATATTATATGATTCTAATAATAATAATGATAGGTATATTTAATAGATTCATTATTTAATAAAAAAATAAAATTAGTATACCCTTAAGTGTATAGTTGTTACAAATTAAGGATTTTTATTAATATTTATATACAAATGTGACTATGAAGTAAACTAGGTTGAATTATGATTTTAGTTATAATATATGATAGTGATGAGAAAATACCTATGACATAGTATAATAATAGAAAATTATAGAGAAACCTTATAAAAGTATTATTGTTTCAAAACTTGTAGTCATGGACTATAGTTTGACATTAGATATTGATTTTATGGAAGAGTAGTATTATTAATAATTACATTACTAAATTCATCATATGAGAAAAATATTAAGTTAATAATCTCTAAGTGTAGAGAATTATTACAAGACATAAGTTCTAGGTTAAGTACAAAAAGTATGATCTTATGATGAGTCTATGATATTATATAACATAAACTTGACTTGTATGGAAAGAAATCATTTAAGATATAGAAAAGATATTATTCTATAAACTACAATATTATGATAATGGACTATAAATATGAAGTAGGATATTTATAAGCCATGATTATATTCTATAAGCCATGATCATATTTTATAAGCTATAAGCATAGATATTTTATAAGTCATATATGTGAAAAGAACTATAGGAATAAAATAAATAAGATTCATGTAATATATATTAATTTTAGTAAGTTACTTTCTAAAGAAAATAGAAATCCCTAATTATGGAAACTTCCAAGAAAATGAATTATAAGTCTATTAGCTTCAATTAAGGAGAATTATATGTTTAAATAAAATACAACTAAGGGGATATTATTAATAAATTATTTTGATAAGGTAAATAATATTCTAAAAATTCACGGAGGAATAATTGGAAATTTAAAAGTAAGATTTTAACTAAGATAAATATGTCAAAAGGTTAAAGTAGATTCTTTAAAGCTTAATAAGAATTGTACATTTTAAAGGAAAAATACTTTTTAGATAAAATATGATATTTTTGTGAAATTATACTTGTTTAAGTATATTAAGGAAATAGCAAATAAAGTTAAAAAGGAATTATTTTAATATTAAATAAAGATTTTTTGGAATAAAAGGGTATTACAAAACCAAAATAATAATGAAGGAATATTATTATTTTAAATAATCTTCTAAATTATTATTATAATAATTTAGAGTTCCACTTCTCTTATAGAAGTATTGTAAGAGAGTATCTAAGCTAAGAAGAATTCATGTTTAAAAACCGCTCGTAATTACCGTGTCTTTAGGTTGGGATTCGTGCTCGAAGTTGCGAATCAAATAATCCGTCAAGACTCGATAGTATACGCTAGTAAGCTAAGGCAAGTGGAATTTCCCCTTGTGACCTTTTATATTTCGTCTCCGTGAAAAGTCTCGATGTTTGGAACAACTTATGTGCTTAAATATAAATGAATCTAGGAAATATCGATTGCTAGAAATAACGACCCATTGTTAGCATAGTACGCTTTATATTCTTGTGATAGGATTATTAATGCTAGGGTGTTTGTTACCTTGATTGTTTACGATCTCGCTCAGAGATCAACGTCGAACAAACTAGTGAGGGGCGCGGAGTAGCCGACGCCTCTATATAATCTTACTAAGTCGTAAGTGCCTACATGTTTGAAGTACGACTTTCGGGATCATAATCCATCCGCTTCGATTGCAAGGAGGGATGAGCGCACTCTAGCTAAGTGCCGGGAAACTGAGTTTTTCCCTTGGTGGATCGGGCCATCCGTTTCCCACCTCTTCCTATTAAAAATCATTAATGAACTCGAGTACTTTTTCATCACTATATAAGATAAGTGCCCAATGCACATTTAAGATACCAAAACTGGACCGGTCTCAAATGATCGTTCCGGCTCTCGATCCGCTCAGGGCGCGAGAGGTTTTTAACTTGTGTGAATTAATAACGTTCCCAACATATTCTTTTCGATTCCAAAAGAAGTTTACAATCTAGTAGCTCTTCTCTCGCTTATCGAGCTATCTCTACTTTAAGATATGCTCTCCTTCGTACTATTTATGCCCCACATAAATAAGCCTCGTCGTAAACACAACCCTATTATCTCTTTCGATAAAACTTGAAATTACCAAAATACCCTCGGGAAGTTTCATTCCCGCTTGCTTAGTCTCCTAGACTAATTCTTCTTTTCCGCATTTTTGCCTGGCATTTTATCGCCCCTCGCGAACTATGTCAGAACCCAGGAACCCTAGCAAGGAGTGAAGCGACGGGAAGTGAAGGTCAAGAACACTCAAGATGTATGTATCATTTCGATTTGGTTTTAGTTTCGCTTTGTTTCAAGAACAAGATGGTTTTGCTATTCGATTTCAAGAAACTTTAAGCTTGAAGACAATGTAAGGTGTTTTGTAAAAACCAAGTCTCCTTCGGGAGCATCTTTCCTATTTTATGTATTATGTTATTTTCGCATTTATTAATGTTCTATATCATTCTAAAAGCCTTGGGTGACTTTGGACGGTAAAGTCTGAGGTCACTGGCGGTAATACCCAATGTTGTAAAATAGGGGTGTTACACCACTTGCCGGACCTGATGAATCGACTCCGTCTTCGCCGGCAACAGCCACGTCCCGACGATCGTCTCGCCAGAAAGGCCCGATATCTTGTATGAATTCGGGTCCTGGTTGATTTGGAAGGAAGGATTGATTGGAGTTCGTAGGTGGAGACAAAGACCGAGCCATTGGAGGATTTATGGGAAGGGGAAATTGGGTTTATGGCCTAGGCGATCCAACCGGAGGGAGGAGTATTTGTCTGGGATTTTGAAAAAGGTGTGGCATTTATAGGTTTGGGAGAGGAGGAGGAGGAGGAGGAGGGAGAGGGAGAGGGGGAGGAGGACGGAGAAGAGGGGATTATGGTGGGTGGCTCTTGACGGAGCCAATCGTCTGTCCATGCTTGTGTCCCACACTCATGTCCCATTTGTATAATTGGTCCACGTGTTAAAATAAATTAAATCTATAAATTCTATTTTACTATTTGAAAATCTGTAACACCCCGACTTCCGACGGGACGCTACTTAGAAATAGACCTTACTAGGTACTATTTAAGTAGGTTGACAACTACACTTTAGGATCTTGCAACGCGGGCACGACGAGAAAACTTAATAAAAACATCCAACCTTTCATTTTATAAAAGTATAGAAAACGTAGTTATGCATGTATTCCCGAAAACTTAAATACTCAAATCCGACAAATCACTACTAACAATAAATTACTCAAGGAAACAAAGACAAGTAATAAATAAATACTAACAACATCATAATAGTAAAACCAACATCCTAGAAAGTCATAAATAAACTAACGTAAAACCCATCCCACTATGACACGCGCTCTTTACCGCTCCGCCCCGCCATCTGACCTCGGTTCCTGCACGGTTCCCTGATTCATACCTGGAACTGAAAAATATTCCCCGAGGGGTCAGCTACTAATCTATCAAGTTAGAGAGAATACGGAAATTGCAAGACGTTTTAAAACATTTCTGTGGTCAGCATCCAAGTCCACAATCGCAATCATAACTCTAAAGGCCAATACCTAAATTAGTTATAATCAATCACACATAGCCACATACACATTCACAAATACAACCTTATAACAGTGCAATTCCTCCATCTCACCATCCGACTTCCAAGGCGCTCATCACCGCGCCGAGTGCAGAGGTAGGCCCTCTCACTCCACTTCACAATCTCCCTTCTAACCCCGGCTAAGCTTCCACTGGAGCACTTGCCAAAACAGATAAATATTAATTTTTATTTTGAAGGGGCACGGTTTCCTTGTCACGCGGGACATACATAGCCAAGTCTTCCTCCACGCCAGCTACGATGGGCCGTGTACGAAACAGTACCAACAAAAAGAAAACGTTCCAAAATATATTTCCGATAAAATGCGTTCAAACCATTTACACACACAGCGATTCATGAAGTTCAAAACAATTTAAAAGGTATTCGGAACTAGTTCCCAAAACCCGCCCTACAATAACGGTACGCAATCTAACAGGATAGAGAAGAACCGAGCAAGTCGAAAAACGACTTACCTGGACTAAAGAATCGTTTGACAAAGACGGAAAACTAAGAGCTTGAACAAAAGTGATTCCCTAGAGAAGTATTAACTCATAAGACTAAATTAGATAGGATCCACCGCACTAAATTAATGTAACCATATAGACATGTTTTTCTACAATACATGACTACTAATTAACTACTTAATTTTACGTAGTTCCCCACATATACATGCCTATAAAAAAACGTATCAACTGAAACTTCTATTCACACACTGAATAAATTTCAATGATCTATGTCTTTAAACCCATTGGCCACTTTAATCTTAATTTGGTACAACCAGCCCCATTAACAAGTTAAACTAGTTACCTATCTTCTACATAGCCTCGGTTGACATACAAAATGCAGAACAACAAATCTACTAGCCCATTTATATATCAATTTCTTATTAATCCTACCTAAGTACACACATATATCCTCTCGTTAGATCACTATCAAACTTAATTTTTTTGGTCAAAAAACTATCAAACTTAATTTAAATTAAAACAATTAGTTACCCATGAGAATCGAACCTAGTCCAATGAACCTGTGTTTACCAAAACATGCAATATTTTATTGGTCCACTCAACTGTACTTAATTAGTTAACCTAAAACACTAGTACGTAACTTACAGCTTGTCTTCAACATCATAAATGTAGACTCGATCGAATCTCCTCGGATCTACTTGACTAACACTAAACTTGAATTACCCGGTTTACTTAAACAAACAACCTATTCATCCCAGAAAATTGGATCAAGAACCTTTGCTAACACTAATTAAAGGGAGATGATTAAGGAAGACTAACCGATCAAACCACCGTGACCGGTAAGGAGCACTAATCGGGACAGACAAAACAATCGGACCCTCGTGGAACCAGTGGCAACAACGACTTCACCGGTGACGTCTAGATGACGGTGTTGATCGCGTTGCACTGGTCTTGCAAGATAGGGTGACAATTGTCTTCGCAACAAGGTCACCGATGATGCGCGAAACTCGAACCTGTGGCGAGCGTGAGACGACGACAGAAAACGCTAGGCAACGGTCAGGCGATCGCTGAACAATACAAAGGGGGTGGGATCTGGGTTCCCAATGTATTGAGGAAGACGTCCTCAGGTTTGGCTTTGAGAAGACAAATTCTCAATTGTGAAATAACAGAGGGCTAGGCTTACGGTTTTAAATGATAGAAGAACGGGGGGAATGATAAGGAAAGTAATATTTCAACTAATTAGGAGATAAGATTCTTATTTGGTTAATTGGATAGGAAAATATGATCTAAAGCCCCCGATTTTAAAAGCAAAAGAAGAGATTAATTAGGTAATTAGTTTATAAAAGAATTTAAAGGTAATTAAAAAATATATATATATCTAGAAGGTATTAATATAATTAAAGAATTATATCAAGTTAAATCCTACCTCCGAAGTTACTTGCGGGGTCAAGATTTGGACTACTTGTAACCCGAGAAATTTGCTTTTCTGCCCAAGACGGAAATACGGAATCCGAATATTACAAAATCCAAAATAAACCCTACATAATCGATGCCTACATTGGTTTTTCCTTACTACTCAGCAAAGCTTAGACTGATGGAAGCCATGAAAATTGTGGTTCTTTGCATTCAAGGGAGAAATAGTAGAGTCATGTTATCCCCTTGTGCTACTGTCAAATTATCTGGTTCCATTTTTTGCCAATTCTTTGAGGCTTTGGACTGCCTTCAATTGAAGACCACTACAAGAAAACTCATTTATTGCAACGAAGATTTGAAATGATAAAATATTGTCGTTGCGAAAAATATCTTTGGCAACGACTCTTTTTTTTGAGTCGTTGCCAACGTTCGTTGCAATAAATGAAATTTTATTTCCCTCCATTCCTTAAGTGTGCGCGCCTCTAAAGTAGTTGTTGCGAAAAATAAATTATACCTATTGCAACGGGTGTCATCGTTGCGAAAACTATTTTTAATTAATAGCAACAACTATGTTGTTGCAAAAGAAAGGAAAAAAAAAATAAATAAAAAAAATAAAAATTTCTATCAAGAATTATCCAAAGGCTGAAACCCTTCTTTAAATACAATTCAAAGGACAAACGAAAGTCGAAACCCTTCTTTCCTCTTTGCCTCTCTCCGGATATCTTCACTAGTCAAATCTTCATCTCGCCGGATTTGCCTCTCATCAGTTTCAACAAAATCCGGCGAGCATCTCTCACCTGGTTCTCTACCGGATCCGTCGTCCTACACCAACGTTGGTTCCTTCCGCCTGGTACAGCGTTCCGGCCTCTTGGTTCCTCTGGCGGTTCTGTAGTTCCGCCTGGTTCCTCCGCCTCCGCCAGTCCGTCATTCCGCCTGGTTCCTTTGCCTCGTTCCTCCGCCTCTGCCGGTTCCGTCGTTCCGCCTGGTTCCTGCGCCTGGTTTCTCTGCCTCGTTCCGTCGTCCTACAAATCTAGAGCAAGGTGTGTTCTATAAACCCATTTTATATAAACCCTAGATCTGTTTCTTGGAAAAACATTGAATTTGGGTTGTTTTTTTCAGATGTGTTTATCGACTTTTTTTTATTGATGTGGTGTTTTATCTAACATATTACCTCACTTGAGTCTCTCTATAGTGAACAAGAATAATGTGCTTCAGATCCAGAGTGTCATTCATGCTTTTCCCTCTTTCACACTTTGATCTTAAAAAACAAGACTAGAACATATAGACTAAATCACTAAAAAAAGACCAATAACATGGCCTAAGTAAGAAGCAAGGTAAAGCTCTTGACCGAGCAATACATTTTATATGAAAGAGGTCAAACACAAAAAGAAAACACCAGCAACCAGAAATATTAAGATGTATTTGTCACAATACTCACATGTTAATCGCACTTTTATAATAAAAGAAAAGATATCTCCATCTCGAGGTTTCTCAAACCTCTCCTCCTTAAAAGAAGGGTTCGTCCTCGGACCGAAATTTTATCGATAAAGAAAACACCACTAATGCTAAACGTCCAAGACACACAGTACAACAACCAAACAATCAAATAGTCAAGTCGAAAGAAAAAGATTGTCACACAAAAAAACATCGAATCTGAAAATAACACACTAATTACTAACCTTCTCCTCAAACGCCTCTACTAAACTCGGGTAAATCTCTGGGTAACTCTCACTCATCCTGGATTCCGTCTCCCAAGTGGCCTCCTTGGCTCCCCGCCGAGACCACTGGATTTGCACCAACGGAATCTCCTTGTTCCGCAATTTCTTCATTCGTCGGTCTAGAATCTTCAATAGTTGTTCCCTGAAGGTGTGATCTAGTTCCACCACCAATTCCTCATAATTAAGTCTGTGACCACGATCCGGAACATACTGTCTTAGCTGTGAGACGTGAAATACAAGATGAACTCCGTCCAAAGCGAGCGGCAAAGCTAGCCTGTAGGCCACCTCACCTACTCTCTACAGAATCTCAAATGGACCAATATAGGGGGACCCAGCTTACCTTTCCCCCCGAGTCACCTAACCCCACGGGTAGGCGATACTCTCAACCAGACGTGTACTCCTACCTCAAACTGCAATGCTCTACGTCTCTTATCTGCATAGGACTTCTGGCGACTATGAGCAGCTAACATTCTCTCTCTGATTAAGGCCACCTTCCCGATCGTCTCCTCAATCATTTGTGGCCTCTCACCTACTACATTTGAGAGATCATTCCAACACAGCGGTGTCCTACATCTCCCCCGTATAAAGCCTCATAAGGGGCCATCTGAATCGACGAGTGCCAACTGTTATTATAGGCAAACTCTACCAAAGACAAGTGGTCCGACCACTGACCTCCATTGTCTAGCATACAGGACCACAACGCGTCCTCTAGAGTCTGAATCGTCCTCCTTATTTGTATCGTGATCTGTTAGCCATGATTAGTCTCGTATGATTGAAATTCTCAACCCTCTGACTCTCATATAACAACGGTTTGGTCTCCATTTATTCGTTGGGAGTGTTAGGTCAATGTCTACATTAAATAGTCTTCTCTACTTCCACGCAGGTTTCGCTACAATATGTTCTTGACCATGATATCTCTTAAACTTTATCCCTTCATTCAAGTCACATCGTTATACTTTTCCAGGATATTAGCAATCACAATCCCCGTACCAAAAGATAACGAACTCCCAACTTATGTGATTCCATGAACTTAAGTCATTCCGACTACTTTAGCTTTAACTTACACTAACTAGAGATGTGTTTTTAACCCCAAGATGCAAGAAGATTACCCATTCCTAAACATTGAGCCATCATTAACACTTGTGTAAACCTCAAGGTCTTGCGACCATGGCGGTTTGGTACACCAACCATCCCAGTTGCAATTCTCCCCATAATCTAAATTTAAGCATCCTTCTTGTTTTCTTTAAAACTGGTTCATAACGGTTCAGGCTAGGAAACTCATGTACACCTCAACATGTCAGTCTCCCTAGTCCTCACTCCAACACCCCATTTGGCCCAAGCATATCCGCTTGGTCAGTAAGATCCTTGACCCTAAGTAATAGTTAGAATTTACTCCTCTCGTTGAAAGGCTCACACTACTTAGGTAACTAAGGACCGTACACACCACTTGACTCCTGACAGACTTGTATCAACTAGTCGATGCATTCCTTGTTTGAATACACAACTTATGACCTAGTGCTAACCTCTCAGCATATATCTGCTAATGTCCTTAAGTCTCCTAGGTCAAGTTAAACCTCCTCGATGTCCTTGAACAAATGTCCACCCAAACGGAATTCCATTGCAAAACTTGACCCCCAAGTTTTCAACTGCCAATCCTTGTAAATCAATCCAATGGAGTTCCAACCCTGATTAATTAACCTCTAGACATGGTGGTCAAAAGTCTTGATTAAACATTATTATTACACAATACTTCCATCTCGATGGCTTGGGTACTAGTCCAAATCTTTTCTGAGAGAATTAGACACCGCAACTATCTCTATTCATACTCTAATTGTTGTTTCTCACGGAATCCATAACCAAGTATATGTCTATATAAACCTTCCCAACAGGTTCCATGTCATTTTTTTATTCATTTTTAAACTCAAAACCCCACATGTGTCTTATCGCTAGTAAATTTTCTTTAGTTGAACGACTGATTCTCTCTTACATGACTTATCCATAGTATCCTTGAACCGCTTATATGGTTCTGTTCCTTTGTCAAATTTTCCTGTAAGTGTGGATCATTTGAAGGAAACAACATCCACTTCTAAGTCATATTCGAATAACATTTTAAGATACCCAATACCTTTTTCATTAAATCTAGCAAACCCACTTCAACTATCACCCTTGTAATGCATCCTTCATTAATATCTTTTCTAGATATCACTAAACTTCCAAATCTTGATCTTCGGATATCTTGAGTCATCCTACCTTTCGACTAGTCACAATTCTTTTGTAACTCACAATCCAAGCAATTCTCTAATTAGCACCCTAACTGGTTAATGGTGGTTTAGACTAGAAACTTTTCTTATGTCCAACCAATAGTACCATTTTAATCCTAGAAGTTTTTATGACGCACTCTCGTTTCTATGTGTACTTCTACCATGATACCACATCAATTGCCTCTAGATCAAGCCTTACTTACTTGACTTATGCCACTTGTTTTCCATAGACGTCTCGGTTATCCAAAATCATATTCCATGAGCTCTACACATTCACTGGTATCGTTTAATGTTCAATGTAGTCTCCAAGAGGAAAACTTATTCTTCTAAGTCCGAGAGTAGATAAAAATATTGTCGCTAAAGACCCATGCAACCGGTCTCGTTAGTCGATAATGGTTGTTGTCCAAAACTTCACATACCTCACTAGACGTTAGTTAAGCTTCACAACATTCCTTACAACACTTGCAGTTCTCTTATCTCACACGGATGTTAAGTCCTCCCTGAAAAGAACTCGCCCTTTAACCGAGTCCTGAGAATTGTCGTGCTTCATTATGATCGATCCACCCACCCAATGTTTCACGACAACCAATTCTCCATCATAAAAACAATTTCATACACGACATCCTCTTTCTTAGAATTAAACATTGTGAATTTCTCTTTTCATTCAAGTACTCGTTCAAATTCAATGAACCCACAACAAAATAGAGTCTAAACTAATGCTCATGTTAAACTAGATCCAAACAATTCTTTCTCTCTTTGTGATGCTAACTCGTCATTCCATTCATCCCAAACACTCAATCAAGGAGATTTCCCACCTACATGGTTTTAAGTCACGGTCTTAGTTCAATAGCATCTCCAATCCTCAATTTGAGTTTGGTTGTCGTGACTACTAAGGTTACTACTTCCCCGAGAATCATTCGTAAAACTTCCATATTACCAGACTCTAATTCTAACATCCATCAACACCTTACTAACTACGCATTTTTTTCATGCGATACTTCCAAATCTTCCTTTTCCCAAGCAAATATGAACCATGTTATTCCTTAAACGGAGGTACCCGTGAGATAGTCTTGTCTCGTTTCTCGAAAAACTTTGCCAAAGATGATTTCCAAGAGAATTCTTGCCCTAGTCTCCTTTGAGTGATTTATCCCAACCTTCACTCTGCTTAGTCTCACAACCTCAAATGTGGGAGTGACCCTTCATGTTATCTCACGCATATTCTTCAATGCAATCTGCATGGATTCATAATACATGTTCTTCCTTTGTGAACTAGTTGATCTCGATCTACAACTCACTTCTTGTTTGATCAAACTCCATGTAAAAGTGATCAGTGGTGAACAACTGCATTCCTTTACTATCTTCCACTCTAAACTCCACACTAATGTCCTTATGTCGGGTGTTCAACTCTTCCTAAAACGAACAACATCCTTTCTTCAAGCGACGTTCCGGGTTGGAGTTCGAACACTTCCAATCCAACAACTTAGATGTATAGGAAAGACTTGCTCCATTCCTTTCCATGTCGACCACTTCTGCATCCTCTTGTATTAGGTTTAACTACTAGATGACTAGTATTACAAAGCTCTTGGAAGTGATATAACCCAACAATTCCTCACACATCCCTAATAATCCCAATGCTACGAACGAGATTAGCTTTTGTCAAACATGCACGTAGAAGTAGAAAGTTAAAAGTACTAAACTATCGAAGGTCCTTTAGCTGATGATGGCGGAGTCGCGACGTGTCACCTACCCTCCTAAATGCAACGTGCCTACCCCAATTAAAACATTTTGAAAACACCGGGCGGTTTTTGGTTTTAAGTTGGACCTCGGGTACACTGGTTGGTCAGTTCCATGTGCCCTGTTGTCAACCTCGCTCTGATACCAATTTGTAACACCCCGACTTCCGACGGGACGCTACTTAGAAATAGACCTTACTAGGTACAATTTAAGTAGGTTGACAACTACACTTTAGGATCTTGCAACGCGGGCACGACGAGAAAACATAATAAAAACATCCAACCTTTCATTTTATAAAAGTATAGAAAACGTAGTTATGCATGTATTCGCGAAAACTTAAATACTCAAATCCGACGAATCACTACTAACAATAAATTACTCAAGGAAACAAAGAAAAGTAATAAATAAATACTAACAAAATCATAATAGTCAAACCAACATCCTAGAAAGTCATAAATAAACTAACGTAAAACCCATCCCACTATGACACGCGCTCTTTACCGCTCCGCCCCGCCATCTGACCTCGGTTCTTGCACGGTTTCCTAATTCATACCTAGAACTGAAAAATATTCCCCGAGGGGCCAGCTACTAATCTATCAAGTTCGAGAGAATACGGAAATTGCAAGACGTTTTAAAATATTTCTAAGGTCAGCATCCAAGTCCACAATCGCAATCATAACTCTAAAGGCCAATACCTAAATTAATTATAATCAATCACACATAGCCACATACACATTCACAAATACAACCTTATAACAGTGCAATTCCTCCATCTCACCATCCGACTTGCAAGGCGCTCATCACCGCGCCGAGTGTAGAGGCACACCCTCTCACTCCACTTCACAATCTCCCTTCTAACCCCGACTAAGCCTCCACTGGAGCACTTTCTAAAACACATAAATATTAATTTTCATTTTGAAGGGGCATGGTTTCCCTGTCACGCGGGTCATACATACCCAACTCTTCCTCCACGCCAGCTACGATGGGTCGTGTCGGAAACGCTACCAACATAGAGAAAACGTTCCAAAATATATTGCCGATAAAATGCGTTCAAACCATTTACACACACATCGATTCATGAAGTTCAAAACAATTTAAAAGGTATTCGGAACTAGTTCTCCAAACCCGACCTACAATAACGGTACGCAATCTAGCAAGATAGAGAAGAACCGAGCAAGTCGAAAAACGACTTACCTGGACTGAAGAATCGTTTGACAAAGACGGAAAACTAAGAGCTTGAACAAAAGTGATTCCCTAGAGAAGTATTAACTCATAAGACTAAATTAGATAGGATCCACCGCACTAAATTAATGTAACCTTATATACATGTTTTTCTACAATACATGACTACTAATTAACTACTTAATTTTAAGTAGTTCCCCACATATACAAGCCTATAAAAAAACGTATCAACTGAAACTTCTATTCACACACTGAATAAATTTTAATGATCTATGTCTTTAAACCCATTGGCCACTTTAATCTTAATTTGGTACAACCAGCCCCATTAACAAGTTAAACTAGTTACCTATCTTCTACATAGCCTCGGTTGACATACAAAATGCAGAACAACAAATCTACTAGCCCATTTATATATCAATTTCTAATTAAGCCTACCTAAGTACACACATATACCCTCTCATTAGATCACTATCAAACTTAATTTTTTTGGTCAAAAAACTATCAAACTTAATTTAAATTAAAACAATTAGTTACCCATGAGAACCGAACCTAGTCCAAAGAACTTGTGTTTACCAAAACATGCAATATTTTATTGGTCCACTCAACTGTACTTAATTAGTTAACCTAAAACACTAGTACGTAACTTACAGCTTGTCTTCAACATCATAAATGTAGACTCGATCGAATCTCCTCGGATCTACTTGACTAACACTAAACTTGAATTACCCGATTTACTTAAACAAACAACCTATTCATCCCAGAAAATTGGATCAAGAACCTTTGCTAACACTAATTAAAGGGAGATGATTAAGGAAGACTAACCGATCAAACCACCGTGACCGGTAAGGAGCACTAATCGGGACAGACAAAACAATCGGACCCTCGTGGAACCAATGGCAACAACGACTTCACCGGTGACGTCTGGATGACGGTGTTGATCGCGTTGCACTGGTCTTGCAAGATAGGGTGACAATTGTCTTCGCAACAAGGTCACCGATGATGCGCGAAACTCGAACATGTGGCGAGCGTGAGACGACGACAGAAAACGCTAGGCAATGGTCACGCGATCGCTGAACAATACAAAAGGGGGTGGGATCTGGGTTCCCAATGTATTGAGGAAGACGTCCTCAGGTTTGGCTTTGAGAAGACAAATTCTCAATTGTGAAATAACAGAGGGCTAGGCTTACGGTTTTATATGATAGAAGATCGGGGAGAATGATAAGGAAAGTAAATATTTCAACTAATTAGGAGATAAGATTCTTATTTGGTTAATTGGATAGGAAAATATGATCTAAAGCCCCCGATTTTAAAAGAAAAAGAACAGATTAATTAGGTAATTAGTTTATAAAAGAATTTAAAGGTAAATAAAAAATATATATATATCTAGAAGGTATTAATATAATTAAAGGATTATATCAAGTTAAATCCTACCTCCGAAGTTACTTGCGGGTCAAGATTTCGACTACTTGTAACCCGAAAAATTTGCTTTTCTGCCGTAGACGGAAATACGGAATCCGAATATTACAAAATCGAAAATAAACCCTACATAATCGGTGCCTACATTGGTTTTTCCTTATTACCATTCAAATCGGTTTCTCTGAGGCAACCAATTATGATGTCGGTAAATCGATTAATGTCATGTCACCATTGCTAACATTCATCTTGCTCAAACCTCAATAACCTGCCAAATTAATACCTAGGTACTACACAACAAAGCTTAGATTGAAACCAATTGCTAATATTGTATCTTCATCATGCATTCAAGCATACATTTGAAATGAAATCCGAGAAAAATGGAACTAATTTCTATCAAAACTCATAATTTTTTAGTGTAAACTAATTTATGTTAATTTTCACGAGACTGATGGAAGCCATGAAACTTGTGGTTCTATGCATTCAAGGGAGAAATAGGAGAGTCATGTTATCCCCTTGTGCTACTGTCAATGTATCCGGTTCCATTTTTTGCCAATTCTTTGAGGCTTTGAACTGCCTTCAATTGAAGACCACTACAAGAAAACTCATTTATTGCAACGATAAAATATTGTCGTTGCGAAAAATATCTTTGGCAACGACTCTTTAGAAGAGTCGTTGCCAATGTTCGTTGCAATAAATGAAATTTTATTTCCCTCCATTCCTTAAGTGTGCGCGCCTCTAATAAATATTTGGGATAATTTTAAGTAACAAAAGTAGTTGTTGCGAAAAATAAATTATACCTATTGCAACGGGTGTCATCGTTGCGAAAACTATTATAAATTTCTATCTAGAATTATCCAAAGGCTGAAACCCTTCTTTAAATACATTTCAAAGGACAAACGAAAGTCGAAATCCTTCTTTCCTCTTTGCCTCTCGCCGGATATCTTCCCTAGTCAAATCTTAATCTCGCCGGACCTGCCTCTCGTCAGTTTCAACAAAATCCGGCGAGCATCTCTCGCCTGGTTCTCTACCGGATCCGTCGTCCTACACCAGCGTTGGTTCCTTCCGCCTGGTACAGCGTTCCCGCCTCCTGGTTCCTTCGGCGATTCTATCGTTCCGCCTGGTTCCTCCGCCTCCGCCGGTCCGTCATTCCGCCTGGTTCCTTTGCCTCGTTCCTCCACCTCTGCCGGTTCCGTCGTTCCGCCTAGTTCCTACGCCTGGTTCCTCTGCCTCGTTCCGTCGTCCTACACATCTAGAGCAAGGTGTGTTCTATAAACCCATTTTATATAAACCCTAGATATGTTTCTTGGAAAAACATTGAATTTGGGTTGTTTTTTTCATATGTGTTTATCGGCCATTTTTTTATTGATGTGGTGTTTTATCTAACATATTACCTCATTTGAGTCTCTCTACAGTGAACAAGAATAATGTGCTTTAGATCCAGAGTGTCATTCATGCTTTTCCCTCTTTAACACTTTGATCTTAAAAAACAAGCCTAGAACATATAGACTAAATCACTAAAAAAAAGACCAATAACATGGCCTAAGTAAAAAGCAAGGTAAAGCTCTTGACCGAGCAATACATTTTTTATGAAAGAGGTCAAACTCAAAAAAAAAAAACACCATCAACCAGAAATATTAAGATGTATTTGTCACAATACTCACATGTTAATCGCTTCCCCCGTGTGCTTCCCCTGCATCCAAAACAATCCATTTAGAGAAAGATAAAAATCCAATCTAAGCTTATCTTTTAAACCAAGTAACATAAATGAAAAGGACCAAAAAAACTCAGAAAATTCAACCCTGTATTTGCATTCAAATCATTCACCTATTATTATGTTTCGAAAAAAGCTCACGAAGAAAGCTATTGTTCTTGAGATTTTTGTACTATTATACTTAGATTATAATCAAAGTAGTAGCTCCCTTATTCTTACCCTAATAATGGTTACATGTAACTATAAAATAAGTTGCAACTTTCAATAAGCTGGCATGTAAATTAAACACAGAACCAGATAAAAGGAGTAAAGGCCAGAACAATGTGATAGTCAATTTAGCTATTTAGGAGTGATTTCATTAGCATTCTCCAATAATACAGGATATGCAATTTCACATTGTTTCAATGTTTGAGTTCCTTCTTAAATTGGTTTACTCAACAATTCATATGGTTTTTTTTTATCCTAAACACAAATTGAATCCCTGTTTTTGTTTTTAAGAAAAGCTTGTTGGCAAACGTACCCGTGTCTTATTTACTAAGAAGTGTAGATTACCATTCCATTTAAAAACTTCAGAAAATAATTAACTTGTTACCTAGAAATACTAATGCAATTGATATAAGCAACCTCTAACAAACCAAGTATAAAACCTGAATTCCTACAATTATCAATAGAAGACTCCAAACCATAAACCTCAATTCCTAAAATCTTAGTAATGTTACTCTTTTTTTTTTTAATTTAAACGATACATTTTCGTAATTAAATAATGATTTTGTAGTAATGTAGAGGTGAAGGAGGGCATTTCCTTCCCATCCTCTGCTGGTTGGCCTCAAGATCGGTTGGTAATAGTTTAACTTCATTTCTCTTCCCTTTAAAATAAAAATGAATTTAACTCTTTCATGATCATAAGCTACTTACCAAATAGTGGCCCTAGTCCAAATATGTTTGATCCATATATAAGTGTGTATGGTATACTGGTAAATAATTAATGTTTTACTTGGCAGAGAAACAACTTGTAAAATAGTGTTTCAAAACCTTCCCCAGGTTTCTCGTGAGTCCTACTAATGTGGTCTGGACTCTGGAGTGAATACATTGACAAATCAATTTTAAGTGTTTAGGATTCAATAACTTACTTAATATATGAATGATTTTGCTTACTCACCTATCTATAATTTCTATAACTACATAAAAAATGACATATGTATAATATTTTTCTCACTCTAACAATTGATGCCATATTTATTGTGTGATTTAAGGTGGGGTATTACTTATAACTATGAATAAGGCGTGGATTAAAGAGAGAAATCGTTCTTCCTCTGATTATATAAATGGCGTTGATGGCTTTCTAGAGTTTGCCCTCTCAAATGTTAGAGAAGAAAAAAGAGAGAATTTCACCATTAGGTGTCCTTGTGATAAGTGTCGCAATATTTTTTTTTTAAAAATTGTGATGTGAGATTAGATTTGTTCAAGTGGGGAATGTATGAGAATTACACTGTGTGGGAGTTCCATGGAGAAGCATTAGACAAACTTGAAGAAAGTGACAGTGAGTTTGA
This sequence comes from Fallopia convolvulus, assembly GCA_964016875.1. NCBI lineage: Eukaryota > Viridiplantae > Streptophyta > Magnoliopsida > Caryophyllales > Polygonaceae > Fallopia > Fallopia convolvulus. The sequence continues at coordinate 23,769,385 of OZ024724.1, forward strand.
AGAAGAAGAAGACGATGGTATACTGAATATGTTACAAGATGCGTTTGGCATGGCTGGTGTGCATTTAGGATCAGACGAGCAAATATTGAATGATGATGAGCATATGCCTGAAGAACCAAATGGAGATGCACAAAAGTTTTATCCCCTTTTGCAAGAGTATCAAGAGCCACTGATAACCGTAAAAGGCACAACAATGTCTAAGTTGTCTTACATTGTGAAATTACTACATTTGAAAGTTCTCAATAATTGGAGTGATAGCTCTTTTGACAGTTTGCTCAAACTACAACGTCAAGCTTGGGGAGCTACACTTCCAAATTCTTACTATGAGGCGAAAAAGCTCATCAAGGACATAGGTCTTCATTATTTGAAGATTGATGCTTGCCAAAATGATTGTATTCTTTACTGGAAAGAATATGAAAATTTGAATGATTGTCCCACATGTGGTTTGTCCAGATGGAAAACACCTGACAAAGGCTCCTCTAAGGGAGTAAAGGTGCCTCAAAAGGTTTTACGATATTTTCTTGTGAAGCCTAGGTTACAGAGGTTATTTATGTCAAGAAAGACGGCTAAAGATATGCAATGGCACAAGGAGTATAAAGATAAAGTTGATGACGACATTATGAGGCATCCTGCTGACTCGTTTGCTTCGAAGTCATTTGACGAGGAGTATAAGGAATTTGCTGAAGATGCACGTAATGTCAGGCTTGGACTAGCTTGTTATATTTTTCAACCTTTTAATAACTCACAGCATAGTATATGGCTCGTTGTAGTTATTCCATATAATTTTCCTCCTTGGGTATGCATGAAAGCTCATTCTTTTATGTTAACTTTGCTTATACCTGGCCCTACAAGTCCTGGAAGGAACATTGATGTGTACCTCCATCCATTGATTGACTAATTGAAAGACCTTTGGGAGGATGGGATTGAGACATATGATGCTTATTGTAAGGAAAATTTCAGAATGCATGTAGCAGTTTTGTGGACAATAAATGACTTTCCTACATATGGAGATTTGTCTAGATGGTGTACTAAAGGCTATTATGCTTGCACATGTTGTCATAAGGAAACAAAATGTATGTCATTGATGTATAAGGTTTGTTATATGCGACATCGTCGTTGGGTTACAACTAGCCATAAGTGGAGAAAAGATGTTGCTGCTTTTGATAACACGATTGAAAGAGGTCATGCACCAGTGCCTTTGAGTGGGGATGATATTTTAGAACATTATAGTCGATTTACTCCAAATCCATTCGGAAAACCCGTGGTAAGAAAAGAAAACTTGATGGCTCAAACATGTTATATGGGTGGCATAAAAAAAAAGCATTTTCTTTGACTTACCGTATTGGAGAAAATTAAAGATTCGCCATAACTTGGATGTTATCCATATTGAATAGAATGTTTCTGATAATATTTTGGGTACCTTGATGAGCATAATAGGCAAGAACAAAGATACCGTAAAAGCTCGAATAGATCTGATGAAGATGAACATAAGAAGAGAGTTGCACCCTATAGTGGAAGGAGATAAAGTACGTGTGCCTGTTGCCTACTACTCTCTTAGTTCAGAAGCCAAGGCTGCCATATGTGATATGTTTGCTAAAATAAAATCACTAGATGGATACTTATCAAACATTTCCCGTTGTGTCAAAGACAATGGGAAAAAGATTTCGTGTTTGAAGAGCCATGACCATCATGTGTTTATTGAGCAGTTGCTTCCCATTGCAATTCGTGGTTTCTTGCCAAAACAAGTGTATGAGCCTCTAGTTGAATTAAGTTCTTATATTAGGAACTTGTGCTCCAAGAGCATAACTATTAAGGAGTTGGAGACCCTTGAAAGGAAAATTCCTTATACTTTATGCAAGTTAGAGATGATTTCCGCCGACATTTTTTTATGTAATGGTGCATTTATACATTTGGCCGCTGAGGCTAAAATTGCTGGGCCGGTTCCATATCGATGGATGTATCCAGTTGAGAGGTATCCCCCTTTTTCATACGACACTTCGATTTGTTTTTTTTCATATTCCTAACATAAAAATACATTATTCATAAGTATCTTCGAACCTTGAAAGCATATGTTCGTAACAGATCACATCCTGAAGGTTCCTTTGCCGAGGGTTACCTAGCAGATGAGTGCTTAACATTTTGCTCTAGATACATGAGTGACATTGACACTAAGTTCAATCGTATAGTGAGAAACAATGATCAAGCTGATGAGGGTTCTCTGGATTCACATCTTGAAGTATTTAGACCACTTGGTCGTACAATTGGACAAGGGGTGCCTATACATCTTGATTTCAAGGAGTGTGAGCAAATCCACTTGTATATACTAAACAATTATGATGAGCTTGTCGAGTTTGTCAAGTAAGTATTGGCCTGAATTTTCCCCAATTCGTTTTATGGAATAGACTCTTGATTACTATGGCTTGATCTTAATATCAAATCCATGTTCACATGGAGCACAAGCTTGAGTTAGAGAGAGAAAATGCAAGGAACATAGAGAAAAGACATAAAGCAGAATTTTCCACATGGATACATAATCGTGTATGTTAACTTGATGTCATGATGTAAATTATAAAATATTTTGATTTAAAATTTTTGATAATTAATCTAATGACTAACTCTTAAGAATTTGTTTAATTAGGTACGAAAAATGCATGGTGAGGGGTGTGTTCATGATGATTTGTATGACTTGGTGTGTGGTCCTTCAAGAGTTGCAAGGCGGTATAAAGGATACATTATAAATGGTTTTCGGTTTCACACCAAAGATCTTTCTGAAAATAGAAAAACTCAAAACTATTGAGTTTTGGTACGGGGTGATGAATCTAATGTTAAGGAATACTATGGTGTTTTAGGAGATATAATTGAGATGCAATACCCTGGAGGAAGACATGTATTTGTCTTCAAGTGCAGTTGCTTTGATGTAGCACACCATGGTAGAGGGTATATAGTTGATGAATATGGGTTGATCAAGATTAATAAGCTAAGGTCTTTGAAAACGGATGAGGTGTTCGTTTTAGAGTCACAAGTAGAACAAGTGTTTTACATAGAAGATCCACGAGATAAAGATTGGGAGTTTGTTATAAAGGCACCACCGAGGGATCTATATGATATGCCAAGTGATGTTGATGGGGAAGTTTATGATGTGGATGCATATCAACATGTAGAGGTTGATGCCGAGGAACAAAACATTGATCCCGTTCAAGAAAGCTTTTCAATTGATGTGTTAGCTACAGACACATTCGTGGTTGAGCGAGAAGCTGAACTTGTTGACATGGTCAAACAGTTGGTTGAAGAAAAGGCAATAGACAAAGACTCTATTAATGATGGTGATATTGAAGTGGATGAGGATTCAACTGAAGAAGAGGAATTTGATTCCGAAACATAGGATTTTTTAGATAATCTAATGTATTTTAGATAATTTTGATTTATGTTTCTAGTTGGGACTTTTTAAGAACATTTTCTTTCAATGTTATGAGTTTTATGTGTTATATGATAGCTATGTTGATTGTTCCGTTTTATTTTTGAGGATTTTTACATATGTACATGAAATATATTTTCAAGTGTTTTTTTTTGTCTAATAAGTGGTTTAGTGTAGATAATGATGGCTCGAAGAGAAGACAATGATGTAGGGGTTCTTATGATTGCTCCAGGAAAACTTAAAAAGGTCATGCAATCAAGGAATTGCATTCGACAGTTGCCAGATGGTAATCTGATTATCGATAAAGGTCAAAAACATATTCTTATAATCTTTAATTAAAGTTTTCATTATTTATACTTATTTAATTTCTTGTTTTCTTAACTTGTTCCACTTATTACTCTATCAAAATGTAGGTCTTAGTCATCGAATAACAACAAAAAGGGTAATTGCTAATAGACAAGAATCAGGCAATTCATCTACTCATGTTGGGATAGAGAGCAATGATGCAATTGTTGCAAGAAGTAAGAAATATTATTTTTCACAAGTTCTTTTTTCTAATGTATAAAGGTGAAGTTTGCTTTATTTTTATATCTCATAATATCAAATGTAAAGGTATTATTTTTCATAACTTGCAAAAATGCAGATTTGGATCGACAACGATCATCTTATATGCCAGACAATGACTTAGAGTCGACCCCAACATTGAATGACATTCATGTCGAATGTAGTGAAAATGGTGCACCAGTTTCTCAACAAGATGATGCCCCAAATTATTGTGAATCTGAAGGTTGTATTCCTACCACAAGTGAATGTATATTTGCTATAAGAAATTCATGTTCTAATTCTTTAGTTATTGTCCTTTATCTTTGTCTTTTAAATGATATGTGAATATGGTTGTAGGTCAATCACCTAAGAGAAAGAAGTCTAGTCAAGTTGTTGAAATAATTCCCATGGTCTTACAAGTGAGTGAAGTAGCAGATCTACCTTATAAGGAGCGAGCTCGAAATCATGACAAAGAGGTGCATCAAGTAGAAACAAATGCAGAAGATGAAATAAATTTATGCTCGAATGAAACTAATATTGAAGGTAAATTTTACATAATACTTTTTGTATTTTGCATTTGATTTGATGATTAAAGGATAAATTTATTTTAATTCTTATGTGTCAAGTAGCATCAGATAAGTGGAAGAAAAAGGGAAGAGGTGAGAGAGGAAAATATAAGCGTCATGTTGTTGATATGAAAATTAAAGGCAAAGGATCAAAGTTGTCTATTGATATACCTGATGAAATTGATCGAGCAATTGGAGAGAATGCTCGACATTTGGTGAATGAGTGTGGTCGAGTAGTGAGAACTAAAGCTCCATTGAATGTTAAAAATTGGCAGAAAGCATTATCTATTGCAGGCGATAGTATGTGGAAGGAGATTCAGGTAATGTCATATTTTTTATCTAAATAAAAATATACAACTTGTTCTTTACTACAAATAAGAACTAATGATGAATTCAAATAAATTGTAGGGAAAGTGTGAAATTGAAGAATCTGATCAACAATTGAAGATGCATACTTTCGTTGTAGAGACTATGCAACGTTTGTATAGTCTGTGGAAAAGTAGGTTGCACTACTACTACAAGAGTTCAAAATGTGGAAAAACTGACGAAGAGCGATTGAAAAATACTCCTCCCGACATATCCAAAGATCAGTGGGAATATTGTGTGAAGCGTTTTTTTCATCATCAGAATTTAAGGTTATAGTTACTTAATACGAATTCCCTTTTTAATGATTTCAAACATTTGAATTAATTATTATTGAAAAGATGAATTTCTAGTTGTTATTCAACTTGGAAATGAGTTTTCTTTACTCTATTATGTAGGCCATGAGTGAAAGGAACTCAAAAAATCGTTTATCTAACAAGAGAAGTAAGCATACAACTGGAAATTTATCTTTTGCTGAAGTGGAAGATGTCTTGGTAAGAGTTCATTATGTTTTATTAACGTAAATGGAAGTTATTTTTATAGGAATAACTATGATTAGTTTTCTCAATTATGGTTTGTTTGGTTGGCTTGAGTGCATATTTTCTTTCATTGGTTTGTTTTATCAATTAACTAGGGTTAATTAATTTAATATGACTTGTTGAGCTATGGTTAATCACCAAAATTAGTCATATTATGTGATAGACAAAAGAGAACAACAATGTGAAACCTACAGCTGATGTGATATGGCTTGCTGAGCACACACGTAAGAATGATAAGGGCGTACTTGAATGGGCTGATGAGGGACGTTCCAAAGATATCTATGTATGTATTAAAGTTTTCAATCAGCCAATTTTCATTTTATTATATTAAGTAGTTAGTATGCATTTTAATAGTGTTGTAATTTTTTTGTTACGGGACAAGCTAAAAAATGTGGTTGCAACTGTTGGTGATACAATGACACAAGAGGAGATATTGATTGATGTTTTAGAACCAAGATCAGGATATATTCGTGGCAAAGGAACTGTTCTAAGTTCTTATACCTAAGGCAAACACCAAATGGGGCAAAAGAAGATTATTGAAAAACAATAAGAGAAAATGCAAGAACAAGAACAAAGAATTAAAGAGTTGGATGAAAGCCAGCAAAGGCAACAAAGAGAATTAGAAGAATATAAAGCCCAACAACAAGCTGCAATGGAGGCTTTTAAGAAGGAATTATTCAACAATTGGCATCAAATCAAGATGTCTAACATCCAAGTAATATATAAGTATTTGAGTATCACTTTTATTGATGTTTTGGTTGATGCATTGTTTGGTGAGATTATTTTAAATTAGAGGTGATAGTGTAGAGTCTGGATGATTTTAGCATATTTTCTTTGCTTGTGTATGATATGATGTTTGTAGAGTAGTTATGTTAAAATCTTAAAAATTGTGGTGTGGTGTGATTTGAATGTGTGTATAGTTTAAAAAATAGTAAGTTTAAAAACTTGGGGAAATTCTGTCAAACTTTCTAATGTATGGATGGGTTTAATTAGCTCAGTATTGAGATTAATTGATGTGGTGTTTGCTTGGTATTAGACCTTTGTAGCAAGATTTCCCTTGCTTGTGTATGATATGATGTTTGTGTAGTAGTTATGTTGAGTTATTGTGGTTGATTGATGTGGTGTGGTGTGGTGTGGTGTGAATGTATGTTTTATATACTTTAAAAAAATAGTAGGTAGTCTAAAAAATAAGGGAAATTCTGTCAAAATTTAAAACATTTGAATGGATTTAAAGTTGCTTAGTATTGAGATTAATTGATATGATGTTTGCTTGTTAGTAGACATTCGTAGCTAGATTTCAATTGAGATCTTTGCATATACTGTTTACTTATTATCATAGTTGTCATGTCTTCAACAATTTTTATTTACCTTAACTAAGATCTCAATTCTATATATTTGAAATTTTTTGCAGGTAGGTAGAAATGGTTGGTAGGATGAGGTGATAGCTTTTGCATGTTGAAGCTAGCAAGCTAGGAAGATATTTGCATATGTTTTTTTTATGAATCTTAAAGCTAGCTAGTTCATAATTATGTAGTTCTCTTAGTATGACTATTTGTACCGAATACTATATAATACGGTGATGGATTTGGTATGACGTTTTTTGGATTGAAAACATTTGAAACTACAAATCTTTGTTTGCAACAATTGTTTATGTATATTTGATATTTATGCGTATATCAGAAACCATTTAAAAAAAAATAAAACCATATCTTTTGCAACGACTTGTGTTGTTGCAGTAAATACAGTCTCTTGCAAGGACTTGTCTTGTTGGGGTAAATACAGTCTTTTGCAACGACTTGTGTTGTTGTTGTAAAATACAGTGTTTTGCAACGACTTATGTTGTTGCTATGGCTGTACTCTTTTGCAACGACTTATGTTGTTGCTATTCCCGCAACGACCTTGCAACGACAAATGTCGTTGCAAAACATAATTTTTGCAACGACATCGTATTTTTTGCAATGATATTTGTTGTTGCAATAAATGGGTTTTCTTGTAGTGGACTACGTTAAAAATTTCCAAAAGAGTAGGGTTGTAAGCTTCAGTTCAATTTGAAATACAAAGAAATAATCAAATGAAGACTTCAACTGCACCTTTGGATATTGTTATAGTAAGTATTATTAGAGGGTTTGGAGTGAGTCATGATTTATTAACGGAAAAATCGACTTGAATGGTGATAAGGAAAAAACAATAGATATTGATTGTGCAGGTTCATTTTGGAATTTCAAAAAGCAAAATAGAAATTATACATTTAGTTAATTAGTAATACGTGGACCAGTAATATAAATGGGACATGAGTTTGGGATACAGGTGTGGGAGAAAAAATTCGCTCCGTGGTTTTGAGAGGTGGTTATGGCAGATGTAAATATATATATATATATACAAGATATTAGGTGGGAATGTAACTGATTTTGTTTTTGTTTTGAGTTTTTTTATTAGATTTTAATTTTCCTCCAATATTTTGGGACTTTTTGAAACAAAAGAAGATAAAAACTCGAGATAGAAATGAATTGGGATATGTTTGGTTGGATTATTTTTATCACCCTATTTGTAAGATCAACAGTCTACCTGACGTATATCCAATTTATCGAATTTCGAGTAAGTTGGGTGAAATAAACATATGACTATTTTTATATGTTCTTTTTCAGTCCAAACTTACAAACTACGTATCGAAATATATTTTTTATGTAATAGCCGCAAATTCCATTAAATGAATAAACTTCATTTTCGTAATATTTAATTATTCATTAAATAAAATAATGTCATAAAAGGTCTCCTTCATTCAAAAATCTATATTTTAAAATAAATAAATTATACTATTCCTATGAAATATTTATTCGAGTAAATGAATTTATTAAAGACGGAATTTAATAAATTCGTAACTAACGAAAATTCTATTCCTAAAACCCGACCTTTCCGGTGTACTTTTCAAACTGACATTATTGTCCATTTGTAACGTGTTTGGACCATTTAAGAGAGGATTTAGGTGGGATATTGGTGTAGAGATTTTCCACTCACATGAGACTTATTTTATTAAGAGTAACCCTACTCTCCCACTCATATGATGAGAGGATTTTGTCATGATGGCTTGATTATCCACTAACTCTTGTTAGTTGCTCATTTATGGATCAATTCTCTCTACAAGAGACCATAATTCTCCCAACACTCTTCCTATCTCACAAACATTCTCTTCCTTCTTACCAAAACTCTCTTCTACTCTTGTGAGCACTTTCTTCTCCCCTAAAAGAAAAAAATCAGCCTTGCACTATAGCATTTAGGGGCTGATTTTTCACACTTAAACACACCCAAACTCACCTCCTTGTATCTCCAAGCCACCACCACCAGCGCCTCACCCACCGGCCACCGCCTTCCGCTCCACCAGTTGGCTGCCGACACGCCACCAGTTGAGCCGCCTCCCCTCTCCCCCTTGCTCTTGTGTTGTTCTTCCTACAAGAAATAAACACACTTAAGGGTATATTTTCTAAACTTTCTAAATTATTTTAAGGCTGTTTTTTTTTATGTATTTTAGGACCATTATATTGATTTAAATCCCACAAAAAAATCAGATTTTGTAGAATACTATTTTGGTACATATTTTCCTTGGTAAACAACTTGCATGCAATTGTTTTTAAGAATTAAAATGATTCTTGAACTCTAAGATCAACATCGAATATTCTTAAGTAGATAAAAGTGGTTTTGAACTATACAAATTCTGGATTTTATTTTATTTTCAAAGGCCTACTTTTTTCCCATTTCTACACAAAAACTCTTTGTTTGATTTTGGTAATAACTTGATTGTATATAATGTTGAATCGTAATCTGTTAGCAGTGAGGTTGGGAACTGGCAATTAAGTTGTTCCCAAGGCAGCGGAAGTAAATAATCGCAAGTAATAAAAACAGTAAAAGGCACAGTTCCTTTATAGAGGAACCCCACTACAACCAACTAGTTGTATGGGTAAACCTCTACCTCCGCTTGGAGGATTTTGAATGACTTACTTATGTTGATTGCTTTGTTCCTTAGTTACACAGCCGGATTTACACTTCTCTGTTCCTACAAGTTCTTCCTAACTCTAGCAACACTAGTAAATCCTCTCAACTGAGTTCCTAAGCTCACAACAGCAAAACACAAGTAACTCAAACCTTACGCTGACTTCTCAGTTCCCTTGCTCCTGGGAACTTCAGCTTCACCGTCGTCGAGATCACACACTCGCCGGCGGGGACTTCTCTTCCTTTTCTTTCTTTTCTCTGATGTGGGTATTTGTAAGTTCTGTGAGAAGTACTCAGACCGAGTACTATTCATTTGGCTTTAAAGTCCAATGAGCTTGGGCAGTCGCATCTTTCGTTTGTGTCCAAAATGCCCTTTGCTTGATGCCCAAGTTGTACTTTCTTCACATGTGACTTTGTTTTGAACTAGGTCAACTTCTTGGATCAATCGGACCATTGGATGAAGCGTGACAGTCTGATCCTCAGACTGTTCCTTCGGGCTGTCTGAGACAGAATCCCGCGATCTGCGCTGAACGGTCGTTGTCCTCACATGTGAGTTCCCATGTCATGGGAACTGACTTCTTCAGAGTTCCCTTGATGGAAACTCTTCATCGTTGTAAGCTTGTGTTCTCTTGATTGTTTCTGGGAGTTCCCACTTCATGGGAACTTTCCTTTTCAGAGTTCCCTTGATGGAAACTCTTCATTGTGGCCTGCAGTGGCTTTTGGTCATTCGTAGGAGTTCTTGGCTGTACCTGTGTTCCTTAGAAATACTTGAACAAACCACATTAGTTCCCTATGGTGTTTGTCATTATCAAAACTTAAGAGAATTAAATCGTTGATCCGTTGTTTAGAATCGGAGGTCCCAATAACGTCCCAACAATTCCCCCCTTTTTGATGATGACAAACCCATCACAAAAATGCAAGTATTTCAATGAATGATATGCTGATGAGTTCCTAAGTATGATTTTGGGAAGTCATTTTTTGGTGAAACACTTAGATTTAGGGAGCCACTTCTGATGAGACACATAGTTCCTATTATGCTTTTTATGCAATTGTTCCCCCTTAGCTTATGCATGGTCTGTGATAACTTAAACTTTTAACTCATCTCGCATTTGTTGTCTTTCCCCCTTTTGACATCATCGAAAACAACCAAAGCAATAGAAAGGAAGGGAACACGCAATCAAAATAAAGACCATTTCATTACTGAAGATAATATGTACAATGGGAACCTAAGTACAATTTTGTGGTCATTTTTGGATTAAGGGAACAAGAAGGGAGAGATCATGGGTTCTGAGGGAACAGGGCGTCACAAAGGCGCGTAAGGACTTGTCTAAGCTTTTCTTGTCCTCTGGCCAACACTGCTTGGTCCCTAGCAATCTGGTCGAGGGTGTTGGCAATGCGGAGCAACACTGGAGAGTTCCCCTCTTGTGGACCAGACTCTAGTGGAGCTGTCTCCTCTACAGGCTCCGAGTGCCTCATCTTCTGGGCAACTGTAATGTCCAGTTCCCTTCTAAGCTCGATTTCGTCTTTAGAGGCGTCGTAAAGACCCTCTTTTTGTAGGAGCTTCTTGATCAGCCCGGAGTAGGGAAGGCAGTGGGACTTGGAGGCCATGCACTTCTCCATGTGCCCAAGGATTATTCGGGGAACATTTATGGGCTTCTTGAGGAGGAAGTGGTAGAGGATGATGGCATCTGGGATGTTGACGACCAGGCGCTTCTCTTGGCATGGGATCACCACGTTGATGATGAATTGGTGAGCGAGCTTGGCAACTAAGGACAGATGATGCGTCGAGAGGACTTTAGAGGGAACCCGACCCTCAAAAATTGTGTTGCACACCTCGGCGCTATTGAAGTCCCCCCAGAGCTTGCTGGGCACCTCGCGAAGCCCTTGACCAGGGACCTGGAGTTGAAGGCGGATTGTCGACGTTGTAAATATGAACTCATAGCCTTCGTGGGAGAGAGTTCCCTGAGTGCCGTCGTTGGTGATAGTGAAGTTGTTGTAGAATCGACGCACTTGTGAGGGATCTACGCTCACAGTCTCTTGGCAGAGTCTCTCCCAGCCCTGGGCCTTGATCAGGTCCCACAGTTCCCCTAGACCATTTTCAGTCAGCACTTCTTCTGAAACAATGAGGGGAGGAAGAAGCTTCCTGCGCTCATCGACATGATGCTTGGTGGAAGAGGTCCCCTTCCCCTTCCTTGAAGTGCTTTTAGATGTGTTCCCCCTAGAGACCGTGCGAGGTCCTTTCTGCTGAGGGGGTGCAGCCGCTTCAATCGTAATCACGCGGTCCCTTGGTGGTTGGGAACTCGTGGACACCACTATTTGGTGTCCAGGTGTAGGGATCCGTGCTGGCTCCTTAGCAGCTGGAGCTTCTTCTTCTTCTTCGACCTCATCTTGGGAGGTCCCTTCTTCCTCGGAGGAGCTCGAGCTTGAGCCCTCCGCGTCATCTTCAGGATGACTCGTTGTTGCCTCAGCACCTCCAGCTGGTGCGAGGTCCCTACTCTCCTTGGGCTCTTCGGGAGCCACCTTTTCTGGGGACTTTGTCCCTTGGGAGACTGTGTGCTCAGAGGTGCCCCGATTGAGCTCTTCCTCGATTGCCTTGAGCTGGGATTCCTCCTCCAGATTTCCCATGATGATTGGAGGAGGGTCCTTGGTCATTTGGCCGATGACCACAGAGAGAGGAAGATCGTCGTCGTCTGAGGTGAGAGCGATGGTACTTTTGGATGGTGAGGGAGAGGGGAGTTTGGTGGTGGTGGGAGATGTGATGGAAGAGGGGAGAGGAGAAGAAGGAATAGGGGTGGTTGGTTGAGTGAAAGGGGGAGGAAGGGATTTGGTGACCTGGGGAGTAGAGATCCCCGAAGTAGAAATGGGAGTGGTGGAGATGTGTTTTGGTGAAGAGGGAGGAGAAGGAGTTTTGTAAGGTGAAGGTGGAGTTGGAGATCCCGTAATGATGGGAACGGGAGGAAGTGAAGAAGGTTGGGAAGGTGGAGTTCCCATCGTGGCGGGAAGTGGAGAAGGTGGCGGAGGAGGAGTTGGTCGTTTAGTGGGAGGAGGTTTGGAAGGTCCCTCGATTTGAAGAGGAGGGATGGAGGAGGAAGAGGGGAGTAGACTCTGGGGTTCGGAGGTCCCATCGTCGGAAGGGAAAGGGTAAGGAGGTTTGGGAGCACAAGAACTCTCCTTGGAGCAGTTCAGGTAGTCCTCAAACATGAAGAAAGCCTTCTTTCTGGGCTCCGAGAATTCAGAGGCCGCAGAGTGTTTACGCTTTTTGGATTTTGAGGGGTCGTGGGAGTGTTTGGATTTTTTGGGTTTTGAGGGGTCTTTTGATGAGTGACGGTTTCGTCGGCCTGAGGAGGAGGAGGGGGCAAGAAGGGGCTTACTTGATTGTATAGCCCTTGGATAAGAACATCCTTCATCGTTGGGTCCGATTCTTGCTCGATCTGTTTTAGTTGAGAGACGAAGAGGATGCGAGGATTGGCATGTACCCACGCTTTGATCCGGGCGAAGGTGTGTTGAGGGGCCATTTTTGTAAGAGATTGGGAGGTTTTGGAGGTTTCTTGAAAAGAGAGTGAAAGAGATTTGGGGAAGACGATTGACAGAGATGTAAGATGGAATAAAGGGCCCAAAAATGGCAAAGAGGGGTTTTAAAGGAGAGAGGAGGTGAAGGATAGAAAGGGAAGTGGAATAACCTCGATAACCGTTGCCCAATGAACGTGGGGCGCCGTTTCAACTTCTCAAGCACGCCTCTGGACACGCGTGACAATCTCTTGGGAAGTCCTTTTCAAATTTTGAATACTTGCCTTTAACGCTTCAGAGCCTCTGACACAAAAGTCCGCTTCCCAAGTGACGGTTTTTCTTTGAAGATTAGTCAGCGTTCCCTTTGTAGATGCATCAGTTCCCATGATCTTATCAAGGTCAGGGAGAGTGAAGTAGTTAAGGGAACTTCACACTCATCTTTTTGTGGGGCTAGGGAACTCAAAGTGAACCAGACAATTTGCAACTCGATAAAGGAAATATTTTGGCTCATGAGAAGCATTTGTCTGGTCCCTAACTTAGGGTGGGTCATATGATCAACCGTCATGGTGGCTTGTAATGAGGGATAAAGGGAACTCTGGTTGATCATTTTGGGCCAAAAGAAATAGAGGTCCTTTGTACACATTTTTCTCTAGACTAGTAATCATGGCATAGTGAAAGCAATAAATCCAAGTTCCCTATCATGCAATCTTATATAAACTAGTCAGGCATTGAGAGAGAGACAAACAAGGACTTGTTTAGTTTAGAGTTATCATCCCTAGAAGCATTCGAAAACGCTGGTAGGGACGTCTGTCTAAAGCTTTGGTAAGAATGTCCGCAATTTGCTCTTCAGTTCTACAGTGTTCCATCGAGATGTTCCCATTTTCAACATTGTCACGTAGAAAGTGATGCCTTATATCAATATGCTTAGTTCTAGAATGATGCACAGGATTTTTGGAAATGTTTATGGCACTAGTGTTATCACAGAGTATGGGAACTGGGCCAAAAGACATACCATAATCCTGGAGTTGTGACTTAAGCCATAGAACTTGGGAACAGCATGATGCGGCAGCCACATATTCGGATTCAGCTGTGGAGAGTGCCATTGAGTTTTGCTTTTTAGATCCGCACGAGACTAAGCATGACCCTAGGAACTGGGCCATTCTTGATGTGCTCTTTCTGTCAACCAAGTGCCCTGCAAAATCTGCATCTGTGTATGCAATGAGCTCAAGGGAATTGTTCCTTGGATACCAAAGGCACAAGTTATCGTTCCCTTTGAGATACTTGAAAATTCTCTTCATCTCTTTCAGGTGTGATTCCTTAGGGTTATCTTGAAAACGAGCACAAAGACATACGGAGAACATGATATCAGGTCTACTAGCTGTTAACTAGAGAAGGGACCCGATCATACCTCGATAGTTCCTTTGGTCCACACTGATACCTGTTTCATCCGCATTGAGCCTTATATTTGGTGAGATGGGGGTGTCAATGGGCTTTGAATGTTCCATCCCATACTTCACAAGCATTTCCTTGATGTATTTCTGTTGATGAATCTTTGTTCCCTCCTTGGTTTGGGATATTTGAAGTCCCAAAAAGAACGTGAGTTCCCCAATGAGACTCATTTCAAACTAGTATATGTTGATGACATTGTGTTTGGAGCAACTAACGAAACTCTTGTAGAGAAGTTTAAGGACCTCATGAGCAGTGAGCACAATCAAAATGTCTTTAGATTCTTTCTTTAAAAACAAAGTCTTGTCTATGGAACCACAAATGTACCCATGGGACAAGAGGAATTGAGCAAACCTGTCATACCAAGCTCGGGGAGCTTGTTTGAGTCCGTAAAGGGCCCTCTCCAGGAAATAGACATGGTTGGGTAGTCCATTGAGGAAGGCTGTTTTCACATCCATTTGATAAAGTTTGAATCCCTTGTGAGCGGCATAGGCGATGAGGAGTCTGATTGCCTCGATCCTGGCAACAGGTGCGAAGGTCTCATCGTAGTCAATCCCTTCCTCTTGCTTGTATCCTTGTGCTACTAACCTAGCCTTGTTCCTTGCTACAGCTCCAGTATCATCGAGCTTGTTCCTAAAGACCCATCGAGTTCCTATGATGTTCTTGTTTTTGGGCCTAGGAACTAGCTTGCAGACTTTGTTCCTCTCGAATTGGTGGAGTTCTTCTTGCATGGCTTGAATCCAATCTGGGTCCTTCAAGGCTTCTTTGATATTTTTGGGTTCCACCATAGAAACAAACGCGTTAAAAGCACAAAAATTATTGAGAGAGGAACGAGTTTGTACACCTTTATCAAGAGAGGAGATGATGTTCTCAATGGGGTGGTCCTTCCTTTGTTGAAAGGTTCTTGTATGAGTGAGTTCCTTTGCATGTGTATCATCCTCAGTTGGTGTTTCTTTGTCATGGAAACTCTCATCTTCAGCTTCTTCATTTGATGTTTCTTTAGAGATTTCTGGCAGGTTCCCTCTTTGTTCCCCTTGAATACTTGATTTTGGCAGGGTATTGTCTTGGGGGACAGAAGAGTTGATCCCTGAAGAGGGGCCCTCAAGAGAGTTGGAGGTGTCTTGTAGTTCTTCTGAGGAAGGAGCCTCGAGGGAGATTTGATCAGTGAGGGTTGGACCTTCGTCGTTGTTCCCTGGTTGTGGGATGTTGCTTGCACTTGGATAGTCTTCATCCCTTTTCCTTGGTTCATCCTCGTCATCATCATCGTCTTCATGTCTGACTAGCTTGAACAGAGTTCCCTTCCCTTGGATCTCGGTTCCCATCTTTATAGACTTTTCATTGAAGACGACATGAATGCTTTCCTCTATCTTCTTGGTTCTTTTATTGTAGACCCTGTAAGCCTTGCTTTGTGATGAGTATCCCAGGAAGATCCCTTCGTCGCTTCTGGGGTCGAATTTGCCAAGATTGTCTTTGCCGTTGTTGTGAACAAAACATGTGCAACCAAATGTTCTCAAGTGTGAGATGTTTGGTTTTCTCCCTTTGATGAGCTCATAGGAAGTCTTGTTGATCAGGGGCCTTGTCATGGCTCGATTCAGGATGTATGTAGCTGTGGAGATGGCTTTAGTCCAGAAGTACTCAAGAACTCCACTTTCGATCATCATGGTTCTAGCCATGTCCTCCAAAGTTCTGTTCTTTCTCTCGACAACTCCATTTTGCTGAGGAGTGCGAGGAGCTGAAAAGTTGTGAGAGATCCCATTTTGCTCACAGAAGTTTAGGAACTCCGAGTTTTAAAACTCAGTTCCGTGATCAGATCTGATTGCTTTCAGTTTCAGCCCCAAGCTTACTTCTGTTCTTTTGATGAAGGGTTCAAATTCTTCAAACGCTTGTGATTTTGCCTTCAAGAAAATAACCCAGGTGAATCTTGAAAAATCATCAATTAAAACATACATGTACCTTTTTCCACCGTAGCTAGCTGTTCTCATGGGACCACAGAGATCCATGTGAATTAACTCCAGGGACCTGGTTGTGCTTACCACCTTCTTGGGTTTGAAGGAGGTCCTGGTCTGTTTCCCTCGAACACATGCTTCACACATTTTGACTCCTTCGAGATTGATCCGTGGAAGACCAATGACCAGATCCTGTAGATAAAGCTTCAGGATTTGATTTACACCAGCATGTCCCAGTCTTCGATGCCAGAGTTCTGTGTCATCTTGGGAACTCGCAAGGCACAACTTCATTGGTGGTTCAAAGTTGGTGTCCACCACATACACATTGTTGTATCTTCTTCCTCTCAGAATTACTTTGTTGGTCTTCTTGTTGATGACGAGACATTCATCTGAGTCGAAAGTGACGATGTTGTTCCCTTGATCACACATCTAGCAGATTGTATCCCAGATCCTTTACCAGATTTACGTTGCTAACTTTAATAGATCTATTGAGCAACACTTCTCCTTTTCCAATAACTTCTCCCTTGTTCTTGTTGCCAAATGAGACGTGGCCTCCTTCGGCATGAGTGTGCAGTGAGATGAGGATATCCTTGTTTCCTGTCATATGGTTCGAGCATCCACTATCTATGAACCATGTACTGTTCCCTCTCACTGCCACCTACAAGGAAAAGTTAGTGTTTTGAGACCCAGGCAAGATGACTCTTGCTAGGTCCCTTGCAAGGGAAAACATTTTCATTCAAGATATAGTCAGAAATGTTGATGTCTTTGGAATTTTGAGAGTTGGAGTTCCTTTGATGATGAGCATGACGTTTTTGTCTGTTTGAGAACTCATGGCTTCTAGGGGTTTGGGCTCTCTTCTTGGGACATGCATCCTTGTAGTGCCCATGAGCACCACAGTGCCAACATGTCTTGTAGTATTCTCCCAGGTAGTATTTTGGGTGTGGTCTCTGGATACGGTTCCTATCCATGGTTTCTTTGTTGTACACCCAAGACCCATTTCCCTTAGCAATTTTGACATAGATTCTATGTCCAGAATTCCCAGTATAGTAGTCTTTCTCACCATTGTTTCCACTCTCTAGGACCCTGATTTTCTCCTCGAGATGAGCATTTTTCTGTTTCTCGCACTGGAGTTCTAAGGCCCTACACTCATGGATCTCATGTTCGCTCCAGGGTGACTTTCCGTTCTTGGAGCACTCACCTTTGTATCCTATGCCATGTCTGGCTGGGACAAACTTAATTTGGGAACTAGAGGCTTCAAGATGTTCGGGAGTCTTACTCAAGTTTTGCAAGAAGGTGTTCTCATCTTTCTCTAGAATTTTGATTTCTCTTTCTAGATCTACGATGTGAGACACATGGGACTTGAGTTTTTCTAGAAGGGATATGCAGTTGGGACAGGGCTCAAGACCAACTAATTGAGAATTTATGTGTTCCTGTTTTTCCAACTTGTTTTGCAGTTTTATGTTATCTTTGACAAGACTTGAAAGAATTTTCAACAACTCGGGTTTTTCATAGTTACTCAAGGAATCAAGAACAGTTTCGGTGGTTACCTCACTGGGTTGTTCCCCAGTGGTTTCTCCTATGGCCATGCCACACATGTCTGGGAGTGCCCATGACTCAGGATCTTCGTCTTCATCGTCGCTCCAGGTAGCGATGTAGGCCTTATTTCCTTGCTTCCTGCCATCAGTTCCTTGTGGACATTCCTTCGCAAAATGTCCTTTCCTGTTGCATTTGTAGCAAGTCACTTCTGAGAGATCCTTCTCTGTGGGCTTTCTTTGGGAACTCTGTCCCTTTCCCCAGTTCCCACTGTTCCGTTGAGACTTTCCTTTGTAGAAATTTCGAAGAGCCTTTGTTACAAGAACTAGCTCTTTATCCTCTTCTTCTTCGGAGTCTTCATGTTGTTCTTGGGTTGATTTGAGCATCTTTTCGATCTTGAGTGCGATCCCTCGATGAGCTCGAGTTTGTTCCTTATCATCGATCTTCCTCTTCTCATGTCCCACTAGCATTCCAAACACTTGATGGAGCATAAGTGTTCGATTTTCTGGGTTTTCCTTGAACATCGTTCTCTCGTTTGCCCATTCTCCAGTCAATCCATTGAAGAGCTGTTGGACCTTCATTTTGTGGGTGATTTCTTCTTTTGTGATCCCCAATCCTTTCATCTTAGTGCAAAGTCCTTCAAACCGGGATTGGTAGCTATCGACGGACTCTCCCATTTCCATTTGGAAGTTGTAGAACTCCCTTTTTGCATTCATCTGAAGATCTTCTCTGAGATCTGAGTTCCCAACGTGCATTTGTTGGATGGCTTCCCACATTTCCTTGGCTGTGTCAAGGTTTGCAACCCTGTCACAGTCTTGTATGCACATGGACCTCTTTAGGTACTGTTTGGCTTTGTAGTTTGCCTCCATGCACTTGTACTCGTTGGGACCCCACTTTGAGAGGTCTTTGACAATAGTTGGATCGATTTCGAAGTTCCCCCTCTCGATGACACACCAGGCTTGGTAGTCTTGGCCACGCATCCAATCCTTCATGTCGCGTTGCCAGCTTTCAAATCTTCCTGTAATAAGCCTTGGCGGCTTACTGGTATTGTTCCCTACTTGAGTAAGTTCCTGAGCCATTTTGATACCTGCGATGCTAACACAAATCTAGTGAGGAAGGCTGTTTGCTTGATGCTAACACAAATCTAGTGATACCTGGCTTTATAGTCCAATGAGCTTGGGCAGTCGCATCTTTCGTTTGTGTCCAAAATGCCCTTTGCTTGATGCCCAAGTTGTACTTTCTTCACATGTGACTTTGGTTTGAACTAGGTCAACTTCTTGGATCAATCGGACCGTTGGATGAAGCGTGACAGTCTGATCCTCAGACTGTTCCCTCGGGCTGTTTGAGACAGAATCCCGCGATCTGCGCTGAACGGTCGTTGTCCTCACATGTGAATTCCCATGTCATGGGAACTGACTTCTTCAGAGTTCCCTTGATGGAAACTCTTCATCGTTGTAAGCTTGTGTTCTCTTGATTGTTTCTGGGAGTTCCCACTTCATGGGAACTTTCCTTTTCAGAGTTCCCTTGATGGAAACTCTTCATTGTGGCCTGCAGTGGCTTTTGGTCATTCGTAGGAGTTCTTGGCTGTACCTGTGTTCCTTAGAAATACTTGAACAAACCACATTAGTTCCCTATGGTGTTTGTCATTATCAAAACTTAAGAGAATTAAATCGTTGATCCGTTGTTTAGAACCGGAGGTCCCAACAACGTCCCAACATATAAGATAATATTTTCTTGCATAAAACCTTCATGCATTTATTTCATAAGCCTTTGAAAGCTCTTATATGTATTTTTCTAGTTTAAATATATTTAATAAGGACAAGTTATGATCACTTAAATCAAAAATGTCCTTGCATGTAAGTTTAAATGAGTTCTTATGAGATAAACCTTGTTGCATGTCTCCTTTCTCTAATTTATATAACTTAGAATAATTTGTGACTGATCTTTTGACAAGAGAAAGATTTATACGATTAAAATGTGTTTGATTAAATTGTATAACTCCTTGCATGTAATTAAAAAAGATTTTTATAGCTTTTACCACTTTTGCATGACCTTTTCATAAAACTCTAGAATAACATTTATATGAGTTAGACTTAAGTGAAATTAATAAGATCAAAATCTTGGCTAAACAAGTAATAAGTTGTTTCATGTTGATAAATGAACTCATTATAAATTAAGACCTTCTTGCATGTTAACTTAAGATAAAAGGAATTGTGGATAAATTATTGATAATATTTCTAGAACTAAAAATATATTTATAAAGGTATTAAGTACTTAAATCATATGGTTGTGCATGTGTTCTAGAACTAACAAAATGGTGAAATAAAAACGTGTTAGCCTTCTTAGTAAAAAGAATGTTTTTGATAAGCATAAGCTATTTTAATTAATTTAAGGGTTGCATGTAGGAATAAAAAGTGTTTTTATAAAGTATTATATGCATGCTTGACAATCCTAGAATTTACTATAATTTTATAATAAGTAATTCATGACTTGTAGGAATATTGATCATAAGCATAAATGTTAATAAGTAGCTTTGCATAAAAAATAATGATGCATACAAACCATATATAGTTTATTTTAAATATATATTTTGCATGTGGTTGAAAAGGATTTTTCTTATGAGTAAATGAGACGTTGCATATTTTTCTTAAAATCAATATTTTCAAGTTTATAAAGTTCTTACTAAAGTATCACCTTGAAAATAATAATAAGGAATTATTATTTTGTTATCCTCTATCTAAATTAATAAACTAAATGATTTAGATTAACTTTCCTTCTCTTAGAAGAGGAAAATAAGAGAAATGATTAATTAAAATTAAAATAAGGATTTTAATACATGTTGTTCGTCATTCCTTTCGGTTAAATAGGTCGAAACTTACGAACGTCGCTAAGACTTTCTAATTCTGTGTTTCGTATGTTCCCGAAGTAAATTCATGGCAAGTGGATATTCTACTTGAACCCTTTCGATAAATTCAATTCTGTTAACTATCTCGAAGTTGGGAACAACTTTTTTGTTAAAGTAAATAAATATAGGAAATATCGATTGTTAGAAACAATGAACCTTTGTTAGTATTACTACTATTATTATTGTTAGTGGATATATTGCTAGGCTTGTTTATGTGGTCTTTGCTTGTTTAAAATCTCTTTTCGAGATTCGTTATGAAATTCGTAAATAATATAACAAGGGGTGAGGGCTCGGCCCGGACACCTCTATATAACATGCCCTCTCTTCTCACGACTTAAGGATAATGATCTATGTCCACTCCTACTCGTTGGAGGGATGTGTACACCCTAGCTAATTGTCTGAAGTTAGATCCCCTTAAGTGGACTCGGCTCTTTCCTCGCCTCCACACCCTTAAAAGTTATTAATGTTATGGAAGTTTTGACACGTAATAAAGATAAGTGCTAGTGCACATTAAAAGACATCAAAACCGGGCCGATCTTAAAAGATCGACCCGGCTCTCGGTCCAACAAGGGCGCGAGAGGTTTTCTAGAAACTTGGCAATTTCATAGTTCGTTCTTTCGGTCATGAATTACTTATTATAAAATTATAGTAAATTATAGTAAAACGTTACCAATATTAGTTCTACTCTAAGACGCTCAACAATTTCGTAGTTCGTTCTTTCGGTCAAAAGTTATCTCGCCTCGAGACTTACTCATTTCTGTTATTAAGCTCCACTTAAAGTGCGAACTTCTCAAAACACTTTTCTAGTATCTCTTTAATAATTTGTTAATTTGACCCAAACTACCCTTGAGAATTTTCATTCTCGCTTGCTTAGTCTCCTTATACTAATTCCGCTTTTCAATATTTTTGCCTGGTATTTCTCGCCCTCCGCGACAAATGCCAGACTTTAGGTGATAAGGATCGAATCGATGAAGTCAGTGCAAGGTCACTTGGACGCTCTCTTCTTGTCGAGGGATTGGATGGATGTGCCTCGGTGAGGGAGTTGATGGACGTGTGATGGCTTTAAAAACTAGAAATGGAGGATGAAAAATGAGGGTTATTGGATATGGATGAGTTTAGGGCGTGGATATGACTCACCAAACTCGAAACTCAAGCTACGATATTCAAGGAGAAGGATGTGATGCACCTTGCTCTTGGATCTCAAGGATGATCTAATATGACTCACGAATCAAGGTTTGGAAAACAAAAATAAGAAAGAAGCCTCCCGTTTTAACCATAGCCTAAACATGGCAAAAACAAGAAAGAGTTTTCATGATCAAATTCAAGTCCACTAGCATAGGAGAAGGCTCCCGTTTTAACCACAAACCAGCGATAAACACAAGTCCCTTCATTTCCCAAAATTAAACAAGAATGTAGTCAAAAGGCCCTTGGAAACCCGACATTTAATGCATCTTGAGATAGCACGCAAGAGGCACCTTAGTCGGCACAACTAGGCGCCCGACATGGCCATGGCGCACCCGATGAGTAGCAATGTGCACTCCCTGTGATCTTCATATTTGCTCCGCGCTCCATGGATCAAAAGACCATCTTGAAGCTCTTCTTGCAAGACATGAGCTCTAGTCCTTGTTATCCGCCCTAGATAAGACCAAGTATCGTTGGAGCGCCCAGGAGGCTCGGTACAGAGGTTGGGAAGCTCGGTACCGTGGGAAAACGAGTCACCAGGCAGCTCGTTACCGAGGTTGGGTGGCTCGGTACAGGGGGCGATGGGTTTGGTACTGACGTTGTCTAGCTCAATACTGACGGTGTCTAGGCCATGATGTGGCACGTGAGGTAAAGTCACATCATCCTCCCTCCCGTGAAAAGGATTCGTCCTCGAATCTATCAAGCCTGCAAAATAAAGGACACATCAAGGGAAGCACAAGCAAGTACAAGCTATGAAAGTCAAGTTAAGAGCAATATTTCCAAGTTTATTATGATAGAATCCGATGAATGCACCAACTGTACACTTTGTGGGTCTGACTCTACATGCATGAAATATACCATAGTTTCTCCCAGATGGACACGGTGTATTCCAACTCATGAAGGCATGGAAACTACCCAATTTATAAAATTACGTGTGGTGAGATAGTGAACTATGATGAAAACAAGAATACTTAGGCATCAATGTCACAAACTCATGAATATGAAATAAAATCATTTGAGTAATTGAATGTGACATATCCAACACATATTCATGCTTATGGTTGAGAGGAATGTTGGAAACTGCCCTGAGAGATGCAATCTTATGACAAGCAATCCTCCCAGCCAGGTTGTGGACAACTTCTAGTTCGAACTTGTTTGAGGTCGTTCTTTGAGATCCGAACTCGGAATTGAGTGATTCTAAGTCCTCTTTGCAAATACAGGAGCCTACTTCACTCCTACCAAATTTCAGAAAGAAAGAGCTAGAGAGTTGGGAGTTATGGCCATTCTTCCCAGGCTACACAAAGAGATTCGAAGAACACATTTCCTCATCATTGACTTGACTCTCGCCTTGGCATAGGAATGGTATGCACGACGGTACCTTGGGAGTCATGTCGGGCCATGGTGTAGCAATTGAATTCATCGAGCTTCTCTTGATGATAGGCCAACATGCATGTCATGGTGGAGTTGGAATTGAGTTCATGCCTTCCTCCCCTTCTTGCTTTTGCCTTGGAGGCGCATCTTTCCTAGGAGGAGATAAATGTTGGTCACGCCTAAAATCCGGCTTCTTGGGCTGGCTCGGAGTAACACACGACAAAGAGTTATGCCACGGTTTGGAATGGACCCTCTCGGCGTAGTCTAGTGGGAAAAAGCGTCCTTCAAGTACACTCTAAAGCTCACGCCAAGTTCGCATCGGTTGGAGCACATCATGTCACCCAGCCTCCTTGTCTTGTATCCACCAATGGTAAGCAAAGTCGGTGAAGTGGACGGTGGCAACGACTATTCTACTCTCGTCCTCATAGCCATAGTAATCAAACACGATCTCGGTCTTGGCTGTCCAACCAAGACATGCGTCGGCACCGGTGGTTCCGGAGAAAGTTTGGATTTGGAGCTTGATTCCTTGGTGGCGCTCCCTTTGTTGGAGCTCTTCAAAGTGAGCCGGCTGAGGTGGCCACACAGCTTGGAAAAGTTCATCGTGCCTAGACAACCTTTGCTCGATGTCATCAAACCTAGAACAAAATGAACGAACATCTTGTTGCATTGATTGTAACATGGCAGCCATGGATGAATCCAAGTTAGCATTCATAGATGACCCATCATTCATTGCATCCGACATCTTGCACAAACTTCACCAAACAAGTTAAATCTGACAAGCAAGTGGTACATCGAGCCACACACAACCAATTCTCCACTTAGACTCGAAAAAGTGCCAAACTTGCAAGTGCTAGAACTTTGATGGAGTATAATAAGGAAGAGGCTCAAAGGAAATGGCACAAGCAATGGCAATGCAATACAAGCAACAAGTTTGTCAACCACTCGAATTTAGGAAGCTACTAGGTACCAAGTTACAAACAAAAAGATAAACAAAAAAGCATAGACAAATCTAGGACCTTTTTCGGAATTTCTTTCTCACGGGGTCCGACTTATTCTGTTCCCGGCCCCTTATTAGCCTTTTGGCAGCCGGCAAGCTTTTTCTAGCCCCGCTTATTTTTCTTTCCGAGCTTTTAAGGCAGAATTTTTCAGCAACTTATAATCAAGCATACAAAGCTTCAACAACCAAATGAATTACACCTCTACTCGGCGTTACTTTTTTTATACGGATAGGTACTTTCGTATCCTAACCCGAGTGAGTACACAATATTGTAAGCTTGATTTTAGTCTTATGCAAAGCCACACATAATCGAAATTTTCATGGAAAAGAGGACAAAAATTCAGCCAAGAGATTGCTATTAAAGTCGAGTTAGTTGAAAGGCCAAAGGGTGACTCTTTCTATTTTTTCCAATTCAAGCAAAGAGTGATAAGCTTCTTCAACCTTTGGAAAACCAAACAAACAAGTTTTGGTCGTCCCCCAATGGTAGGATTAATCACGCAAGAGTTGAAGACACAATTCAAAGCAAAACCAGGGTCGGTAACGACACTTGAGGGATCGGTAGTGCAAGGGGTTCTTGGAACGAATTTCGTGAGGAGTTTCACTTGCAATATTTAAGAAAATTTCAGATCTAAGAAGAGAGAAACTAGGTGTACCTTGCGTGGCTCTGATACCACATGATAAGGATCGAATCGTTGAAGTCAGTGCAAGGTCACTTGGACGCTCCCTTCTTGTCGAGGGATTGGATGGATGTGCCTCGGAGATGGAGTTGATGGACGTGTGATGGCTTTAAAAACCAGAAATGGAGGATGAAAAATGAGGGTTGTTGGATATGGATGAGTTTCGGGCGTGGATATGACTCACCACACTCGAAACTCAAGCTACGAGATTCAAGGACAAGGATGTGATGCACCTTGCCCTTGGATCTCAAGGATGATCCAATATGACTCAGGAATCAAAGTTTGTAAAACAAACAAGTACTTTATTCAAGGCAAAAACACCCTAAAACCATAGCCTAAACATGGCAAAAACAAACAAGAGTTTTCATGATCAAATTCAAGTCCCCTAGTATAGGAGAAGGTGTCCCCTTTTAACCACAAACCAGCCATAAAAAAGCCCCTTCATTTCCCAACATTAAACAAGAATGTAGTCAAAAGTCCCTTGGAAACCTGGCATTCAATGCATCTTGAGATGGCACGCAAGAGGCACCATACTCGGCACAACTAGGCGTTCGGCATGGCCATGGCGCACCTGGTGACTAGCAACGTGCACTCCCCGTCATATTCATATTTGTCGGCGCTCCATGGATCAAAAGACCCGCTTGAAGCTCTTCTTGCAAGACACGAGCTCGAGCCCTTGTTATCCGCCCTAGATAAGACCAAGTATCGTTGGCGCGTCTGGCGCGCCCAGGTGGCTCGGTACCGAGGTTCGGCAGCTCGGTACCGTGGGAAAAAGAGTCATTGGGCAATTCAGTACCCAGGTGGGTTGGCTCGATACCAGGGGCTCAATACCGATGATGTCTTGGCCATGATGTGGGACGTGAGGCATAGTAACGCCATTAGGAAACCTCGATCGAAGGCGTAAAGATGAAGATCGATCGAGTTGAAGGAATGAATGTCAAATTCTCTCAAGGATGGTTTTTGTAGGATCGTTAGTACGTCTAGGTCGCCGACCTCATCTAATTCGTCCTCCTCTTAAGTAAATGCAGCGGAAATAAAATACAAGAAAGACTTACTTGCACACAATGATTTTTAAAGTGGAAACACTTGATCAATGAACTCATTAAGTGTGAAAACCACTCTCTTCCAAGGTCTCGCTTGGAAGGATTAAAAGTTGCATCTTGCTTTATTGATCTTTTGAATTGTTTACAAGAATACCCTGGATCTAGACCTACTTCCCAAGCACTCTAGAACTCGTTGTGAACCGAGTAACTATAATTCTCAACCAATCCAACAAAGCCTACGGCGCTCGAACTATCCTTTTCTTTCTTAACAAAAAATAGAGTATGAGTTCGTGTGTATTCTAACCTAAAGCCTGAGATTAAATACACAAAAACTAGGTCAGGTAAGTGAGAATATTATCTTCCAATTCGGTTATGGCAAGATAATATTTTCCTTATATTTACAATCTCATCCTAAGCATAAAACAAGATGAAATAAGATATGGCTTAGGGTAAAGGCAATAATCGGCTAAAAGTATAATCCACAAAAGATCTTTCCTAAAACAAGATTATACCATCTAATCCTTTAAGATATCACGCGTCTTCAAGATCTCCAAGATTTGCCTTCAATTCACGTCGACGACCTGACTGACGTTGGCGACTCTGTTAAAAGACTCGAGGTCATTCACATGATAGAGGTTTGGAACCATCAAAATCAAATATTCCAGCTTTTCTAACAAAGTCCCCCTTTTGATGCTGACAAACTCCTTTCTTCCTGTATAAGCATGTCAAGACCAAATATCGAACAAGATATGCAATAATTTCAAATTTGCCAAAAGTTCCACTTAATTTGGATAACCCACATGTAATTCGGCATTGATATTCCCGTTATTTTATCCACCCCCAGCCTTTCACCCTTTTTGCATCATAAAAAATAATAACTCTAAATAATCATTCACAAAGATAAAATCAAACAAAGGTAACTAAAGAAATTATCCAACGTACATATGCAAACCACAACAACAAGAGCAAAATAGTACTAAACACATATATGAAACCCATGAAATGTTTTTGAGAAAGTAGATGTGCTAGGGACAGTAAAAGGGAAAATGGATGTCGGCTACTAGAGCTAAGTCAAAGACTTAGACAAGTCATCAAGAGATGTATATCAACCATCAGCTTCATAATTGAACCAGGTTGCGAACCATCCCCTACTTCAGCATTGATGCCCAACTCAACATCTTCCATCCCAGCATTAGAAAGAGCATCCTTTCCTACATCTCTAGACACCCATTGATTATCAATCAATTTGTAGCCCATCTTGCGAACAATGTCAGAATTCGGGTGACGGACCTGTTCTACCTCTTCTTCATCCTCATAAACCTCATGATACTGGAGCGCTTTCTTGACAACAGAGCAGTAAGGTAGAGCATGTCTGGTACTGTCCTTGACCAATTCCATGTGGAGGAGCAACAGTCGAGCAAAGTTGACAGGTTCCTTCATGAGAATTTTATCCATGACAAGGATGTCTTGGATCATAGCAGTACTCCTCTTTTGCTCACGAGGAATTAAGTTGTTGATTACCTAGGTGAAGAAACCTTTCCTCTCAACACACATCGGATTAGTAGAAAAGGATCCACCTTCGACGTCATCGATCTCTATAACCTGCTTCAGCAACTCAGCCGAATCTACATCCTCAGGCCATGCGTCTCTATGGTATTAAGCAAAACCCTTGTGCGACACTTTTATAATAGTGGCTAACTCCATGCTAGACATGGTAAACTTTGCATCGTTTAGCTCATAGTGACCCATGGTTGGCTTCTCCATGTCTTCTACTGTCAATGACCTGTAGAACTCTCTGACCAACCCGGGGTTGAAACTCTCTTCAGCATGAAACAAGTGATTCTAGCCTTGAACCAACAACAACTCATAAACACCCTTCAAACCAGTTGTGATGAGTCCTGACTTGGATCGCCTTGCAACTGGTTCGAATGAGTGGACGTGAAGATGGATTTTCCCCTTTTGATTGATCCAAGTTTGAACAAATGAAAGGTGGCTTTGATGGTTGTAAAATTCAGCAAACTCAAAGATAAACAAACTAATTTATTGCTATTTTATTGATAGGATAAGTATTTGATATTTCAGAATCACAGTTCTATCTTTGTGTCATGGAACTAAGTGTCAAACCTTGTTTCTCTCAAATTGATGAAGTTCTTCTTGCATATCACACACCCAATCTTGTTCCTTTAGGGCTTGATCCACATTCTTGGGTTCCATAATAGAGAAAAATGAATTGAATGCGCAGAAATTCTGAAGTGAAAAATGTGTTTGAACCCCTTTTGAATAATCAGTGATGATATTGGTTACTAGATGAGCATCTTTTTGCTGATAGTTCAACTAAAGCTGAGTGAGATCAACACTACCAATATCATCACTTTGATCAT
Organism: Fallopia convolvulus; assembly: GCA_964016875.1. Taxonomy (NCBI): domain Eukaryota; kingdom Viridiplantae; phylum Streptophyta; class Magnoliopsida; order Caryophyllales; family Polygonaceae; genus Fallopia; species Fallopia convolvulus. The sequence goes on from OZ024724.1 coordinate 23,797,783, forward strand.
GCTCAACGCTACCAGAATCTCCATTTTCTTCTATATCTTCTAGTACTGGGATATTAGAATCATCCACCTGTTCTGGGTCGACAACCTTTTGAACTTGAACAAATTCCATATCGCTAACTTTTGACTCGTCACAATGAGATCTCCTTCATATTTGTTAACAATAGAGCTTTCTCCCATAGTGTTCTTATCAAACACAACATGAACACTCTCTTCCACTTTTATAGTTCGCTTGTTGAAGACTTTGTAGGCTTTGCTATGTTCAGAATAGGCTACGAAAGTTCCTTCATTACTCCTAGCGTCTATCTTACCCAGATTATCTTTGCCATTATTATGCGTGAAACATTTGCAACCAATCATACGCATGTGGGAAAAGTTAGGTTTTCTTCCTCGTAACAGCTCATATGGTATCTTCCCAAGTAGAGGACGCACCATAGCTCTGTTTAGTACAGAACAAGCAGCATTGATAGCTTCTCCCCAGAAATTCCTTGGTAGGCCACTAAAGATTAACAGAGTTCTCCACATGTCCTCCAAAGTTCAATTCTTTCTCTCAACTACACCACTCTGTTGAGGAGTTCTCGGGGCTACAAAATTGTGACCTATACCATTTTCCTTGCAAATGTCCAAGAACTGAGCATTTTCAAATTCTGTGCCATGATCTGATCGGATTGAAACCAAAGGCACTCCAAGAACCTTCTCTGTTAACTTTCTTCATGCACTGAATTCTTCGAATACTTGGTCTTTAGAAGACAAGAAAAACACCCAAGTATACTGTAAAAAGTCATCAACAATAACATAAACATATATGTTACCTCCTCGACTTCTCACATGCATAGGTCCACAAAGATCCATATGAATTAATTCTAAGGGTTTAGAGGTACTTACCTCCTTTTTCGATTGAAACGAAGATCTAACCTGTTTCCCTTTCACACAAGCTTCACAAATATCATACTTCCTTAGATCAATCTTAGGTAACCCTGGTACCAATTCCTGATTGTGAAGTTTGTAGATAAGTTGTAGACTCGCATGACCAAATTTGTTATGCCAGAGGTTGGCAACGTCTTCGACCACTTGAAAACACAACTTTTCTCCAGGCAAGAGCCAGGGAACAACTTTATAAAGATTGTTTTCACAAGTTCCCTGTAAAAGAGTCTTACCTGAGCTAACATCAATTACTTGATATCCATGAGAATCAAAAACAACTTGATAGAGATTGTTAGCACAACGTTGGGAAACACTTAGAAGATTGTACCTAAGACCTTTGACATAATTGACGTTGTTCACACAAAAGTTCTTAGAAATTCTTACTTTTCCAATGCCCATGACTTGTCCCTTACTGTTATTACCGAAGGTGATGTTGCTACCTTCTTGCTGATGAAGTGAGATGAATGACCCAAAGCTTCCCATCATATGAGTTGAACGTGCACTATCGAAGAACCAGGGACTGCTTTCTCTCACTTCATTCTGCAAGGCAAAAGTTAGTTTTTACGAACCCAAAATTGTTTAACAAGTCTTCTGGGTTGGGCAATTTGATGATTTTCAATACATCTTTCATTATAGACTCTCTTAGGATCTATGGTTGGCTCACGTTCATGAGCATCCCAAAGACCATAAGATTTACTATCCCTTTTCTTTTTCCTACACTCATGTTGAAGATGACCTTCTTTTCCATAATACTAGCGAGTTTTGTGAGACTTAAGACCAACATACTTGCTATACCCAGGATAGACCGATTTGTTATTAATACGGGCTTGAAAATTATTTTTTGATGGTTTCAAGTTCTCAACTTGTTTCTTCCAGATCTCATGTACTTTCGGACCTGAATAGCAAGGTCGCTTACCTTTCCCTAGGATCCTCACCTTTGATTTAGAACAACTTCCCTTTTTGTTACACACAGGTGTCTTACCTTTAGGTTTAGGTGGACACAGAGTTTTCAAATCCTTTGGCCCATAGGAATATCCAAGTCTAGGTCTTGAAGTTACAAAAATTTTAGCAAATTCTTCAACAACTTTCTTAGCAACAAACTCTTCTATCCATTTTTTCTTTTTATACTCATCACTTGCCTGTTCTTTTTCAAGGTCTTTGACTAACTTAGCATTACCAAGTTTTAGCAAGAGCTTTTTCTCCTTCATGGTTTGTTACTTTCTTTTCTAAGTCATCCACTTTAGTTTTAAGATTATCATAAGTTTTACATGCAAGAGACTCAGAAACAGATGAATTCTTCTCTAACTTAACATATTTAAGAGAGCATCCTTGATTATCATCCATTAAATTAAAGATGGTGTCTTCTTTTTCATCAAGGTTCTCATTGTGTTCGGTAACCTAGGTTCTCAACTTCTCAATGATAGCATGCAATTGTTCTTTTGTTTTATTGGACAAGATAGATGAAAGTTTAGAATTTTGTACCACTTTTGGAGTATCTATAGCCATGAGACACACTTCTCCTTATTGACTTGTTTCATCTTCAGCATTGGAATCATCCCAGATGGCCAACATAGTAGTTTTGTCACCTTCTGACTTCATTTTGACACAATTTCTTGCAAAGTGTCCTTTTCTTGAGCAGTGGTAACAAATGACATCCTTAATCTCTTTGACAGGTTTCGTCCCTTTAGATGGAACTTTATTGTTACGATTCCAAAGCCTCTTCATGGCTCTTTGATGTTCGTGTTTTTGGTATAGTTTTTGGTAGGTTTTCTTTGTTTATTAGGATTAGTTTTGATAAGTTTAGGGTTATTTTTGTGTGTTTTTGGATAGTTTTGCATATTTTGTGAAAAGTATGGAAGCTACTCCGTTTTGTGTATTTTTGTAGGTTTTAGCAAGGAAATGGTGCTATTTGGAGCTGAATTTGGAGTGATATGATGAAGGACAGAGGAATGCAAGATGAAGAAGTTGAAGTCTAAATTTGAGGAAAGAAGATGTGTTGAAGAAGCCAAGCCAAGCCCAAGCTTTCAGGTGGTCTCTTGCTGGAAAGGCCTTGAGCTGGTTGGAGAGCTTACCTCCTAAGTTTATCAGGACTTGGAAGAACTTTTATGATCAATTTCTTACAAAATTCTTCCCGCCTGCCAAGACAACGGAGTTGAGAAAACGCATCACCTCCTATCCACAACTGCCTAATGAGACTTTTGTTGAAACATGGGAAAGATTTAAAGAAATGTTTAGACAGTGCCCCACTCATGGGCAACCTTTATATGTTCTTCAAGAAATCTTTTTCCAGGGTATCAACGCAGAGACCAAGAACCGCATCAACACGCATACTGCGTGCGGTTTTATAGTGATGGACCCTACGGCTGCATGGGAATTGCTGGATAAGCTGTCCAATTATGATGCCATGTATGGAACCGAGCAAACTCCACATCCCCAGAAACGTCTCTACTTGCCTAACCGAGAAGAAGTTGACCCGGATGTTTAAAATCAATTTCTACAAGACGAGGTCAACCGTTTGAAGAAGAAGGTAAGTTTTCTGAAATCCTCTCAATCCTGTCAAGTGTGGTTCTTCTGCCCATAGTACTTCTGCTTGCACTAACATAGAGCAGGTAAGTGCCGCTGAGACGATTGCTGAAATGAATTACATGAGAGGCCCATACAGGAACCAGCCTAGCAATTTTGACAGGTCAAACAACTATCAGGCGTGGGGCAATCAGAATCCAAATCCAAACTATGTAGCACCTCCATCGGATAGACGACCTGCGCCTTATCGACCTCCAGGCCATCAAGAGCCACTATTTTGGGTACAAGGGTTACAAGAAAGCATCAATGGAGTCCACAACAAGGTTAATGAAGTTCAAGCCAACCTCTACCAGAAAAGTTAGGAGACCCAGGGAGATTTGCAATAACGATCGGCATAGGAGACCACAAGTTCAAAGCTTTATGTGATCTGGGAGCCACTGCTAGTTGCTTCCTCTCTCAATCTGGTCTAAAGCCAACATGGGGCCACTCGAGCCAATCAACATGCATTTATACATGGCAGATGGCTCTTGCATCAAACCTACAGGGGTTGTAGAAGACGTTTCGGTTCAAGTGGGCAAATTCTTTGTTCCAAATGACTTCATTGTCATGACAATGCCTGAAGATCCGATAGTTCCTATTATTTTGGGAAGACCGTTCCTCGCCATAGCTGGATCCATAATTGATGTTAGGAGAGGACTCCTAACTTTTGAAATTGGGGATGAGGTAACAGAATTCCGATTTAAACAATCAATGAAGGAGACCGATAGAGCCGAAGTCAAGATGCTCTACACCCACAAAGAGATCATTCAGTGTGGGGACCCTGTTGGAAGGTCGGCGTCAAAAGATGAAATTTCAGGTCAAAGATGGGCGGAAATAGCCCTTGTAGTTTCAGTAACGAGTCCCCTAGCCTCCGTACCGATTCTACTAGCAGAAGAAGCAGGCTCGTTAACGACCCCCTCAACATCATTAACGACCTTGACCGAGGACAATGAAATTTCAGCTTTCGAATACCTCGAGGAGGTGTTGAAGACGGAACCAAAAGAACCAACCCTTATTCCAGTTGAACCTTCTCCAACACTTAAGCCTCTTCCGGATTCTCTCAGGTATGAATTTCTTGGTCCTAATTCTACTTTCCTTGTCATCATCAATGCTAAATTAAAAGATGAGGAGGTAGAAAAACTACTGAATGTGCTTAAAATGCATAGGAAAGCCATAGGTTACTCCCTAGATGATATAACTGGCATATCTCCTTCTCTTTGCATGCATATGATATACATGGAGGATAATCATAAACCCACCATAGAGACTCAACGTAGGTTAAATCCTAACATGAAGGATGTAGTCAAAAAGGAAATCATTAAATGACTTGATGCTGGGATCATGTTTCTATTTCAGACAACCAATGGGTGAGTCCGGTCCATGTAGTCCCAAAAAAGAGGGGTATGACTGTCATAGAAAACGAAAAGGGAGAGCTTATTCCAACTAGAACCACCACCAGTTGGAGGATGTGCATATTCATTATTGGAAGCTTAATAGTGCTACTAGAAAAGATCATTTTCTGCTTCCTTTCATTGATCAGGTATTAGAACGCTTAGCCCAACATGATTATTTCTATTATTTAGATGGCTATAGCGATTTTTTGGCAGATTCCCATTCATCCTGATGATTAGTAGAAGACAACCTTTACATGTCCTTATGGAACCTTTGCTTATAAGAGAATGCCATTCGGGCTTTGCAATGCCCCTGCCACCTTTCAAAGGTGTATGATGGCCATTTTTTCGGATATGATAGAGGAGATTGTAGAGGTCTTCATCGATGATTTTTCTGTTTATGGTTCTTCATTTGATGCTTGTCTTGCTAACCTTGCACGTGTGCTTAAAAGATGTGAAGAAACCAATCTTGTGTTAAACTGGGAAAAATGCCATTTCATGGTTCAAGAGGGGATAGTGCTAGGACATCTTGTCTCTAAGAGAGGGATAGAAGTAGATAAAGCAAAAATTGAGCTTATTGAAAAACTACCTGCTCCCTCTTCTGTAAAAGACATTAGAAGTTTCCTAGGGCATGCTAGTTTTTACAGACGATTTATTCAGGATTTTTCTAATATAGCTAAACCCTTGACTAACCTACTAATGAAAGATGTAGTGTTTGAGCTGTCTCCAGAATGTCTTGAAGCATTTTACAGGTTAAGAGCTTCCCTCGTGACCGCCCCTATTATGTAGTCCCCGGATTGGACACTACCCTTTGAAATAATGTGCGACGCCAGTGAGTATGCAGTTAACGCAGTCTTGGGTCAAAGGAAGGACAGGAAACTCCACGCCATCTACTACGCCAGTAAGACGCTAGATGAGGCGCAGAGTAAGTATACCACAACGGAGAAGGAGTTCCTTGCTGTGGTATTTGCCTTTGAAAAATTCCGGCCCTACCTTGTTGGATCCAAAGTGATTGTTTACACTAACCATGAGGCTGTTAGATACCTTAATGGCCAAAAAGGATGCCAAGCCTAGGTTGCTTCGTTGGATGTTGTTGGGACGTTGTTGGGACCTCTGGTTCTAAACAACGGATAAACGATGCCATTCTCCGAGTTTTGATAATGACAAACACCATAAGGAACTAATGTGGTTTGTTCAAGTATTTCTAAGGAAAGCAGGTACAGCCAAGAACTCCCATGAATGACCAAAAGCCACAGAAAGCTCACAATGCAGAGTTTCCATCAAGGGAACTATGAATAGGAAAGTTCCCATGCAATGGGAAATCCCAAGAATGATCAAGAGAACACAAAGTTACAACGATGAAGAGTTTCCATCAAGGGAACTCTGAAGAAGACAGTTCCCATGACATGGGAACTCACATGTGAGGACAACGACCGTTCAGCGCAGATCGCGGGATTCTATCTTGAACAGCCCGAAGGAACAGTCTGAGGTCAGACTGTCACGCTTGATCCAACGGTCCGATAGATTCAAGAAGTTGACCTAGTTCAAACCAAAGTCACATGTGAAGAAAGTACAACTTGGGCATCAAGCAAAGGGCATTTTGGACAAAGTTGAAAGATGCGATTGCCCAAGCTCACCTGGACTATAAAGCCAAATGAATAGTACTCGGATTGAGTACTTCTCCCAGAACTCACAAACACCCATACCAGAGAAAAGAAAGAAAAAGAAGAGAAGTCCCCGCCGGCGAGTGTGTGATCTCGACGACGGTGAAGCCGAAGTTCCCAGGGGCAAGGGAACTGAGAAGTCGGTGTAAGGTTTGAGTTATTTGTATTTTGCTGTTGTGAGATTAGGAACTCAGTTGAGAGGATTTACTAGTGTTGCTAGAGTTAGGAAGAACTCGTAGGAACAGAGAAGTGTGAATCCGGCTGTTGTAACTAAGGAACAAAGCAATCAATATAAGTAAGTCATTCAAAATTCTCCAAGCGGAGGTAGAGGTTTACCCATACAACTAGTTGGTTGTTGTGGGGTTCCTCTATAAGGGAACTGCGTTCTTTACTGCTTTAATACTTGCGCTTAATTTACTTCCGCTTCCTTGGGAACAGCTTAACAGCCAGTTCCCAAGCTCTTTGCTAACGGTTTACGATCCAACAATTAGTATCAGAGCAGGTTTGCTCTAGATTTGTGTTAGCATCGCAGGTATCAAATGGCTCAGGAACTTACTTAGGTGGGGAACAACACTAGTAAGCCGCCAAGGCTTATTAAAGGAAGATTCGAAAGCTGGCAACGCGACATGAAGGATTGAATGCGTGGCCAGGACTACCAAGCCTGGTGTATTATCGAGAGAGGCAACTTCGAAATTGATCCAGTTATAGTCAACGACCTCACCAAATGGGGACCCAATGAATACAAGTGTATGGAGGGAAACTACAAGGCCAAACAGTACCTTAAGAGGTCCATGTCCGTACAAGACTGTGACAGGGTCGCAAATCTTGACACAGCTAAGGAAATGTGGGAAGCCATCCAACAAATGCACGTTGGGAACTCAGATCTCCGAGAAGATCTTCAGATGAATGCAAAAAGGGAGTTCTACAACTTCCAAATGGAGATGGGAGAGTCTGTCGATAGCTATCAGTCCCGATTTGAAGGACTTTGCACCAAAAATGGAAGGGTTGGGGATCACCAAAGAGGAAATCACCCATATGATGAAGGTCCAACAGCTCTTCAACGGACTGACTGGAGAATGGGCAAACGAGAGAACAATGTTCAAAGAGAATCCAGAAAATAGAACTCTCAAGCTCCATCAAGTGTTTGGAAAGCTAGTGAGACACGAGAAGAGAAAGATCGATGATAAGGAACAGACTCGAGCACATCGAGGGATCGCACTCAAAATTGATAAGATGCTCAAATCAACTCAAGAACAACACGAAAACTCCGAAGAACAAGAGGATGAGGAGCTAGTTCTCGTAACAAAGGCTCTTCGGAACTTCTACAAAGGGAAGCTCCAAAGGAACAGTGGGAACTGGGGAAAAGGACAGAGTTCCCAAAGAAAACCCGCAGAGAAGGACCCCTCAGATGTCACATGTTACAAGTGCAACAAGAAAGGACACTTCGCTAAGGAATGCCCACAGGGAACTGACGGCCGGAAGCAAGGAAAAAAGGCCTACATCGCCTCCTGGAGTAATGATGAAGACGAAGATCCCGAGTCATGGGCACTCCCAGACATGTGTGGAATGGCCATAAGAGAAACCACTGGGGAACAACCCAGTGAGGTAAGCACTGAAACTGTAATTGCTTCTTTGAATAATTATGAAAAACCTGAGTTGTTGAAAATCCTTTCAAGTCTTGTCAAAGATAATATAAAACTGCAAAACAAGTTGGAAAAACAGGAACACATAAATGCTCAATTAGTCGGTCTTGAACCCTGTCCCAACTGCATATCCCTTCTCGAAAAACTCAAGTCCCATGTGTCTCACATCGTAGATCTAGAAAATGAAATCAAAACTCTAGAAAAGGATGAGAACACTCTCTTACAAAACCTGAGTAAGACTCCCGAACAACTTGAAACTTCTAGTTCCCAAATCAAGTTTGTCCCAGCCAAACACGACATAGGATACAAAACTGAGAGCTCAAAGAACGGGAAGTCATCCCTGAGTGAACATGAAATCCATGAGTGTAGGGCCTTAGAACTCCAATGTGAGAAACAGAAAAATGCTCATCTCGAGGAGAAAATCAGGGCCCTAGAAAGTGGGAAAGGTGGTGAGAAAGATTATTACACTGGGAACACTGGACATAGACTTTATGTCCAAATTGCTAAGGGAAACGGGTCACGGGTGTACAATAAGGAAACCATGGATAGGAACAGAATCCAGAGACCACACCCAAAGTACTACCTTGGAGAATACTATAAGACGTGCTGGAACTGTGGTGCTCATGGGCACTACAAGGAAGCATGTCCCAAGAAGAGAGCCCAAACCCTTAGAAACCGTGAGTTCCTAAACAAACAAAAACATCATGCTAATCACCAAAGGAACTCCAACTCTCAAACCACTCATGATATCAACATCGCTGACTATGTTTTAAATGAGAATATTTTCCCTTGCAAGGGACCGGGCAAGAGTCATCTTGCCTGGGTCTCAAAACACTAACTTTACCTTGTAGGTGGCAGTGAGAGGGAACAATGTATGGTTCATAGATAGTGGGTGCTCAAACCATATGACCGGAAACAAAGATATCCTCATCTCACTCCACACTCATGCCGAAGGAGGCCACGTCTCATTTGGCATTAAAAACAAGGGAGAAGTAATTGGAAAGGGAGAAGTGTTGCTAAATAAATCAATCAAAGTCAACAATGTCAATCTGGTGAAAGATTTGGGATACAATCTCCTAAGTGTTGCCTAGATGTGTGATCAAGGGAACAACGTTGTCACGTTCGACTCTGAAGAATGCCTAGTTATCAACAAAAGGACCAACAAAGTGATTCTGAGAGGAAGAAGGCACAACAATGTGTATGTAGTAGATACAGAATTTGAACCACCAATGAAGCTGTGTCTTGCGAGTTCCCACGATGATACAGAACTCTGGCACCGAAGACTGGGACATGCAGGTGTCAATCAAATCCTGAAGCTCTATCTACAGGATCTGGTCATTAGTCTTCCTCGAATCAATCTCGAGGGAGTCCAAATATGTGAAGCATGCGTTCGAGGGAAACAGACTAGGAACTCCTTCAAACCCAAAAAGGTGGTGAGCACAACCAGGCCTTTAGAGCTAATTCACATGGATCTCTGTGGTCCCATGCGAACAACCAGCTATGGAGGAAAAAGGTACATGTATGTCTTAATTGATGATTTTTCTAAATTCACCTGGGTTTTTTTCTTGAAGGCAAAATCACAAGCTTTTGAAGAGTTCGAGCCTTTCATCAAAAGAACAAAAGTAAGCATGGGGCTAAAGCTGAAAGCCATTAGGTCTGACCATGGAACTGAGTTTCAAAACTTAGAGTTTCTCAACTTTTGTGACAAACATGGGATCTCTCACAACTTCTCAGCCCCTCGCACTCCTCAGCAAAACGGAGTAGTCGAGAGAAAGAATAGGACCTTGGAGGACATGGCCAGAACCATGATGCTTGAAAGCGGAGTTCCTGAGTATTTCTTGCTGAATCCATCGCCACAGCGACATACATCTTGAACTGAGCCATGACAAGGCCTTTGATCAAGAAGACATCCTACGAGCTCATCAAGGGGAGAAAACCAAACATCTCCCACCTAAGGACCTTCGGATGCACATGCTTTGTCCACAACAATGGCAAAGACAACCTTGGAAAATTCGATCCTAGAAGCGATGAAGGGATCTTCCTGGGATACTCATCACAAAGCAAGGCTTACAGGGTCCGTAACAAGAGGACTAAGAAGATAGAAGAAAGCATCCATGTCGTCTTCAACGAGAAATCTGTAAAGATGGGAACAGAGACCCAAGGAAAGGGAACTCTGTTCAAACTGGTCAGACAAGAAGACGATGATGATGACGATGATGAGCCAAGGAAGAGAGATGAAGATTATCCAAGTGCAAGTAACATTCCACAACCACGGAACAACGAAGGAGATCCAACTCTCTTGTTCCCCAAGACAATACCCTGCCAGAATCAAGTGTTCATGGGGAACAAAGAAGAAACATGACAGGAATTTCTGAAGAAACACAAAATGAAGAAGCTGAAGATGAGTGTTCCCATGAAAAGGAAGCCACTACTGAAGATGACACAAGTGCAAGGGAACCCACTCATACAAGAAACTTTCAACAAAGGAAGGACCACCTCATTGAGAACATCATCTCCCCTTATGATAAAGGTGTACAAACTCGTTCCTCTCTCAATAATTTTTGTGCTTTTAATGCGTTTGTTTCAATGGTGGAACCCAAAAATATCAAAGAAGCCTTGAAGGACCCAGATTGGATCCAAGCCATGCAAGAGGAGCTCCACCAATTCGAGAGGAACAAAGTTTGGAAGCTAGTCCCTAGGCCCAAGAACAAGAACATCATAGGAACTCGATGGGTCTTTAGAAACAAGCTCGATGATGTTGGGGTTGTAGCAAGGAACAAGGCTAGACTGGTGGCACAAGGCTACAAGCAAGAGGAAGGAATCGATTACGATGAGACCTTCGCACCAGTTGCCAGGATCGAGGCCATCAGACTCTTAATTGCCTATGTTGCTCACAAGGGATTCAAGCTTTATCAAATGGATGTGAAAACAACCTTCCTCAATGGACATCTCAAGGAAGAAGTATATGTGGCCCAACCCCCAGGATTCGAAGATGAGAAGCTACCCAACCATGTCTACTTCTTGGAGAGGGCCCTCTACGGACTCAAACAAGCTCCCCGAGCTTGGTATGACAAGTTTGCTCAATTCCTCTTGTCCCATGGATACCTTCGAGGTTCCATAGACAAGACTTTGTTTTTAAAGAAAGAGTCTAAAGACATCTTGATTGTGCAAGTATATGTTGATGGCATTGTTTTTGAAGCAACTAACGAAACTCTTGTTGAGAACTTTAAGGACCTCATGAGCACTGAGTTTGAGATGAGTCTCATTGGGGAACTCACGTTCTTCTTGGGACTTCAAATATCTCAAACCAAGGAAGGAACAAAGATTCATCAACAGAAATACATCAAGGAAATGCTCGTAAAGTATGGGATGGAACACTCCAAGCCTATTGACACTCACATCTCACCAAATTCAAGGCTCAATGCGGATGAAACAGGTATAAGTGTGGACCAAAGAAACTATCGAGGTATGATTGGGTCCCTTCTCTACTTAACAGCTAGTAGACCCGATATTATGTTCTCCGTATGTCTTTGTGCTCGTTTTCAAGCTAACCTTATGGAATCACACCTGAAAGAGGTGAAGAGGATTTTCAGGTACCTCAAAGGGCACGATAACTTGTGCCTTTGGTATCCAAGGAACAGTTCCCTTGAGCTCATTGCATACACATATGTTGATTTTGCAGGGCACCTGGTTGATAGAAAGAGCACATCAGGAATGGCCCAGTTCCTAGGGTCATTCTTAGTTTCATGGGGATCTAAAAAGCAAAACTCAGTGGCACTCTCCACAGCTGAAGCAGAATATGTGGCTGCTGCATCTTGTTGTTCCCAAGTTCTATGGCTTAAGTCACAACTCCAAGATTACGGTATGTCTTTTGGCCCAGTTCCCATACTTTGTGATAATACTAGTGCCATAAACATTTCCAAAAATCCTATGCATCATTCTAGGACTAAGAATATAGATATAAGGCATCACTTTCTACGTGAAAATGTTGAAAGTGGGAACATCTTGATGGAACACTATAGAACTGAAGAGCAAATTGCAGACATTCTCACCAAAGCTTTAGACAGAGGTCCCTACCAGCGTTTCCGAATGCTTCTAGGGATGATTACTCTAAACTAAACAAGTCCTTGTTTGTCTCTCCCTCAATGCCTGACTAGTTTTTCTAAGAATGCATGATAGGGAACTTCGATTTATTGCTTTCACTATCCCATGATTACTAGTCTAAAGATAAATGTGTACAAGGGAGATTTATTTCTTTCGGCCATACATGATCAACCAGAGTTCCCTTTATCCCACCTTACAAGCCACTATCACGGTTGATCATATAACCTACCCTAAGCTAGGGACCAGACAAACGCTTCTCATGAGCCAAAATGTTATCTCCTTTATCGAGTCGTAAATTGTCTGGTTCCCTTTGAGTTCCCTACCCGCACAAAAGGATGAGTGTGAAGTTCCCTTAACCACTTCACTCTCCCTGACCTTGATAAGATCATGGGAACTGATACATACTAGCAAGGGAACGCTGACTCATCTACGAAGAAGAACCATCACTTGGGAAGCGGACTTTTGTGTTAGAAGCTCTGAAACGTTACGGGACAAGTATTCAAATTTTGAAAGGACTTCCCTAGAGATCGTGACGCGTGTCAAGAGGCGTGCTACGGAAGTTGTAACGATGCCCCACGTTCATTGGGCAACGGTTATCGAGGTTTTCCCACTTCCCTTTCTACCCTTCGCTCCTCCTCTCCTTAAAACCCTCATTTGCCATATTTGGGCCCTTATTCCATCTTCCACCTCTGTCATTCTTCTTCTCCACATCCCTTTCACTCTCTTTTTCAAGAAACCTCCAAAACCTTCTCTCTTTCCCAAATCCTTCTAAAAATGGCCACTCAACACACCTTCGCCCATATCAAAGCTTGGGTGCTTGCAAACCCCTGAATTCTCTTCATCTCTCAATTGAAAGAGATTGAGAAAGAGCAAGACCCAGTCATGAAAGACGTCCTCATCGAAGGGCTCTATCGTCAAGTAAGTCCTTTCTTCCCACCCCCTCCTCCGGCCGACGAAACCGTGGCCTGGACTTCCTCTTCCAACACATCCTCCCTCTGTTCCCACAACAACGGGAACTCCACCTTCACCTCCCAAAACTCCTTCTCCTCCTTTCTCACCAAAACACACATCTATCTCTCAAACTCCTGCCTCGGGGATCTCTACTCCCCAGGTTACCAAATCCACTCCTCCTCCCCCTTCTACACAACTCTCTACTCCTCTTTCTTCTTCTCTTCCTTCTTCCACCAAATCCACCACCAGCACAAAACTCCCCACTCCCTCTCCATCCAAAACTGTCAGTCCTTACATCGGACGACGATGATCTTCTTTTCTCCGTCGTCATCCGAAAAATGACCTGGGAACTGTCGAGGAGGAGGCCCAGCTCAAAGATGTCGAGGAAGAGCTCAATCGGGTCCCCACTGAAGCAACAACCGACCAAGGGACCCAGTCCCACGAAAAAGTGGCTCGTGTAGAGCCCATGAAAAAAAAGGACCCAACACCAGCTGGTGGTGCTGGGGCAAGTACCAGTCATCCTGAAGATGACGCAGAGGGCTCAAGCTCGAGTTCCTCCGAGGCAGAAGGGACCTCAAATGATGAGGTCGAAGAAGAAGAAAAGGCTCCAACTGCTAAGGAGCAAGCACAGATCCCAACACCTGGACACCAAATGGTGGTGTCCACGAGTTCCCATCCTCCAAGGGAACGAGTGCTGATGATTGAAGCGGCTGCACCCCCTCAGCAGAAAGGACCTCGCACGGTCTCTAGGGGGAACACTTCTAAGAGCACCACCAAGAAGGGGAAGGGAACTTCATCAATAAGGTACCCTATGGATGAACGCCGGAAGCTCCTCCCTCCTCTTATAATTTCTGAAGAAGTGCTCAATAACAACGGCCTAGGGGAACTATGGGACCTAATCAAGGCCCAGGGCTGGGAGAACCTTTGCAAGGAAACTGTGAGTGTAGATCCCTCCCAAGTGCGTCAATTCTACAACAACTTCATCATAAACAATGACGGCACTCAGGGGACTATCTCCCACGATGCCATCATATTTATCACTTCCTCCTCAAGAAGCCTATCAACCTTCCCAGAATCATACTTGGGCATATGGATAAGTGTATGGCTTCCATGTCCCATTCCCTTCCCTACTCTGGGTTGATCAAGAAGCTACTGCAAGAAGAGGGTCTCTACGACGCCTCTAAGGAAGAAATTGTGCTAGGAAGGGAACTGGATATCTCAGTGGTCCAGAAGATGAAGCACTCTGAGCCTGTAGAGAAACGGCTCAACTGGAGTTTGGTGAAGAAGGGAACTCTAAAGTGTTGCACTATTCCCCGCAGCCCCATGATCTCTCCTTTCTTTTTCCCTCAATCCAAATTTATCCACAAAAATGTACTTGTGTTCCCTTGTACATATAATCTTAAGTAATGAATTGGCTTTTAGTTTGATTGCGTGTCCCTTTCTTTCTTATTATTGCTTTGCTTGTTTTCGATGATGTCAAAAGGGGGAAAGACAAAAAATACGAGATGAGTTACAAGTTTAAGTTATCACAGAACATGCATAAGCTAAAGGGGAACAATTGCATAAAAAGCTAAGTAAGATCTAAGTGTCTCACCAGAAGTGGCTCCCAATCTAAGTGTTTCACTAGAAGTGACTCCCCAAAATCATACTTAGGAACTCATTAGAATATCATTCATTGAAATACTTGCATATTTTGTGATGGGTTTGTCATCATCAAAAAGGGGGAAATTGTTGGGACGTTGTTGGGACCTCTGGTTCTAAACAACGGATCAACGATGCCATTCTCCGAGTTTTGATAATGAAAAACACCAGAAGGAACTAATGTGGTTTGTTCAAGTATTTCTAAGGAACGCAGGTACAGCCGAGAACTCCCATGAATGACCAAAAGCCATAGAAAGCTCACAATGCAGAGTTTCCGTCAAGGGAACTCTGAAGAGGAAAGTTCCCATGCAGTGGGAACTCCCAGGAATGATCAAGAGAACACAAAGTTACAACGATGAAGAGTTTCCATCAAGGGAACTCTGAAGAAGACAGTTCCCATGACATGGGAACTCACATGTGAGGACAACGACCGTTCAGCACAGCTCGTGGGATTCTGTCTTGGACAACCCGAAGGAACAGTCTGAGGATCAGACTGTCACGCTTGATCCAACTGTCTGATTGATTCAAGAAGTTGACCTAGTTCAAACCAAAGTCACATGTGAAGAAAGTACAACTTGGGCATCAAGCAAAGGGCATTTTGGACACAGTTGAAAGATGCGATTGCCCAAGCTCACCTGGACTATAAAGCCAAATGAATAGTACTCGGATTGAGTACTTCTCCCAGAACTCACAAACACCCATACCAGAGAAAAGAAAGAAAAAGAAGAGAAGTCCTCGCCGGTGAGTGTGTGATCTCGACGACGGTGAAGCCGAAGTTCCTAGGGGCATGGGAACTGAGAAGTCGGTGTAAGGTTTGAGTTATTTGTATTTTGCTGTTGTGAGCTTAGGAACTCTGTTGAGAGGATTTACTAGTGTTACTAGAGTTAGGAAGAACTCATAGGAACAGAGAAGTGTGGATTCGGATGTTGTAACTAAGGAGCAAAGCAATCAATATAAGTAAGTCATTCAAAATCCTCCAAGCGGAGGTAGAGGTTTACCCATACAACTAGTTGGTTGTAGTGGGGTTCCTCTATAAGGGAACTGCGTTCTTTACTGCTTTAATACTTGCGCTTAATTTACTACCGCTGCCTTGGAAACAGCTTAACAGCCAGTTCCCAAGATCTTTGCTAACGGTTTACGATCCAATAGGTGCTCCTACTACAAGAATTTGACCACGAGATAAGAGACAAAAAGGGAGCAGTGATCCTAGTGGCGGATCACTTATCCAGATTGCCGGTTGAGCATATCACTGAATCCAACAATGAAGTGCCAATAAATGATTTCAGACCAGACCAACACCTCATGCTAAACGAGGTCAAACTCAACAAGACCCTAGTCACCGACCCCTTCAGGGTCGTTAACGAGGCACCGAGGTTGGAATACATAGATCACGAGAGCAACTACCCAAGGTGCCTCGAGATATCAGTCAAGCAGGTCATTACCATGCCACGGGGGATTGTTACCGAGGATAATACTGCATCTCCAGGGTCGTTAATGACCCACTCAGGTGCAATGACGATCGGGTCAGGTAAGATTTCTGAACTCGAACTTGCTCAATTCAATTCAATTCCTTCTCCTCCCTCTACTTCTTATTCTTTAATATCAATCCATGTTGTTAGAGGGTCGAAAGACCCTTGGTTTGCGGATTTCGCTAACTATCTTGTAGGAGGCGTGATTCCCGAGGGGCTAACCCCACAAAAGAAGAAGATATTCCTCCACGATGTAAAACAGTACTATTGGGATGACCCTTACTTGTTTAAACAAGGAAGTGATCACCTCTTTAGACGTTGTGTCCCAGAAGAGGAGATAGAGAATGTGATCCGTCAGTGTCACACACTTCCTACTGGAGGCCACGCAAAAGGATTCAATACGACGACGAAGATTCTTCAAAGTGGTCTCTATTGGCCAACCATGTTCAAGGATGTACAAGCTTATGTGACAGTATGTGATGGATGTTAACGCTCAGGCAACATCACTTGGAGACATGAGAATTCGTTAACTAGGATATTGGAGGTCGAGTTATTCGACGTATGGGGCATAGACTTCATGGGACCTTTTCCCGCATTAGGCCCATATAAGTACATCCTAGTGGTGGTCGATTATGTCTCTATGTGGGTAGAGGTTGTTCCTACGAGGACCAACGGCGCAAAAACTGTGGCTAAGTTCATCAAGACCAGCATTTTCCCCAGGTTCGGCATTCCAAGATTACTCATTAGTGATGGTGGTTCTCATTTCATTGAGCGGAGTTTTGAAGCACTTTTGGCTAAGTATGGGGTATCACATCGGGTGGGAACACCATATCATCCCTAAACTAGTGGCCAAGTCGATGTTTCAAACAGGAAAATAAAGAGCATATTGGAGAAGACAGTGTCCCGTTCGAGGAAGGATTGGTCTTTTAAGCTGGATGACGCTCTACGGGCATATAGGACAGCATACAAGACGCCTCTGCTCACCACTCCTTATAATCTTGTGTATGGAAAAGCGCGTCATTTACCGGTTGAGATGGAGCATAATGCACTATGGGCTCTTAAGGAGATCAACATGAACCACGACGCGGCAGGAGCAAAAAGATTCATGGATTTGCAAGCACTAGAAGAATTGAGGCTTAAGGCGTATGAAAATGCTGAAATTTACAAAGAGCGCACCAAGCGGTGGCATGATCAGAAGTTAGTTCCCAAAACCTATGAGGTTGGCGACAAAGTACTTCTTTTCAACTCAAGACTCCGTCTATTCCAAGGGAAGCTAAGGACAAGATGGAGTGGGCCATTCATGGTTCATCAAATTTATCCCTACTGTGCGGTAGAGTTGATCGATAACCATGGCACAATCTTCAAGGTTAATGGCCACCAACTGAAAAAGTTTCATGAGCAACCCGACCCGAATGAAGAGATTAGAGTCACTCTGGCTCTTATAACGTCGGATTAGCAAAGGGGAGTACGTCGGGCTAACGACGTTAAAAATAGCGCTTATAGAGGCAACCCGCTTTTAGGATAGATTAGATTTTTATTTTCTTTTTAGATTCTTTTTCTTCACTTTCTTTTGAGTTTTTAGGTTAGAAAAATAGGATAAAATTTTGAGCTAACAAGATGCAGGAGAAAGGGCTCGGAAATCAATCAAGGAGGCTACGGTGGCTCGTTAACGACCCACCCGGGGTCGTTAACGACCCGGTTTGGCGAACCGACTCGGGCAGGTAAGTTTTATTTTACCCTAGTCTATCTTCTATCTCTTACCCTAGCCGCCGTCACTTACCCCTCCCTCCTATTTCTACCCTCTCCTATTTAACCCTTCTAAACTCTCAAAAATCCTACTCTCAAATCCTCAAAATCCCAAAATCCCAAACTCCAAATCCCTCAAAATTCTACTGAAGACCTTCATCACCGATCGGAACTCTCCCCTCCACCGACCGTCGGAGATGCCCACGTTACCGAAACCCGGAACCCAGTTTTCCCACCGACGAGACCGAAGCTCGTTAACCACCCAAAATTCGACTTTTTGTTCTTCAAATTCTCAATGTTCCGATCATATGGCAAGTTCAAGCAGACCCGCTACCCAAGCCCGGAAGAAGAGCAGGAATCAGAGGTCCCCATCTCCACCTCGCTTGGACAATGTGATCTTGCGCACTCAAGGGCAAGTGGATCGATACAATGCCATCCTAAACAAGGACCACAATACTCGGTGGTTCTCGAGGTCAAGTGCTAAACACACGGGGATTTATGCGGATGTCAAGGAGGCTTTCGTTATTCTCGGTGTGCCTCATTTGCTGAAGAAGGAGAATCTACCACACTTTCCGGCCCTCACATCCGAGTTTTCCGTCGAAGACTTCGCCAGGGCGCATCCGGTTTAGGCTCGATAATGTGAGCAGAGAGTACACTTTGGCAGATTTCAACGCTGTTTTAGAGCTCCCAAACCCTTCTAGAGAGTACAGTCTCAAAGATTACAAGGTGACAAGGACTTGGAGCTACATCACCGGAGAGGTCGAGCTCTCCGTAGCGGCATTATCCGGGGCAAGCATCATCAACCCCGTATTCAGGATCATCCTTCGAGTCCTAGCCGCTACATTCTGGCCAAAGAGGGAGTTGAATAGGCCAACAAGGACGGAAGTTGCTTGTCTTCGCACTATCCTTTTCGAGTAGCCCGGCCCTTTGAATTTGGGGTATGAGTGACTCTATTATATAGAGAAATCAACCAAGTCCAAGGAAGTATGGTGTGGTAACTTGGTTAGTCTTTTGGCTACAAACCTTGGAGTCGATCTCACTCGCTACACGTCGGCTCATGCTCAACTTCTCAACAAGAATTATTGGTATAGCTCCGGTATTTTCATTCAAGCCGAGGGAGGGTTCAAGACAAAAGTTCAAGACCGCATTGTTGTACCAACCCATGACAAGCTAGAGATACTCTATGTACCAAATTGGTACGAGGCGTAGACGGGTCATGCATTCCCGTTAGAGCCCAAGCCGGATGATGAGCTATCACTTAGGCCGTGTGAGACAAGATTCGAGCGAGAAGGAGAAGAAATGGACGAAGATGAAGATGAGGTTAACGAGGTAGCTGGAGAAGAGACTGAAGAGGCTAACACAGAAGGAGGAACAGAGGAGCTTAATTTCGAGGATGAAGACCTCGATACAAAAGTTTTGGGAACTAACGTCCTCATTGATGAGCCTACCAGGCTCGTTAATGACCATTTCCAGACTTCTACATATGCTCCTAACGAGGGACCCAGCTTCGTTAACGACCCCCGTGGGCAGCTATCGACCCTCCGCAAACTCCTATTGACCCTTACTCCTATGGACTCATGCCATAGAACCCAGTGCTTAACCAAGACCACTTTCAGGCGCACTACCCACCACCTCCTCAGCCCGAGTACACTAGATCGAGTATTTCGCCACCATGGGCCGAGGATCTTTCTGCTCAGATGCAACAGCTTCACCTCCAACAGGACCATATTCATCCGAGGATGGATAGATGGGAGAGTGTCTATTCCGCTTGGATGACATTTGAGGACGAGAGGCATCGCCAGAGAGAGGCGGAGGATGTTGAGCGCTGGAGGACGATGTACGACTTCATGGGGAACTTTGAGCACTACTTTCCTCCACCAGACCGTTGATTCAGCTTGATGAAGAGTTTCCTTGTTTTCTGCTTAGTGACTTTGAAAGTTTTTTTTGTTTTCCCTTTTCTTGTTTTCTTTTGTTGTCTTTTCTCTTTCTTTCCTCCTTTTTATTTTTCTTACAGTGGGGACACTATAATTTTAAGTACGGGGTGGGAGAATGTAGAAAATTTGTTGCTTTATGTGCTTTATTTGTTTTGAGTAGTTTTGTTAAAAAAAACTATAAAAATCGAAAAAAAATTTGAAAAATTTAGAAATATTCGAAAAGCAAAAAAAAGAGTTTTAGAATTGATAGATATCCCTTTCTTAGGTTCTATGCTAGTAATTGCTAGAATGATCATATAAACCCTTGAAATCATGTCTTTGAGAATATAGCCGGATTCTTAATTTGAAATTGTTTTTAGGAAGGAATAGCATTTGATGAAATTGAGCACATATACTTTTTAGCATAACTGATGCAATCCAACAAAAATTATCCTTGTGAGTTATTTTTGGCCTTATAGGGAGAACATCAAGAATCCCTCTTTTTTTTGTGTGAATTACTCTCTATATGCATATTATCTCTTGGAATTGTGATGGTTATCTATTACTTGAGACCTGTATAAGATTTATAGTTCATTACTTGTGAAAATCAGATTATAGAGAACTTATGTTTATAAGCCCTATTAATTCTTATCCACCCTTGCATAATCCTTCTTTTGACAGCCAAGTTGAGCTTGAAGCCTTTTCTTTTTAAGCTCCACAAAATTGTTCCCTAGCCGAGATAAGCTTGACCCTATCCGGGGATTAGGACTTAGTTTGGAGAGGTATGTTTTGTTGAGTGTTAAAAAAAGAAAGAGAGTGAAATGATTATGTTTGGTTTGAATTTGAAGGATTGTTGGGAAGGGTAGATTGGAAGTCTCTTGTTTTTATATTTGTGTAAAAAGAAAGATCTCTTGGTATAAAAGATGCACGAAATAAGGTTGATGGTTGAAAGGAAGTTGTTAAGAAAAAGAAGTGCACGATGAAGTTCGTTAACGACCCTGAAGTGGTTCGTTAACGAGGCAGCGAGGTAAAAAGGAAAAAAAAAGAAAGAAAAAAAAGAAAGGAAATAATATGAGGAAAGGAAGAAGTAAGAAGTGCATGTGTGTTTCATACATAAACCAGAGACTCTTTTGAGGTGTTTTTTTTTATGAGACTTTCTAGGATATATTGGGTGAGTAAATGTGAATATGTTTAAGTGAGTTTGGTATAATTTCTTTTTATGAGTGTTTTGGTGAGGTGTGTGAGTTTTTAAGAGTCTTTGATTCCCGGATATTAATAGCACCACATGACCAAAATATTCCACGCCTTCTGGTTTTTACCAATCCCCATTACAACCCGGCCGTATGGAAGCTTCTATGAAGTTTTTCATTGAGCCCCTTGAGTTCTCTTGATGATTTTTTGCTTGTTTTGACAAATCTTAGGTGGAGAGTTTGGTGATATAAGTTCCAATTTCTATGAGTTTTTGTATATAAGATGAGTTGAGAGATATATTTATAAGCCCAAACACTTGAGAGTTGAGTGAAACACATTATCCCTTGTGAGGTTGGATTGTATTTGCTTTTTTCTATTTGGTGCATATTTGTGTGATGACATTAATAGTCATTTGCTATTTTTCTTCTAGATGTTTTGATGTTGCTTTTTAGATGATGGCTATAGTTTGATGAGTATGTTGGTTGGTTTTTATTATTTTTTAGTGATTGCTTGAGGACAAGCAAATCTAAGTATGGGGTATTTTGATGTTCGTGTTTTTGGTATAGTTTTTGGTAGGTTTTTTTAGTTTATTAGGATTAGTTTTGATAAGTTTAGGGTTAGTTTTTTGTGTTTTTCGATAGTTTTACATATTTTGTGAAAATTATGGAAGCTACTCCGTTTTGTGTATTTTTGTAGGTTTTAGCAAGGAAAAGGTGCTATTTGGAGCTGAATTTGGAGTGCTATGATGAAGGAAGGAGGAATGCAAGATGAAGAAGTCGAAGTCTAAATTTGAGAAAAGAAGAAGTATTGAAGAAGCCAAGCCCAGGCTCGTTAACGAGGTTGTGAGGGCTCGTTAACGAGGTTACGAGATAGAGTTTTCGAGAGTCTGATTTTGTGACTCCGATCTTGTGCGGGAATTTATTCCGTATCGGTAGAGTGTTTTTAATGAATTTTAGGGTTATTATATTATTTGTTGTAGGTCTTGTTATCCTTCTAGATTTTATTTCTATCTTTTAGGGTTAATTTCTATCTTTTAGGAAAGTTTTTATTTTCTAGCCTTTTCTATTTTATAGCCTTATTAGTATAAATACCCTTCTATCTAGCTTAGAAAAGCGGGATTCGATTGGAAGCAAGCAAGTCGAGAAGGAGGAAGTGCCGAGAGAGAGAGAGTCGAGTCGGAACCCGAGACCGAGCCACGGTGGACGAGAGTTACCGGGGTCATTAATCGTTGTTTTGATTCGGTGCTTTGTAATTTTCGGTTTCCTCTAAATTTCTATAAGACCAAATTTTCCTATTAATTTGAGTAGTATTTTGTTTTCAATGTTTTCTTTTGTTGAAGTTATTTGTTTGTTAGTTATGAGTAGTGTGTAGTTTTCTTATCTTGGGTCGGGGTTGAAACCCGGCATAGTTATGCATGGTTTGATGAGTGAGATGATGTGTTGAATGCCTTCTATCTATTTTTGAGATTGTTTGTTGTGCTTGTACCGAGATGAGAGTCAAGGTGATTTGAGTTTTTCACTTGATTGAAAGAGAAAGTTATAAACTTGAAGGTTGATATTGTTTGAATACGAATGTTTCAAGCTTTAGATCCAAAACAAGCAATTGAGTGAATTAGTTTATGAAAGTAGATTAATTTACTTGCTAAGTCAATGAAAGTTGATGCATCTATCCATTTAAAGGCATGATATTTATCTTCTTACGAGTTTATGTGCATGACTATGTTGTGGTA
This sequence comes from Fallopia convolvulus, assembly GCA_964016875.1. Taxonomy (NCBI): domain Eukaryota; kingdom Viridiplantae; phylum Streptophyta; class Magnoliopsida; order Caryophyllales; family Polygonaceae; genus Fallopia; species Fallopia convolvulus. The sequence goes on from OZ024724.1 coordinate 23,820,708, forward strand.
ACCCTTGTCCTAGATCTTTGTTTTATTTGAATTCTCCTCGGTTTTATTCGTGACTGAGTTCGTAGCCTCAGTACCGAGCCTGTTTAGTTAGTTATTTTGAGTCATTTGTTTGCGGTGGTTCGTTAACGACCTCGACAACGTCGTTAACGAGGCTGCTTGTGAGTGTTTTGCTTGTTTTTGTTTGATTTTTAGTAGTCGATAGATAAACAAACCTTGCTTCTCGTGGAACGATCCTGACTCCCCTATACTCAGCGGGGTCTTGACTTATAAATTTAATTTTTGTCCAGAGTAAAGGCCCGTCAACACACTTGTGATTGGTGCAACCTCATCATCACCGTCAGCTTGATCATCATCACATTGAGCAAGATCGAAAGATTTTTCTACTTTCAAGGCAATATTTTTGACCTTGTCAATTTCAAACCGATCATCTCACCTTTGCTTGATTCCTCCAAATGTAGTCAACTTTCCGATGACATCTTCCAAGGTGAGTGACTTGGTCTCACTGTTGGTTAGCAAAGCAGTAGCAGCCTCGTTGCATTTTGAGTTAAGCCCTTGGATCAACTTACTAACCTGCTTCCAATGAGGAAATTTTTCATCAAGAGACTCAAGTTGACTAACCACAACCTGAAATCTTGAGTGATAGTCACTCAAGGATTCATTCTTCTCTTGACTCATTCCTTCATACTCCATTTCCTTGGTGGAGCCTTTTGAGAGCATCCTAGATTTGCTTAGAAATCAAAGGATTTTAACTGCCCCTTCTCTATTATATTTTGCATAGTAATGCTTTTTCACGCCTTTTTTCTTAGTTGCTTTGTGTTTTTCTTTGTGTTCAGCGAGCTCCAGGCTTTCGCCTCTCCATTTGTGTCTGTGGTTGATGATTTCAATGTAGGGTTTCATATGTGCAATTAGTTATTTCAATTCATAAGCATGCACTTTTCATTGCTATTTAAGGAGTGCCTGTGCTACTCAGAATGTGCCTCGTGCAGCAAATTGTGTGGCCTGCTCTACGCAGATCCAAAGGTTTTTTCTTCATCTATCCTAATGTTTCGGTCAAATTTCATCTAGCTACAATCACAAACAGATAAATGAGGGCATGAGGGCTAAGCTAACCGATAAACATGAAATTGATCAAAGCTCTAGTTCGAACACTCGGATTTTTACTGTATTTCGATTGATTGGGATTACAATTGGTGGTTTTTCGCATGTCCCTTTACATTTACTTTCCTCTCCCCTTATACTATAGCTGGGTGTGCCCCCGTCTCCTCGTGGCCACGATCATCCTCCAAAACCACCACGTTCGGACATCCACTTCGCAGTAGTTATCTCGGCACAACCGACGACCTTATATCTCAGAAGATTTTTTGGCTAGGAGGAGCTTTGAAACCCGCTTTGGACTAATGGGCCTAATATGAGATGGACCGGCGGATCTTGGGCCCAACAATAGCCCCAAAAAGATTGGGCGAATTTCAAATTTGCGAGATCTTTTTACTTTTGGCATCCACGATCTTTGCTATTCCAAACAAGTTCAACGAGCAATTCCTGAGCTCTTTCCCCGGTGGCGTGCCCTCAGCTCATGTTGCCGCATTGATGGGTTTGCCAGCAACCTCGGTGGAGCAGGCAAATTTGGAAGATGTTGCGGGGATGCAGGATGGCGAGCAGATGTAGGAGAACATCGCTTCGGGGGGGGGGGGGGGGGCTGCATGATTTCTCTCTGTTGATCAAGGATTATGGCGGTTTCGGCCGTTTGTAAAAATTAAAAGTTTTTTAATCTTCTGGGAACAATGTTTGGAGGACAAGTAATACCTCATGGGTGTGCTGTTTTTCGGGCGTCATTGAGGCTTTTGGAAGGTGGCGAGGCCACAGATACTTTGTTTCATCTTTTCCCCCTGTCAAGGGGCGGGAGTTTTATTTGCTTTTGCTTCTGTTTATCCCGTGTTTGGTTGTTGCTCTCTTTTTGTGTGTCGGTCGTCATTTGAGCAGCTCTTGTAGAAGGTCGTTTGTCAAAGAAGATGCATAGCTATGGCTTGGTGGGTGAGGAAAATTCCAACCGGCGTTATGGGTTACTCAAGGGTTGTTCCCCGAGCCCCTATCGGTAAAAAAGATTACCTACTTTGAAGGCGCACAAAGGACGATGTCCGTCGGGTTCCTGCAGTGCCCAGACGTTTTCCGTCGAGAATCTGGCACTTGCTGGTAGAGCTGGCGACATGGGGAGTTGATCCGCGATGCCGGATGGTGAGCTTCTGTGAAGTGACCTTCCATTTATACTTGATCTGGCGATTCTGCCGGACAGCAGACGTCGAGGAGATGGCTTCCTGTGCACTGTAATCGTTTATAAAAGGTCTTATTTCAGAATAATAAATAAGACGTTTTTGTACATTTCGTTTTGTGACCTCTGAGTATTCATACCGTTTTTATTGCTTTCCTTCTGTTTTCTTTTTTATTTTCCGGTATGCAGAAGTTCTTCCTTTCTTGCGCTATCTATCAAGAATAGCTTCTTCGGAGTATTTTCTTCTGAAGAAATTGTAATACAACCATTCTAAATTGAGGTGTTATTTGAATGTAATTTCAAAAGGATACATGACAAGAATCGGGTCATACTATTATTTATTTCGGCCATTCATGGCGACTCTTATGTCTTCTTGGAAATGGTATCTCCGCAGGTGCATAGCGTTCCAGCTGTGTGGTATGGATTTTCCATCCCTAGATTCTAGCCGATAAGCTCCTTGTCTTGCGATGCCTAATTTCTTGTAGGGCCCTTCCCATGCAGGGGCAAGCTTCCCTGCATTCATTTCAATGGTGTTCTGGAAAAATTTTCGAAGGACCCACTCGCCGATAAAAAAGGCCTTGGCTCGTACGTTCTTGTAGTAACTGATGGCCACTTGTTGTTGGTGCCTAGCTAAGCGCAATCGCGCTCTCTCCCTAAGCTCTTCTATGGTGTCAAGATCGGCTGCTAACTCAGCGGAGTTCTGGTCCGGTGTATGTAACCCATATCGTGCGGTTGGGACGATAATTTCGGATGGGATCACCGCCTCGCACCCGTACACCAGGGAGAACGGCGACTGTCCGGTGGTGGCTTTTGGGGTGGTCCTATGTGCCCATAAGACGTAGGGTTATTTGTCGGCCCAACGCCCCTTAGCTTTGACCATCCGCTTCTTGAGATTATTGATGATGACTTTATTGGTGGATTCTGCCTGCCCATTGGCCTGTGGATAGCGAGGAGGGGAGGTCACTAAGTCTATGTTCCATTGTCGGCAGTAGTCTCCGGTTTTCTTGCGATGAACTATGACCCGTTATCACAGACGATCTCCGAAGGTATCCCAAAGCGGTAGATGATATGTGTCTTGATAAACGCCACTACTTGGGACTCCTTGATCTCCTTATATGCCTCCGCCTTAATCCACTTGGAGAAATTGTCGGTGAGTGCTGGGAAGAATACTCGTTGTTGATCGCTCACAAATGCGAGGGTCTAGAGATACAATTTATAACCCGACCCCGTTGTAGCACGTGGTGGGTGTCGAACACTCGGGAAGTCTACTCGATTGATGTGCCTAGACACTAAAAAGCTGGAAAGGAGAGCTTAAAGCAAAGGAAAACAAAGAGAACAGTCGGGACCGACACAAAGGTCACGTCGGGCCCGATGTTGGCGACAAGAGGAAGTCGGGACCACGTAGGGTAAGTCGGGCCCGAGGTAGCTGGGTTCGTCGAACATCAAAGTTTGAAAGTAGATCTTGGGCTTTTGGGTTCCTTCTCTAGTAGATTATGGCTTTTCCACCCCAATTCAAGCAATAAGTGATGATCGGACTAGGATCGAGTGCTTTCGCCCTCGTTCCAACCACTTCTACACATTGATCCTTAGGGAAATCCCCTTCGAAGCAAGGTCTTGAGATTGGCACATGTTCACTTTCACTACTTTGCCAATCACAAGCCTTGATTCCCTACTTTCGCAAGGAATTGTAGCTCTATGTAGAGTGGGTTCCTTAGATCAAGCACTCAAGGCTATGGAATTGGGGTTTCTAGCCCAAACCAAGCTAGGGTTTTCCCCTATAACCCAAGATCAAGGAGATCTACTCCATATGGCAAACAAGGAAAGCAAACAAATCAAAACGAAAAGCAGTCAACATCATCAATCTCAAACCAAAGCAATGTTTCATTCAAAATCAAAAGCAATCCACAAACTTCAATCAAAGGTTTCCAAATCCACAAGATCAAAACAAAGCAAAGCTAGTCTATCAACCAAACCTCTCAAATCTCCCTCTCTATGGGCCGATTTTCTCTCTCTTCTCCTTCTCCTCTCCTTTCTCCTTGCTCTCCAAGTATCCTCTTGAGGGTTGGTTCCTTTCCAAGTGTGGGAACCTCTTCCTTGTGTGAGAGAGCCCCCCATATTAGAAGACAAGAGGGCCTTTTATAGTTTAGATGAGGGGCAAAAGTGGAAGTTCACAATTTCGTGCCTTGGAGCCCAAGTAGTCAAGTGACCGACTCGGACCGACACGGAGGACCTCGGGCCCGAGTTACTGTGCAAGTTGGTCTGAGGTTGAAACTTCAAGTCGGGCCCGAGGTTGGTTGCAACTTGGTCCGAACCTCGTTCCACCTTCTTCTTGTTGGCTTTCCTCTAGTTCTTCTTCATGGCTTGCTCCTCTCTTTCCTCCTTTGCTCGGGCCTTGCTCCATGTCTCGACCCTCCTTCAAATCGATCCTCGATTCATGCCAAAACACCTACAAAACACATAAAACGCGCATAGTCTCCGAATCTTATAGAAATACGGGAACTAAGCTAAAAAGGAACAAAACACACAAGAAAAGGGGAAAAAGAAACATATTTACAAAGGAAATCACATATGAAAACACCACCAAATAAAGAGACATCAAAATAGCCCATACTTAAACTTGCTTGTCCTCAAGCAATAACAATGTAAGCAAGACCGAAACATAATCTTCAAGTAAAGCCTCGTATGAAAACAGATTTTAAGCACAAGTGATTGATATTCAAGCAAGATTACATCATCACACATGATTAAGTGTTCCAAAGAATAGAGTCAATGCAACTAAGCCTCACTTTAGGGATATGTGAATGTGTATCACTCATCATGTGTTTGGGTTTAGCAATGAACACTCAAGCTCAAAAATCATGCAAGTAAAGACTTTACTATTGAAGTTAATATCACCAATTCCTCCACCTAGAGATGCCTAATACAAAGTACACAAAGAATTTCGAACTTGGCTCAATGGAGGTCCTCAAAGAGGTTCCATTCGGCCGGGTTGTAATGGGGCTTTTGGTATTTCTCAAGGTGGGAATTATGGTCTTGTGGTGCTTACAATGGGGATTGAACAACCTAAACTCTCACCAACTTCACCAACATTCCACAATCAATTTCACACTCATCCCAAAAGATTTAACATTTTTTTTTCTTTCAACCCAAAATTTCACTTAACATTCCACTTCATCTTTGCTCTTAGGCTTTTTGTTGGATTTTCAACACTTTCTACATTTGGAACGACTTTCTTATGACATCGGGCACGATGTGGCTTGTAACTCGGTCGAACCCTTTTTCTTCACTTAAGCTCTTTGCTTTCATTCCACTTTACATTTCCAACATTTTCTTTCTTTCTTTCTTTCTTTGTTTTTCTTTTTGCACAACAAAGATGCACTACCCACATGATTCATAACACCATTCTTTGCCCTTAAACCCAAGAGAATCTCAACTCTTCAAATACAATCCCAACCTCTCTTCTAAAGTCCAATCCCATAAGGGTCAAGTCATATAAGGCTAGGAATAATATTTTTGAGGAGTTTCAAACAAAGGCTTAGGCTAGAACGGGGCTACAAACAAAGGATTCACTTCATGGTAGGATATGGAACATTTATGTGACTAAAAAAATAAAGTTCAAAATCAATGTGACAATGCTAGGACAAATCTCATGACGGTCTTGGAAAATAGATAAACACCGCAATAGCAAGTTTTACTAAGCATGCATGAGCTAATCACACAAGAAACATGAGGGATATGCAAATACGAACAAGCATCCCTAAAATGGCCAAAAATCAATCTCACAAGGGTCACTCATACTTAGTTGCATAAGAACTCATCCTAGAACTCACATGTTCAATAAAACAAGCAAGATATCATGATCACATCAAAAGCAACATCTCTTTAGAGGCTAAACCATCCGAAAATATGCAAAGGAATTTACATGCTCACATCATCATTAACTTTCGTTTGGGCATCTAAGATGGGAATTTCTAGTCCAAAACCTACAAAACACAAAATCTTTTTGTTGTTTTCAACACAATTTTATCAAATTTTTATGGATTTTTGCAAAAATTTCTCTAAAACCAAAAACAAAGACTCATCCATTCAAAACCAAATTACTCATCCATGTCATTCCACAAACCACAAACTAAGACACAAACATCCCAAACACAAACTAGAAACCAAAAACCAATATCTTCAAAATAACAAACAAACAAGCAAGTGAAATCATGAGCACACTTACCCCCACCCCATACTTAAAATTTTGATGTTCCCATCAAACAAGGAAACCAAAACTTAAAAGCAAGAGAGAAGAGTACGAAGAGCTCACAATTTCTTTATTCTTCAATGGCATGTCTAGGATCACTCGAAGGGGTTGTCACGTCTACGTCCTCATTGGAGCCTCGCTTGCCGCTCCCTCTCGTACACTTGCTCTTGGTAGAAGTCTTGTGGTGGTGGTTGGAGTTGAGGGTCCGGACGCGTCCATTGGTCCTCACGGGAAGGGAAGTTCCCGCTCATCCATGTGTTGAAGCTATCTTGGACCCGCCACCTTTTATCTTCCACCTCTCTAAGCTCCTCCACCTCTCGCCTAGTGTAGCCGAGGGCTCGGTTCATCTCTTCTTGGCTAGCTTGGAAAGCACTTTGTTGTTGAAGCAATTGTTGTTGTTCTTGAAGCAATTGTTGTTGTTGGTGGTACATGTGTTGTTGTTGAAGATTCACTTGATGGACCTCTTGAAGAACATTCTCCTGTTGAAGTTGGAGATGGGCCATTTGGTTGGCCAAGAAGGACATGTCCACCGTTTGTTGTCGCTCGGGAAACACCATTCCCGGACCATACCATTGGGCGTAGCCTTCATAACCGCCACCTTGAGCTTGTTCTCGCCTTGCACCGCTCCCTTCTCCACGCTCATAGTGCCTCGGGACCTCATCACCATAGAAAGCACCGGACCGACTTTGAGGGAAGTCGGGCCCGACGTGGTGTGTACCTCGGTCCGCCAGTGTTGGAGCTTGGTGCGTGGCTCGGAGGTTGGCCATCAAGCCTTGGAAGCTCTCATCTTCTTCATTATGCTCTTGATCGACGTCCATGTCTTCCCCACGAGGTGCAAACACAAAGTTGTCTTGGTCGAAGTCCGGTGAAGATGGAGGGGATGTAAACCGAATGTGTTGAGGTTGTTGTCGTCGCCCCTCTCTTGCACCTTCGGGGTCACCAAATGAGTGTGGCTTGCCGGCCCACACTTGGTACCAATTGTGATACCGAGAAATATCATAGAGGTTGGCCGCCAACCGGATCGACACACCATCATAGTTCGAGTGAGGGGCCAAAGAGATCATGTAGAGCTTCTCCTTGATGATGTTGGCCTTCTTGAAATACTTCATGTTCATGTACTCAACACCATTCGGAGCCGGAGAATACTTGTTGAGATCAACTCCTAGACGCATGGCTAGCCTTGCTATCATCCCGCCGAAGTAGATCCAAGAGGAGCTTTGGAAGTCTCGCACCATCTTGACCCACTCCCATGCAAGGTTCATGGGCTTCTCGGTGTGGAAGAGCATCTCATGTAGCAACATAATTTCTTCCTTCATCGGCTTGCTCAACTCGTGACGTGCATAGATTGCACATCCCAAAACTCGCACCATGACCCGAAAAAGAGGGCTAGCAATCTCGGTTTTGGAGGCCCCCTTTCTCATCTCGCTCTTCCCGGCCACATGCCGCCACACTTGGTTCACCTTCTCGTTGTCTACACCGGTCTCTTCTCTTGGACATGGAAACCCGAAGTAGGTAGCTAAGTCCCTAAGAGAGAGATTGTGGTCCTCATTGCCCAACTGGAAAGTGATCGCCCCTTCCTCATCCTCCACATTATCATAAGTGCATTCAAACGTGGCCATGAATTCCGAGGTGAGGGCGGGATAGTGGGTGTTGTCCCACCTTAGCATCCCGTTGAAACCGATGTGAGAGTAGCACCTTGGAAGAGCTTGATCCATGTCCATCTTCCTCACGACTTCCCAATCAAGCCACCTTGTATGATGCTCAAGCGCCATATACCATGCATAACTCTCAACTTGCTCATCATCCTCCAAGTAAACATCATCCAACTTTGGCTCTTTCCTTGACTTCTTGGACTTCTTCCTCGGCCTTTCCGCATGAGATGATGAAGCTCTAGTCTCCATGGTACCTACACACATCCAACCAAACAAAAGGGTTCAAGATAAACTCCATACAACTGAACAAAAGCACTCATCAACACACAACAACACTTCAACACAAGGGGAACCCCATACTTAGTCTCTAAACACACATGCATCACAATCCAACATGAATCATCATGGATATCTTCTAACAATGGCTAAGCAAATGATCATACTACATCATGATTAGGCTATAGCCAACAATGAAACACATGAATCCACATGATATCACAAGAAGAGAGCAAAAACAACGTGGATCGACTTCCAACCTATGTCGGGCCCGACTTAATCAACCTCGGTTCAACTTACTGGACCGACTTCCACAACTCGGGCCCGACTTTCCTGGGCACATCGATCTTGACCTAGTTCATGCTTCGACTCTAATCTCAAATCAACCCAAATCACTCTATCATGCACTTAAATTTCAAATTCAACCATCAAACATCCCTAATCGAAGTTCTAAATGGATCTAAGTATGCATAAACAACTTTAAAGCTCTATTTCACAAATCATGCAAATCCACCATTGATGCTCAAGCTCAAACTTTCAATCAAACATGGCATTACTCAATCTATGCAATGAAAGCACAAAATCTTCAAGGAAATAGGTAGAGATCGAGTAACACATACCGGATTTGAAGAGTACTGAACTTTTAAACAAATAAACAACTTAGAACTCAAACTTTCTCAATCTAGATCGAGATGGGGGATGAAGAACGAGATTGAACTCGAAATTTCTACTTGGAATCGGGTTAGGGAGGCTTTTTCGTGGTTGGATCGAGATGAAGAAAGGAAGGTGGTGGATCGAGTATGGTGAGAGAAGGAGGGCCGATTTTTGAGAATGTGAGGGGGTGGGTTGTATTTTGGGAATGGTGGTTAGTATGAAGATGGTAGGTAGGTGGGGGTGGTATTTAGTGGGGGAAGGGGACAAATTAGGTCAAGGGCAAAATTGGCATTCCAACTAATCAAATCGGATCGGACCGACTTCATGGACCGACGTCCCTATGTCGTGCCCGACTTACCTGGGCTCGATGTGGGAGTATTCGGGTCACCAATTTTACTCCATCCTCTTGCAACTTCTTTCCCCATATTTCGATTTATATATTTTCACCTCAAATCCTACACAACCTTGAAGAATACACAACACCAAAATTCCACAAAACACTAGATAGAGATTGGTTAGAGAAAAGCTAGGCTAAACTAAGAAAAATCAAACTAAAATTACGAAAAGAAAGCTACTAGCTCGGGTTGCCTCCCGAGAAGCGCTCGTTTAGAGTCACTAGCTTGACTTCCTAACCTCAATCTCATGGCGGGTGAAACACGGTGAATTGCTCCCCATTGTTGTGCCCATTCCCATTGCCTTCATACCCATAAAACCACCAACGATGGTCTATATAGGCATGGCTCTCCGATCTCGGGCCTCTCCCATCATACTCCTCTAACGAATGAGATTTCTCCTCCTTACTTGCTCCATCATGTTCCTCTTTTCCTACACCAAAGTTATCCAAAGAATTCCTAGGAGATTCTACCAATTCATCTTTCAAGTCACTAAGGCAAATGTAGGAGTCTCCTAAGTCATCTTTCAAATCACTTAAACAAAAGTAGGAATCAAAAGTTTGGGAAGAATTGTGGTCATCACCAACATCAAAAGGATATAAGTAAGGATACTCTTCATTTCTCCTTGGGCTAGCATTGATCCTTGACTCATCTTGATCCTCAACTTGCTCCAACAACTCCCTTGCTTGTATTTGTTTATTGAACCCTTCATCACTTCTCAACACAATGACCTCACTAGCAACTTCCACTTCTTCTCCTTTTCTCTTGGCACTCTCTTCAAGTTTGAGGATAGCCAAGGCGTCCGACTCATTCAAAGCCTTGTTGAAGTGCAAATCGACCTTTTCTTCACCAATCTCAAAGGAAACTTTGCCGTTTTTGACATCAAACCTTGCCCCTGTCGTAGCTAAGAATGGTCTTCCTAGGATTATTGGGACCAAGGGGTCCTCGTGCGTGTCCAAGATCACGAAATCATCGGGAACAAAGTACATTCCAACTCGCACCGGCACGTCGTCTAATATTCCTTTAGCCTTGATGATGGAACCGTCGGCCATAGTTAGGGACATATCGGCCGGTTCAATTTCACCTAAATTTGCCCTTCTCCAAATGCTAGCGGGCATCACCGAAACACTTGCCCCAAGGTCACATAAGGCTTGGAAGTTTTGAGACCCCACACCAATAGTTATAGCAAAGCGACCGGGATCTCCTAGCTTTTGCGGTAACTCCAAGGTCTTGACCTCATCTTGCATTTCAACTATGGACCTCTTCTTGCTTAAAATTTCCTTTAAAAACTTGGCATAGGATGGCATCTCGCTCAATGCATCGGTGAACGGGATAGAGATGTTCAAACCTTGCAAGAGTTTGAGGAACCTCTTCAACTTGTTCTCAACAACATCTTTCGGCTTCTTCGAGGGATATGGAAGAATTGTTGCACCTTGAATCTTGCTTGGATCAACCTCCTTGGACTTCCCCACTTCACTTGCAACATTTCTTGGTTGGACCGACTTGGGCACCACGTCGGGCCCGATGTTGTGAATCTCGGTCCTGGGGCAAAGCTGAGGCAGAGTAGTCGGATCGACGTCTGGGTACGTCGGGCCCGACTTACTCTCAACCTCGGTCCGGCTCTCTTCATCCTTCTTAGGCATGTGTGGCTCGGATAGGTTTCGGCCACTTCTCAATCCAATTGCCCGGACTTCATTTTGATTGTTTTGAGCTCGGGGGTTCTCCTCGGGTCGGCCCGGAAGTCTCCCATTCTCTCTCGGGGCTTGAGTTGCGATTTGGGCAAATTGATTGTCGACTTGCCTCCTCCATGCACCAAACTCATTGAATTGGGTCCTCATCTCCTTGAACCCATATCTCATCTCTTGAGCGAATGATTGTAGCTCATTGAATCCCGGTGGCCTATATGGTGGTGGTTGCGGCGCCCTTGGCTCGTTTTGGTTGAAGTTGTTGTTGTAGCCTTGAGCTTGACCGTTGTTCCACCGGCCATTACCACAATTGTTGAAGTTGCCTCTTCCACCGAAATTTCCTCGAACATAGTTTGCCTCCTCAATTCGCTCGGCCAAGCGCACTTGGCTCTCATTCGGACAAACTTGTGTAGCATGTGCAAAGGATCCACACTCCTCACAAGCTCTAGCATTTTGCTTGTAGTAGTGGACTTGCCTCTTAAGCTTGCTCACTTCACCTACAAGGAATTGGAGCTTCACATCCTTATCAATGTCTTCTCCCCTTGGATCATATAACTTCCTTGCACCTTCACCTTGAACTTTCACCTATTTGCTAGATTGACTCACCCCATACATGGCCTCATAATTGGATAACTTGTCAAGTAGCTCCCAAGCTTGATCCGGTGTCAAGTCTATGAACCCACAATCGGTGTTGAGATTGAGCTTGTCCTTCGTTGCCGGATTGATGCCTTGGAAAAAGATGTCTTGGAGCACATATGGTTGTTGGCCATGAGTAGGACATTGGCGCAACATCTCCTTGAAACGGTCCCATGCTTCGAAGAGAGGCTCATTCGGACCTTGTTGAAAGCTTGCAATTTTCCTTCTTAGCTCGGTTGTCTTTGAGGGCGGGAAGAACTTCATCAAGAAAGCATCATAGAGTGTCTTCCAAGTTGTGATTGACCTAGGGGCTTGGCTCTCGAGCCAATGTGTGGCCTTGCCCCCAAGTGAACATTTGAACGCCTTTAGAAGCACATACTCCAACGTCTCCTCGTCGGTAGAAATCTTCTCACACATGTCCACAAAGCGTTTGATGTGCTCTATGGGACACTCATGTGGACGGCCCTCGAATTGATCACGCTTGATGAGAGAGATGAATTGCGTCTTGATCTCAAAATTCTTGGCAACCTCGGGAAGCACAATAACCGGTTCGGGTACCCTCAACTCCGGATGCATGTATTAGCGTGCATTCCGGGGTAGAGAGTTGAGTTGGGCCTCGACCCTCATTCGTTGCTCCCGTTCTCTTCTTGCCACCGCCTCTTGATTGTCCTTCTCAAGTTGCAATCTAGCCATTTCGGCCCTAAGTTGAGCCAACTCCTCATCAACATGGAGAGCTTGATTCTCCATGCTTTTCCTTCTTCGGGCTTCCTTGAGAATACTTTCCGGATCACTCACAAACTCAAGCTCAAGTGTTCCTCGGGAGGAACGAGCTAGCATACACCTACGAAACAAAGACACAAACCAAAACAAATCAAAAACAAGCAAAGGGTTTGGGCTATTCCCTCACCCAAATCACTACCAAAACAAAAGAAACTCACCAAATTGGCACTCAATGCACTTAGACTTCCCCGGCAACGGCGCCAATCTTTTGATCGCTCACATATGCGAGGGTCTAGAGATACAATTTATAACCCGACCCCGTTGTAGCACGTGGTGGGTGTCGAACACTCGGAAGTCTACTCGATTGATGTGCCTAGACACTAGAAAGCTGGAAAGGAGAGCTTAAAGCAAAGCAAAACAAAGAGAACAGTCGGGACCGACACAGAGGTAACGTCGGGCCGGATGTTGGCGAAAAGAGGAAGTCGGGACCGACGTAGGGTAAGTCGGGCCCGAGGTAGCTGGGTTCGTCGAACTTCAAAGTTTGAAAGTAGATCTTGGGCTTTTGGGTTCCTTCTCTAGTAGATTAAGGCTTTTCCACCCCAATTCAAGCAATAAGTTATGATCGGACTAGGATTGATTGCTTTCGCCCTCGTTCCAACCACTTAAACACATCAATCATTGGGGAAATCCCCTTCGAAGCAAGGTCTTGAGATTGGCACATGTTCACTTTCGCTACTTTGCCAATCACAAGCCTTGATTCCCTACTTTCGCAAGGAATTGTAGCTCTATGTAGAGTGGGTTCCTTAGATCAAGCACTCAAGGCTATGGAATTGGGGTTTCTAGCCCAAGCCTAGCTAGGGTTTTCCCCCATAACCCAAGATCAAGGAGATCTACTCCATATGGCAAACAAGGAAAGCAAACAAATCAAAAAGAAAAGCAATCAACATCATCAATCTCAAACCAAACCAAAGTTTCATTCAAAATCAAAAGCAATCCACAAACTTCAATCAAAGGTTTCCAAATCCACAAGATCAAAACAAAGCAAAGCTAGTCTATCAACCAAACCTCTCAAATCTCCCTCTCTATGGGCCGATTCTCTCTCTCTTCTCCTTCTCCTCTCCTTTCTCCTTGCTCTCCAAGTATCCTCTTGAGGGTTGGTTCCTTTCCAAGTGTGGGAACCTCTTCCTTGTGTGAGAGAGCCCCCCATATTAGAAGACAAGAGGGCCTTTTATAGATTAGATGAGGGGCAAAAGTGGAAGTTCACAATTTCGTGCCTTGGAGCCCAAGTAGTCCAGTGACCGACTCGGACCGACACGGAGGACCTCGGGCCCGAGTTACTGTGCAAGTTGGTCTGAGGTTGAAACTTCAAGTCGGGCCCGAGGTTGGTTGCAACTTGGTCCGAACCTCGTTCCACCTTCTTCTTGTTGGCTTTCCTCTAGTTCTTCTTCATGGCTTGCTCCTCTCTTTCCTCCTTTGCTTGGGCCTTGCTCCATGTCTCGACCCTCCTTCAAATCGATCCTCGATTCATGCCAAAACACCTACAAAACACATAAAGGAACAAAACACACAAGAAAAGGGGAAAGAGAAACATATTTACAAAGGAAATCACATATGAAAACACCAACAAATAAAGAGACATCAGCTGTCCAGAAGATGGTGGTAGTTTCCCCACAATATGCACCCCCCACCTCATGAATGGCCACGGGGTCAAGGTTGGGTCTAGTGGCTCCGGCGGCTGGTGAGAAGTCGGGGTGTGTTTCTGGCAGGCTTCGCACTTCTGAGAATATTCAGTTGCATCTTGACGCATGGTTGGCCAGTAGTATCCCAGGTTGAGGGCCTTGTTAGAGAGATTGCGCCCTCTAGAATGATTCCCGCATTCGCCCTCGTGAAGCTCTCAGAGTATCTTGGGTACTTCCGTTTTATTTATGCAGTGAAGTGAGGTTCCCACCGTGGATTTCTTGAACAGGATCCCATATTTTACGCTGTAACGGGTAGCTCTCATCCGGAGTGCTCTTGCCTCAGATTTCTCTGTTGGCAGCTATCCGCGATCGAGCCATCGCCGGTACGGCCGTGTCCAGCACTCTTCTTTTGAAGGAACACTTGGTGCGTCAGATTCAGGATTCTCACCGTCAAGCATCTCTAGAAGGGAATGTACTTCTTTTCCGCTGGCTGGCGACGGTCCATTTTGGGTTCCTTGCTCCGAGGGGTCAGCCTCCTGTGTGATTGCTAGAGACAGTATATGCACCATGGGAATTGAAGTGAACTCCTCGAGATTTAGAGCAGATGCTAGGTTGGCTAGAGCGCCAGCTTGCGCATTCTCCTCTCTGGGGACTTGCTGGATGGTGAAGGTCTCAAACTCACGCATGATTTCTTTGACTTTCTCTGAGTATGCCGCTATTCTGGCATCTCTGGAAACGAAAGTCCCTAGGATTTGAGTCACAATCAGTAGTGAATCGCACTTCACTTCTACTTCTTTGATGGCTAGATCTCAGGCGACCGTTAACCCCAGTATTAATGCCTCATACTCTGATTCGTTGTTGGTAGTCTCAAAAGCACACCGTACTAATTGTGCTATCCTATCCCCCCTGGGCGATTTCAGCACTACACATATCCCAACTCCTCGGCTGTTGGTAGCTCCGTCAATGTGTAGGGTCCAAACTCCAGAATTCTCATCTTCTTCTACGAAGGCCTCTTGCTGTCTGGCTTCGTCCTCTAGTGTTGGGCTAAAATAGGCCACAAAATGTGCCAGTCCCTGGGCTCGGATTTCTTTTTTTGTCTCGTACGTGATGTCAAACCCGCTTAGGTGGATAGCCCACTTGGCCAATCGCCCGGTGATCTCCGGCTTCCTTAGTATGGCTTTCAACAGATAGTTGGTGCGGACGCTGATTGTATGAGACTCAAAGTACGTCTTCAATTTCGTCGAGGCCATGACCAGTGCGGGAACCAGCTTTTCCAATGGTGAGTACCGTGTCTCAACCGCAAGCCAAGTACGGCTAATGTAGTACACGGGCATCTGGTTGCCCTTGACATTGCGCACAATACACCGATGATGGCGTCTTTAGTTACCGCCAGGTATAGGAAGAGATTCTCGCACTCCTCGGGCTTGGATAACAACACCGGGTTGGACAGATACTGTTTTAGCTGCAGGAAAGCTGTCTCATGGACTGGTGCCCACTCAAATTTCTTGTTCTTTCGTAACACATCATAGAAAAGGCGGCATCTTTCGGATGACTTGGAGATGAAGCGATTCAGCGCCGCTACTCTTCCCGTCAACTTCTGCATGTCCTTCACACATCTTGGCGACCGCAAATTGGCTACAACTAGAATCTGATCTGGACCAGCCTCGATCCCGCAAGTTAGCTTCATCACGTCCATCAACTTCTGCACGTCCTTCACACATCTTGGTAACCATGAATCCCAGGAAGCAACCGGAAGTTACATCGAATGCACATTTTGCCGAGTTGAACTTCATATGGTAACTGTCCAAGCTCTGGAAAGCTTCCTCTAGATGCTGGATATGGTGGCTGGCCTGCTTTGATTTGATGAGCCCGTCGTCAACATATACCTCCGTGGTTCTGCCTATCTACTGTTGAAACATACGATGGACCAGTTGTTGGAACAATGGTTGTTCCATGGTTTCTCTTAGTTTTGATGATAACAAACTTAGTTGATATAACTTGCTTCTACATGTAAGTGTTTCAGGAAAACAAGTACATGGTCACGAGTGACGGAACATTGTTAGGAACGATGGAGGGAACGAGTGACAGATTTAGGAAGCACGTCTAATAGGGAACGCGGCTTTCTATAAATGGAAAGTTACCAAATATTCTACAAGCAATCTTCTACGAAGATATGACAATTGTAGGCGGTTGCTTGAGGAGATCAAACTGAGGATAAGATCAATCTTCACACGATCTTATCTAAGGAAATCCGAGATCATTCGGTTTTGGCAAGAATCGACATGGTTGATGATCCGAAATCACAAACAATACTTCCTCCTTATTGTGTGGGATTTGTTAAGTGGAATATCTGCCTAATTAGGCAAGAATTATGTATGAGATTAGACTTGACGTATCTTATAAATAGCTAGGTTTAGCTAGGGTTAAGGTGTGGGTTTAGACGAAGAACTTGGAGAGAGAGAGCTTTTCAAGTGTATGAGTGTGTGGCTTTTTCCGGTGAAGAATTCACAAGTAAGTTAGTAGTTTAATTTGTCTTATGTTTACGCTTAGGGTTGTAGAAGTCTAGTTGGTTCAACTTTGGTTGGTGCCTTAGTTACCAAGGAACTTGACTTGCCTTGTAATCTTTGAAACATAATAAAATTATTCTATTGAAAATCCTCTGAGAAGGAGTCTCAGAGGTAGAGGTTTTTTCTTTCTACGACTTGTTGGTCGAGCAGAAAGTTTTCCTCTCTAATTATGTGTTCTTATTGTTTATTTTTGTTGCCCAAGGAACATTTCTAGTTCCCTGACTTGTTACTAACGCATCACGATCCAACAATTGGTACCAGAGCGGGTTTGCTCTAGATTGTGTGTTAGTGCAGGAATATAGAATGACTTCAAACAACACTCACAACGTCGGGATTGGAAACAACAAGCCTCCACTGCTCGTTGCTAGAGAATACGACCACTGAAGAATCCTCTTCGCTACTTGACTCAAGAGTAATGACTACCAAGCTTGGACAGTCATTGAGGATAGAGACTACGTCATTCCTTAGGCCAAGAAGGACAAAAATTGTTACTAAACAATGCCTTGGGTGCTGAAGATCTGCTGAGGATGGTGAACTACAAAACCGCAAAAGAAGCATGGACTGCTATTGAGCAAATGCACATCGGCAGTACAGATCTGAAGGAAAGCCATCAAAAGGATGCCAAGAAGGAATTCTACAACTTCCAAATGAAAGATGGTGAAACAATTACCACCTATCAATCTCGGTTCGAGGCATTGGTAAATCACATCAACCATCTTGGTATCGTAAAGGACATCACTCAATCGAAAAAAATCTCTAAGATTTGTGATGGTCTTGGTCCCAAGTATATTGTGACCAGAGGCTTGCTAAGAGAAAATCAAATAACGAAGACATGCACTCTTCATGAAATCTTAGGGAAATTGATGGACTATGAACGATATGCGAAAATCAAAAATAGTTCTCAAGTTCTGATAAGGGTATTGCTAACAAAGTAGAGAAGGCCATTGAGAACATAATTGTTGGAAGAGGGGTGTATACTATAGAGGAGGATTCTGATGTGGCTCTCATAACAAAAACAATAAGGGCTTTCTACAAAAGAGGCAAGAAGAAAGGAGCCCAGAAGGAACAAGAGAAGATCAACTCAGATAAGAAGGATATCAAGGATGTTACCTCTTTCAACTGTCAGGAAAAAGGGCACTATGCCAAAAGTTGTACCAAAGGTAACGAGTCTGGGAACGAAAATAAGAAGGCCTACATCGCTGCATGGGATCTTGACTCAGATGATGAATCTGAATCAAAAATCTGTGCCATGACTCTGAACGTGTAAAGGAACGTACCCTCCAGAAAACACATCCTAAACGCTATCTCGGCGAATATTATAGGGTGTGCTATCACTGTGGTGGGGGAGGTCATGTTCAAAAGGACTGTAAGGTTAAATTAGGAGTGTCTAACAAAAGGGCTCAAAACCAGAACACATGGAACAACAAGAAACGGTGTTGGTAAGAAAAATCAAGGGTATGACAAATCTAATCGAAACAAAAAGAAAACGGCTCCACAACCACAAAGGAAGGAAGATTCTAAAACTGATAAAGGGTAAAACCATGTTGATCCCTGTTGGGCCCATAGAATTACCAGTCGATTCATCGACCCAGCCCATCAACGATTAGGCCCAAGAGCAAGATCCGGGTCACAGAGATCACCCTCCCGAACGGGGAATTCGGCAGTTGGAGCTCGAGAACAACCACCCAGAAAGTGGAGCTTGAAACGTGAGGAAATGGGGACACGATCAGAGAGTCTGGGAGACGGAAGTTGAGGCCGGAAGCAGAACTTAAATAGGGGATTAGCCCAAAAAAAGGATTCATTCGAGGATATTGTAATCCACCCATTTTAATTCACGATTTCTTGAATACAACCATCTGCTTTGATAATTGAGATTGTGTTTATCGGTTAGATTGCTCCCATAAATCCAAAAATTCACCTTTGATTGTCACCGGTCGGAAATTGACCAAAACAATTTGGCGCCTACCATGGGGCCCTAGCCGGTTTCGCTCGCTCTTTCGATCAAAGCAGGAATGTTCTTGCTCGAGAAGATGACGAACTCGCAACCATCCTCTCCCACCAACGTAGGAGAAGGGGGAAGTCGGGGCGGCCGCCTCGAAAGGGATGACGGCGACGGCACCCCTGAGGAGGTCCGAGACTTGCGCAGTGTTCTGAACGAGTTCGCAACCAAGATATCCACCCTTCAGCGGGATATGGTCAGCCAAAAGGATCGCAGCTAGACACACAGGGACCACATCACACAGCTCACTACGGAAAATGCAAACCTCCGCGAACAACTGCAAGCGGCCTCGGTGTCGCACGGCGGATCCCACCCAACCGGAACTATCCGAGAGGCCACTTTCCGCCTCAACCTAGGGGAGGCTTTCAACTCGCAAATAGGGAGTCCATCCCCCACAGTAAACATGGCCACACCGGCGCCCACCCTTCTAGGAGTACCCGGCACCCAGACGCCGGGGAACCGAACTGCAAGGACGGGAGTCTTCCACCCCCAATACAGCGAAGGATCCGGGAGATAGGTACCCCCCACTGAACCTTTCATAGAGGTACTCTTCAATAAGTATATGCAGGATCAGCTTAAGGGGCTCGAAGATAAGATCGCTCAGATACCCTGAGTACCACCTCCCCTTGAGAAAGAAGCTTTAGATGGCTACGACGATTCCCCCTTTGCGACCCCGATTGCTAGTGTGGACATCCCGAAGTGATTCACGGTCCCAACAGTTCCCACCTATGACGGGACGGGGGATTCCGACGAGCACGTGGCCATCTTCAAGTAGAAAATGATGACCAGCTCGATACCGCGGGAATCCAGAGAGGCGATCATGTGCAAAGGGTTCGGTGCCACGTGGCCATCTTCAAGTAGAAAATGATGACCTGGTTCATCAACCTCCCCAAAGGGGGGATCTCATCGTTCGTAGGACTGGTGGATACCTTTCGGATGCAGTTCGCCAATAGTAGGAAACTCATGAAGCAGTCCAATGACCTGTACCTTGTGGCCCAAAGACTGGGGGAATCTCTACGTGCCTTTTTGAACAGGTTCAACCGGGAGAAGGTAGCGATACCACTCTGCGACGTGCCCACCTCTATAGAAGCATTCCGAAGAGGCCTGCTGCCCGATAGCGAACTCTACAGGGAACTCACTAAATACCCGTGCCATAGCTTCGAGGACGTCCAAGTGAAGGCTCTGGCACACATCCGGCTCCAGGAGGACGAAATTCCCGCGCGAGCCGTGTCAGTATTCAACAAGGTCGAAAGGAAGGCCCCCTACGACCAGCGAAGGGAGCGCCAAGGGCAACCATATCCAAAAAAACAGGCCCGAAGCACCTAGAGTCCACACAGCAGGAATCAAACAGTCGGGCGGGAAGAAGGACGCACCCAATCGGCCAAAGGTTCATGAGTATAACCTGGGTTTGGGGAACGCCGAGATCGTGAAGGGCCTGGAGAAATTTGGAGATCGCATCAGGTGGCCGAAGAAGGCGGAAAACCCGAATCCTAAGAAGGACAAAACCAAATGGTGTGACTTCCACGAAGACTATGGGCACGAGACAGACGAGTGCTTCGCTCTCAGAAAAGAGTTAGCATACTTACACTCAAGAGGCTTGCTGTCAAAGATCTCCGCTAACCCAAGTCTACCCGCCAGCCAGAATCTGAACGAGCCCATGGACATTCCGTCATCCCTAGAATATGCCAAAGTAGTTAGCGTCATCAGCGGCGGATCTGATATTTGTGGTTTCACCTATTCGGCAGCCAAGCGCCACGCTCGGGGGCACCTAGAAGGACCGTTGGTAGCAAACATCCGCCAATCAGATGGGCGTCCGGGAGATACCATCACCTTCAGCGACTTGGATTCGGCTGGCTTGGTGGGACCTCATCATGACGGTCTGGTCATATCTTTGTCGGTGGGAAACGTAGTGATGAGGAGGATCCTCATCGACACCGGAAGCTCCACCAACATGATCACACTTGACGCCCTCAAAGAGATGGGGCTGAAAGAAGAAAACATCCTTAGAAAGTCGGTAGCACTAGTGGGATTCAGCGGAGAGATTGCTCACACCTTGGGAGAAATAACCCTCCCCACTTACGCTAAAGGGATCAACCTGCAAGTCAGATTCTCCGTGCTCGATTGCCCGTCCTGCTACAACATCATCATTGGGCGGCCCTGGATCCACGATATGAAAGCGGTCCCCTCCTCCTATCACCAGACCATAAAATTCCCCACACCGTGGGGAGTGCGGGAAATCAAGGGAGACCAGAGGCTAGCTAGAGAGTGCTACAAGTCCGCCTTGAAGGCGACCGTCGCCCACACAACATAACAATTACAGGAAGCCAAAGGGCCCGCGCCAAAGGTGGACCCCGAGGCCGATAAGATCGAGGAGATCATCCTCGACAAACAAAAACCAGAGCGAACCGTGCGGATCGGGAAGGACTTGGATCCGTAGAAAAAAGCCGAGTTGGTCAGTTTCCTCAAGGAACACATCAACAGTTTCGCTTGGTCACACGAAGATATGGTCGGGATCGACCCCGCCATCATCACGCACCGATTGAATGTGGACCCTCGCCACCCCCCAGTCAAACAGAAGAGAAGAAAGTTCGCACCTGAGCGGATCCTGATCGTGGACGAGGAAGTACAGAACCTACTCCGGACAGGGAAAATCAAAGAAGTAAAGTACCCGGAATGGCTGGCGAACGTCGTGGTGGTGAGCAAGAAAAATGGCAAGTGGAGAGTCTGCATTGACTTCACGGACCTTAACAAGGCTTGCCCGAAGGATTCGTTCCCCTTACCGCACATTGATGCCATGGTAGACGCCACGGCCGGCCACGAGATGCTCACCTTCATGGATGCCTTCAGCGGCTATAATCAGATCCGGATGCACCAAGAAGATCAGGAGAAAACCTCGTTCATCACCAGCCAGGGTACCTACTGCTACAAGGTAATGCCCTTTGGGCTCAAAAATGTCGGAGCTACTTACCAGCAGCTGGTCAACCGTATGTTTCAGAAGCACATCGGCAGGACGATGGAAGTCTACATCGACGATATTCTAGTAAAGTCCAAACAGGCTACGCACCATGTCCAGCGCGTTTGGGGTAACCTCAGGCCGCTTCCTTGGGTTCATGGTCACCCAGCGTGGGATCGAGGCTAGTCCTGATCAGATTCAAGCCATAGCAGCCTTGAGATCGCCCAAGTGTGTGAAAGATGTGCAAAAACTGACAGGGAGAGTGGCAGCCCTAAACCGCTTCATCTCCAAGTCATGCGACAGGTTGCCTCTTATTTTATGATGTGCTGCAGAAGAACAAGAGATTCGAGTGGACTCCAGCCCATGAGACAGCCTTCCAGCAGCTCAAACACTATCTGTCCAACCTAATGATGTTATCTGTCTAAACCTGAGGAAGGCGAGAATCTTCTCTTATATCTGGCGGTCAGTGAGACTGCCATTAGCGGCGTATTGGTGCGCGAAGATCAGGGCAACCAACTTCCCGTCTACTACGTCAACCGCATCTTGCTCACGGAAGAGACACGCTACTCACCCTTGGAGAAGTTGGTCCTTGCTCTAGTCATGACATCCACAAAGTTGAGACCGTATTTCGAATCCCACCCTATAACGGTCCGCACCAATTACCCACTGAAAGCGATACTGAGTAAGCCAGAGATCACCGGCAGAATGGCCAAATGGGCAATATACCTAAGCGGTTTCGATATCGCTTACGAGCCAAAGGCAGCGATCCGGGCCCAGGCGCTGGCGGATTTCGTGGCCGATTTCAGCCCTACATTGGACGAGGAAGCCAGACAGCAAGAAGCCTTCGTGAGCGAGGAGGAATGTTCCGGAATCTGGACTCTGCATACAGAAGGGGCTTCCAATACCCGAGGAGTAGGAATTGGGGTAGTGTTGAAATCGCCCAGGGGGACAAGATAGCTCAAGCTGTACGGTGCGCTTTCGAAGCCACCAACAATGAGTCGGAATACGAAGCACTTATACTGGGGTTAACGATCGCCAGAGACTTGACTGTCAAAGAAATAGAAGTGAAGTGCGATTCACTGCTGGTCGTGAACCAAATTCTGGGAATCTTCACCACCAGAGACACCAGGATGGCAGCGTACGCGGAGAAAGTCAAGGAAATCGTGTGGTCGTTTGAGAACTTCACCATCCAACAAGTCCCCAAAGAGGAGAATGCACAGGCTGACGCTCTGGCCAACTTGGCCTCCTCCCTAGATCCCGAAGAGTTCACATCAGTTCCCCTAATCCATGTGCTATCCCCAGCGATTAGACGGGAAGCCGACTCAGTAGAACAAGAAACTTGGGACAGCCCGCCGACGGCTGGAGACAGGGAACGGAAGATCGTGGGAAACGACCATACCCCGAGGATACTCGCCAGCAAAGATCTCGAGAGGCGAGAGATGCCCCGTGAAGAAGATCCCGAAGGGACAAGAGACGGAGATCCCCGAGAGGCAGGGACACCTGGTGACACCAGTCCCACGGCCGGCGCTCCGAGCACCTCCCAAGAACCATAATGCTGGACGAAGCCTTATCTACAGTGGCTTGATCACGGATAGTTGCCGACAGAGAAATCCGAGGCAAGAGCGCTCCGGATGAGAGCCACTCGATACAGTACAAAAGACGGCGTCTTGTTCAAACAATCCGCAGTAGGAACCTCACTCCGCTACGTCACAAAAACAGAAGCACCCAGGATACTCAAAGAATTACACGAAGGAGAGTGTGGAAACCACTCCGGGGGGCGCAGCGTCTCAAACAAAGCTCTCAACCTAGGATACTATTGGCCTACCATGCGTCAAGACGCCGTAGAATACTCTCAGAAATGCGAGGCTTGCCAAAAGCACGCGCCAACTCTTCACCAGCCACTAGAACCGCTGCACTCGACGATGACCCCGTGGCCCTTCATGAGATGGGGGATGGATATCGTAGGGAAACTGTCGCCATCTTCAGGACAATGAGTATTCTTCCTAGCGGTGACGGATTATTTCTCCAAACGGATTGAGGTAGAAGCATACAAGGATATTAAGGAATCCCATGTAGTGGCATTCATCAAAAAGCATATCATTTGCCGCTTTGGGATACCCTCAGAGATCATCTGCGATAATGGATCGCAGTTCATCGGAAAGAAGACCCGTGATTACTGTCGACAATGGAACATCGAGCTAGTAACCTCCACCCCCCGCTATCCACAGGCTAACGGACAAGCAGAATCCAACAATAAAGTTATCATCAATAACCTCAAGCAGCGACTGGTGAAGGCCAAGGGACGCTGGGCCGATGAATTGCCGTACGTTATGTGGGCCGACAAGACTGCCCCAAAAGCTGCCACCGGACAATCCCCTTTCTCCTAGGTATTCGGATAAGAGGCAGTGATATCGGCCGAGATCACTGTACCAACTGCGCGGTATGGGTTGCAAACGCCCAATCAGAACGCCGCCGAACTAGCAGCCAACCTCGATACCCTGGAAAAACTGAGAGAAAGAGCCCGACTGCGCCTGTCCAGACATCAGCAGCAGGTGGCCCGAAGTTACAACAAGAACGTGCGGATCAGAGCCTTCGCCATTGGCGAATGGGTCCTCCGAAAAGTATTCCAGAACAGTGCTGAAATAAACACCGGGAAGCTCGCCCCCGCGTGGGAAGGACCCTACAGGATAGTCGGCATGACCGGACAGGGAGCCTACCAACTAGAGTCTAAAGATGGAAAATTCGTCCCGCGTAGCTGGAACGCCACGCACCTGCGGAGGTACCACTTCTAGAAGAGCAATCAAGTCGCCAGAAACGGCTAAATAAACCCAAGTAAGATCTAAACTATGGTGCAAATTTTCTTGGAAAGATTCAATCAAGTAAACGTTTTTAATTCCAAACACACGTGTTACATATCTCCAAAAAAAGAAACAACAACAGAAAATAACCCAAAAAATCTCCCGAAGGAGTTACTCTCGGCAGCCATCGCCAGGAAAGAGAAACCCTGAAGAGCGGAAAAGAAACCAGAAATAAAATGATAAAGCGGTAACAAGCCTTCCAAAATTATGATTACTCTGCTTATATTCAAAATGACATTTTTTACAAGCTTATTTACATGGCACAGGAAGTAATCTCCTAGTCGGCAGTACGGAATAAGCTCCCGCGTCGCCAGCTCCACTAGCAATCGCCAGAGCATCGATGGTGATCATCAGGGCACTGCAGAAAACGACGGATCCCGTCTTTCGCGTGCCTTCAGGTAGGTGATCCCTTTCTACCCAAGTCACCCATAACCCTGGTTAGGGTTCTCCTCGCCCTTTAAAGCCATAGCTATGCATTTCCTAAGCACTCAGCCTTCTACAGGGGCTGCTTGGACACCGATCGGCACGTAGCAGAGAAGCACCTGCACGAACGCCAGCAAAAAACACAAGCAAAACACAATAGAGCAAAAGCATAACAATATATAAACACCCCCACCCCGTGACGGGGGGCAAACTGCAAACAAAGTATTTGTGGCCTCGCCACCATCCGAGAAACCCTCACCAGACGCCCAATAAATGGCACGCCGTGAGGTACTACTTGTCTTCTACTGATTTGTTCCCAGAAAAACAAAAGAAAATTTTTACAAACGGCCTAAGCCGCCAGACTTCTTCAAATCCATAAAACCATCATGCAGGGTTTCCGCGCCTTTTCAGCTACCTCCTCGGTGGCCAGAGCTTTGGCTCGAGCAGCAGACCGTTCCCATGCTTTGTCAATCTCCTCACAATGCTTGGCGACCTCTTGCTTCCGCCGCTCATGCTCTGCGAACTCCTTGTCCATCTCGTCGATGAACAAACCGACCTCCTGAAAGAGCTGCATGCACGAGAGAGGATATTAGAAAGCAACCCTAAGTCGGCCGTTAACCACACCCGTCAAAAGAACAGAATGAGAGGTCAGTTACCTTCCAGGCTTCGAAGCCTACCTCGGTAGCCATTGCGTGAGCAGAAACCGGAGTCGGGTACTTCTTGAAATTGGGGTCTCGGTACCGCTAAAGAGACTACCTATCAGAGGACGCATCGTCCTGGAGGGCGGGAGAATCGTCATCGCTCCGAGCGGGACGCTTGCGAGAAACCTTGGGAACATCTTGTGATTCCTTCTTGACGGCAGGAGCAGCCGGAGGCTTCGAATCACCGGAGCGGGTCTTCTTAAGGATCAGATCCGAGGCAGAAAAGGAAGAACTCGACCTGCGCGCACGTGTTTCTGAAACAAAAGAAAAAAGAGAGTTAAACACATAACAGCGGCTATGCTAGACCGTCATGCCACAGAACTTACCCATAGAAGGAACAGAAGCAAGGGTTGAAGTCGGCACAGTAGACATCTTGACAATAGGAAGGCAAACCCTCTCACTCTTTTCCCCAGAACCTGACGAAGTAGCGCTACCCTCGTCCCCTGAAGACTCGTCTGACGGCTCGGAAAGAGACGCCCCAAATGTCCTTTGCCCAGAGGTAAGCTGGAAAAGCCTCGACTGAACTCTCTCTGAACCGCTCGACGGCTCGACGTTGTCTGGGATACCTGCGGAATCAAGGGAACAGAGGATAAATATGCGTTAAGAGGAGATCGCCATTCAACACAGAAGAAGAACAGGAAAAGCTTACTAGCGGGATTCCACTTGTCATGCAAAAACAGACGGCTCTCAGGGGTCAGGGACGCGATCTCAACAAAGAAAAAACGGTGTGCCCAACCCTTCCCGTTGACCTAGGTGTTTAAAACAAGAGGCTGGCGAGCGGTTCGGGATTGCAAGATGAATCGACCCCGCCTTACCGTAGTAATACGGTAGGCTTGGAGTAAATCGGAAACGGTGAAATCTACCCCCGCAATCTCTGCCATCCTACTCACCCAAGAAAGAATCTTCCAAGCGGAAGGGAGAAGTTGTGCAGGGGAAAGCTTAAACCGAGCCAAAAATTCTTGGACGATAGGAGGAAAAGGGAATCGACAGGAAATGGTGAAAGGGAATTCAAAGAAACAGACCCAGCCAGGACGAACCCAGTCAGAGTGCTCACCCTCAGGACATAAGGCTACCACTCCCCTTGGAAAACCCCCCTCTAGAAGAACCTGGTGCATTTCCTCTAGGCTCATCATATTTGGGACCTTGTCGCCCGAAGGCGAGAAACCGTGCCTAGAAGACGACCTATCCCTCGCCATAGAAAGGGGAGAAAGAAACTGGAAAATGAAGAAGAAGGAAAGGAAGGGAGAAGATTCGTACCTCGGGAGAGACCAACAACATGGCAGTAAATAATGAGTTCTCTCCGCGAGGCGTAGTAAATATAAAAGACTAACGTCTTTTCATCTGCCAGAGCAAAACGCTTAGAGAGATCCAGGCCCTACACGTGTGAGACTCGAGATATCAAAGATCCAGGAGGCCAACAGACGAAAAAGATCTGGTGAATTCAAATTCATCCAAATCTTTTGGGGCTATTGTTGGGCCCATAGAATCACCAGTCGATCCATCGACCCAGCCCATCAACGATTAGGAATAAGAGCAAGATCCGGGTCACAGAGATCGCCCTCCCGAATGGGGAATTCGGCTGTTGGAGCTCGAGAACAACCACCCAGAAAGTGGAGCTTGAGACGTGAGGAAATGGGGGCACGATCAGAGAGACTGGGAGACGGAAGTTGAGGCCGGAAGCAGAACTTAAATAGGGGATTAGCCCAGAAAAAGGATTCATTCGAGGATATTGTAATCCACCCATTGTAATCCACGATTTCTTGAATACAAACATCTGCTTTGATAATTGAGATTGTGTTTATCGGTTAGATTGCTCCCATAAATCCAAAAATTCACCTTTGATCGTCACCGGTCGGAAATTGACCAAAACAATCCCTCAAATATCGCTTCTAGTTCTAAGAGTCCACAGAAAGATACTTTAGTTTAATCTCAAATTTATCATTCTATGAGCTATGCTAATCGACCGGGGAAGGATAAGCAGGCCTGGGTTGTTAAAACGTGATTTCTTTCTTGTAGGTTGAAGTGAGGGGGAACATCAGCTGGATCATTGACAACGGGTGTTCATGTCACATGACAGGGAACAAGAGTATTTTGTCCTCACTTCAGATCAACGCTGGAGGAAACATTTCCTTTGGCAACAACAATCAAGGAGAAATCATTGGAACAGGTCAAGTCAAGGTAAATGATAAAACCAGCATGAAAGACGTAAGCTTGGTGAAGGGTCTTGGTTTTAATTTGTTGAGTATTTCTCAGCTTTGTGACCAAGGGAACAACAAGGTATCTTTTACCTCAGATGGCTATACGATCAAGAACATGAATACAAATCTTGTGGTCCTGAAGGGAAAGAGACGCAACAATGTGTATTTTGTTGACTCATGTTTCCAACCACAAGAAGAGCTATGCTTTGTTATAGTAGTTAATAAGACCGATCTTTGGCATAGGAGGTTTGGTCACGCGAATCATCGAGGAATTCACAAACTCTACTCACAAAATATGGTAATAGAACTTCCCTAAGTTCTCATAGAAAAGGAAAGCTTGTGTGAAGAGTGTGTGAAAGGGAAACAAAGCAAGTCGTCTTTTCAGCCAAAATTGTCAATCAGAACCTCTCATCCCTTTGAGATGATACACATGGATTTGGGTGGTCCCATTTTTGGGTGAGAAGTCATGGTGGTAGCAGGTACATTTTTGTTATTGTTGATGATTTTAATAGATATACATGCACTCTCTTTATAGGTTCCAAAGATGAGACATTCATGGCATTCAAAAGCTATATCAAGAAGGCAGATGTAACACCCCTATTTTACAACATTGGGTATTACCGCTACTGACCTCAGATTTTACCATCCAAAGACATCCAAGGCTCTTAGAATGATATTGAACACTTAAAATGCGGAAATTAACATAATTTATAAAATAAAAGGATGCTCTCGAAAGAGACTATGTTCGTACAATTCTTCGTTACAATACCTTAACAAAATGAAGTTTGATAACGGAAAGCATAAACTTGTTCTTGAGACATAAATAGAAATAAAACCATAGTACGGAGAATTCATCTTGAAGATTCTTGCCCTTCCTTCGCCTTCACCTACGCCTTGATTGTATTCCTAGGTTCTCACATAAATTGCGATGGGCGAGAATATGCCAGGCAAACATGCGGAAAAGAAGGATTAGTCTAAGAGACTAAGCGATCGGGAACGGACATTCCCAAGGGTATTTTGGTGATTGAGTAATATGGAGGGAGATTTTATCGGGTTGTGTTTCTTTAGGTATAGCTTTATTTGTATGGATTTTAACGGTACGAAGAAGAGCGTATCTCAAGCAGAGATAGCTCGTAAATCGAGAGAAGAGCTACTAGATTGTAGACTTCTGTTAGAGTAGAAAGGACATTGGGAACGTTATTAACTCATACAAATTGAAAACCTCTCGCACCCTGAGCGGACCGAGAGCCGGATCGATGATTTGAGATCGGTCCGGTTTTGATGTCTTTTAAAAGTGCATTGGGCACTTATCTTATATAGTGACGAAAATATTCGATTTCGTTAATGATTTTTAAAGGGGTGGGGGCTTGAAGGGCCCGGTCCACCAAAGGAAAACTCAGTTTCCGACACTTAGCTAGAATGCCACTAATCCCTCCTTGCAATCGGAGCAGACTGGATCATGATCCTGAAAGTCGTACTTTAAGCACATAGGTATACGACTTAGTAAGTTATATAGAGGCGTCGGGCTACTCCCGCGCCCCTCACTAGTTTGTTCGACATCGATCTCTTAACGAAATCGTAAACAATCAAGGCCACAACCAAACTAGCATAAATAATCCTATCAAATAATAGAGAGCGAACTACACTAATAGTGGGGTCGTTATATCTAACAATCGATATTTCCTAGGTTCATTTGTTACTTAGCACACAAGTTGTTCCCAACATCGAGAATTTCACGGAAACGAATATATAAGGTTACAAGGGGAATTTCCACTTGCCTTTGTTCTGACGATATCGGATTTAGCGAAAGAGCGAAAAACGTTGTTTCGGGGCTTGGAACGGGAATTCGACCTATTGACACGGAATATTCCGATAACTTTAATAAGAATTTCCGTTTCTTCTAAAGTTAAGAAAAATCTCTTTTATTCTTCTAAAGAGATTACTTTACTAAATTATATAATAATTTAGTTGTATGAGAATAAAATATATAATATTCCTTATTATTATTATTTTAAATATTGTAATATCCTTTTTATTCCTTAAAAAAAATCCTTATTAAAATAATATTCATTTTTATTCTTGGAAACCAACTAATATCTTTAATTAGTTTAATAGAATATTGTTTTGTAACTTGAC
Organism: Fallopia convolvulus; assembly: GCA_964016875.1. Classification (NCBI taxonomy): domain Eukaryota; kingdom Viridiplantae; phylum Streptophyta; class Magnoliopsida; order Caryophyllales; family Polygonaceae; genus Fallopia; species Fallopia convolvulus. Next base: position 23,850,752 of record OZ024724.1, read on the forward strand.
TTGCTATTTTAAAATAAATAAGCAAGGAAATCTTTATGAGATTATAAGATATAGCTTTCTAACCTTTAAAAGATATATTTTATTTATAATCTTATTAGAGTGATAAAAGTCTATTTTGCCCTTATGAAAATATCTCAACTTAGTGTTATTATAATATTACCTTTTTATCAATAAAATCCATAACATTACTTATAATATTATTTCTTATCCAATAATATTTTCTTATGACAAGATCTCATTAAATCCTTATTTAAACATAAACAAGTAATATTAAGTAGAGATAATAATATTACTAGGCATATTTTTAGTATTTTTCATAATTAGGACTTTCTAGATTAAATCATATAGCAAGCTCTCTATAAATATAGTATGATATTAAAATAATCTTATTTACTTTATTTACGTATTTTCTCCCATATCTATACTTTATATAAATAACATGATCATGACTTAACTCTTATTTTATAACCAAAAGCATATTTATATGATATCTTAGTTCAAACTATATCATCCTTCCTATTTTTTCAATATCTTTTCATGCAACGCAACTTTTATAACTTAGCAATATTAATATCATATTATATATTAATTTATTATCACAACTACCATAGTTATTTAAATAAAGCTTATATCTTTACAATCTCTACACTTAGAGATCGATATGTCATAATAATATCTTATATATATATATTTATTCTTCTAACAAGGTATTATTTAATAATCAAAGCTATATATATTAAATATTAAGTAGGATAAAATCTTTTTATGTGATATCTTATTATGTCTTGCAACTTATGATATATATTAAATATTAAGTAGGATAAAAACTTACCAAAATACTTATAATTTATTTAATTAATTTAGTCCTTTTCCTCAACTAACAAGATCTCAAGCTCATATCCTCTTATTAAAAATATTCTTGTATGCTAACAATAATTTGATTTATTTATTTCTACTAACAAACTCTTTTAATTAAAATAACATGATTTAATTAAATTAATAAAGGATAAGATTATACCCTCTACTGATTTCTGTAATACAGGTTAAGGAGAGCAACGCAGGGGAGGGGCGGCGAGCAGGGTGGCGCACCAGGCAGGCGGCTATGGCTCATGCGGCTCTTGGGCGGCACGCTGGCGGTCTGGCGGCAAAGGAGATGGCCGGCGGTTGCACACAAGGGAGGAGAAAGGGTTGTGGTGGAACTTTTGAATGGCTTCTATGGTGTTTTATGAGGGAAATTCACAACTTTATGGGCTGTATTTGGAATTAGAATGAGAGCACAATGCTTAGAAGAGAGTAGAAGAGATGTTGGTATGAGTTTGAGGGAGAGTTTGAGCTCCTTTATATACAAGCAAAGGAAGGAGGGATATGGTATCCATGCCATTGATGGTGCACCAATGGAGAGGAAGAGGATGATTCTACATTGGCCAAGAGTGTGCTAGTTTGGGAGATGATGAAAGCTGATGCAACTTTATGGGCTGTGGTGGAACTTTTGAATGGCTTCTATGGTGTTTTATGAGGGAAATTCACAACTTTATGGGCTTATATTTGGAATTAGAATGAGAGCACAATGCTTAGAAGAGAGTAGAAGAGATGTTGGTGTGAGTTTGAAGGAGAGTTTGAGCTCCTTTATATATAGGCAAAGGAAGGAGGGATATGGATCCATGCCATTGATGGTGCACCAATGGAGAGGAAGAGGATGATCCTACATTGGCAAAGAGTGTGCTAGTTTGGGAGATGATGAAAGCTGATGCAACTTTATGGGCTGTGGTGGAACTTTTGAATGGCTTCTATGGTGTTTTATGAGCGAAATTCACAACTTTATGGGCTGATATTTGGAATTAGAATGAGAGCACAATGCTTAGAAGAGAGTAGAAGAGATGTTGGTGTGAGTTTGAAGGAGAGTTTGAGCTCCTTTATATATAGGCAAAGGAAGGAGGGATATGGATCCATGCCATTGATGGTGCACCAATGGAGAGGAAGAGGATGATCCTCCATTGGCCAAGAGTGTGCTAGTTTTGGAGATGATGAAAGCTGATGCAAGAAGGGGAGTCTTGCAAGCAAGGGGAAAGGAAGGAGGAGACTCCATGGGCATGCAATGGTCCCATGTCAAATCAATCAAGCTTCTTTGACTCTCTATAGGAAGAAGGAGAAAAGAGAGCTTTATTATTAAAAGTGTGGTGCATTTGGTAGTCAATTACAATAAAGTAGCGGTTTGGGGAGTGTGTATGTGAGGGGGAGATGCAAGAGGTCTCGGGTTCGAGTCCCGGCTCTTGCCTCTTTTTATTTATTTTTCCTTGTATTTTTACTAGCCTTGTAATAGCCCATTATTTAATAAATCAGAAATTTATTTTAATTTATTTTTATTTGAGATCTCTACCACTTTAATAATCATTTGTAATATGTTTCTTAATTTTATTTGAATTATTTAAGTTCTCTTGTTATAGAGAAAAAGGATTATAAACTATATTATAATGGTTTTTTACAAACATTGGAATATTACAGATATTACCTTTATAATGCTTTTATATTTTATTAAGACTATTTTATTAAAATAATTAAACTCTCTTTTCAAGAGAAAATATTTAAATAGGTGTCCGACTTGCATAATATACTTAATTAAATTCTTAATTGTCATTGCAGTAAACTTTTGTAACCTTTCATAATATAATATGAAATTATAAAGTTTATTAATTTCTCTATTTTAGAGAAAAAATATATTGGGATAATTACCCATTTTATTTTATTTAGAATGTAGCGAATTCTACAACAGAAGCATCAATAGGACAAAAATTGAAGGCTATTAGGTCCGACAACGGAGCAGAATTCAAGAATTCCATGTTTCATAGCTTCTGTGATGAACATTGAGTGTCTTAGAATTTTTCTACACCAAGGACTCCTCAACAAAACGGCGCAGTAGAAAGAAAGAATGAAACACTAAAAAATATGGCTCGTACTATGATGTTGGCAAGTAACATGCCTTGGTCCTTTTGGGCGGATGCAGTCGGTACCGCTTGCTACATTATTAATCGAGTCACTATACGTTCCAACTTTTCTAAAACTCCATATGAACTAATCAAGGGAAGAAAGCCAAATATTTCCCACTTGAAAGTCTTTGAATGCAGGTGTTTTGTTCACAACAACGGAAAGGACGAGCTAGGCAAGTTTGATCCAAGGAGTGACGAAGGCATCTTTTTGGGGTACACATCAAATATCAAGGCTTACAAGGTGTTCAATAAAAGGACTAAGAAGTTGGAAGAAAGCATTAATTTTGTCTTTGACGAGTCTAAAAATGGAGGGAACCTGTCAAGTAACGAGGACATAATGAAGGTTCTAAACTCAAATTCAAATGATGAAGTCGATCCAGATTCAAGTACACAAGCTCCAAATGAAGAAGTTACTCTCCAAGTCCTGACTTGGATGAAGATAACGCAGAAGGTACTTTGATTCTTGAAGATGATACTCCACAAATTGAAGATCAAGTGGAAGATTAAGCGTAAGGAACATCTCCTAGAACGATTGACCAACAGGAACCAGAGGAGTCAAGAACAGATCCCACTTAGATCGAAGTCAGAAACTATCATCAAAAGAGGGATCATCATGTTGACAATATCATCACTCCATACGATAAAGGTGTGCTTACTCGTTCCTCTATTAAGAATATTTGTGCTTACAATGCGTTTATCTCTTTTACAGAGCCTAAGAATGTGAAGGAAGCATTAAAAGACCCTGACTCGATAGTAGTTATGCAAGAGGAACTACACCAGTTTGAGAGGAACAAAGTATGGAGATTAGTTCCCAAGCCAAAGCACAAAATGACTATAGGAACAAAGTGGGTATTCAGGTACAAACTTGATGACATCGGAGCTGTCACACGGAAGAAGGCGAGGCTTGTAGCAAAAGGGTACAATCAACAAGAAGGGATTGACTACGATGAAACGTACGCTCCTGTTGTAAGAATAGAAGCCATCCGTCTTCTAATCGCCTATGCTACTCACAAGGGATTCAAACTATACCAAATGGATATGAAGACAGCATTCCTGAATAGTTATCTGCAAGAGGAGGTTTATGTGTTGCAACCTCCAGGGTTTGAAGATGTTGATCATCCTGACCATGTCTACGTACTGGATAAGGCTCTCTACGGTCTGAAACAGGCTCCTCGTGATTGGTATGATAGATTTACTCAATTTCTATTAGCCAATGGATATAGGCATGATGTAATCGACAAGACGTTGTTCCTAAAGGAACAAGGCGGTGAGGTTTTCGTAGTTCAAGTTTATGTCGATGATATTATATATGGTTCTACTAATCCTAAACTTGTAGAAAGCTTCAAGAATCTAATGAGCAGTGAGATTGAGATGAGCATGATCAGTGAACTCACTTTCTTTCTTGGTCTACAAGTGGTACAAAGTGACGAGGGAACGAAGGTACATCAACAAAAGTACATCAAGGAGCTATTAAAGTACTATGGTATGGATTCTACAAAATCTTTTGATACTCCTATTTCTCCTAATACTCGTCTTGATGCTGACCCTAATTGTGTTGATGTTGATCAAACGATGTACCGTGGCATGATTGATTCCTTATTGTATCTAACGGCAAGTCGGCCAGATATTATGTTCAATGTGTGTCTCTGTGCTAGATTCCAGGCTAATCCCAAAGAAACACATCTGAAAGAAGTGAAGAGAATTCTGCACTACTTGAAAGGAAACGATGGGTTGTGCCTATGGTATCCAAGACACAACTCGTTCCATCTTGTCAGATTCTCAGATGCAGATTTTGCAAGTCACTTGGTAGATAAGAGGAGCATATCAGGCATGGCCCAATTTCTTGGTCCTTGCTTGGTGTCTTGGGGATCGGAAAAGCAAAATTCGATTGCTCTTTCAACGGCTGAAGCGTAGTATGTCGCAGCAGCCGCCTGTTGTTCCCAGGTTTTGTGGTTAAAACAACAACTTGTGGATTTTGGTATGTCTCTTGGAACTATCCTTATCTTGTGTGATAATACAAGTGCAATCAATATCTCCAAAAATCTCGTGCATCATTCTAGAACTAAACATATAGATATTCGGCATCATTTCTTAAGAGATAATGTTGAAAAAGATTTTATCAAGATGAATCATTGTAGGACTGAAAATCAAGTGGAAGATATTTTCACCAAGGCTTTGGACTGAAAACCCTATGAGCATCTAAGGATGTTGCTAGGAATGATTTCCTTGGAATAAACAAGTCCCGATCCTCTATTCCCTCAGTGCCTGACTAAAGAGGTAACTTCTCATGGAACTACGTATCATTTGACAAGTTTTCTAATGGCGTATATCTTTCCTCTATGCATAGATGTTGTATATATTGGAAATTGTTAAGTATTGCATGCTAAAAGGAACTGAAATTGAATTGCTTACATCCAAGACTTTGTTTTGGCCCAAAATAACCAACTTTATCTATTCTATCCCTCACTTCAAGTCGAAATGATGGTTGGTTATAAGTTGTCCCTTAAGCCTGGTCCAAACAAACGTTCCCTATGAACCCCCTTGATTACCTTTAAATGAAGAATAATTGTTTGGATGCCAAAAATATTCCAAGCCCACAAAAAGTCTGAATGCAACGTCTCTTGTCCCGTGTCTGTTTAAACATAGCCTTTTATCCACTCATGGTAACGAGGTACATAACTAGTGGTTTGGAAATGGTGTCACATTAAAGTAACGTCTTTTACTACATTTGAAGGTTTTTATGGAAAGGAACAGTCGTCAATCAATTCAGAGAACGCAGTTGAGTACTAGTCGTTGTGATTGCTCATTTGAAAAATCAAACTGTTGCACAGTGCTTTTGCATGGAACGATAGGACCTTTGGCGCAGTCGAGAATTAATGGCGGTGAAATTCATCATTATGGAAACTCTTAACCGTTAATATTTGGATAGAAAATCTTGGGAAGATTATGATCTTTATCAACAAGGAAAGAGGTGTGCTTTATAATCCCTTCTCTCGGTAATTTTTTTCACCGCATCTCTGTTTTAGCTTTCGAAACCCTAATCTTCTTCAAGCTTCAACCTTTCCTCTCTGCTGCTTCAATGGCTTCCTCTTCAAATACCCCTGTCCTCAACTTTGACGGTCTCGATGCCTCCGAGATCGCAGTCCTTCAAGCACAAATAGAATCTCTCAAATGGGCCAAGCTTTCTTCTCCCTCTCCCGCCTCAAATCTCGAAACCAAATTTGATGTTGCTGCCAACATCGGAGCAGAGATCACAGCTGAGGTCTCCAGAGAGAAGGAGACTCTGGATGCAGTGTCTGAAAAGGATCCATCTTTGTTTTCTTCTGCAACTCCTTCCGACAAGCTTGCTGAAACAGAGGAAGGAAAGGAGAGCAAAGATGAGTCTAAAAAGGAAGAGGTGAACTCACCTCATAAGGAAACCACCGACGATCATGAAAAGGTGGAAACTTTTCCATGTCACTTGCGGCCTGGGTGGGTTAAACCGACAAGCCGTGGCAAAACTCTGGCCAGGAAGAGAGCCCCTAAAATTCCAACAGAGGTCTTTCATATCCCTGATACGGATAAGACTCCCTCCCCTGCCTCCAAAAAGGCAAAGCTTGCTCCCTCAGGAACGAAGTACATCCTTCGCTCCACCATTTCAAAAAACTGGTGGCTCAAGAGTCCCTTGAGGAAGAAGATCCCGAAGAAGACGATGAGGAGGTTGGTTCTGAGTCTGAAGAGGTCGAGGAAGAAGAAAAGAAGGAATCTGGTAGTGATGGTGATGAAGAAGAGGAGGAGTTGGAAGAAGAGGTTGAAACACACCTCAAGTCTACCAAAGCAAAAGGGAAACTGCCTATGGAACCCGAGGCTCGTTCTAAGAAGGTTTCAAGAAGGGTCGTTGCTCCTCTGGTGATCGACAAAGAGTTCTTGAAAGGGCATGACTTAGAGGAGTTCTAGGAACTTCTCAAGTTTCAAGGATGGGAGAAGATCTGTACTTCTGGTGTCAAGGTAGATGTGTCTCCATTGCCCAATTCTTTGCTTCCTACCAACTTGCTGATCTTGTGATTGGACCAATGGTGTTCGCTATTGTTTGTGGAAAGAAAACATCTTTTTCTCTGGGATCTGTTGCCACGATTTTTAAAGGTACCTAGTGAGGGTTACGGTGAGTTGCATACTTCGAGCAACTGGCTGAGGAACAAGGCTCAACTGATTAAGCACGTTATGGGAAAGGCGTTTGATACCGGTCCCTACTCCACAAATGAGTTGAGCCACACTGCAAGGATTGCGCATCAGTTTCTGATCAAGGTTGTTGTTCCTAGGCTGGAGAAAAGGACTACACTCACCATCAATGACATGATTCCGCTGGACAAGTTTCTAAGAAGGGAACGAATCAGTCTTCTGGAGATAGTGATGAGGCAAATGGCTAAGTGCACAGGAAAGAAACATGGCCTGCCTTTTCCTCAATTTGTGAAGGCCATTCTGAAGGAGAGGAAGGCTTACAAGCCTCCAAATGATGAGTTCTTTGGATTACCCCTAGATATGCGCAATATCTCGAGGATGAATTTCCAAGGTGATTCAAAGGGAACAGCTGCAAAGAAGAATGCCCAGATAGACGTTGGGAGTTCTTCGATGAATGAAGGTGTTACTGCCAAGATGTTGTTTGATCTTTAAAGATTTCCTCTCAGCTGAGTACCATCGTTGGTTACCTAGCTAAGAGAAAAACTGACATTATTGTTGCTGATTCTACGTCCTCCGAACCATGATGTGGACCCTCTCTAGTTCCCTCACCTATCTATCCCTAGTTTAAAGTTTTTTTTGTCTCTTCGATGTTAAGACTTTTTTTTTGTTTTTTTTGCTTCTGTGGTTGTGATCCCTGCAACAATTATCTATAATATCAATTATCTTTTGCTTATGACTGGTTTGAGTTTCAATTGAATTTGTTCATTTGCTCTACGTTTTTACTTGATGATTGTTGACCTTTTGATGATGTCAAAAGGGGGAGTTTAGGAAAAATGCAAAGATACGTTATATCCAGGAAATACAGAGGAAACTTTGGCTAAGGGAGAATATGTTGTTAACTCTGATGAGTAGGAACAACACTGCATCTGTTAAGGGGGAACCATACAAGATTTTTTTTCTGATATATATTTCTATTGGTTTCTAAAAAATGAATTTTTGTATAGGTTTGTCATCATCAAAAAGGGAGGAATTGTTGGAACAATGGTTGTTCCATGGTTTCTCTTAGTTTTAATGATAACAAACTTAGTTGATATAACTTGCTTCTACATGTAAGTATTTCAGGAAAACAGCTACATGGTCACGAGTGATGAAACATTGTGAGGAACGATGGAGGGAACGAGTGAAAGATTTAGGAAGCACGTCTAAGACAGAACGTGACTTTCTACAAATGGCAAGTTACCAGATCTTATGCAAGCAATCTTCTACGAAGATATGACAGTTGTAGGCGGTTGCTTGAGGAGATCAAATAGAGGATAAGATCAATCTTCACACGATCTTATCTAAGGAAATCCGAGATCATTCGGCATGGTTGAGGATCCGAAATCACAAACAATACTTTCTCCTTATTGTGTGGTAGAGGAAAAGAGTCCTTCGTGCAAGACTTATTGAGGTCTGTGGAGTCAATGCAAACCCTCCACTTTCCGTTTTTCTTCCTCACGACCATAACATTTGCTAACCATCCCGGGAACTTCACTTCTTTGATTTTTCTGTCCGGAGTAGATTCTGTACTTCTTCGTCAATGATCAGATTCCTCTCAGGAGAAAACTTCCTTCTCTTTTGTTTCATTGGAGGATGGCGAGGATCCACATTCAACCGGTGTGTGATAGATGCAGGGTCGATCCCCACCATATCTTCATGAGTCCACGCGAAGCTGTTGTTGTGTTTTCTGAGGAAACTGATTAACTCGGCCTTCCTCTCGGGAGCAAGGTCTTTTCCTACACTTACTGTCTATTGAGGTTTTTGGCTATCGAGGGAAATTTCCTCGATCTTCTCGGCCTCGGGGTCCCGTACTGGCGTGGGCCCCTTGGCCCCCTGTAATTGCTATGTCGTGTGGACGACGGTCGCCTTGAGAGCAGATTTGTAGCACTCTCGAGACACCCGTTGGTCACCTTTGATTTCCCTGATTCCTCACGGAGTGGGAAACTTTATGGTCTGGTAGTAGGACGAAGGGACGACCTTCATATCACGGATCCACCGTCGGCCCATAATGATGTTGTAACAGGACAAGCAGTCGAGCACGGGGAACCTAACCTGCATGTTGATTCCCTTTGCATAGTTAGGAACGGTTATCTCTCCAAGGGTGTGAGCAATTTCCCCACTGAAACCTACCAGTGCCACTGATTTCCTATAGATGTTTTCCGCCTTTAGCCCAATTTCCTTGAGGGCGTCAAGCGTTATCATATTATTGGAACTCCCAGTGTCGATGAGGATCCTTCTCATCAGTACATTCCCTACTGACAACGATATGACCAATCCGTCGTGGTGGGGGCCTACCAAGCCGATTGAATCCGAATCACTAAAAGTAATAGTGCTCCCAAGATACCCCTCATATTGCGGATGCTTTCCATCAACTGTGCACTCGGATGTCCCCGTGCGTGGCGTTTTTCTGTCGAATAGGTGACACCATAGATATCTGAGCCGCCACTGATAACATTGACGACTTTGGCGTACTCAGGAGAGGACGGGATATCCATCGGTTCGGACAGGTTTTGGGTAGCGGGTATCCCCACATTTGCAGAGATCTCGAATAGCAGACCTCTCGAATCAAGGTAGGCCAGTTCTTTTCTGAGGGAAAAGCATTCGTCCGTCTCGTGCCCGTAAGCTTCATGGAAATCACACCATTTCATCTTGTCTCTTTTCGGGTTGTATTCTCCGCCTTCTTGGGCCACCTAATCCTGTCCTCGAATTTCTCCAAGCCCTGCACTATCTCAGTGTTCCCCATGCCAAGGTTGTACTCATGGACTTTCGACCGCTGGGCAGCGTCTTTCTTCCTTGTTGATTGCTTGACGCGAGCAGCGTGCACCCCTTGCGCCTCCAGTCGGTTTTTGAGATATGGTTGTCCCCGGTGCTCCCTTAGCTGGTCAGAAGAAACCTTTCTCTCAACTCGATCAAAGACCGAAGCGCCTCTCGTGGGAGCCTCGTCTTCCTCCAGCCGGATGTGCGTTAGTGCTTTCACCTGGACTTCTTCAAAGCTGTGGCATGGGTACTTTGTGAGTTTCCGATAGAGCTTGTTGTCCGGGAGCAAGCCTCTTCGGAAGGCTTCTATGGAGGTTGGCACATCGCAGAGTAGGATTGCCACCTTCTATCGATTGAACCGATTCAGGAAAGCCCGCAAGGACTCCTTGGGCCTTTGGGTACAAATCATTGGATTGCTTCATTAGCTTCCTTCTGTTGGCAAATTGCACCCTAAAGGCGTCCACCAGGCCTGCGAAAGACCCTATGCTCCCCCTAGACAGGTTGATGAACCAGGTTAGGGCCGCACCGGACAAAGCGGTTCCGAATCCTTTGCACATGATTGCTTCTCTAGACTCTCGCGGGATGGAGTTGGTCATCATCTTTTGCTTAAAGATGGCGACGTGCTCGTGAGGATCCCACATCCCATCGTAGGTTGGGACCGTCGTAACGGTGAATCTCTTCGGGATATCCACGTTGGCGATCGGAGCTGTGAATGGAAATTCATCGTAACAGTCCGGGGCCTCTCTCTCGCTGGGAGGAGGCACCCTGGGTATTTGTGCAATTTTGTCTTCCAGTCCCTTAAGCCGATCCTGCATATATTTGTTAAAAAGCGTTTCTAGGAAGGTGTTTGGTTGGGGTACCTGGCTTTCTATTCTTCCACCGTACGCTGGATGAAAGACTCTCGTGCATGCAACCCTATCTTCAGGCGGCGGGGCGGCGGGTACTCCTAGAAGGGGGGCCGCTGGAGTAACCATTTCTATCGTCGAGGGTTGGCCCCTGGCTTGGGAAAAGGAATTGAGTGCCTCCCCCAGTTTGAGACGAGCGGCAACCTCCGTGGCGGTACCGACTGGACGGGATCCGCTTTTTGACGCCAAAGCCGCCTGCAACTGCTCGCGGAGGCTGGTGTTTTCTACGGTGAGCTGTGTGATGTGATCCATATGGGTCTAGCTACGGTCCTTCTGGCTGGACATATCTTGTTGGAGGGTCGCTATTTTGGTCGCGAACTCATCCAGGACGTTGTGAAGGTGTCGGACTTCCTCGACCCCGCTTACTCGGACGCCTTCCTCCGTGTTAGCGCCTTGGCTTCCCTCGATCCCTCCGTCGGCAGGAAGTGGAGGTGCATGTGGGTTCATCATCTCTGAACGAGAGGTTTTGAGTTTGATCAAAAAACGATAGAAACCGGCTAGGGCCCCATGGTTGGTGCCAAATTATTTCGGTAAAATTTCGTCCAGTGACAATGACAAACAGATAAATGAGAGCGTGAGGGCTAAGCTAACCGATAAACACGAAATTGATCAAAGATCAAGTTTGAACACTCAGATTTTTATTGTATTTCGATTGCTTGGGATTACAATTGGTGGTTTTTCGCATGCACCTTTACATTTACTTTCCCCTCCCCTTATACTACAACTGGGTGTATCCCCGTCTCCTCGTGACCACGATCATCCTCCAAATCCACCACGTTCGGCCGACCACTTTGCAACAGTTACCCTCGGCGCAACCGGCGGTCTTCGATCTCAAAAGTTTTTAGGCTAGACGGAGCTTTGAAACCCGCTTTGGATTGATGGGCCTAACAGGAGATGGGTCGGCGGATCTTGGGCCCAACACCTAATACGCCTTTTTCAATGGTGTTTTCTTTTAACCTTTCTTGAACTGTATTTTTTTTCATTTTGGTTGTGTTGAACGATTTTTAGACTGGCGTAACGCAACTCCACTGGGAAGTGGTTCCTCATTCCACTTCTTCATCTGTTTCTGTGATTGGTGAATTGCTTCAAGGGTTTCATACACATGCAACCCCTTTTCAAAATTGCGCTTTTATTGCGGTAGTACTCTTTATAATTATTAACATTTGTTTTGTTATCGTTGAAAAGTAGAGGCTCCAATATTGCCTCTCATAATGAGTTAGTATTGTTTTACAAACCTGGCCATATAGGCTCCAAAATTGCCTCTCATAATGAGTTAGTATTGTTTTACAAGCCTGGCCATATGATACACTCTATTTAGTATAGGTTAACTCTTGTATTTTAGGTATGATTTGAGTGTGTTTAGGTTAGTTTTGAGCATAATTGTCATATGAAGACCGAAGACACGATTTGAAGAATTGCAAGAGTTTTGAAGACAAGTGTTGATTTGGAGTTGTTTTGACACCACTTTCTTGTAACGCTTATTTCAGGAGCTACAGTGATCGGATGAAGATGAGTTTGGTATCATTGGAGAGATAACTCGAAGAGCTACAATTCATATTTTTACTCCGAGTCAAAATTCCAACTCTAAGGTGGTCAAAACATCTTCCGAAAACAGCGCTGAAATTCTTTCACGATCAGGTCCGCGATCGCGGAAGTTGTTCACCGCGCCCGCGGAGGTCCACGTTAGCATATTTCCGAGGTGGAAACTGATCTTTCTATCTATCTATTTTATCTTATTTCCGATATTATTTTATTTTGTACGCTTAGTTCGAGACTATTTAGACCTAGTTTTGGAGCTTTGTTTTGAATTCTCTCTTAGATCTAGTTTTCAATTATTCAGATTTTAGTATTTTCTCTCTTATGGAGAACTAATTTCCTTTGGAGTTTTTTTGATCAAGGAAGCCTTTTTATGTAATTCGTGAGATTCTGGTAACTTTTCTATCCCTTGGTTAATATCAAAACTCTTGTTTTTATTTATATGATCTATGTTTGATTTGATAAGCCTGATCAACTTGTTTGATTGACTTAGATCTACTGTTTGGATTAAGTTTGATTGTTGTCTGTGCAATCTTATTTATCCTTGAAACAACTCTTTTCTAGGACCGTGGACTAGAATTGAGAAAGAGTGTTTGATTGTTATTTTATGCATGAGACTCGTAGCTTGATTGCATGATTTGATATCCTTCTATCCTTAATATTTTGCATGATTTGAATTAAGCGTTCTTGTTCATATCATCCTTTCGCTTGGACCGTGGACAAGCGGAAATCTTTTATAAAGATTGGAATTAACCTGGGAATTAATAGAAAAGTGGATGAATTGATGATCGAATGATTAAAAAGGTGGAATTGATTGAATGAAATCTGCTTTCTTTCCATTGATTTAATCCCAATAATATTTGCTTGTTTGTTTATTTGCCTGAACTCCCAAAACCCCTGTCTTTGCTCTTTGCTGATTAATCAGAATTCCGATTCTCTTGGGTTCGACCCCTTGCTTGCTTACTATACTAGTTAGTAGTTTAGGATTATTTATCTTTGATCTTGGCAACAACGATTTTAGCCGAGTCAAATTTTGGCGCCGTTGCCGGGGAATCGGTTTTTGATTTTCTGTTTAATCGGCGTTTCTGACGAAACCGCGATCGCGGAGAGTGTTCACCGCGCCCGCGGATCGGTTCGTCCAGATCCCCCGAATTGGTAAGAACCTATCTTATGGTTCTTACCCGTTCTACTGATAATTCGCCTGTTGTTCCGTTTGATCCAGAAATTAACAGGACTTTGAGACAGTTGAGACGTCAGGTTCAGGCTCAAGTGCAAGGCATACAGTTTGATCCAGTTTCATCTTCTTCTTCTTCATCTGATTCAGAGGTTGAAGAGCAGCTAGTAACCATGGCAGATCGCACTATTGGGCAACTGACTGCGCCTAATTTAAAGCAACAACAACTTGGTCTTCAGTTTCCCGCCCTGGGAGAAGGAGTGAAATTTGAGCTTAAATCTGGTCTTCTCCATTATTTGCCTAAGTTCCATGGGCTGAGTGGGGAGGATCCGAATAAACACCTTGCAGAGTTCCATCCTGTCTGCTTGGGAATGAAGCCAGCTGATGTGACTGAAGATCAGCTAATGTTGAGGGCTTTCCAATTTTCCTTGGCTGATTCAGCTAAGGAATGGTATCTATACTTAGCACCTGAGACGATTACTACTTGGGCTCAAATGAAGGGTGCTTTTCTGCAGAAATATTTTCCTGCTGCCAAGCAAACGTCCATTAAAAAGCAGCTGAGTAGTTTGGAGCAGGGAGTTGATGAGAACTTGTATGAGTACTATGAGCGTTATAGGAGACTTATAGCCAGTTGTCCTTACCATGGCTATTCTGATAAAGACCTGATTTGCTATATTATTGAAGGTCTCTGTGATGCTGATAGGCGCCTGATGAATGCTTCCTGTGGAGGTTCTTATGAGAATCTCACTCCTAGGCAGGCGTTTGAGAAGTTGGAGACTCTAGCAGAGCAATGCAGAAATCAGAGAAAGAGGTCCAACAGTAGGTCTGTCAATTCTATTAATGATTCCCTGAATGCTGAAGTAAGGGAGTTAAAAGATATGATGAAGCAACTGTTGGTGGGCAATGGAGCTTCAAGTTCAAGGGCTTGTGGAATCTGTGGTGAATCTAGCCATCCTTCTGATGCATGCCCTATCATGCAAGAGCCAGCAGCTAATGTGAATGCTATAGGGAACTATGAACAGAGGCCCCGGAATGACCCATATTCGAATACCTTTAATCCGGGGTGGGCAAACCATCCTAACTTTAGGTGGAATCAACAACCTCAACAACCTTTTCCACCACAAGGAGGTCAGCCCAACTATGTTCCCAGGCCTAATTATGTGCCAAGGCCCCAGGCTCCTCATGAAAATCCAGCCATGATCAATCAGCTTATGAAGTTAAATCAAGAGACTAAGGCTGCAATGAAGAGTTTGGAAATTCAGTTAAGTCAGATTGCAACCACTCTGAACAGGCTAGAAGCTAAGGACTCGGGAAAACTACCATCTCATACCATAAACCCGAGAGACAATGTGAGTGATATCACATTAAGAAGTGGAAAAGAGCTTAACAAAGACGTAGAGGTGTATGAAGATCCACGGAAAGGAAATTTCGAAGTTCTGGAAAACGACTCCGCGCCCGCGGTGAACAACTGTCGCGATCGCGGAACCTCAACTGAGAGCTCAGATATTCTGATTGAAGGCACTGCGACCGCGGTGACCAATGGCCGCGACCGCGGAGGCGAGGAAAATTCGGATTCCGAAAAATCCGATATTCCGCGACCGCGGGATTCTTTCCGCACCCGCGGATCTGAAGTTGAACCCGAGGATTCTTACGTTCGACCTCAGTTTCCTCTCATGGCTTCACAAAAGCCCGCTCCACCATTTCCTGAGGCACTGAAGGACACTAGGAGGCCTGCCAATGACAAGGAAATTTTTGACACCTTCTCCAAGTGTGAGGTAAATGTTCCTTTACTTAAACTTGTTCAAAGTATTCCTCGTTTTGCTAAATTTCTGAAAGAATTATGTACTATAAAGAGGAAACAAAAAGAGAAAGGGAAGGTTACCAAAGTTAATCTTGTTGAAAATACTAAAAATGTATCTTCCATGCTTCAAAGGCAATTGCCTAAGAAGTATGGAGATCCAGGGAGGTTTACTGTTACCGTTACTATTGGTGAGGCTAAAATTGAGCATTCTATGCTTGATCTAGGTGCATCTATTAATGTCAAGCCACTTAGCATATATGAGAGGTTAGGTCTAGGGCCATTACAGGATTCGAATATAACTATTGAACTGGCTGACCACTCTAATGTGAGTCTGAAAGGATTTGTGGAAGATGTTTTAGTGCAGGTGGATGGCTTAATTTTTCCAACAGACTTTTATGTCTTGGAAATTGGTAAGGGGAGATACGACCCAGTTTTGTTGTTAGGTCGTCCATTTATGAAGACGGCAAGCGTCGTAATTGATGTTTCAAAGGGCTTATTATCTATGGCACATGAAGGGAAAAAGGTCCAGTTTCAAATAGATGATGATCCATTTTGAGCATAAAAGACGTCGGGCCATACGACGTTAAACAAAGGCGTTGTTCGGGAGGCAACCCAAGGTAAGTTTTCTTTTTCTTGTTTTTTTTTAAGTTTTAAGTTTTTAGTTTTAGTTTTGTTTTTCTTTCAATCTTGTCGGACTAACATGCAGGTACTAGGTTCGAAAGAACAAAATTATTTTGGGAAATTTATTCCTCGAAATACACAGAAAAAAAAGCGAATAGGTACTAGTAAACAGCTCCGCGATCGCGGAGGTCCTTCAACGCGATCGCGGTACTGTGCATCGACGACAAGATACAATTTTTTTAAAAAAATAAAAAATAAAAGGCTTTCAGGTGAAACCCCTGAAATAAAAGGTTTTCGGGTGAAACCCCCGAGATAATTAAGGAAAAAAGAAGAGAGAAAAAAAAAGAGTGTTCTTCCATATTCTACCATCATCCACCCATCCATTTTTCTATATCTTTCCATGTCTAGTTTCTTGGAATTGTTGAAGTATGGGGGTTCTACCGTCGTCAGAGATTTTATTCTTTTGAGGAGTTTAGTTCATTCTCATTGGAGACGTCCTATGGTGTGGATTTGGTTGCTGAATTGTGAAGACGATGGTTGTGGTTCGTTCCCTGACAAATCAGTTCGTTCCTGAGATTTATGCTTATAATTCCTGGAGTTCATTCTTCTCTTCTTTCATATGTGAGTCTTCTGATTTTCCTCTTCTATGCTTCATTCCTTTCTTTTTACTTCATTGAGGACAATGAAGGATTTAAGTATGGGGGAGGAAGTACTCACTACGCTTATCATAGTTAGTTGCTTTTCAGTTTATTTTTCGTTATTTTTATGGGATTTTTGTTCCATGTTTTGTATAGAGAAATTTAAAAAAAAAAAAAATTAAAAAAGAAAAAAGAAAAAAAAAGAAAAAGCCATAAAAAATATGAAAAAAGGCATATAAAAATCCTGGGATGAGTTGAAAACCCGAAAGGGCGACTCAGGTAATAAGCAGGTAACCCGGACCAGCATTAGGCTGTGGTAATATGAGGTTTATGAGAGATGTGAGTATGTGTGAGCACACCTAAGAAAAATGAAAAGAGTGATTAGGTGAAAACCCGAAAGGGCGCCTAAGTAGAATGAGTGGTAAAATCAGAGTGATTAGGATTATATTCTACTTTGGGGTATGGGGATTACACTTTAGATGTTGGATAGATCCTAGGTTGCTCTACACTTTTTAGAGCTTGAGAGTTGATATTTATATGTATTATGGTGAGGTATGATTTGAGCTTTCATGTCTTTGCTCATTATTTCTCTATTTTGGGTTCGGGTGGTGAGGTGAATGATTTTTTGTCTTCCCTTGTACTATGTTGTAAACCTTGATAGGATTTACTGTTAGATTTATTTTGAGCTTACTCGAGAACGAGCAAGGTTTAAGTATGGGGGAATTTGATACACTCTATTTAGTATAGGTTAAATCTTGTATTTTATGTATGATTTGAGTGTGTTTAGGTTAGTTTTGAGCATAATTGTCATATGAAGACCGAAGACACGATTTGAAGAATTGCAAGAGTTTTGAAGACAAGTGTTGATTTGGAGTTGTTTTGACACCACTTTCTTGTAACGCTTATTTCAGGAGCTACAGTGATCGGACGAAGATGAGTTTGGTATCATTGGAGAGCTAACTCGAAGATCTACAATTCATTTTTTTACTCCGAGTCGAAATTCCAACTCTAAGGTGGTCAAAACATCTTCCGAAAACAGCGCTGAAATTCTTTCACGATCAGGTCCGCGATCGCGGAAGTTGTTCACCGCGCCCGCGGAGGTCCACATCAGCAAATTTTCGAGGCGGCAACTGATCTTTCTATCTATCTATTTTATCTTATTTCCGATATTATTTTATTTCGTACGCTTAGTTCGAGACTATTTAGACCTAGTTTTGGAGCTTTGTTTTGAATTCTCTCTTAGATCTAGTTTTCAATTATTCAAATTTTAGTATTTTCTCTCTTATGGAGAACTAATTTCCTTTGGGAGTTTTTTTGATCAAGGAAGCCTTTTTATGTAATTCGTGAGATTCTGGTAACTTTTCTATCCCTTGGTTAATATCAAAACTCTTGTTTTTATTTATATGATCTATGTTTGATTTGATAAGCCTGATCAACTTGTTTGATTGACTTAGATCTACTGTTTGGATTAGGTTTGATTGTTGTCTGTGCAATCTTATTTATCCTTGAAACAACTCTTTTCTAGGACCGTGGACTAGAATTGAGAAAGAGTGTTTGATTGTTATTTTATGTATGAGACTCGTAGCTTGATTGCATGGTTTGAATTAAGCGTTCTTGTTCATATCATCCATTCGCTTGGACCGTGGACAAGCGGAAATCTTTTATAAGGATTGGAATTAACCTGGGAATTAATAGAAAAGTGGATGAATTGATGATCGAATGATTAAAAAGGTGGAATGGATTGAATGAAATCTGCTTTCTTTCCATTGATTTAATCTTAATAATATTTGCTTGTTTGTTTATTTGCGTGAACTCCCAAAACCCCTGTCTTTGCTCTTTGCTGATTAATCAGAATTCTGATTCTCTTGGGTTCGACCCCTTGCTTGCTTACTATACTAGTTAGTAGTTTAGGGTTATTTATCTTTGATCTTGGCAACAACGATTTTAGCCGAGTCACCATATGATATACTTCACTAGTAATGTTTACATTTTCTGCTATTCCCTGTGTATGCGTCTTTTTTCAGTGTCGTGCTGCTACATGTCATTTGTTGAAAACTGCACTGTTTAAAGAATTATGTTGTAGGTTGTTCAAAACAATGATTTTGCAGTTGCAATTCCTTCCTTTTTGTCTAGAGGATGCATTTGGCTGTCTTGCATGGCTATTTTGTATTTCCTTGTGATGTAGTTTCTTGCTTCTGTGCTTATGGCCACCTTTACTGAAATTACTATTTTTGGCCATGGTTTGCATTTTGGTTTTCTAATGTGTATGATGTTTGGTTGTTATTTGTTTACATCCTTAAGAAATGACTTGCCAAAACATTGTAAAACGAAAGAAAGAGAAAAAAAATAATAGGCCTTTGGTTCCCTTAGAAGAAATATGAAGAAATGCAAGAAAAAACAATTGAACAGAAAACTAACCGAATTCTTTTCCTTATTTTCTCAGGTTTGAGACACTTATTATGCAGAGTAAGTACAATGACACTATTATATGTGGGCAGTTTTGGTAACTATTGGATGCTAAGCTGGAACGTCGTTCAAATTTTTAGGCTTTACATGAATAGAAGTGATTTGCTTTCTTCGTTCGGTTTTTTTTACGTTCATCATTTTGTTCTCCAGGTACATTGGATTTTTTTTTGTGTGAAAAATGTAAATGTGTATAGTTTTATCTTACAGTATTACATAAATTGTGGTATCTTTTACAAATTTTTGATAGTGTATGAAAATGCCTCAAACTATATTATCCCGCGTGCGTTACGCACGCGGCCTCCTTCCCTAGTAGATTTAAAATGATACCATTGATTGCTTAAACTCTCAGCTTTTCAAGTATAATTAAAAATGATACCATTGATCGTCCTTTCCTATTTGAATATATATTCCAACATGAAAGAACATTACCAAGACTAAGGACACAGTGATGTATAGTGGAAACTCTTTGTAAACCAACTAGCTATGTTTACTTACAGAAAAACTACTCCCTTTGGATTGTCTCACACTCTCACTCGGTCGGATTTCATGAATATTTTTAATTTCTTTGTTGATCTTTTGAGTTATTAAAAAGTTCTCCTATATACAACTGTTGAATCCCACAACCCTTGAGCCACGCTCTACCTTTTTCTCACACAACTCACACTCTCAAGCTAAACCTAAGCACTCTCAAGAATACCACTCGAAGGAATCTCATGACGAGTCTTATTCATTACTTTTCTTTGATAGTTTACATTTACATAGTTGTTTTGCATGTTTAGTCTAGTTTCTTAGCATTTTTTACTGTTCTTGTGAAATTAGGATCTACACATGTATTTATTAGATTTCAAGTGTTTTTGGAGACTCGATGAGGTTGTAAGTTGAGCCAAGTTGATGGAGGAGTTGCCATGGAAGAGTTGAAGTAAGAACTTGATGAAATAATAAGATAAGGTTGAAGATTGAGGATTATTGGAAGCAAATGGAAGAACATGGTCTAGGATGGGGAAACCACACCCATGTTTTGGTTGTCCTGGACCATGTTTTGGTTTGCAGTGAAGAACATGGGCCAAGATGGGAAACCACGGCCACGGTATGAAGGTCACGGATCGGATTTTGCCCCGTGTACAAGAATTCTATAATTAAATCTGAATTATCTTATTTTCTTATTTGGGTTTATACCCTCGAACGAGTTTCCTTGTTTTTAAGGCTTTGATTAGGTTTTAGGTTGGAGAACAAGTTTCATTATTGTTTTGTTTTTTCTCTCTAGCCTCTCTCTTTAGAACCCTAGTTGGAGATTGATTGGGATTTCTCTAGATTGCTTGGATTGGAGTTTTGGATCAATTTGAAAGACAATTTGGTATGTTGTTTATTAAATTTGATTTGCTTTCTTTCTATTCCACGTTTGGCTAAGACTTTTATTCCAAGGAAGGGTGAACCCAATAATGGAGTAGGTGGATTTGTATTGTGATGTTTGGTTAAATGGAAACTTGAAATAAGTTTGATTTAATCCTAAGTTACTTTATGCCCTGTTTTCTATCCCCAATTTCCAAAGCGTTATTTATGCGACATCAATCTAATTTATCTTTTGTGAATTTCAGCTATCGTAGTAGTTATAGGGTTTGAATGTCTCTCGCGGAACGCGACAACGTATGCTAGGTTTGTTTGCCCCTAGTCTCTAAAGAGCTTTAAGGGTCTTAAACTGATTAACCTTACACGAAAGCGATTGTTAGTTGAGTCTAGGCACATTCACCTACCTTTTGAAATGAGATTTGTGTTGGTTTTAGATAGTGTGTTCCTTCAATGACATTCAAGTAGAAATCCAAATAGATATCACTTAAAATCTATTGAATTAAAACATCATTGTGGGAATTCTAAACTTGGAAGCTTCTCTCCACTGAAATTCCTTTGTTATTTTCAATACTTGTTACAATTCAATTCAATCATAAACATATTTTACTTGTTTATTTGGCTTGGTCTACTAGTTCGAATCTCAATTGGTACTACATAGTCCTTGTGTTCGACATCTTGGTACTACAACCGATCTCGTAAAGTTGTGGGGTGGGTTTTGGCCTATCAATCTTTTTCTCTAATACAAAATTATAATCAAGAACATACTTATAACCTAAAGTCCAAAGTATTTAAGGTAGAAGACATGATTTCGTGTCATATCATTTCGTACTTAGTGATAGAAATGACATCTCGCGCAATCTTACAAAATCCTTCCTAAAATAACATTTAAGCACATAACAAATATTACACAATGAACTTTTCATATTCCTCTAATTTTTTTCTCTTCTTGGTGTTGATTTTCTTCTGAAATAGACACTTCAACTGGCATGGATAAGATCGATGATTTCCATCCAAAATAGTTTTCTCGCTAGTTGTCCATGTCATGGACTTCTTCATAGGAAATTGATGTCGCTAAATCTCCATTCAACTTCTGTGTCACTGACCTTTGGATTCATTAAAATAAAATCTTCTAACAATAATGTTGTTGACTTCTCATTGTTTTTACCTTTTATGACTACTCTAGTGTTTGGTTATTCTGAATATCTTTTTGATGATGCCAAAAGGGGAAATAAAGGTGGAGAGTAGATAAAAAAGAGGAAAGATAGTTTTGAATGACATGTAGGTTATGCTACTTAGAAGGAACATTTTAGAAAATTTGAGTTTATTATCTATATTGTCGATGTGGCCAACATCAAAAAGGGATATCTTTTTAGAAAGCTTAGCTTTGGTTTTGATGGTTCCAAACATGAATGAAGTGGACAACATCAAACATCTGCGAGATATTTATGATGTCTCCAACATGCACAATGTCGACAACCTGGAGTGAAGGCAAACTTGCAAGATCTTGAAGACGTGTGAAAGATTGTGCACGAGATTACTAAATTTGATTCAGGATAGTATCTTCTCAAAGATCAAATATGGTTCGGGATTGCCTTATGTCCTAATGAATATTGTTATTGTAATTTTTGTTTTATTCCTAGGATTATATTGTAAGGATTAAAAATATATTATCTTACATAACTGAATTGGAAGTAATATATTCTCTAAAACCCTACTTTTGTTTTTATTTGAGCCTAGAGATTAAGTGAGAATAGTACGAACTCCATTTGCACATTTTCCCTACTTTTGTTTTTATTTGATCCTAGAGATTAAGAGTGTTTCAAAGTTCGAAAAAAAAGAAGTAAGTCTAGGTTGTGTTTTGTGATTGAGAATAGTGTCTTACTCAATCCGAATTAGTGTTAACATACCAAAGATGTGTAGGGTTAACTCCGGATTTTTTTGTAAGCATACTCAAAAGATCAATAAAACAAGCTACGACTTTTAAGCTGACTAAGTGAGAAATTGGATGGGAGTGTTGTTTCACTTGGTTAACTGAGTTCGTTAACTAAGTGTTTTTACTATATAAAGTATTGTGTCAAGTAAGTCTTTCTTGTCAAAGTTAATTTCGGAATCGTATATATTTAGGTTGACGCCTTTGTAGACGTTGACGATATTAAAGTACTAATGATCCTACAAGGTGCGCTACCTTCTTACTGGTTCTTTGATGCAGATCTATATTCATTGCTAGAGATGCTCTTGAGAAATGAGTTAGACACTTGTCGATTTTGGCTGACACTCTTCAAACGATTGGCTTTTACCCATGCAGGTTCCTGCAAACGCCATGTACGTACACAAATCAATAAAATGAGATATACACACATTAATTAATTAATTAAAGAAATTTGCTTATCAAGTGGTCGGCTGACTAGTAATTACATCGGGAATAAAATGAGACAGTCCGAATTTGATGAAGAGGAGGATGTGTTCGATGACAAGAATGGCAGCGAGGCCAGGGTCTATCTTCCACCTGCCTTGAGCATCGTACAAGCACACCAGCAAAGCGCAATTTGTGCATATAGACATCACTATCAAAAACTGCAACAAATATATATGTATATAAGTGTCAAGTCGATCAGTGTGAGCTAATGCATTCAAGTCGAATATATATGTATATAAGTGACTGACACATGCCTGGAATATGTTGAGCCACGCTCCAATTGTTGCAGCAACGCGAGGAACTGGTCGTTTTAGTGTAACCAGCAGCTTCAAGGCATCAGTTCTAATTTCCGTAATATTGTTCTACACACAAAACACAACGCCACTTCACATTGTCATCATGCATGGATCTTTTTTTATCTGAATTGATCTCTAGCTAGCTAATACAATTGTCTTGCGTACGTACCATAGCTGCGAAAGCAAAAGCAGGTGGAAATGCGCATGCAAACATCATGATCATTCCGAACTGCAAAGCCAACTCCAGGAAATCTGATGGAGCAATTATACATGTTCAGATCCCAAATTCTTAGACCAAGTATATAATTATAATATTGTATGCATTTCAACGGCAAATTGAATTGCATCATCTCGATCGTGTATTCATTACCATCAAATAGTCCATCTTCCAGGTCCTCTCCGATCTTGGCAGTATAAGCAGGCTTCATAAATTCCTTCTCCACTCTAGAGGCTATTTTAACCACGTCCTTTGATGATTTTCTCTTGAGCTTTTTCTCTTTGCTTTAAGATAAAAATAAGAAATGTTCATAATTAATTAAGGGTTCTTCCGATCCCTTGTTTGGCAAACGGTAAGGGCAAGAAAATATGAGAAGAAACGTGTACACGTGAAGTCTAAAAGGGTTTTTGCATCACAGATAGTTCACTTTTTTCCAATTACAAGAGATGCTCCAATTAAATAGTACTACATATTACCTTAGAGCCGTGTATTTATGGAACTTGTATTTAATGTAAGGCAGGCAGTTCTCTGTGAGATTCTCAAATACCTGTAAACAATAAAATGTTGAATATACATGTTATATATCAACATGTGAACCAGGATCGATCAGGAGCTTTCTTAGGTAATTAAATTAAGGTTGATGAAACCCTAAAATAGAATAATAGAACTGTAAATAATGTGAAGTTTTGTAATTTTTTTACATTTTTATTGGTACATTACATGTTTAAAGTCTCTATCTAAGTACTAAAGTTGTACATATAAGTATACAAGCACTATATTCCACCAAAAAAAAAAAAAGTATACAAGCACTATAATTCTTAATTGCATGAAACACAAGGTATATAAAACGTCAGGATCTGCACATTATATAAAAATGCACATTTAGTATGATAAGTTCATGAATAAAAAATCTAAAAAAAATTTAAAAGAAGAAGTTAACTTTTAAATTATTTATAATTTTGCAACTATATGCTATTTTTTCTAACATAAACTCTTCATTTTTTAAATCTAATGATTATCTTTTTTTTCCCCTTATTTTACACTTTAAAGACATGTTTATTTGTATAGTAGAAATCGGGTTGGAATACAAATAAATCATATTTTAGTTAGTTTTAGATTTTGTATGAACTTAATTGTATTTGGCTGATATGATAATCATATATTCCCACTCTCTTAGTCAAAACAAACATTGATATCAATGGTATAGATGCGAATAGGCTCTAAGAAGGCTCATCACTTAAAACCTACTCATCTAAAATGTAACGTAAATATAAATAACACTTGTAACCTCCGAAACAATCAATCGCCAAATCACTATTTGGCGTAATGTCTTGATATTCCTGTGCACTAGAGCGTGATAGAAAAGCCCGACATATGTTTGCATAAAATAAACACCAAAAACCTGCAGTGATAAGAAAGTGGATATTATTCTACCAAATAAAAAAGTAAAGTGTCGATCATATAATGATTAAAATAAAAGAATTAAAAACAGACAAAATAGGGTTTATATAGAAACGAAGTTTCAAAATTTTCAGATTTTATCTTTACCAAAATAAACTTATTCTGAAAAGTTTGTCGAAAAAAATTCAGAAATTAATTTCATTTTTATATATATATATTTATATATACATGTTTTATCTTTTCTTTTTAATAGTAGGTATTTCAATTCTCCATTTAAAGAGAAAAAGGGTCAATCAAAGAATGACCTTGTACACCAAACTGTCAGCCTTGTATTCCTTGTTTTCGTTCTTCTCTTCTTTTATTAGACGAACGGAAAACTTTCCACCCATGTCTGTAAAATATTGAATGATAACAAGATAAACGGCAGTGACCGAAAATCTGGATACACAAAAATATTGTCTAGTATTAGTTGACTTATCAAGTAATAGTAATAACAAATATACAATTATGCACTGTCTAGGATACCTAGTAATAAGGTATAAAAATCAAGTCTTAACATTTTTTCTACTATTGTTGTCGAGCTACTCGACACATGCTTCTTATCCTTGTTAATTGGTAGTCTTTATTGGCTTGGTTACGAGCTTAGAGTTTATCACCAAAAGTCATCATAAGCAATAAAGAATCATGATTTTACCTAAGAAAATTGGACTTGAGCGTGTCATAGAGATGTGCATACGCTAACTCGATAGGCAATTGGAGGCATAAAATGCTCAACAAAATGATTGCATTGTTTCTAAATCTCATTAGATGTCCAAGCCATTCAAACTTTTGATACACTTCTTTCTCTACTCTATTGTTAGTGTGTATCTTGTTAGCAATTTCTTCAGGACACTGAGGAGGGTCCCATTCTCCCACGATGTTGAACCCACTAGTACTAGTAATAATCCGCAACCTGGGCAACCAAGAAAAGCGCACGTGATAGAGTCACATATATATATATAATAGTCACGTGTATATATATATACACACACGTACAACTTAAAATATATTTAGTCGAACTAATGAGCTGAGCTACCTACCTGGTTACTAAGGCAAAGTTTTTACGTTTCCAAAACTGAAAGAAGAGCACAGCCCATATTATGATGCATATGAAGAAGAATGGAAGCACCGTATATTGCAAAGTTCTGCAGTAGGTAGAAATTAGCTAAGAAACAAGCTAAGAGGCACAACCATATATGTTATATAAAACATGATGAGCTATTTATGTGTCGAGGAAAACTGACCCAAAGTCAACTATTTGAATGATAATTCCCAACACGGCTGGGAAAAGCAGCCATCGAGTATACATTCCAAGAAATGCAAAGTAAGTAGCAATCTGTATACATATATATATATATGGTTAATGAATTGAATGCAACTTTAATTATTTTATATATATATATATATATATATATATATATATATATATATATATATAAGTATAAGTCAGACATTTATTATGTTAACATTGTGCGAATCGATATGTATTTATAAATTTGAGATACATATATCGATGTATGCTTTTGAATAATTGTGTTCTTTTTATTCATTTGCATATTTATGTTTTTGAATTATATACATTCTTTAGTATACAACCTAAAATTATAAATACACTAATTTTGTAAGCGTTATAAAGTGATGAAAAACAAGAAAAATTCGTAAATATAATAATATAATATATGAATATACAATTTAAAATATAAGTCCGCAACTCTAAAAATAAAAAAAAATTTAATACAAATATAAATATACAATTTAAAAAAATGAATACAGTGATTTAAATATATATATATATGAGTCCGGTTCAGGTGCGAATGGGCGCCCAGATGCGAAATAAGAAAGAATAAGAGTCGTTGGATCAAGAAAAATCAAAGGAGCTGATCATTTCACTTAAAAGGGAAAAAAACGGCACGGACGAATTTTTGGCGAATTATTCGCGTATTTTTGAAAAAAAACGTCCCAGATTTGTTCATCAATATTGTAGATTTGTTCATCAGTATTGTGGATTTGTTCATCAGTAATGTGGATTTGTTCATCAGCAACGTGGATTTGTTCATCAACACTTTGAATTTGTTCATTGGTTTTGAAATATTTGTTCATTGGTTTTGGCATATTTGTTCATCGTTTTGTGCATATTTGTTCATTTGTAACATCAATTTGTTCATTAATTTATGCATATTTGTTCATTGATATATGCATATTTGTTCATTGTTATATTCATATTTGTTCATTGGTTTTGACATATTTGTTCATCGGTTTGTGCATATTTGTTTATTAGTAACATCAAGTTGTTCATCAACAATGTGGATTTGTTCATCAACATTGTGGATTTGTTCATTGTTATATTCATATTTGTTCATTGGTTTTGGCATATTTGTTCATCGATTTGTGCATATTTGTTCATCAATATTGTGGATTTGTTCATCAGTATTGTGGATTTGTTCATCAACAATGTGAATTTGTTCATCAACACTGTGGATTTGTTCATCAGTATTGTGGATTTGTTCATCAACAATGTGGATTTGTTCATCAACATTGTGGATTTGTTCATTGTTATATTCATATTTGTTCATTGGTTTTGGCATATTTGTTCATCGGTTTGTGCATATTTGTTCATCAGTATTGTGGATTTGTTCATCAGTATTGTGGATTTGTTCATCAACAATGTGGATTTGTTCATCAACACTGTGGATTTGTTCATCAGTATTGTGGATTTGTTCATCAACAATGTGGATTTGTTCATCAACACTTTGGATTTGTTCATTGGTTTTGACATATTTGTTCATTGGTTTTGGCATATTTGTTCATCGGTTTGTGCATATTTGTTCATTTGTAACATCAATTTGTTCATTAGTTTATGCATATTTGTTCATTAATATATGCATATTTGTACAAGTTGATGTCATTGACACATAAACATAAGTTTATTTCAATTCACAAATAAGGGTATAATATTGAACAAAAAAGGTTATATCAATGAACAAATAAGGCTATATCCATGAACAAATAGTGTATTCCAATGAACAAAAAAGGTTAGATCAATGAACAAAAAAGGTTATATCAATGAACAAATAAGTGTATATCAATGAACAAATAGGTTTATATACATAAACAAATAGGGTATAATGAACAATGTTATCAAAAACTCAATGCACAATTAGTTAGTATTGATGAACAAATCGCTATTTCTGATGAACAAATCGCTATTTCTGATAAACAAATCGCTATTTCTAATGAACAAACTAGGCGCGTCTCATAAAAACGTATTTTTCGAAAAATACGTGAATAATTCGGGAAAAATTCGTCCGTGCCGTATTTTATTGAAAAATATGCGAATAATACGGGAAAAATTCGTCTGTGCCGTATTTTAATTTTTTAAATGAATGTTTAATCAGAAACGTTGATTTTTTGGAAGGAACGAACGAGATTTATTCTTATTTCTCACCTAAGCGTCATTCGCACGTGACTCTTTTTCTATATATATATATATATATATAACTTAAAATCACAAATATAAAATTTTCACTATTTTAATATAATAGTGCTCTTACTTGAACCGACTACTATATATTAATAAGCTAATGCCCCTACACATACGCACATACATTTCTAGTACATGTATCGGTGTATGTAAGAGCTGCATTTTTAGGGAATTGAAAATTGAAAAAGACATGCATATATATATTTACCTTGGTCCCAAAGTAAATATATACTTGGTCAATGGGCTGGTCTGTCACGTCTCTCCAATTAAGCGCCCAACTCCGCATGAGCTGCTTCCTCTGCATTTCGTCTGCGCGCTTAATTACAGTAACTGATCACATATTTGCTCAAGTAATTAAATAAAATTCAGATCCTCTCATTT
Organism: Fallopia convolvulus; assembly: GCA_964016875.1. Taxonomy (NCBI): domain Eukaryota; kingdom Viridiplantae; phylum Streptophyta; class Magnoliopsida; order Caryophyllales; family Polygonaceae; genus Fallopia; species Fallopia convolvulus. The sequence continues at coordinate 23,879,409 of OZ024724.1, forward strand.
AGTTAATCTACAATATACACATGAACTTACTATAGTACTCTTTTTTTTGGGTCAAACTTACTATACTACTCTCATCGTACCATGCAATGGAAAAATTTGCTTAACTATGCTCATCAGCTCCAGCCTCTTAAGTAGACTCTCCCTGGGTTCCCAGCTCAACTCTTTCCCATCAAATCTTAGTGCTATAGATGACCTGCTTTCATTCACCTGTACTTTCCGTTGCATATATATTTGGAAAATTAAAATTTACATGTCGTAGTATTTTCTGTCAAATCATATATATATACACATATTATCTTGATCGAACAACATATATAAATATATAAATAAATAAAAACATGCATATATAGGAATAACTCAGATACTGGAAATAGGGGCAGATCTAGAATTATACGAAAGTGGGGTCGGACATTGAGCATATCAAGAGTTTAATATTTAAAAGAAGCTTTAAGAAAGCTATATAGCCCGATTAAATCAGGTGAAAGTTATTTACATGCAGCAACAACAACGACAATCGAACCCCCGAAGGGTTGGACAAAACCTAGAAGGTTAAAAAAGATCCCATGTAATCAAACAAGCAAAGACGGACGACAAAAATGGTAGCAGGCTAACGAAAGCTATAAAGCTAAACAATGCCCAAAAACGAAAACTAGGAGCCTATGAGCATGTTCGTGGGCTTGAATTTCCCCTTGAGCCCAGTTTGAACGTCCTCGATTGCCTATCTTGCACAATCCTCAGGTGTGATCTCAATGTTCTCGAAGGATTTTTTATTGCATGCAATCCAGACATGCTAAGTTATCGCCATAAAGGCAACCATTGTGATCTTGAAGACCAATTTGTCCTTGTGGGCACCGTTGTCAGATCATTCAAGCCATATGTGCATGTTATAGAGATCGGTTTGAACGCTAGTCTATCACATAGTGCGTGTGATGACAAGGCTTGAGTAAGGGCACTCAAACCAGAGAGGTTGATCTATTTACTTGCTACACGATGTTACAAAATGGCATGTGTCTCCAATGGTCAGCCAATATCGATGAGTTGGATGAGTGTTGGAGCCTTGTTCTTCCCCCGCCGTCAAGGTGATGAAGTCGAGTCTTGGGATGCAACCTCTAGACCAGATACAATCTCCCCACGAGACTAGGTTCCCAATGTCCCGTCAAATGTGGTAGAAAACCCTCGCTATTTCGCCATGCAAGGAGCCAAGATGCCAAATGTCATTCCAATGATTGTTCGTGATGGATCGCTTGTGTTGAGCAATATGATCGCAAATTCTAAGAGCAATTTCCATGCTCCGCTATTTGCTTTTTTTACTTCAATCTTCCAAAAATTAGGCCCTTGATGAGCGTGGCAATAGGCCACTTGACCTAGATGTTCTAATTTGTAGTGTCGATATCGTGCACATGTTTCTCCTACTATACTCGGTTCCAAGCTAGGACTTCTTAGAGTCCTAGCCCACCTTCATCCCTTGGTGTTGTGACTTATGTCCACACCACCAAGGTTCATTAGGAGTCCGACAACCACACCCCACTAGAGGCTGCGCACCACCCTGTTGATCTAGCTCCCTAATGATTGCTTTCGGTCGAAGGAAGATCTTGATCGAATAGTTTTTCAGGCCCGACAAGATTGATTTGATGAGCTCTAGGAGGAAAGTGTAGGAATGAGATTTCGCTTCCCAACTATTCACACGATCCTAGATCTTATTCAAGAACTCATTGTAATCAGTTATGCGCAATAGCTAGACAAGAGTGGAGGGGGGTTCCTTGGTAGGTGATTGGAAAGGTGCCCTCCTCCATGCCTAGGATGTGAAGGAGCTATTTCGTTGCCGGACAATACCGACAATGAACGTTCTCGATTTCACTATGTTGTAGTAGAAACCAGATTGTTCAAAGAAAGCATCCGGGATATTTCCAGCTCAGTAACAAAAGTGGAGTCCGGTCTACTCATAAGGAGTGGGTCGTCGGCAAATACGAGGTGGCATAATCTTAGTCTCCCACACCAAGGGTGGAAACGGAAGGTTGAATTCGCCACCATTCTTATGAGTGCTTAATTCAAGTACTTCATGGCTATTACAAAACGGTAGGGTGTCATGGGGTCCCCTTGTCGAAGGCCCCTATTTCCTAGGAAGAAACATGCCAAGCGACTATTAATGCTAAAAGAGAAGGTTGTGGTGGAGATGCATTCTCTGATCCAACAAATAAACCTTTGCGGGATCCCAAGGCCTTCAAGCACATTCAAGAGGAAGTCCCGTTCAAGGGTGTCATAGGCCTTTCTAAGGGAGACTTCACACAACTATGGACACTGTTCTAAAAATCCCTTCTAGGCCCCGTCTAGGCCCCGCCTAGGCGTTGGAAGGTCCTAGCCCGCCTAGCCGTCCAGACCGTTTAGGCACCTGTCTAGGACCGCCTAGGCCACCGTTCAGGCCGTCTAGGCGCTAGGCGGTCCCTCTCCGCCCAGCGTCTGCCTAGCGTTTTTTAGAACATTGACTATGGGATAGGTTGGCCCGGATGTTGTGCTTCAAAATGTCATGGAAAACGTGGATATTACTATAAGTACCCCTGTCGGGGAGCAAGGCGTCTTGTTTGACATCAACAAGGTTCCCGATAACACTCTTGAGTCTTGTTGCTATAATTTTAGAGTGAATATTGTATAAGGTATTGGAAGAAGAGATCGGGCAATAGTCTGACAAGTCATCTTGCGAGGAGGTATTGGGAATTAAGTGAATGATGGTGGTGTTGATGTGTTTGAGGAGCGGGTCCGTTTTCAAAAATCATGAATCGCTGCACAAATATCCCCGCCGATGACGTTCCATTCTTTTTTATAAAAGGTGTTTATGTACCCATTAGGCTCAGAGTCTTTATCATCTTATATAGAAAGTAGAGCCCTGTAGATTTCAAGTAGGGTTACTTGTGAAGTTAGGCTTTCAACTTCCTCTATGGTTAGTTTTGGACCAAGGTTACAAACCTCCAAATAGACAAGAGTAGAGTGTTGGTAGTTTTCCGGAGAACAATGATGATTCTAAGGTTAACGCTAAGATGGAGGCGTAGATAACAGTGATGAAGAATCTAACATTAGCACCTCTAACTTCGACTTAGCAGTGTCTGTACTAATTCAGTAGGAGAGGATTTGGATGTTGAAGGTGGATGGATCCCAAGGAATCCAAATATGATAGTAGTTGGCAAGGTTGGTATTATTGTGATGGTTCCATCCTTAGAAAAATTTTCTCGAGATGGACAAAAATTTGCTGCTACGAATTCAAGTTTCAACTGAGCTAATAACTTTAGATAAATGAAGCTAGTTTAAATATAATTAGTATATAAAATTAGAATGAAGATGGTTTGACATAAAAAATAACAAACATATAAATCAAGCTACTTTCGATTCGCCAACTTGATCGACCAAATTGAAGTCTCACTATATTTATTCTATTTTGTCGAAGTGATCGACACAAGCCGGTTTACCTAGTGTGCAGGTACTTTACCAACTGATTCACTAAATAAGGGTTTAGAAACCTTAAAATATCTATTGATAACCGTAAAACAATGTCATCTTATTTTCTCCCCCAAGCTTAACCTAATTTGTCTTCTTCCTCCGTATTCTTTAACTCTTGCCTCGGACAGCCATGTGGGGGTGAAATTCCAATTAAAAAAAATTACTCTCAGACCTCCCCGTGTAAACTCCGCTCCTCTAACCGTATGAATGGGCGACTGCCCCCACTTGGATCTGCCCATGGTTGGAGCTCCGTGCAGATCCGGCCACAATGCTACTGGCAATATACTTATTCAAATTTGAAATCATGTTTCATTTCACCACCATAAGCTTGTTTTTTTTTCGAATTTAAGGTATATTTATTGATAAGAAGATTTCCAAAAGGGGGAGGATTAACAAGGGCAACAAAAAAAATGCCCAAGGGGCTAAAAAAGAGCAAGCAAACGAATAGTTCACAAGTGCATGCAATACAGACAAAAAGATATACAAAATAGTCACTAGTCACATCCATTGTTACGAGAAAAGAGATTGAACCAATTGTTGAAACCAGGACTAGTAGTGTCGCATTTTTCAAGGAGGCTTGCTCTAACTCGGTGCAAAATCTTCTGAATGCACTCATCTTCGCTCAAGGTGGTAGAATTGAAGCTCACATCATTTCAGGCAGACCAAACATGGTAAAGAGAGGAGAGAGAAACTACTACAGTGAGGCTGTGAGGGAACATATATTCTTCTTTTGGAAATTGGAATTGTGCAAGGCGACCATGTCATGGAGGCATTCAAGGTTGGGAGGCATTTGGATCCAGCAACATATCCTATGGATGATTATTTTGGTTAAAGGGTATTCATTCCATATATGCATGTTGGTTCAAGCCTGCTGATTGTATAGGATACATGACAGATCATCAATATTGATCCAGCAACTGATGCGGTCACATATGGGGATGTGGTTTTGTAGAGCGATCCATGTGATCATGGAGCGTTTAGGTGTTTTTAAGCCAAACCACATATAATTGCTTCATGGGCAGGTCATGAATGTTGTGTTAGGAGGTCATAGGTGTTGCAAGCAGAGAAATAACCAAAAATTTTTGTGATGATGGGGATGAGTTGAGAGGAAGCAGCTCAACAAATGAGGAGGTCAAATTTTTAAGAGGCTACACCATGTGAAGCTGATTTTTACTGTGTAGACATGCCAAATAGAAGGATCATCCAAGAGGTTGGTCTTAACCCAACGACTCCAGATGTTGTTATTGTCACCACGGATTTCATGTATTGCCTTGACCATACAAGCCCGATTCCATGAGAGGAGCTCCTTGAAGCCCAAGCCCACCCTCATGTTTTGGCTTACAAACATATTTCCATGCTATTGGGCTGTGTTGAGAGTTGGTGGAACCACCCCAAAGGTGTAACACTAAAAATTTTGTATCCCGTAAAGGATGGATCGAATATGCTCCACTCTGCCCACATAGGAGAGATTCTTAGCAGCCCGACCATTTCTCTCTGATGTTATCTTGTCAATGATATAGTCTTAAAATAGAGCTAAGGAGGATATCCATGTAGCTTGGGCGGTTGGGGTGACACCTCCAAAGAAAATTTCAAATTTTTGTGGGTTGGGAGCCATGCCAAACATGGATTCAAACTAATCAAGAACGCTTGATGACTGTTATGGAGCTGCAATCTCCTTTGGAAAAAAATAATTAAATCATCCGCGAAGTTGAGATGCGTGAAATTGGTAACATGACAAGAGGGGTGGTGGTGGAAGAAAGTAACACCCTTCAGCCGCTGCAACATGCGACTAAGGAACTCAGCAACAAGAACAAACATTTGTTGGGATTAATGGAGAAGTGGGTATCCTCGTATGCGGATAAGGAGAAGCTATTGGTTGAGGGAGAGAGAGAGAGGGGCCGGCGATATCATTGTGAGGGGGAAGGGGGACGAGTTGGAAGGACATTCAAGGAGGTTGGAAAAGTAGATAAGGATGTGGTGTTCAATGTTAGGTTTAGTAGCAAGAGGGCTGCCATTAGAGGACAGAAGTGAGCTGATATGTTTATGATTATGTTGAATTTTTATGAAGTTATAGAAGACATTAGAGTTCTGATCGCCATGTTTTACCCAAGAGCGTTTTTGGAGTTGTCCAAGGTACTCATCTAGCTGCGTAGAGATCACATAAATTTCAAAAATCCAGCGTTTCTCACAAGTGATTAGGGTGATGTTAGAGGGGTTATTTTACAAGAGGTATTGTGTGTCAGCTAGATTGCTTTTTAGTTAGTCAACTTAGTCATCAAAAGTTGCACAAAACCATGGCCAAGCTTGGAGACGAACTGCTTGAGAGGTTTTGCTTTACTAAAAACTTTGTCCATATGGAAGCTAGAAATTGGAGTAGACCAAATTAGGGCAATGGTATTGACGAAGGAAGGATGGTTGGCCCAAGAGTTATTGAAGCGGAAGGGGTAGACTTGGAGGAGCTAGCATATTTGAAGTGGATGATCGCTATTCGCTAGGGAATGGTGGAAGAGGCCAAGTGGTCAGAAGAGGGTGTAGGTGCTCGGGTAAGTGACAATTGATTAGTCATTGGTGAGATCCAATTTGTTCCAAATATGGGCAACACTAGATAGGTTATTGACGATGTATACTTGGCAACATGGAAATGCATGTTTCTGAGCCCCAAGTTGTTCATAAGGTGTCTTAACTTAGTCATTTAGCCGCCTTGGGCGCTAACTCTCTTAGAGAATGTATAACTATTGTCTAGAATGACATTGAAGTCATTCCAAAGGTGAACTCTGACAGTACTTTCATTGAGGGGACAAGTTGGGGGGGTTAGCGAAGGGCCTAGTTCTACCCGGGCAAGGGTTAGTCAAAGTGAGAGGGTGAGCCAGTGTGTGGGAGAGGAAATGACGAGAATCTTGAGGGACTAAAAAGAGATTTATGAATTAGGGGTTTCTACAACCATATAATTAAACAGATCCACATATGAATACATTGATTCATTTCGATTATAGTTCATTCAGTGATTCGATTTGAATATTAGCTACACCCATTATGCAGGCTTGCATTTTTAATAGGGAAAGAAATATTAATTATGTTTCAGTTTAAACTTTAGATTAGCTCAAAAAAGAAGATATATATGATCGAAGTTAAAACTTTAATGTATGAAAGAAATATTCATGCAGTCATCTTCGATCTAACTAATGAAATGAAATCAAGAAAAATTAATCATGATGAAAAAGTCGCTAGCTAGGGTAGAAAAATATATAGAAGGCTTACTATTTGATAGAACAAGAAATTATAGCAACTGTAACGTTCGCACCAACTGAACAACGAACCGTCAGCCTGAGTCGCAAAGGCTTCCACCTGATCCCACTGGAAAGGCAAATCCATTCCTGAGGAGCACCATGCGCTCAGATTAAGCTAACAGTTTGGATTAGGAATGCAATGTAAATAATCATGCATAGCATATATAATTAATTAATGACTAATTTTAATAAAAACAATTACCAATCCAAGTCCGTTTTGCTATCTGTAAACTGGCTGCAGCCTTCCCAAGTGTCTCCACTGTTGCTCCCACCTTTCGTAAATACCAAAAATAATTTTTATTTTGGAAAGGCCATGACACTAAAATTATATACCACACAGATCGAGAAGTAAGTCTCTTTAAAGTAAGTATAAATCGAAATGTTTTCAAGTTACTCGATCGATCGACCAATATATGAAGAATAACATAGTCATCTTTATATACATATATATATATAAGTTTCTCCTATTTACATCTTAGTTGACGTGTTCCGGTCCTAGACCTCTATCGATTATGACTACCCCGACTCTACTGAAACCTTGACGTCCGCCTTAGATTCCGACCTACTTCATTATTATAATACTCCCTCAGTTAGAAAATATAAGATATTGTAGAAAATTTAACCAAAATTAAGAAGCGCTATAAATTTACCTAATTATCCTTGATTAAGTAATCCTATAAAAGACTTAGGCCTCGTTTGATTGCAATTCATGTAAACGTAAACGTAGTGGAAATGAATGTAGTCCACTTTAGTGTGATGATACATTGACAAAAAAAATCAACTTGTTTTGCACAACCTCTTAGCCATTGTAAAAAGAGGCTTGCTCCACCTCAATCATAACAAAATAGGGGAATCACTCCATTCTATCATACTTTTACAATGGACAAGTTGTTGGATAATTTTTTTATAAATGTATTATGACATTAAAAATGGTCTAGATTCATTTCGTTTCCGTTCACGTTTACATATGTCACGACCAATGAAACAAGCCCTTAGTATAATTCGGGTGAGAAATTTTGAAGAAGGTGAAGATACTGATGAATTTTTGAGATTAATTTTAGACCTTTTCCTTAAATAATTCAGATGAGAAATTTTGGAGAAGGTGAAGATACAGATGATTGGAGGGATATGGCTGATTTTTTATTTATTTATTTTTTTGATAAGGAAAGAGATTAGGGAGACTACTAGCAGATCAAATAGTTATAACCTAGAGCATCCTGACAAATGATGGTATGAAACCATTGGTCAACTGCAAGCGGGATGGAAGAGACGCGTCAGAAGGATCCCGCGATGAAGTCCGCAACAGAATTGCACTCTCGAACAACATGAGAGATACTCCAATCATGAAACCGGGCCAACAAGCAATGGATGTCTGAACGCAAAAGTTTAATTTCCCACTAGCAACGCCAGTCGTCAAGCACGACTTTGACCAGCTGCATGGCTGATTAATTTATAAAAATTAGGATTTTTATTAAAGGGTAAAGTGGGAAAAAAGAAGGGCAAAAAATTGAAGAAAATCAAATATTTTCTAACAAGAAAATAAAGCTAGAACATTCTATATTTTCAAACGGAGGGAGTATTTATTACTAATTATTTTTTTTTCTATTTTGAGATGTTTTTATTTATAGCTCATTTCTATTTATAGTATTACTATTTTAGGTGTGTGTCATATCTTATACTTAAGAGACTGACACAATAGTTAGAATAAGGCTCATTAGGCCCATTAGCTAGACCTTGTATTTTCTATTTAAAGTATTCAATGTACTCTATTTCAATTACGTCAATTATGAATTAAGCCTAAGTTAGTAAAGTCGAGTTCCTCCTTTCTCTTAGGCCCGATGTCGCCACGGTTTTGAACGGATTCCTTTCTAACCCTTATCCCAACGCCCCCTTCTCTAGGCCTAGGCCACCTGAACTCGATTTGTCAAGTTTTTCCTCACGAGCCACCATGTGGTTTGCGCTTCTCCCGATTACGTCCTGTTGGAAAAGTTTTGAGGCCCTATCGAGCCTAGATCGGGCACCCGTGCGAACCAAGCAACCTCAGAATGCATCATTAGATGTAAAGATTTATGCAGAACCACAAATTATCATGGTTCTATCAGACATTCTCCTCCCATGCTAAAAATTCGTCACTTGTCTATAAATTTAAAAGACTGATTTCCAAGAATTTAGACTGATTTTAAGTATGCATGGCAACTCTACAGATATTATCTTCTAATTTCTCTGAGATACACGTACGTTCGTAAATAAATGTCCTTGGAGTACATTTTAGTCTCTCATTCATTGTTATATCAAAAATAAATAAAAAGTCTCTCATTCATTGGGGTTTGTGGAAGATATATGTGATTGGTATAATAGCCGCTCTAGGTCAAGTTGACGATGACAACCATAACATGTTAGCAAAAGTTAACCAAAGAAAGTTGGTTCAGGGATATGTGGTCTACTTCATATTTTTAAGATTTGGGCTTAAATTTCAATAGATATAAATAAGAGTTTATAGTGGTGCATGCCTCAAAAAAACATCCTAATAATAAAAAAATGCCTTCATTTTTCATGTATTTACAGCAATAAGCAAATTAAATAATTGAACACCCAAATTAATTGTAAGAATTCCGGATTCTCAAATTTTTTTACTTTTAAAAAAATTCTTAATTTCATTTAAATATTATTCTATCACAAAAATAAATATAATAGTTACAAAAATGAATAAAATAGATTAATCAAGCATTTTCATCCACATATTTTCTAATTCAGACCACTACCTTTAGCTTTTCCCCTATCGACCTACAATGGTAGTTTCACTATCGAGTTGAAGGACAAGATCGTTGATACTTAAACAATGGAGACCAAAACTATTGAGACATTGGTCCCAAACGTATTGGAGGCAAAGAGGGCCAGCACGAAGCACCAATTTGACTCCTCCAATCGAATCCCAATTTGAAGGATTCAAGATATCTAAAGAGTTGGATTTTGGAGGTTTCGATTTAAAGTGGTGCATTTGGGAGAGTAGGGGGCAAAAATCGAAAGAGTTGGATTACGAGGGTTTTAACTTGAAGGTGGTGCATTTCAAACTGAAAGGGCATCTAGATCTAGATGAGGCAAAATAAGTATCTAAAATCTAGTATAAAGTGTGGGTTAAACCCTAACTGAGAGGGGAAGAACTTCATCAAAGTTGATCGTACCGTACAAAAATAGAGTGATAGGTTGTTGAGATTAGTGTTGATCAAAGATTGAAAGAGGCCATGGGTACAAAATGATGAATAAAAACAAAGTTTTTATTTTCATTTTTATTAAAAGAGGCCATGGAGATTAGGGCAATTTTATTTTTTTATAATGAATATTTTTCACTTTTAATACAAATATTTTTTTATAATTTAGTAGTAAATGCAAAAAACTTGATTTAACTGTAAAAAATGTCCAAAAGGGCAATCCTTGCTATTTGACCTAAAGAAGAACTTTTTTTACTTTACCAACTTTTTTGGGTTATTTATGCAAATTTGCTTGTAAAAAATTCCCTTAAGGAGTCTAACTCCCCAAAATTAGGTGCGCAACCCGAGTAAAACTAGACATATCAAAGACGAAGTTTTATTGAACCATTGGGCAACCAAAAAAGGTTAGCAAAAGTTTTAAAGCAACTTCCTGCACTATTTTATTTTTATGTTTCACAATTTTCCATCTCTTGCTCACACAATTTGAATGTTTTTGTTAAAAAATGTATATTACCTTTAGTTTTGTCATAGGGATATTGAAATCAGATTATTCTAAAAGTATGGAGCCTAAGGACCATGCTTGTAATTAGTATAGAGAGCAATTTTTTGTAATGAAATTAAGTCTCGAGATAAGCCAAAATTATAATCCTAATAGCAGAGAGATAAGGTCTAGAGATTAAGTCTAAAGCAACTACTCATTCATTCAACACTAGGTTAAATACACAAAGGTAGCTTTTAATTTAATGTACAAGAAATAGATTAGGTCTAGATAAGCTAACATTATAATACTAATAGGAAAGATACTACCCAAAAAGAAGATACTAACAATCTTATGAATAAGGAAAAAACCGTTGCAAAACAAAACTTGGATATGTTAATATATACCCTACCTCAAGATTGACTAGATGTATTAGTTAAGCTAAGTTTTGCAGTGATCTTGTCAAATCTTGGATCATTGACTTTGTAAGAACATCCACAAGTATATCACATGTGGTAACATGTCTAACTCGTAGAATTCCCTTTTGTATTGTCTCTTTCATAAAACGAAAAGTTAAAGCAATATGTTTCATTCCTGAGTAGAAACGAGATATGAGCTTAAATATGTAGCCCCAAGATTATCGCAATACAAGACTTGTTGGAGCCATGAATGACTGATGTGCTCTTGTTAGACAAATGAATGCCCCAACTAACCATTCCTACCGATTAATTTTGTAGCAGTTTCGACGCCACCCAATGTGCGGTGGTCAAAACCTACATAAAATGTGACAACTTATAAATGGTATAGGCTACATCAACTCGAGTTAACAGGAGGTACTGTAAGTTTCCTAAAAACATTAATGAAATCAGTTGGACACGACAACAACTCACTTAAGTTAAATCAAAGTTGATCCAAGATAAAAATTGGAGTGGTGACCGGTTTGGTGTCTTGCATTCAATACTTTTGGAGAAGATTAAGAATGTATTTTTCGTGAAAGAAATAATGCAGAGACACTAGGTACTATCTCAACTCCTAAGAAGTAAGATTCATCGCTAAGATCTTTGAGTGAAAACACGGAGCACAATTTGTGAATCAACTCGACCAATGAGACACGATCCCATATGATGATGATATCATCAACATAGATGAGGAGGAAAAGTGTTTTTTTGTTGAAGAATTAATAGAGATGTATCTGTAACAGTGTTTTCCAACTTGAGATTAAGTAAGTACCCATTTTGCTCATTGTATCATGCACATGGCACTTTCTTTAACCTATAAATTTCATTGTTGAGTTTGCACACATAAGAAGGGTGAGGAATATTGTTAGAAGATAGAGTTTTGATCGTTCCAGAGTCAGTGACTCTGATTTGGCAAGTCGAGTCGGCGACTTGGCCAAGTCACTAACATGACCAGCTGGCGAAGTAATCTATTTAAGGAAGGAACGCACAGCTTATGTGCATTTATTTGGAGACAGCGGCATCATTCTATATTAGGAGAAGATCATCAAAAAGAGTACCAAAATCAAGATAAAGACGATTTGATTCTCCTAGAATATTTCTTAGTGTGCGTTAATGTATATTTGGAAAGATATGTAAAACATCGAGTGTGTATCATTTCCCTAATCGAATGGGAGTTGATACACATGAGATCTCTCTTACCTTAGCTTAAATACCCTAGTGTTTAGGTTAGTGGTAAGACTTTTGAGCGTCATTTGAAGATTGTGTGTAATAAACAAAGAGCGAACTTGTGCGTGAGATTCGTAGAAGTGGTGTGTCGAGAGATCTTGGCCATATCGTGAGATTGAGAGTGTGATTGCAAAGGTAGAGTGTGGTTCAAGTGTGTGGGATTCATTCTTGTGCACAGGAGAGCTTTGTAAACACTCAAGAAATCAATAGAACGAGTCTAAGGACTCTTGAAATCCGACCAAGTGAGAAACTTGGAAGGGAGTGGTTTTTCTCCAACTAAACTAGTTGGTTTACGAGGAGTTTCCACTATACATCGCTTGTCATTGCCTGTTGGTAACGTTTGTTTTACTGTCTAATTATTCCGCTGCTTTATTGCTCAAAGTTGAAAACTTCACAGGAGTCACCGACTCGTTAACTATTAACGATCCTACAATTGGTATCAGAGCCTTGAGGTTCTAGATTGTGTTTTTAGTACTTTTGTTGCAGGAAAATGACGTCCACCAACACTTCTGTGAGTGAATATTTTTGGAAACCTCCAATCTTCAAGGTTGGAGAGTATAACTGTTGGGTTGAACAGATGAAGACCCACATCTACTCTCTTGATGGTCAGCTGTGGAAAGTGATTGAAATGGGTCCAGAAACCATTCTTGGAAAGCATGGAAAGACTGAAAAGACCACAACTGAGTATGATGATGTGGATTTCAAGAAGCTTGAGAAGAATGCTAGAGCAAAGAAAGTGCTCCATCATGCTCTTACTGACGGTGACCTCAAGAAGGTGATCAGATACACGACGACAAAAGAAATCTGGGATGCCCTCAAAAGACTTCATCAAGGCAATGATGATGTAAATAAGGACAGGATCATAAGTCTCGAAGCAGAGTACGACATCATCTTTCAAGGAAAAGGAGAATCTCTTCGTGATTATCATTCCAAAGTTCAAACGATCGTGAATCAATTAGAGTTTCTTGGTGAGAAAATTCCTCAATGGAAACTAACCAATAAGCTGATCTCAGTATTGAACAAGAGTTGGGACAACATTGCTTTGTCTCTTCTCACTCAAAAGGAAACCAAGTCCTTGACCTTGGAAGATTTTGTTGGACAACTTACCATGTATGGAGGCATTTAGCAAAGAAGAGTTGAGAGACTTGACTCAAAAAAGGTCAAGAACATTGCTCTTAAAGTTGAAAGAGCTTTTGACTTAGCTCAAGGAGACGATGACACTAAAGGAATAGATGAGGATGTTGCTCTCATCTCTAAGGCTATGAAGAGACTATGGAATCGCAACAAAGCTCCTATAAAGGCTCCAGATTCAAACAATGAAGGGAAGGATATGAAGGATGTCATTTGTTATCAATGTCAGGCTAGAGGACACTTCACCAAGCAATGTCCAAAAAGAAAAAGTGGAGAGGCTGGTAAAGGAATGATGGCAACTTGGGATATGTCTGATGATGATGAAGTGGCGCTGGCAAGAGGAAATTGTTGCATGGCCATTGAAGACAAATCATCCCAAGAGGTAAATGACTCTGAACTCTCTTCTCTTTTAGCTAAGAAATCTAGAGAACAGTTGGTTGCTATCATCGAAAAGCTTGGAACTCAGGTCACTGAGTTGAGAGAAAAATTAGAAGATAATGAAGAAACAATCTCCAATGTCTTCGATGATAACAAACACTAGTCAACTAAGGCTATTGAATTAGAAAAGATTTCATATCCTAAGTCAATGACTTGTGAGTCATGCTTAGATTCAAAGAACCAAGTCATCGACTTGCAAAAACAAGTTAATGACTTGGAAAGACAAGTCACTGACCTAGTAGGTGAAAGACTTATGCTTAGGCTCGGTCATGCTAAGCTATCTAAAGAACTAGAGGACCAAAAGATTAATGATCAGACTAAAAACAAAAAGTGGCTAGATGAATTTGTTGCTGAAAAGGCTTAGGAGGTCAGAAATGACTATAAAACCCCTATGTGTAGTGACAATGCAAGTTGTTCTACACATGTGGTGGCTAAGCCTGACAAAAGGAAGCAACAATGGTATCCTGATCAAAAGGTGCACAACATATGGCAAAAACAAGTCCAAAAATCGGCTTCGTCACAAATTGATTTTCAATCTCGCATCAATAACAACCCCATCTATCCGGGCTATAGCAAATATGTTGCCCTAAAGTCTCACTGGACATGTTGGTATTGTGGCAAGCCTGGTCACTACCAACATGATTGTCACAAAAAGGCAAGAGATGATGAAAATGCAAGGTCACAGACTCTGAATGACAGTTATGGCAGAACCACTATCACTGACTGTCCTTCAGGATCTGTGTGTGCTAATTGTGACATTTGCTGTTCTAGGAACAACTATGTTGCCAAACCCATAGGAGATAAACAACTCTGGGTTCGTAAGAACTAATTCTTTCAATGTAGTTTGAAGTGGGTGACAAGGAGCCCTGGTTTATTGATAGTGCGTGCTCAACTCATATGTCGGGAAACCCCATGGATTTAGTATCACTTCAAGAATATTAGGGAAGTAATATTACCTTCGACAACAATAGTAAAGGTGGTGTTTTTGGTATTGATACGGTAAGATTTTCAGATAAGCTAACAATAGACAATGTGAATTTAGTGGACAATCTTAGTTTTAAGCTTCTAAGTGTTTCCCAAATCTATGGTAATGGAAAATATCAAGTTGTTTTTGATACGAAAGGTTGTCATGTACAAGAAATTAACTCAGGAAAGATTCTTCTGAAAGGGGTGTGTGAAAATAATCTTTACAAGGTGGACCCTGTTTCGAACTTGAAGAAAAACTATGTCTTAGAATAGTTGCAGATGTCGCCGACCTCTGATAGCTTGCATATAGGAGTAGTATAGATGCATGTTTTATATGTGTTTTAGTTAGTTTTAGGTTAGTTTTTATGTAGTTTTTAGGTTTTTCTGTTTTCGGATATTATGCGTTGGTTTGCTCGGTTTTGCAGGTTTTTAGGTTCAGGAGCAACAGCGGGGCGAGGTGTAGATTGAACATGGCGGTGGTGGATGAGCTAAGGAAGCTAGGAGTGCTAGGAGAATGGATGGAGAAGAGTCAAGAAAAGAACAAAGCCAAGCCAAACCAAGACAAGTGCTCGGGATGCAAGCCGAGCAATGTGCCCGAGCAATCCCAACTTAATGGCAATTGCGCGCGGAAGCAATTGCGCCGCCGCGCAATTTGGTGATGCCGCACAATCTGGGTTTTTCAGCGGATGTGGATTTGGGTCTGTTTTGGTATTGGGCTTTGATGTTTGGTTGTTTGGGCTTATGTCATCCGAGATGTATGTTTAAGATATAATATTTGAGGGATATTTTTAGTAGACATATAAATACTTTATGTTAGTTTAATTTTGGAGAACTTTTGTCAAACTTTGGAGACTAGGGTTTTCTCTTTGGAGGCAGACTTTGGAACCTTTGTAAGTTTGATTTTAATTTCGATTATGCATTGCTAAATTCTCTTGTGTTTGACTAGTTATTGAAATCATAGATTGCATAATATTGTGAGGCTCGATTGATTCTCAACAACTTGAATAGGTTTTATTCCCTGTGCTTGAATTAAATCATAATTATTCTAGGGTTTTGTTAGATTGACCACCTAATAGAATTTCTAGGTTAATTTACAACTAATCTGATCAAGTCCCATTTGGGATTGATTGGATAAAGTAGCAACTATAATTGTTTAGAGCCGTTCGGGCTATTCAGTTGTAGAGGGAATAAACCACATATAACTTGATTAGCTGTTTGCGTTAAGTATTTGTTTATATCAATACTTTGGACTTAAAGCTGTCGTTTAATTGAATCTAGACGTTGTTCTAGGTTGTTAGATGATTAGGGTTGTTCGGACTGTTAGCTCTTTCAACTAAATATAAAGTTTTGAATAATAATCCACGGTAAATTATTCAAGGGAATTGAGAATTAAAAGAATTAATGATCAATAAGCATATCTATGATGGATTTAACTAGTTGAACACGCTTGTCTCTTATTTGATTAAAACCCTCTTTTGAATTCTTAGATAGTTTTCTATTTTGCATAGTAGTTTAGAATTTCATTCATAAAACCCCCCATATTCGTTACTTGGCACTTAAGCAATAACACATTTACACGAGTCTCTGTGGGATCGACCTTTACTTACCGCTCTACTGAGTTGGTTAAGTTAGGATTCTTTGATAGGTATAACGACCACTGAAAATACCTCATCATCCTCTGGCACAAAAGATTTGGTCATGCGAGTTTTCAACTCCTTGACAAACTTCATAGGCAAGAGCTGGTTAGAGGGCTACCCAAAATAGATCCAAGCAACCATGAAGTTTGTGAAACTTGTGTAAGAGGTAAGCAAGTAAAGTCACCCTTTCCATCCAAGAAGGAGGTAAGTACCACTAGACCCTTAGAGCTTATTCATATTGATTTATGTGGTCCCATGCGAGTCCAAAGTCGTGGAGGAAATAGCTATATTTTTGTCATTGTTGATGACTTTATTTTGTATACTTGGACCATTTTTCTATCTTCTAAAGATCAAGTTTTTGAAGAATTTGAAGCGCGGGAAAAGGCTGTTGAGAAAAAGCTTGGAGTTACTCTTGTGTCTGTCAGATCAGATCATGGAACGGAATTCGACAACTCTGAGTTTCTGGTTTTCTGCAAGAAGAATGGCATAAGTCACAACTTTTCAGCGCCAAGAACTCCTCAACAAAATGGCGTAGTTGAAAGGAAGAATCGAGCCTTAGAGACCATGTCACGAACAATGCTAATATCAAGGTGTCTTCCAAGAAATTTCTGGGGTGAAGCCTTTAATGCATCTTGCTATGTGATGATTCGAGCCATGCTTCGTCCACTTCTTGAAAAAACTCCTTATGAATTTCTTAGAGGTATTAAGCCTAGTGTCGCCCACTTACGCACCTTTGGATGCAAGTGCTATGTCCTTAATAATGACAAGGATAATCAGGGAAAATTTGACCCAAGGAGTGATGTTGGAAGTTTTGTAGGTTATTCCCCTCACAGTAAAGCCGACAAAGTGTTCAACAAAAGGAAGAGGAAAATTGAGGAATGTGTGCATGTTGTGTTCGATGAAAACACGATGGGAGGCTCGATGATTGAAGATTTTGATTATGGTGATCAAGGGTACAATCTGGTTCAAGATGACTCACTTTTAGTTGCCGCAACACAAAAAGAATTAGTAGTCAGTGACAATGCTGATGTCACCGACTCTGACAGAACAAGGGGAAGTAGTCAAAATCAAAATTCAAGTGATAGTGAGTCCGATGATGAGAAAACACCTGAGAGAAGCTCATGTTCGGAAAACTCTGAAGAAGACTCATAGAGAACACCTTAGACACAAGTCGGTGACTTGACAGATCTACAGGTCAAAAACTATCAACAGAAAAGTGCTCATGCTGTCACTAACATCCTCACTATCTTCTCAAAGGGTGTGCAAACCAAATCTTCTCTGAACAATTTCTTTGCTTTCAATGCTTTCATATCAATGTTGGAGCCTAAAAATGTTGAACAAGCGTTGAAAGATTTGGATTGGGTCAGTTCCATGCAAGAGGAACTTCATCAGTTTGAAAGAAATAAGGTTTGAAATTTGGTCCTAAGGCCAAAGGTAAGATCTGTGATTGGAACATGATGGGTGTTCAGAAATAAGCTGGATAATGAAGGAAAGTCAGAAATAAAGCTAGATTGGTAGTTAAGGGATACAATCAGCAGGAGGGCATTGACTATGATGAGACGTTCGCTCCAGTGGCTCGACTTGAAGCTATTAGATTGCTCATTGCCTATTCTGCTCATCATGGATTCAAGATACAACAAATGGATGTTAAGACTGCATTCATGAATGAATATCTAAAAGAAGAAGTGTATGTTGAACAAACTCCGGGTTTTGAGGATGTCGCCCACCCGGATCATATTTATAAATTGGAGAAAGCTCTTTATGGATTGAAGCAAGCCCTGCGTTCTTGGCATGATCGTTTGTCACAGTTCTTGATTCAACATGGTTATGTTCATGGAGAGGTTGACAAGACTCTGTTCTTGTTGAAGGAAGGAAGTCATACGCTGGTTGTTCAGGTGTATATCGATCACATTATCTTTGGGTCAGCAGATATTTAGCTGGTGAAAAAGTTCGCTGACCTCATGTCAAGTGAGTTTGAAATGCGTATGGTCGGTGAACTCAAGTTCTTTTTAGGACTTCAAGTTGTGCAAAGTGAGGATGGGACACGAGTTCATCAACAGAAGTATCTTAGAGAATGTGTTAAAAAGTTTGTTCTTGAAAACGCTAAACCGTTTGATACTCCCATGTCACCGACTAACTCACTTGGAAAGGATGACAAGGATTCAGAAGTCAATGCTACTATGTACAAGAGTATGATTGGATCATTGCTCTATCTCACTGCAAGCAGACCGGATAGTGTGTTTGGAGTATGTCTATGTGCTAGATTTCAAGCTGATCCAAGAGAGTCCCACTTGAAAGTTGTTAAAAGAATCATTCTCTATCTTAAGGGGACTGGTAATCTGTGTTTATGGTATCCAAGAGGTTTTGATTTTGAACTTGTCGGCTACACAGATGCTGATTTTGCCGGAAACCGTGTTGATAGTAAAAGCACCTCAGGGATGGCTCAACTTCTTGGGCCTTGTCTTGTCTCATGGGGATCTAGAAAGCAAAATTATGTTGCCCTATCAATGGCGGAAGCAGAGTACATTGCAACTGCAGCGTGTTGCTCACAACTCTTATGGATCAAGCAACAAGTCTATGACTATGGTGTGAAGTGTGGGTCAGTGCCCATGCTATGTGACAACACTAGTGCAATCAACATCTCAAAAAATTCGGTGCAACATTCAAATACAAAAGACATTGAGATAAGGCACCACTTTCTTCGAGATTGTGTAGAAAAAGGCATGGTCACAATGGAATTCTGTAGAACAAGTGATCAAAGAGCAGACATCTTCACAAAGGCCTTGAATCGTGAACCCTTTGAACAACTCCACATGGAATTAGGTATTATCTCTCTTCAATGATCTATTTCCCTGCATGAATTCCCTCGATGATTGGCTAGAATTGTTTGCTTTGCATATGTTTTGAAATCATGCTTTTATGGTATAAATCTTTGCATTCTTGATAGACATCATGTTTAGGAAACCCAATGCTTTTGACTTGTCGATGACTCTTACTACATTCAGTATGTGTGCAACCTTTTTGAGCTCTTTATTTTATCCCAAAAGAATCAAGCTGATGATCCTAACCCTCATTACAAGCCCAAATGATGGTTGATTCTAAGGCTTGTCCCCGACCTATCATGTTTTGAGAGTTTATCTATGAGCCTTATTTGATCTTTTTTTTAAAATGGAGACTTATCATCATGATCGACAAATCCTCAAAAATAAAGCTTTTTACTTGGTTTTATTTACCACTCCCTGTGTAACCCCAACGCCAAGTAAGTTCTTTAAGAGAAAGTCATGAAGTGTGTAAAAGTCATGGACATATAAAAAGAGCAGGTATATGATAGACGTTGCCGACTTGATTAAGGTCAGTGACTATGTGTTTTGGCGCGAGAAAAAGATCATGGCTTAACAGTATCTTTTGAACATGGAAAGTTTTTCAAAAATGAGGAAAGAGAAAATATTGTGATTTGACAACTTCCTTAATGATGGAAGTGCACTTCTTTATTATGCCCCAACCGTCAAATCAAAAGGTACACTTTCTCAAATCTTCCTTTCTCTCTCTCTCTCTCTCTCTCTCTCTCTCTCTCACTCACTCACTCAAACCCTCAAACCTTCAAACCCCTCTAATGGTGTCTCCCTCCAACAACTCAAACCTCCCCACTTCTCCCAAAACCCAAACCGAGTGTCCAGAATCGGTGAAGAAGAAGATTCTCACTCTTTTTGGTGATGATTTTCTTCAAGCTATTCTGTCTGAGCAATCGTCTTCCTCAACCATTCACCCAACCACCATTAAAACACCATATCTGAACCCTACTTCTCCACAAAACCAAAATCCAAACCCCTCTCTTCCAAAATCAACTCCCTCATCTCCTATTCCCACTGAAAAATCTCAAAACTCTCCATCCCCACAAATTGAAATCGAAACCCTAATCGTTTCACCAGAATCTGGAATACCGCGCCAAATGGCGCAAACGGTGGTTATTCCAGAAACCGGTGACTCCTCTACACCCAAACCCTCTAAACGAGAGAATGTAGAGGAAGAGAGAGTGAAGACTCTAAATTTGGAGTCAATGGATTTTAAGGAAACAGAAAAGGTTGTCTAGTCGTTCGTGGAAGAAGAAGAAGCAGAAGAAGAGGATGTGGAGGTTGTAATGGAAGGCACCCAAGAGCATGCCAGAACAGAGGAGAAACAATGACTATCTCCTGGTGATCAAGTAAAGGCTGTCAATGACTCTCCTAAAGTCATTGACACAGATGTTAATGTGGAGAATGACGTCAAGGTGTCTGACAAGGAAGTCTCCGAGAAGGAACCAACCGAAAAAGGAAAAATTCGAAAATATAATATTTATCTTATAGAGGAATGGAGTTTAAAAAATCGACATGAGTTTAAAACAACAACATTCTTCTAGATTATAATGACAAACACTTCCATATTATTTATTTACTTACGAATAAGTAAATAAGAATTACCATGCCGCCACGTGGCATCCTGTGCCTCATAACCACTTCTATATTATTATTATAGGTTCTCTTTTCGTGGTTGGTCAATTGAAAACTAAAAAAAAGCTTTTTCATAAGTTCCTTTGACCTTTAACTATTTTTAACCCCAACTTTTTTTCTTCTAGATTTTTAACTTAATTTAATATTTTCACTTTTAGTATTAATAAAAGACAAATGCCTTCAACTAATTAGGGTTATTTTTTAATTAATCAAAGATAATAAACACAAACTAACATTTGGAAGGTTGCAAATTAATGTAGCCAAATATATGGAAAAACAGAGAAGAAACTAATGGTTTAAGGAATATACAAACCTTGATAAATTCCTCAGAAAGGCCTAGAACTATATCAACCACCAGTCCGATCTTGTTGAACTCATCGATCAGAACCTTTATAGCATCAGATTCACCTTCTTCAACCGCCTCTCTCTTTGGAATCACGAGACAAATTTCATACACATAATCTTCGTTTCCCACGTCCATTTCCAGCTTAAGAAATTAAAGTAAACGGTTTCCCAAGAAAATTACTTAATGGGTCAAATGAAGAAAGTTAAGAAAACCATAAATTCAAAAAATAGGAACCCACAAAAGTGTTTTCATCTGCGAATGGGATTTAATGATAGCTCGGTCAAAAGTGTTTGAGGAATTGTGATTTCCATGGATAAATAACGTACAAATAAAATCCAACCCCGAGAAGAATTGAAACTGGTTTTATGATGATATTATTGACGTAAAAATTCGGTGATTAGCACGAAAAAATTACAAATGATTAATTAAGGAGGACATGCAACACAAGAATCGCAAAGAGCGCTAGATATAAAGAAAGTAAAAGGAAACATGAAAAATGATTTTTTGTTCTTCAATTGACAAACTGGGGAAAAAGAACCTATAATAGTAATATGGAAGCGGTCATCAGGCACAAGATGCCACATGTCAATAGGGTGATTCTTTTATGTATAAAAAGGTTGCCAAAGGGGAAGTAACACGCTTGATATTTTCTTTTTCTAAGGAAAGAAAATAGGGGCCCCAAACTAATTAGTATTGGACTGCCCTAGAGAATTCTTACGGATGAGGTCTCTAAGGCCTTTGTCAAACGTAATTGGAATACAAGATATACGCTAGAATAAACCCATAATCTAGTTTGAAAATGTGTTGATTTACCAAAAGATTTTAGATATGCTATAACTATTAAATTAGGCCAGTGCACACATAATGTCTGATCGAATTAGCTCAATCTCTTAAACACAACTCTAATCACCTTGTAGGGATATGACCAGCCTAAGGTTATCCCCTACAATCTGAAAATGGGAAATACCACGTTGGTTGGACTCAAGAACCCCTTGAAAAAGAGCATTGACCTCTATTGAAAGAACAAAATTCTTGTTAGTCAAACTACCATCAACATGGATCGACAAGCCAAGATGATCATGAAGAATGTAGCCGAATGAGGAACCACCATTCAGATTGGTCGCACCATCAAATTATGTTTGACATGGTCCTATGTGGTGTTTTCCCATTTGAGTTTTATTCTTCTACTTCTAATGTTTGTTTCTCTTCCATTAGAATGGGATCGAGGCGGGTGTTGCATAGAAGATATAACCAGTGTCCAATCATTTTATTGTCTATCTATGAACTCACCAATGTTGCTTTGGTTGATTTGTGTATGTAGGAACATTTGTGGTTCCATGGTTTTAATAGTTTTGACGATAAAAAACTTTAAATGTTTCATATGTTATTTGATATGTATCACATGGATGTTTTAAAAATATTATCATAGTGAAGTAACATTGTTAGGGAATGACAAAGGGAATGAGTGATGATCTAAACACCCTCTGCAAGAACCTACACAACTATCTATAATTAGCAACTTACCTTGTTTTGCGTAAACGACTTCAATAGTAATTCGACTTCTAATAATGAGTTGTTTGTGGAAAGATAAATTTGGAAGATTTGGTTGAGAGAAATGAGATATTATCAAGATCGATCGGCTATAGAGCTAATCCGATTGATTGAAGATATGGTGGTTTAGATTTATATTTTATTCATTATTTATGGAGATCTTTTTAATGGTATATCCCCAAGGTTATACAAATTGTGAATGAGATCAGGTTCAAAAGTTATCTTTTAAATAGGTTAGGGTTAGCTACGGTGGATTTGTGTGTATTGAAGATGAGCAATTGTGAGAGAGTGAATAAATTGTTCGACTGGTCCATGGCCTTTTTTGCTCAAGATTCCATGGTGGTTTGATTACTTGGGGTTGTACTTCACTTATTGTCTTAGTTTTACGATTTTGGTTGTAAAAGTTAATTTGGTTGAACTTAGGTCGGTGCCTAGTTAAAAATAAACTTGACTTGCCTTGTAATCATTGAAACTTAATATATAAGTGATCAATTAAAATCCTCTAAGAAGGAGTCTCAGGGGTAGAGTTTTTTCTTTCTACGACTTGTTGGTCGGGCACAATGTTTTTCTCTCTAAACACCCTATTCCTTCTCACTAGTTTTTCTGTTGTACAGGGAACAACTCTTCTTCCCTATCTGATAACTAATACTTTATGATCCAACAGTGTCGAAAGTTTTTGTATTTCTTAAGAACCAAAGGAGCCTCTAGGAACAAACAATCCATTCCATTTCATCTTTGGATGCTGAAGAGCGAATTTCCTCAAATATTTGTTGTGGTTTTTTATTGTCAGGGTTTACTTGGTCAATTGGGTGAGCTATTTTAGTGTTGATGGATTTTAAAATCAATCTTGTTTTGGGACTAGGGTCGTGCAATAGCTTTTGGGGGCCCTGTGAGAAAAGTTGGAAAATGTGCAAAATTGATTAAATATAAATTTAATTACAAATTTTCGTGTAATAAAGTTTTATGATTATTGAACTTATTGAACCATAAACGTACTGCTAATTTATGAAAGTTCAATTAAAACAATTTATTTTATTGATAGCAGGTATATTTGTAGAAAAAATAACTAGAAAAGAAAAGAAAATTAATATTATATAAGTATTTTATCCATACAAATAAAAATAAGTAAAAAAATTTAGTTCTATTGATAAGGGTATAATTCTAGAAAAAATCTAGCAAAATAGAAATTAAAATTATATATTATTTTACCCATATAAATAAAAATTAGTTTTATTGATAGCGGGTAGAATTGTAGAAAATATCCAACAAAATCAAAATAAATCATATATATTTTTCTCATACAAATCAAAACGAGTAAAAACGAAGAGGCACCAAAATTATCAAAATTATATTATTGGAAATTAATTAGAAAATTTTGAACATTAATTGATTTATATCATTTTAATTATATACTAGTTGTCCTGTTGTGCGCTGCACGACTATGATTCGATATTTCTTAGATATACTATAAAAAAGATATTAATAAATAAAAATAAAATAAAAAATTTAATGTAAGTAATTTATTGTCCGTAATATTTTATATCTTCTATTTGTTATAGAAATCTAATAAAATCTCTATTAAAAGGATAATTTATTCAAAACAAATATTCAACATAATTTCAGTCATATCTTTAATTTGCGGAAAATATATTAAATTAAATTTAAACAATGTAATTCTTTTGTAATGGTGGTTAAAAACTTGGCTTAATTTAAACAACTCAACAATAGAAATGGGGAGTTTGGTTCAAATGAAATCAACCCTTAACATGAAACGGAAGGAGAGATGTCAGCCCTTGAATGACATGATCCAATGGCTCGGATTACTCCTATTTTTTTATAATAATAATAAAAAAATCAACACGGTGGTATTTTTGTAAAAAACACCAACTTTATACCCTTAACTTAAAATACAAAAAAGCCCCAAATTCTCGTAACCACACTCCCACACGAGACGCCCAAAGGTCCCGACGATCCCAAACACTTCCAACTTCGATTACTCACCTTCATTCGATCGCCCTCACATTGACCGCCCTCACCTTCGATCTCTCCCACGAGATGCCTCCAAAAACAAATCCAAAGGGTAATTCATAAACCCTAATTTTTGATTTCATGAGTGTTGTAATCCTGTAGAACGAAGTAATCTTGCAAAACGAAGTAGTCTAGCTTTATGTAGAAGTGAGTTTGGAGGAGGTTGGAGTAGGAGGCGTCGGTGGTGGAAGGTTGGGGATGGATGCAGTAGATCTGGTGAGCGAGGCCTTCAGCGAAGTGAGCGGAGACCTTGTGCATGGTGCCGGCTTGGGAGATGGCCAAATGGCTGATTTGCTTCACCAGTGCGTCGGCCAGGGTTAAGTTTTCGCCCTGTACCGTCTCCGTGCAGGCCTCCTGGGAGTAAGTAGGTTTTCACCAGTGCGCAGGCGATTAGAGTATGGAGGAGCCTTACGCATGCCTCCTGGGAGTCGATGATGACGCAAAAGATGATATCTGCAGGATTACTTCGTTCAATAATCCTCTTCTGCAACTATCATTAGCTCATTTACAATATTTGAAACAAATGATTGTATAAGGAACTAGTCCTAATTGTCTGAATTAGTTTTATTTCTACAATAGTGTAAATTTCATGATGTGTGAAGATAAAAACATAACCATTTCATATTTGCATGTGTAGTTAAAAGATTGATGATGGTTGCTACTGGCATTCTACATGGAACATGCTGCTTTTAGTTGATTGATTTCGGAAAACTCAAATTCAAAAAGCTTAGTTTGATCTGGGTTTGATTTAAATGTTAATGCTATGAAGCTTTTCTTTTTATTAGGATGCAAATGAATTTATGTACATATGTTACTTCTTGCAATGCAATCGCTACAGATTTTTACAAATTGATTTCAAAAGCCTTAGTATTTCGGACCACTCAAATGGTCAATAAATCATACAACATAGAAAAAAAATTCTTTTTCATATTTGCCCCTTTATGAGTTCAGTTTATGCTACTTTTCTCTTGAATACTTGGTCATTCTTCTAATTTTTTCTATTTCATATGTTAAGTTACCAAGGAACTGCAACTACATGGAGGCACAATGAAGATTTTGGGTGATGATAATACACAAGAAGCCAAAGGTAACTCAAAATGCTCCAATTTTTTTTGAATAAATAAAGTAAGTAATTTTGTTTTTTTATGTTCAATTATAATATTGACATGAACAAAATATTCATAACAGAGAGGAGGAGCAAAAAAACACGACCTTGGGAATGCAATGGAAGGTGGCAATTCCTCCAACCAAGGTAAGAAAAATCATAGAATTCAAGAGTTTTAAAAGTTTTAAAAGTTTCAAAAGTGCATTGAAAAGTTTTAAAAGTGCATTATAACATATGAAAAGTGCATTGAAAAATGGCATATGAAAAGTGCATCATTTGTTGAAAAAAGTGCATTGAAAAGTTTCAAAAGTGCATTGATAAATGACATAAGAAAAGTGCATCATCTGATGGAAAAAGTGCAATAAAAAGTTTCACAAGTGCATTGAAAACTTTTATAAGTGCATTATGAAATAAGAAAAGTGCATTGATAAGTGGCATATGAAAAGTGCATCATCTGATGGAAAAAGCGCATTGAAAAGTTTCAAAAATGCATAAGAAAAGTGCATTGATAATTGGCATAAGAAGACATTCCTTACAAGTACATCCAAATTCATTTATGATTTTTTTTGCCTATTTTTTATGTCTTTTTCAAATAGTTGAACAAAGGAAGACATCATCTGATGGAAATGAAACTTAAAAAAGGTGTACAATCACAAGTAAGTTTCCTAGTTTGGGAACTAGGACAATGCCAAATGTTTTTGAAGAGTACTTAAAGCTACTAAATCCTGCACAAAAGGAGAGCATCAAAAGCATTGGCTTTGGTCATTTATTGAGCTTTGAAGTATCTGATCTGTTGTATAGTCTTACGTTGTGGCTATTAGAGCATTTTGATGCTACTAGGTGTGAGCTCAAAATAGATGAAAAAAGGATCATCCACATCAATGATGAAGTTGTTCATGATGTCTTTGGAATACCCTTTGTTGGGACGGAGATAAAGAAGAGAAAAAGGAACGACCCAGTCGCACTTCTTGAGGAATGGAAGATGCAGTTTATATGTTATTTTTTGAAAGTGAAAAGGATATAAAAGTTTCCACCAAAAAAATTACAACTAAAGATGTTGCAATAAAGATGAAAGCATGTGAATATGGAGGTGTTTGGTTCAAAAGACACTTTATTTTATTGTTCATCTGCTCCCTTGTTGAAAGTACGGGAAATGGGGAAGCAAACCACAGTATACTGATTGAAGATGTGGAAGAAATTTGTAGCCTGGATTGGTGCAACTTTCTAAAGACAGTACTTGTTCAAAAGACTTTAAATTGGAAGAAGAAACGAACATCAAAATTCAACGGTCCAATACTCCTACTTGTTGTAAAGAAAAACTTCTATTCTATCAAATTTATTTTCATGCATTGTCTTTTATTAATTAAGCTTGGTTATGATTCAATAATAACCTTAGAAGTTTAATAAATTTACTCTCTTTTGTTTTCAACTTCTATATGTTAAAAGAGGTATATTCCTAGGACAACACCCTAAACATACTTTTCTAGTCTTCATGGAATGGAGCGGAAGGTCATTGTGTGATCGACAAAACAAAGAGTGGCAAACTGTTAAAAACTTTAGTCAAGTGCATTTGTGGGAGAAAAATGTAGTTGCAAACCAAACCAGAAAAACACCAACTCCACCCACATCTAGAGAAGAAGAATTTATTGGGGATGAATTTGCAGAGTTAGAGGTATATTGAAATTCTATTATAAAGCCCATTCTAAAGTTGCATTCTAGCATTGCATTCTAGATTCTATTCTTAAAAAGTGCATTGTGAAGTATGAAAAGTGCATTGTGTAGAATAAAAAGTGCATTCTAGTTTTCATTCTTAAAAAGTGCATTGTAAGATATTAAAAGTGCATTGTGTAGCAAAAAAAAGTGCATTGTAAAGTATGAAAAGTGCTGGTTTAAACTATTTAAATTGAGTTTTCAACAAACACCAGTAGTCTCAAAATATGATCAACAAAGCTGAATTTCTGCAAAAGTGCATCCTTAAATATGAAAAGTGCATTCTTAAATGTGAAAAGTGCATCCTTAAACAAAGAATACATATTAACTTAAAATAATATGTTTTAACAGGTGATTGTGAAGACGGTTTCTAGAAAGGAAAGCAAAGCTGCAAAGAGGATTGCAAAGCTCTCGGACCATTGTCGAGGTATTAAGGAGTAGTTGTGATGTGATTCCATCTACCGAGTCATTGCCCCACCGTACCGCGCCAATCGGGGCGCCGTTGCACACACTAATTTCTGACCTTGGCGCGCCTTGGCCTTTGATGGATGGTACCACTTCTTCAGGCACTTTTAAAGGCACTATGCTCCATGATTTGAGTGAAGATCTCAGGCTTAATGACAAGTTCAATTTGCATCACAAAGGAGGGTCTTCACTTGGAGAAATATCCATGGCCGGTGTTCGAGGCGCTATGAAGCCAAGTCAAGTCACCACGCCCTATCATGGGCGCATCACTCGAGCACATGCTAGGGAAATGCTTGACAAGACAAGGAGGACATCATGGCTCATAAGTTGGACTTTGGTTAGCAAAGGTGAAGGTTGGAGTCACATTTTAACTAGTGGCCCGACAAGTGACTATTTTGCAGTTAAGGACAATCAGTTTGTTCTTGGTTTTATGGGGTGTTTTTTTGTAATTTCTCTAAAGTTGGTGGTTGATTAGGTGAATTGTGAAACCTATGTCATAATTTCTTGCCAAGCCTCCACTTTCCCCTTACACTTGAACGATGAAATTGCTCCCCTTTTTACTTGTTTTCAATCTAAGTTTTTTGTTTTGTTTTTCGTTCAATCTCGTTGTTTGATCGTTGGTGAGTCATATACGAAGCTCTTTCAACCTAGTTTATTGATCTTGGTGCGTAATATCCAAGATTTAACATCCATATCCAACAATTCATCAATCCACTTCCAGTCGCTCCATCCATCGATCCATCTCCATCTCGGTGGGATTCCGCACCACGTCAATATTTTCGCCATAACATGCAAATTACATCTAATCTGGATCTAAAATTTTGAGGGCTTAAACTAGACTAAAGGATATAACTTTAGGTTTTGGAATAATCCAATTCCAAGTTTGGACAAGGGGGATCTACCCTTTTAATCCCAGACGAAATCCAGCCACAAAGCTCCACCATCTTCGAACCAAGTGAAGACTTCCATCCACTCTTCGGCCATATCTTTGCACCATCATCTACACCATCGATCCTCTCATTAAGTGGTATCAGAGCCATGCGAAGGTATCGCCATATAATCCTTGTTCCGACCTTTAATTTCCACTTGTTGCAAGTTTTTCTTGGTCGAATTTCCCTTGTGGTTGCGAGAGTTGTTGTGTGTTGTTGTTGTCTCGTGTTGTATGGGTGTTGTTTTCCATTGTTTGTGGTTGTTCTTGGCTGATTTTGATGAGCATCCATGGCTGAATGTTTCTTGAAAAAACGTCCATGGATAGAACACTAAAAGGTTCTCAAAATTTTGGTAGTTGAAGGGTTGTTTTCTTGCTTGATTAATGCCTTCAATTAGTAGTTGAATTGAATGAATCTTGGCTGAATTGTGAGAGCTGAAAAACGTGGTTTTTGTGTCCAAAACCAGCCTTAATCCTTTTCGTTACATGCTTGTCGAAAGGTTCGGTGCTAGGATACGGGAACGACACCAAGACGGAACATCTTTTGTTGTTGTTTAAGTGACTTTGAAATCTTTTGTTGAAAATCAGAAAAACCTTGCCGGCGGCGTAAAGCTAATAAGGGGCCAGACACAGGAAAACAGATTAAGACTAGAAAAACCTTGCCCGGCGGCGTAAAGCTAATAAAGGGTCGGGCATGGAAAGAGTAGTCAACTAATAGAGCCTAGCAAAGGCCTATTCGATATAAATTAATTATTTATACTTGATGATTTTGTTCTGGGTGGTTTAGTAGATTCCTAGCATTGTTATCTTAGACAACTGTGTGGTGAATCTCTTCTTTGTTTGTCCTTTGTTGTCTTTTGCATACTTGCAACTTGTCGGATTTTCATCTCAGGCAAGTCTTGGTGGTTATTTCAAGTGCACTCTATACCTTGATATTTGTCATGGTTGTAAGATGACAAGTGTAGGTGACAAGAAGGATAAGCAACAGGTTGAAGAGACGTCCACTAGTTCGGTGGCTGCCATGTTCCAATCCATGCAACAATCCTTGAAACAATCGTTTTAACAATCCTTGCAACAATCTTTGGAAGCTATGTAGACTTGCTTTGCTGATCACTTTGATGCCTTGGAGAGCCGAATTCTAGGACTGTACGAGAGGACACAAGTGCCTCAAGTGGGGAAGATCAAGAAGACACGAGAAGAGGTTGTTCACACTTTCAAGGGACGTGGTGACCATGCGATATTTAGCGTTTCTAACCTTGTTCCTTCTTTTTCTAATGATTATGTTGAGGATGTTTAGGATCAAGGTTCGAGGACGAACCCTTTTGAAGGGGAGAAGACTTCCTTACAACAAAGATTGATGAGTGACATAGAAAAACCAAAAAGAGACTCTTTTCTATGAATTGGAACAACTCATCACCATCAAGTGTCCAATACAACTGATGCACAAATTGCAAGAAGAGGAGGAAGTTGTGGAATCATCTCCTAAAATGAAGCGTCGTCCTACCATCACTCCTAGCTCCATGAACACATTCGCTACACCATGGATGGATGCATTTCCTATGATTCCTTCAAGTTTACCCTTCTTGCTCCATGAGGAGGACGAGACTGTTTTAGTCACTCCAAGCGATGATTACATTCCTTTTCTTGTGGAGGCCAAGAAAGATGTCTTTGTCATGGAGAATGCCACACCAAGGGAGCTAGAAGCCATACCTCCATTGTTGAGCTCACATGGTGATACAAGTGCACCTCTCGGGGAAGTTTCTTGCACTCCTCTATTCTATATTTATGACTATGTGTTGGTTGTGTCACATGCATTTGATCAAATAATTTCACTTTTCTTTCATGCATTTGTGACATCTAGGACTAAGTACTCTTGCTTCCGTTTTAGTTCTCTTGCCCAATACATGTCATCTAGGATGCATATAGGTTATAGAATTGCAGTGATGCCTACTTACACTCA
Source organism: Fallopia convolvulus (assembly GCA_964016875.1). NCBI lineage: Eukaryota > Viridiplantae > Streptophyta > Magnoliopsida > Caryophyllales > Polygonaceae > Fallopia > Fallopia convolvulus. Next base: position 23,910,309 of record OZ024724.1, read on the forward strand.
ATCTCTTCATTGCTTTATTATGAGATGTACCCGTAAGAATAGGAAGAGAAGTGGTGTAGCTAGTGCATACTTTCTGGCCTATCATATTGAGATTGGAAATGTTATTCTTAACTTGACTTCTATGGATTGTATTTGCATGTGCTTCCCTCGATGTGTCCTTTGTTTTACAGGCATGATAGATTCGAGGACGAATCCTTTTAAAGGGGATGATGATGATGTGATTCCATCTACCGAGTCATGGCCCCACGGAACCGTGCCAATCGGGGCGCCGTTGCACACGCTAATTTCTGACCTTGGCGCGCCTTGGCCTTTGATGGATGGTACCACTTCTTCAGGCACTTTTAAGGGCACTATGCTCCATGATTTGCGTGAAGATCTCAGCCTTAATGACATGTTCAATTTGAACAACAAAGGAGGGTCTTCACATGGAGAAATATCCAAGGCCGGTGTTCGAGGCGCTTAAAAGCCAAGTCAAGGCACCATGCCCTATCATGGGCGCATAACTCAAGAACATGCTAGGGAAATGCTTGACAAGTTCTAGAAGGAGATCATGGCTCATAAGTTGGACATTGGTTAGCAAAGGTGAAGGTTGGAGTCTCATTTTAACAAGTGGACCGACAAGTGACTATTTTGCAGTTAAGGACAATCAGTTTGTTCTTGGTTTTATGGGGTGTTTTGTTGTAATTCTCTAAAGTTGGTGGTTGATTAGGTGAAGTGTGAAACCTAGTTTATAATTTCGTGCCAAGCCTCCACTTTCCCCTTACACTTGAACGATGAAATTTCTCCCTTTCTACTTGTTTTCAATCTAAGTTCTTTGTTTTGGTTTTCGTTCAATCTCGTTGCTTGATAGTTGGTGCGTCATATCCGACGCTCTTTCAACCTAGTTTGTTGATCTAGGTGCGTAATATCCAAGATTCAACATCCATATCCAACAATCCATCAATCCACTTCCAATCGCTCCATCCATCGATCCATCTCCATCTCGGTGGGATTCTGCACCACGTCAGTATTTTCACCATAACATCCATATTGCATATCATATGGATCTGAAATGTTTAGGGGTTAAACTAGACTCAAGTATCTAACTTTGGGTTTTGAAATCACCCAATTCCATGTCCTGACATGGGAGATCTACCCTTTTAATCCCAGACGAAATCCAGCCACAAAGCTCCACCATCTTCGAACCAAGTGAAGACTTCCGTCCACTCTTCGGCAATATCTTTGTATCATCATCTACACCATCGATCCTCTCATCAAGGATGATGTGATTCCATCTACCGAGTCATGGCCCCACGGTACCGTGCCAATCAGGGCGCCGTTGCACACACTAATTTCTAACCTTGGCGCGCCTTGGCCTTTGATAGATGGTACCACTTCTTCAGGCACTTTTAAAGGCACTATGCTCCATGATTTGAGTGAATATATCACCCCTAATGACAAGTTCAATTTGCACAACAAAGGAGGGTCTTGACTTGGAGAAATATCCAAGGCCGGTGTTCGAGGCGCTAAGAAGCCAAGTCAAGGCACCAATCCCTATAATGGGCGCATCACTCGAGCACATGCTAGGGCAATGCTTGACAAGATCAAGGAGGAGATCTTGGCTCATAAGTTGGACTTTAATTAGCAAAGGTGAAGGTTGGAGTCTCATTTTAACTAGTGGCCCGACTAGTGACTATTAAGGACAATCAGTTTGTTCTTGGTTTTATGGGGTGTTTTGTTGTAATTTCTCTAAAGTTGGTGGTTGATTAGGTGAAGTGTGAAACCTAGGTTATAATTTCGTGTCAAGCCTCCACTTTCCCCTTACACTTGAACGATGAAATTGCTCCCTTTTTACTTGTTTTCAATCTAAGTTCTTTGTTTTGTTTTTCGTTCAATCTCGTTGCTTCATAGTTGGTGAGTCATATCCGACGCTCTTTCAACCTAGTTTGTTGATCTAGGTGCGTAATATCCAAGATTCAACATCCATATGCAGCAATTCATCAATCCACTTACAATCGCTCCATCCATCGATCCATCTCCATCTCGGTGGGATTCTGCACCACGTCAGTATTTTCGCCATAACATCCAAATTACATTTTATCTGGATCTAAAATTTTGAGGGCTTAAACTAGACTCAAGGATCTAACTTTGGGTTTTGGAATCACCTAATTCCAAGTCAGAACAAGGGATATATACCCTTTTAATCCCAGACGAATCCAGCCACAAAGCTCCACCATCTTCGAACCAAGTGAAGACATCCGTCCACTCTTCGGAGATAACATTGCACCCTCATCTACACCTTCGATCCTCTCATCAAGTGGTATCAGAGCAGCTGAAAGTGAAAAATATCGTTGTTTGGCGGGCAATGGAGAGGTTCTCAAACATGGTAGAGACTAGGCCTTCTGAAATTGCCACAGAAACTCCAGCTGACCCTATTGTAGATTGGAAAATCATCTGGGACAGCTCACAGGATCCGTTTTAGAATGATCCAGAACTTCAGGATGCATTGGAGAAGGCAACAAAAGTGGAAATATCCAAGAAGAAGTTGAAGCCATATTCATCCGACTTCACTCCTCCCTCGTTTAACTTGCTCGACATGGAATTAGAAGAAGGAAAATTGATGAAGTCAACCGAACAAGAAGTTTAATCTGAAGAGGAGGAGGTTGAATCTGAAGGAGAAGATGAGCAAAAAACAGAATTTGAACAAGGTGTAAATGAAAGTGAAGAAGTTGATACAAATGAAGAAATAGAGGATCTCACCATACTTGGAGAAAAAACAGATTTAACTGCAAATGAGAATGCATCCACTAGGCTGGAGGAGGGGGCTTCTAATGAACGACAACTTGTAGGTGAAAATGCAATAGTGATCGCGACTGAGATTGCTAAAGAGTATGACCAAGAAGTTGTTCTTAAAGGAACAATGAAACATGTAGGTGAAGAGAAGAAGGTTGAAAAGGAGGTGAAACAAGTAGGAGAAGAGAAGAAGGTTGAAAAGGAGGAGCCATCTAAAGTACAGAAGCTAAGAAAGAAGCGGGTATACTTGTCAACAAAATTCTCTCTTTTCATTTGATACATTGTGTTTATCTTTTAATAAATGTATATTTAATTATTTTAATGTTGTATATTGGACAAGAAAAAAGAAAGATGGATAGTCCAAATCCTGCTGTATTAGGAAAATGACCCAAGAAGGCTGGAATTGCAGTGGTAAGCCCTTTCCAAGAAAGAATGATCAATATCTTCTCTGATTTAAGAGAAGAAGTAAAACAGATGTGGGAGTTTGCAGTTCAACCACTTGGGCTAGAAAAGTTGGTGGAGAAGAGTAAGTTTTCTGTTCAAATACTTATTGTGTTCTTTTCCCTTTATGATAAGAAAAAGTGGAACATAAAATGTGTAAAGTGCATCATAAAATGTGAAAAGTGCATTCTAGATATAGGGTAATACTTGACAAGTATAAAAAGTGCATTCTTAAGTGTAAAAAGTGCATTATTAACTGTGAAAAGTGCATTCTTAAGTATCATTAAATTAAATAATCACACTAATAACGGTTTGGGTTAGATTGCTTAATTTTAATCTGGCTAGATGACTTATCAACCTCACCAGCATAATTTTTTAGACTCTGTTTGTAACTGAATCATATTTTCTTACCCATAGACTTCTTGTTATAATGCTTCAATGGGTAATACTATAGAGCTAGATATGAATGAAATATTGTAGGAAGCAGATTCAGTTTTTGCAGTGTCACATTACCAGGCAATCACATAAAGCTTCAGCAGCTAATGTTGTGTAAGGCTAAGATAGAAATGTATCACTGTCTGGAAATTTTATTATAATGATATAAATGTAAGATACAAGAATGATCTCAAAAGGCAAATCAAGGCCTAGAACGCAATCACTAGTATTTGTTACATATGTTAGTGGTTACTGACTGATTAAAAAGCCAACCTTCATCATTCTTATAAAGTGCATTATTAAGTGTTAAAATTGCGTTATAAAGTGTCAAAAGTGCATTTCTAAGTATGAAAAGTGCAAAATGCTAGGCTTTGTATTTACTCATCTACAAAACCTAATGTTTGTGTTTTTCCTATGTAGAGAGACGTTGTCAAACGTGGTGATTTCACTGCCACAAGAGTAAATTTCTCTTCCATGTTAGAGGACTTGGATATTTGTGTTATGGATTCTTTCACTATATATGTCAACGACATGAAGAGATGGAAGAGCAACGAGAAGCCTTCGAGATTGATTGGCAAAGTGTACAATACTATAAGTATTTCAATGATTAAATGTGTATATTGTAGTTGTTATTTTTATTGTAATTTGACTTCAAAGAAACTCCATTTAGACAGTCTGAAGATGTTACCCTAGAGGTATTCAATGATGGAATGGACTTGGATTTAGGCATTGTAGAGGGAAGGCTATTGAAGAAGATCGACTTGGTAGTTTTTTTTTAAAATTGTAAGTAAACTATTTCACTGTAAATCTGTAGTACTTGAAAAACTAACAATGGTTTTCTCTCCATTTGTAGATATTGATTCCTATCATTTTGAATAATGAAACTTACATTTTAGTAAGTTTCAATTTGAAGATCAATGGGATGATAGAGCTTCTGCACAACTCAACAAAGAAGGAAGAAAATGGAGAGTTTTGTAAATTCAAGTTTTTCAACCTGGTAAGCTTTTTAAATCATGCCAAATAGATAAATCTAGCTTTGGAAATAGGAAAAGTGCATCATAAATAAAAAAAAGTGCATCATAGAGTATAAAAAGTGCACCATAGAGTAGAAAACGTTTCTTCCAAATTGTATGTAGAAAAGTGCACCATGAAATAGTAAAAGTGCATTTTAAACTGTGAAAAGTGCATTCATAAATATAATTATTAAATGCTGTAATTCTATATCTTGCAGAAGACCAAGGTTATCAAATATCTCAAAAAGTGGAAACTCTCTACAAAAGCTGGCAGACTTGAAGAATATAATGGGATAGCCGAGCAGAACCTCAGGTGGGATGACCCAAAATGTGATGTCAACGGTGGAATATATGCTATGCATCATTTGGAGACGTATTTGGGTCCACCGAAAAAGATAGATGAGGGTGGGGGTGGGGGGCAAATTCAGAATGGTCAAATTAGCAGGACCATGACTGTGCTAAGGAAGAAGTATGCCTATGCCATCATCAACTTAGAATGTAATGAAATGAAGAAGACGGTGATGGCGAAGTTAAAGAAATTTGTTTCACAAAAGGTTAGAATGTAGCCATGGCTACTTTCTAACCTTTTAACATTTTTTTGGTAGTTATGGTAGGACTTTAAGAGGCTACTTTCTAACCTTGAATAATTTAGGTAGCTATGGTAGGACTTTAAGAGGATGATAAGTAGGGTGCTTATTGCTATGCTCTCTGGATTGAACTTTTAAGGCATGGATATTGTAACAGTACCTTGGGTTCTATTCTAAAGACCATGTGAGGTCATCTTTTATGAAATTCCACAGCTTTCTTGCGATGATTTGGGGGTTTATTAAGTAGTTGAGTTTGTGGTAATGGTTGGTTTGATTTATGGATGGTTTTGGTTCCATGATCATGAATTGTTGTTCATCAGCTCAATAATCAGTTGCTATGAGTATGTTGAGTAGATTTTCAACCTTTTCTTTTCTTTTTCTTGGGTATTGTTGTTGCTATTCGCCTATGGAAAACTATCAAGGGTACTTCAGAAGGGTGGAAATCTTTTTCCTGGTCTGTTGCTTATTTGTTTCCCTGGGATTGTTTTCCAGTGTTTGGCAAGGTATATTATACTAATTTTTAATGTAAGTGAAGAAATATTCTACGACATTGCTTAATGGAAAGGAAGTGGATCCCAACTCTTTTCATTTTAAGTTAGAATTGAGCAGAACCAAACTTCACCATGGTGTGGGATTTTAATATTTTATATAAGCTTATTGAATGAAAACAGGGAACATCCTAAATCATCCTTTGCAAAAGTTTTCCCTCATAAATAGGGAAGTGGTGATTCAATGAATTTAGTTTGATGATCTTTTATGTACCTGCTGCAACACATGGCTATTCCTGCTACAACACTTCAGGGCCAAAACTGAACCAGCTTGTGATCACACATGGCTAATTCAGCTAGGCGCTCAGCCACATTTCCCATTTCTTCATCAGCTGTTGCAGCCTTTTAAGTAGAACCTGCATATTTGATTTCACTCTTATCTTAATTTTGAACGAGCTTCTTAGTGTTATAGCTTGGTAGAGCACATGTGTTGAGTTGATAGTGTTGAAAAGGTGGGAAGACTAGAGATGGTAATTCCACTTCCACCGAATTGTGTTTTCAAGTGAGTGGTTGAGTGTGTGTGGTGTGGTTGCCATAAAGTTACACTTTATGGATCTTATTTGTCCAGGGATTTAGTTCCAATGAAATACACCAAAAGTGCATTGGGAGTAGTAGAAAAAGTGCATCATGAAGTAGTAAGAAGTGCATTTTAAACTTTAAAAAGTGCAATCATAAATAAAATATAAAAAGTTAAGAGAGCATCGATATAAAGATAAATTGCATTAGGATATTGGTAAAAGTGCACCGATATACAGTTAAAGTGCATTACAAATACTAGGAAAGTGCATCGATATAAAAGCTAAAGTGCATTATCCTTAAAAAAATACGTAAATTTGGAATGATAAAGTGCAAAATTAATATTGATAGGGTCAAATTTTCAAGATAGGTTAACTCAAAAATATAAAATGAATTGTTGATGGTTGCCTTGAAGAATGTAATCAACCGGAACATAAAAAAAGGGACACATTAGAAGAAAGTTTTAAAATAAAAAAGAAAACACAACAAAAATAAATTTAAAAAATACTTACATGATGTATTTGGGTCAAATTCTTCTATCTCAACAGATTCTTCAGTTTCCTCAATGTTTTCTTTACCTGCATTTGGAAAACAAAAATGTAATTTTTTGGCCACTATATATAGTGCCTAATATTGCATTACAAACATCATAAATTGCAACTAATGGATAAAAAGGTGCATTATAAAATAGAAAAAGTGCATTATATACAAGTTAAAATGCAAAGTAATATACTCACAAGTTGACCTATTGTGATTTGCATACTTCTTGCATCTTCCACATTTTCTTTTCTTCTTATTGCTGGTTTGAATTCCGGACTCCTTACCACCTAGAATTCTCTTCCCACTCCCCTTTGTCTTGGCCTTTTCTAGTGGATGGATACTTATTGTGGTAGGCAATGATGTAACAACAAATTCCGCAGCAATTTGTGCATTATATTAGCCAGAACTTTGCATAACCAAGCCTTTTTTCATAAGAACTTCCTTCTGATTACTAATAAGGAGCACAAAGTCCTTCAGAAGCTGAGTAGTATCTCGCTCTAAAGTCCCATGCAGCAAAAAAAGTCAGAAATCAGTGTATTTGTTAACTTTTTCCTTTCTTCCAACTCAGCACAATGATCAACCAATGAACCGACAATATAGAAATTTGGCTTTATAGTTGCAAGTTTAGTCCACCGAGTGAGGACAAATCTGCTGGGAATGCGTGTCATGCCCAAGTTTTTAATGTCAAAAAACATGTGGCGACAAGGCATGCCAACACGTTCAAACTCTCTGCATGAGCAAACCACATTGTTGTCATTATGAGTGTACACAGTTTGCACTATTGGCCTACCAGCTTGCACATTGGTATACGTGATGGCTTCGTTTTCTGGGACCATACTAGTCAAACGACAATCAAAACAAGCAGAACATATTTCTGTCAGAATCAACTTGAAGACTGCCAATGTGAAAACCTCTGTTGCATGCCTCTCTAACTCAAGTGTAGTCCTAAAATATGGAACCATAGTGGAAGACTCGTAGTTCAGCTTCGATTGTGTATTTCTCTGGTGTCTAATGCACTCTCAAAGTGCACTACTAGCTCCACAAGCATGTAAAATCTTTTCGGTAAAATGACCAAAGAAATTATTCTGTACCTCAGATATAGAAGTGGTCCTAACCAACCCACCAAACATTATATCTCTAAAGTAGGCTAGGATCCAAAACTAACGAATAGTAAACATATCATGGAACCACTTTTTGTTGTCCAGTGGATAAGAATCTACCAGAGCCAACCATTTCTCCTCAAATTCATCCGGCTCGAGAGAATAATTCCACACAATAGAATGAAGTTTCTCCTTGAATGTTGGACCATCTACATCAGCTTTTGTCTTTTCGGGAACCTTCTGCATGATGTGCCACATGCAAAGACGGTGACATGCATTAGGAAATACACGCTCTATTGCAGACTTCATGGCCATATCTTGATCTATGACTATTATATTTGGATCATTCCCCATGGATTTCTTAAACCACTCGAAAAGGCAAACATAGGATTCAATATTTTCATTTAACAACAACCCGAAACCAAATGTAACACACCTTTTATGGTGATCCAAACCGGTAAATGGAGCAAAATCAATTTCATACGTATATGAAAAACAAAAAGAGAGTACATGGCATGAAAGTGCATTAAAAACAGGTAAAAGTGCATTATAAACAGGTAAAAGTGCACTAGAAACTAATAATGGTGCATAAGAAAAAAGTGCAAGTATCATGGCATGAAAGTGCATTAAAAACAAGTAAAAGTGCATTATAAACAGGTAAAAGTTCACCAGAAACTAATAATAGTGCAGGTAAAAGTACACTAGAAACTAATAATAATGCATAAGAAAAGATATACATGTTAGTCATGTATTTAGCATCAAAGGACACAACTTCTCCAAAGAAGGCAAATTTTTTTCTTGAGATCGGATCATCCCAAAACAACCTTGTCAACCGGTCTTGGGAATCCACATCGTATTCAAAGAAGAATGCGTCACAAAGTTCTCGTCTTTGATGGAATTTATCGATTAACACCTAAGCGTCCGAACCAACAAAGAATGCCAACAAATCTCTTTGGAAGTTTTTGAAATCAACAGAAGCCCCCACATGCGAATAGCCACCTACAAGTTCCTTAAAAACCATATGGTATTTTGTAGGACCGACATTGGATTTAGATCAATCGAGGATAAACTTCTTGTGGCCCATATGCAGATTTCGATTAGACTTTAAAAACTGCGGATATCTACACTCCAAGGGCTTATGTGTATGACGGTCTACAAATGTGCTCACTCCATAGCCCTTTCTCCCGACAAATTTAAAAACAATACTTGCCACACAACCAACTCGTTTCGATCTCCTTTGACGATCTCGTTCAATCCGAGCATCCTTGTAACCTTGTTTTGAACATATCATCCACTTAGTTGCGAAAGTGTCATCTTTTGTGTGGAGACTCCCGTGACGAACTTCGAATGCACAAGCAAATGCATATCTTTTGTAGAAATCAATACCTTCATCCAAAGTGGTGAAAAGTTGACCTTTATATGGTTTCAGCTCAGATGAAAACGTGGGCAAATAGTATGTCGTACCCCCTTGAGATAGCTCAATGAAATATTCACTACTATTTTTAGGTGATTCCTCATTCAGAATAGTAGTTGAAGAAGAGTTTGATGTCCCCACTACAACATAAAGGGAAATATAAAGGTGTTAGTTGAACATCAGTAATAGTGCATTGCAACTATTATAAAGTGCATTACATACTAGGAAAAGTGCATATCCGATACTGCTAACCAAATCAATGAAAAGTGCCTTACAAACAGATATAAAAAGTGGTATTAAGTAGAAAAAGTGCACAACAAAATATAAAAAGTGCATTATTAACTTTGAAAAGTGCAGTAAAAATACGTTAATTCAAAGACATGATCATTTGGTCCATATCCCCCTTGAAGTCCAATGTCATAACCCGAACTACTAAAATCATAGTCGTATTTTTATATTATGAGGGTGATTATAAAGTATAAACTATGTTTTCTATAACAAATGAAATAAGATATACGGTCGCATATATGCCCTCTAAACACAAATGAAAAGTGCATTATTAAGTCCGAAAAGTGCAGTATAAAGTCCGAAAATTGCAACGAGAAGAGGAATTCATTTGCTAGTATTGGCAGATACTACTACGCATGCCAATTTCGGTCCAATTATCCAGTAGTAGCTACGAGCGTAGATCAATCAAATCACACACTCTTCTACTAATTTGCTAGTATTAAATGTCGTAGAGTTGGATTTGTGAGTTCCTCTTCTACTCCCACACTCATACATAGTTTATAAACCGTAGAATTTCAATTAACTTAACCAAATCACAAAAAGAGGAATAAAATACCACTTTCTGCCATGGTTGGAACGAGATTCGCAATCGCCGTCGAGACTCGCGAAGGAACGAGAGCAGTCTTCAATTCCTACGGAAATCACCCTCAATCGATTCGCCCTAGCCGTCCTCAATTCGTTCGGTCGCACACTCTTACATAATCGCAATCACCGAATCAATTCATCCGTTCACTCGATTCACCCAAAAAACAAAAAAAGGAGAAAAAGATTAATTAATTAGAGAGGGAAAAGACATAATTGCCCCCACCTTTAATAAAAGGAGAAAGAACATCATCTCTTGGATCTCCTTGATCCAAGGGCCCATAATGCTTCTTCCGTTTCATGTTAAGGGACTGTTTTACGAGAACCAAACTCTAGAAATGGGATGCCATGTATCAAAAGCTAAGTTTTAGTTAGAAAAAATATTAATTTTTGAAATAAAATATATGTAATTGAGTATATTTATCTTTTAATATAAGAGAGAGCAAGAAACAACTAAAATGTTAAAAAGAATGAGCATATATATTTTATTGAATTATAAGGAAAAAAATCCAACCATTAGTTAAAATTTTTTAGTTATGATATTATCTCCTACAAAAAATTAAGATATTATCTAAATTTGGGAAATAAAAATAAATTTTAATTAAGTGGAAAAAATTTGCCGTGTGGAATACGAAATGGAAAGAATAATTAATATATAATTTTTATAGAGGAAGGATTAAATGTCATGTGGCAAAATCCTATGTGGAATAATAATCGGAGGCCATGTGTCAAAAGCTGAGGTGGCGCAATGTAGTGGCTCCAGCCTTATTGCTTTTATATATAGTAGATTTGTTATTGTTTCATGAATAAAACATCAAAATTATAAATATAAAAATTCATAAATGAAAATAAAATATTAAAGTGCACGAATCAAAAGAAAGACGAGTCCAAGCCCTATTGCTGTGGGCCATGAGTAAAAATTGTTAGAAGGAAAAAAATGATGAAACCCACAAGAATCGAACATTAATGGATTTCTCTACATTGAATAGCCTTCAACATCTGTTGGTCTCTTTGCACAACCCATTTGACAAGCCTGGTGGGGACATTTCACCAAGATTTATTGTGGATTCATTTCATTGTTGAGTTTAGTACTAACAATTTTTTCTTTGCATCTAGTATATTATATCGGGGGTTTTATGGATAGGTAATATGACTTGTGTAATTCTTTCATGTCTTCGGGATTCAAAACATGTTGGAGCATATTCATGTTTGAAAAGATCATTAGAGATGTCTTCAAATACCAATTTTTACATGTTTATATTTTGTTGGTTAGTGTTGGTGTACAAAATCTCGCCTTCAATTCGTATTAAATACACTAATTAAGAACTCCTCCTCATCCGCTCCTCTTCGTTCTCTTGACCTAGAATACCTGCAAAATAATGGACATAGGGGGCGGGGACCCCCTAATCCACCTTCGATGCCTAAGTCAGAAGAGCAATTGTCGTTTTGAGCGACGAGGTACAACAAGAGAGCGGTGAACCCTAAACAGTCGATGTGTCTCTCCCTACATGCATAGGGCATGTATTATAATGGAAGAGGGAGATCAAGGGGCCTTATTTAATTATTTCCTAGGGTTGCTTAAAGCCCAAGCTAGGAATATTCTCACCTTTTTCGGATTTAATCTTATCATATTTGCAAGATAAGATCTCCCATTAAGTTGCATAACCGCCATATATTTTTATATAGAAAATAACAAAAATAACTGCGCAGTAATTTATGAAATACCTTTTTAATAGTTAAAATAACTATGGTAATTATGTTTGTTTTACCCGCTCACAAGTGGATTGGTCGATGTAGGGTACAGAGGGTTTCTAATCGGAGTGGCCAAGTGGATTGGTCGATGTCAAGTCCCCTAGTGCTTTCGTATATTCGTATATTTGTAATTCGAGTCCACATGAGTGAATATCATATGTGTTATGAGCGAATATCATAAACTTCTTCATACACGCATATGAAAAATCCATTAGTGCGATTAACTAATGTTGCGCGATATTTTTTATGCAAGACTCAAACTAATGCAAAAAAGCTGACTTTTATTAATAAATAAACGTGAATGTTATGAGCTACACAGCTAAACGAAATGAATGCAAAAAGCGAAAAAACCTAAGGGCTTCAATAAAACCACGTGGGAAAAAGAGTGCCCTGTTTACATGAAATCCTAGCCCCGAGATCCCTGCGCAGGGGAAGACGGGTGGCCGCGTTTACGATCTTCGTCTCGCAAAACGAGACCATCAGCTCCGGTACCGCGATTGCGGCGAGGGGACCCGCGATCTTGGCTCTTGGTTCCACGGTCGCGGCATGGCGATCCGTGGCCGCGGTTCTGCCTAAGAACCGGGGACTTATGTTCGGCTCCAGCACCGCGGTCGCGACTGGCTCTCGGCTCTCGGCTCGTCCTCTATTCTCTGCATAAATTCCGAATTTGGACGACTTCCCTTGGAACACAGACGATCATCCAACTGATTTGCCCAAACTAGAACAATGGCATCTCCGTCTCTAAATTGGACCATTTGATGGAGGGTCGATGGTACCGCTCTAATCCTATGGATCCAAGGCCTTCCCAAAATTAAATGCTGGGAATGAAGAACCAAAGGATGAAGATTCGGAGGAAAAGGAACATCCAAAGGATGAAGATCTGCAAGAAGAATGCAATGAAAGTGGTGATAGGAATGAAGAGGAAGATTCAAATCTCTCCAATATCAATCCCAAAAACATCATATCTCCTCTTGATCAAGGCGTAAAGACACGTTCATCACTTCAAAAATTTTGCGCATTCAATGCTTTTGTGTCAATGATGTAACCTAAGCATATCAAAGAAGCCCTTAAGGATCCAGACTGGATAGTGGCAATGCAAGAAGAGCTCAATCAATTTGAAAGGAACCAAGTATGGAAGCTTGTTCCTCGTCCAAAAGGGAAAAATGCTATAGGAACAAGATGGGTGTTCCGCAACAAGATGGATGACACTAGAGTTGTCTCAAGAAACAAAGCAAGATTAGTAGCACAATGCTCCAATCAAGAGGAAGGCATCGATTATTATAAGACCTTCGCTCATGTAGCCAGAATTCAAGCGATCAAACTCCTTATAGCCTTTGCTATTCACAAAGGATTCAAACTTTATCAAATGAATGGGAAGACAACGTTCCTCAACGAACACTTGAAGGAAGAAGTTTACATGGCTCAACCACAATGATTTGAAGATAGGAACATTCCAGAGCACGCCTACTTTCTTCAACGTGTCGTATACGGACTCAAACAGACTCCACGAGCCTGGTATGACAGGTTTTCACAGTTTCTCTTGTCACATGGATACCTTCGCGGTTCAATTGACAAGACTTTGTTTCTTAAGAAAGAGTCCAATGATTTACTTATTGTTCAAGTATACGTTGATGATATCATTTTTGGTGCAACTAATCCCTTGCTTGTTGAAAAGTTTAAAGATCTAATTAGTTCAGAATTTGAGATGAGCCTGAGCGAAGAACTTACGTTTTTCCTAGGCTCCAAATCACTCAGACCAAGGAGGGAATAAAGATACATCAACACAAATACATCAAGGAAATTCTATTCAAGTATGGAATGGAGAATTCAAGTCCTATCAACACTCCAGTTTCCACCAACTCCAACTTGAACACAAATGAAAAAGGTATTGATGTGGACCAAACGAACTACCGAGGTATGATTGGTTCCCGTCTCTACATTACAGCTAGTAAGCCCGATATCATGTTCGTCGTGTGTTTATGCACACGCATTCAAGCTAACCCCAAAGAATCACTCCTAGAGAATTTTCAGGTATCTTAAAGGGAACAACAACTTATGCTTGTGGTATCCTCGCAGAAGTTCCCTTGAGATTGTTGTATTTTCGGATGCAGACTTTGCTGGTCATTTGATAGATAGGAAGAGCACATCCGGTATGGCCCAATTCTTAGGAGAGTGCCTAGTGTCATGGGGATCAAAGAAACAAAACTCAGTTGCACTCTTGACGGTCGAAGCAAAATATGTGGCCGATGCATCACGTTGTTCCCAAGTCTTATGGCTTAAGTACCAACTCATTGACTACGGTATGTCCTATAGCCCTGTTCCTATTAGATGCGATTAGATGTGATAATACTAGTGCCATAAACATTTCAAAGAATATCGTTCATCACTCACATACTAAGCAGATTGACGTTCGTCATCACTTCTTACGTGACAATGTTGAGCAAGGAAACATTATTATGGAACACTATAGAACTAAAGAGCAGAGAGCCAATATTCTCACTAAAGCATTGGATAGGCATCCCTTTGAGCACCTTCGTATGCTCTTAGGGATGATAACTTTAAATTAAACAAGTCCCTTTTTATTATGTCCCCGATGATTGGCTAGTTTAGTTGTTTGCATGATAGGAACCAGTTAGGAACACTGCATTCACTTTATCCTTTGTTACTAGTCTAATGCAAACAATTGTACGCATAGGAAATCTTTTCTTTTTGGCCCAAAAAGATCAACTTGATTTATTTCTAACATGCATTACAAGCCACGATGATAGTTGATCATAAGCTTACCCAAAGTCTTGGACTGGACAAACTCATCCCATGATCCCTCCTTTTGTTTACCCTTTTCTTGAAATTGTCCATGTCCCTTTTGTTCCCATCCCTCACATAAAGTTTTAACTTGATTTCCCTTTTACCACTCATTTCAACACAAGCCTTCTTGCAAGATCATGGGAACCTCACTTCCGAGTAAGACGAAATGTCTCATCTGGTAAACAGCTCAGTCTTAGGAAGATAAAAAGGTGTGTCAGGCTATTTATTAGTGGAAGACCAACTGTGAACCACGCATTTGAATTGCACCAAGGGGGGATTGCCACGTTGCAAAGCTTATTGAAGACGTTGAAGGTGAAACGACATTGTCCGAGTTCAATTCTCAAGGGCAAAATGAAAGACACGACTATGCCCCTCTGCTAAAAACTCTTTAAATATTGGCCTCCTCTCTCAAAGCATAACTCATCTTCAACCCTAATTTTTTGAAACCCCCTCATAAAATGCTTTAAGGAAAAAACAGTGCCCCTTTACAACCCGAAGATGGCCAAACCTTCGACACACTCCTTCCTTCCAAAGAGATGCTCAGTATTAAGATCACCCATTCTAAGAACATGCGCTGCATCAACTAATCAACACAGTTAGCCTGTGAGAAGACTCTCGTGGGCACCACTGGAAGAGAAAGAGAATCAAGAAAGAATCTGCACTCACAATGCATGAAGGAGAAAATCTAATCGGGACACCGCCTCCAAGGATGGTGTCAGTGAGTCTCACATCCAACCCATTTCCACACAATGGGTTGGAATCAAGGCTTATGGATGAGGTTTTTCTTGGTTGAAGAAGAAGAACCAAGGCCCTCCTAATCTTATCCCTTGTTTCTCCACTTCCTTCTTGCTCCTTCCCTTCCTCTTTTCCCTTGTATTTCAATTCCGGAGTTCCCTTCTGTACAACTTATTTGCCTAAGTAATAAAATGGATCTTTAGTTTGAATCTGTGTTCTTTACCTTATTGTTCCGTTATTCATTCTTACTCTTTTCGATGATGCCAAATGGGGGAAGGATAAAATGTGTGAGATGTGTTGTTAAGTTGGTGCCCCCTTTACAGCCCGATGATGCCAAAGGCCATAAGTTATCACAATATGGCCTTTGCTAAGGTGGAATATTTGCATAAAATCTTCTAAGTAGGAACTGTATAACCATACAGTGGAACTCCTTGGGACATGTTGTCGCACTAAGGGGGATCTTGCATGAGCATAACATGAGCATAAATCTGAATGAAATACTTGTCATTTTATTGTGGGTTTGTCATCATCAAAAAGGAGAAATTTTTAAGTCGGTCTTAGGAACTCACATTCATTAACATCTAGACAACGTCCACAATTTTGATATTGATAAACACCATGGGAACTAATGCCAGTTGCCAAGTATTTCAGATTAACAGGTTGTATGTCGTAAAAGCACATATTAACGAGTTCCCACATCATGGGAATAATGCAACCATGAAAAAGAGAACAACCAACCTCAAAAGAAAACAAGTTGCATGTCGCAACGCAAATCACAAAGAAACAAGTTCCCAGATCATGCGACCTAATGCAACGACGAAAAAGAAGGCGACCAACCTTAGAAGAGAATATAATTCTCACACGATGGGAATTGGATAAGAGGAATAGGAATCCCTCAGAAGTAAAAAAGAGTACCCAAGAGAAGGGAATCGAGAAGACGAGAATTCCCTTTGGATGGGAACTGGCGCATGCGTGAAAGCGACATCTCAACGCATTTTCAAGGATCCTGTTTGTTTTGGATATAGAGGCGTCTCAGACCTTCAGAGCCTAAACAGAGAGAAGACGACCATCCAACGGTCCGGATTGATTCAAGAGTTGACAATTCAAAATATAAATCAATATACATGTCAACCTTAAGGAATCATACTTAGAGAGCAAGGCAAAAAGGGTATTTAGGACAAATACCTCAAGTTGATAAGGGTTTCTCATCACGCATATTTAAACCCTTCAACGGTCACTGTTGGAACAATCATTATTTTATGGTTTCTCTTAGTTTTGATGATAACAGACTTAGTTGGTATAACTTGCTTCTACATGTAAGTGTTTTAGGAAAACAAGTACATAGTCACGAGTGACGGAACATTGTGAGGAACGATGGAGGGAACGAGTGGCAAATTTAGGAAGCGCGTCTCAAAATGAATGCGGCTTTCTATTAATGGGAAGTTACCAGATCTTTTGTGAGCGATCTTCTGTGAAGATACGACAGATGTAGGCGGTTTCTTATGAAGATCAAAGGAAGGATAAGATCAAAGTTCACATGATCTTATCCAGGAAATTCGAGATCATTCGGATTTGGCAAGAATCGGCATGGTTGAGGATCTAAATCACAAACAATACTCTCTTATTAGTGTGGGATTTGTTAAGTGGAAAATCTACGTAATTAGGCAAGAATTACGTATGAGATCAGACTTGACATTTCTTATAAATAGCTAGGTTATAGCTAGGGTTTAAGTGTGGTTGTTTACGTCGAACATGTAGAGAGAGATTTTTCTAGTGTACGAGTGTGTGGCTTTATCTTAGGTTTACGTTTAGGGTTGTAGAACTCAAGTTGGTTGAACTTTGGTTGGTGCCTTATTTACCAGGGGATTTGACTTGCCTTGAAATCGTTGAAAATTAATAAAAGTATTCTTTTTAAAATCCTCTGAGAAGGATTCTCAAGGGTAGAGGTTTTTTCTTTCTACGACTTGTTGGTCGGACATAAAGTTTTCCTCTCTAAATTATGTGTTCTTATTGTTTATTTCCGCTGCCCAGGGAACATTGCTAGTTCCCTGACTTGTTACTAACGCTTCACGATCCAACAATTGGTATCAAAGCAGGTTTGCTCTAGATTGTGTGTTAGTGCAGGAATACAAAATGAGTACCAACTACACTCATAATGTCGGGATTGGAAACAACAAGCCTCCACTGCTTGTTGTTGGAGAGTATGACCACTAGAAGATCCTCTTTGCTACTTGGCTCAAGATTAGTGACTACCAAGCCTGGTCAATCATTGAATATGGAGATTATGTCATTCTTGAGGACAAGAAGAACAAAAAGTCCGAGTGGGGTCCAACTGAATGGACAAGAATGGAGAAGAACTACAAGGCATAAATGTTGTTGAATAATGCCTTGGGTGCTGAAGATCTACTAAGGGTGGTCAACTGCAAAACCGCCAAAGATGCATGGGAAGCCATTGAGCAAATGCATATTGGCAGTGAAGATCTGAAGGAAAGCCACCAAAAGGAGGCCAAGAAGGAGTTCTATAACTTCAAGATGAAAGATGGTGAAATCATTACCACTTACCAATCCATGTTTGAGGCTTTGGTGAATCACATCAATCATCTTGGTATAGAAAAGGACATCACTGATGCAGAGAAAATCTCTACAATTGTTGATGGTCTTGGTCCCAAGTATGTTCTTACTAGAGGCTTGCTCAGAGAAAATCCAATCACGAAAACTAGCAAACTTCATGAGAACTTTGGAAAGCTAACACACTATGAGTGCTACGAGAATAAAAATAGTGGTACCTCAAGCTCTAAGAAAGGTATTGATGAGGTAGTTTTCAGTCATTTACCTATCAAAGAATCCTACCTTAACCAATTTGAGTAGAATGGTAAGCAAGGGTTGATCCCACAAGGACTAGTGTATTTGTGCTATTACTTGGATTCCAAGTAACCAAAGAAGCGGGTTTTATGATTGAAAATCTAATCTAAGATGCAAAATAAAAGTAAATATGAATGCAAGGATGTTTAAATCAAGTAAGAGACAAGCGTGTTCAACTAGTTAAATCCACAATGACATTACTTTGTTGATCATCAATTCTCTTGACTCTCTTCTCACTTGAATAATCTATTTGGATTATGACCCTTCTAAGGATTATGACCCGAACATCAGATTTAGTTGATAGAACTACTAGTCTAACAACCCTAATCATCTAACAACCTAAAAGACCTTCTAGATTCAATTAGACAACAGCATAAAGATTCAAGTTATCAATAGAAACAAGCACTTAGAGCAACCAGACATCTGAGTGACTTGTGAATTTATTCCCTTCTTTAACCAACTAGTACAACCGGTACTAAATTGATTAAAGTATACTCTTTATCAAATTAACTCCGACCGGTAATTAATCAGATTCAGTTTTGATATTCATGCTTTTAGTCTAGTTTTTAGTATATTTCTTAGTTTGTTTAGTTTAGTTTTGGTAGTTTTTAGGGTTAGTTTTGTGTTTTTTTTGGTGAGTTTGCACATTTTGTGAAAAGTATGGAAGCAACTCCGTTTTGTGTCTTTTTGCAGGTTTTGAGAAGGAAAGGAATGCTTTTTGAGCAGAGATGGAGATTTGTGGTGGAGGTCAGAAGAACACGAAGTTAAATAGGAAGATTGCATGGAAAGAGTGAAGCGAAGTCCAAGTTTTAAGTCAAGAAATGACAAAAAGAAGCCAAATCCCAAGCTCGTTAACGAAGCTGTGAAGGTCGTTAACGAGGCTTAGAGATAGAATTTTTCGAGTGGATTTTTGTGATTTCTACCGACCCAGTGCAGAGGTCGTTAACGATGACTCCATGTCGGTAGGGTTTTAACCGACTTTTAGGTTGTTATATCTTATATCTTATATCTTGTTATCTTCTTAGAGTTAGTTTTTATCTTTTAGGCTTTTTAATTGATAGCTTTCTTAGTATAAATATCCTTCTTTCTAGCTTAGAAAAGGGGGGATTCAAGTGAGAGGGACGATATTATTGGACAGCTGAAATTTTGAGAAGACGAGAGAGAAGATAACGAGTTGGTTCGTTCGAGAGATGAGCTAGGGTCGTTAGTCGGATTTGCTCGGGTTTTTGTTCTGTGTTTGCGGTTTCTTCTGGATAATGTAAGACGATATTTTTTTATTAATTTCAATTAAGTTTTTTTTTGTTTTCAATGTTTTCTCTTATTGAAGTTGTTTGCTTTAATATCATGAGTAGTGAGTAGTTTTCTTATCTAGGATCGGGGTTGAAACTCGATATAGTTATGCATGTTTGATTAGTGAGTTGATATTTTCAATGCCTTTTATCTATTTTAGATTGCTTGTTGAGTTTATGCTGAGACGATAGTCGAGGTAATTTGAGTTGTTTGCTTGATCGAAAGAGAAAGTTGTTGACTTGAATGTTGATATTGTTCGATTACTAATTTTGTGAAAAGATCTCATGGTAAGAAAGGATGCACAAAAGAAAGTTGTTGTTGAAAAAAAAAAAAGGAGAACGAGTACACGATGAAACTCGTTAACGACCTAGTTGGTTCGTTAACGAGGCTGTTCGAGATAAAGAGTTGAAAAAAGAGCTGAAAGAAATATTAGAAGAAAAAGAGAAGAGAATGAAGATGTGCATTTGTGTTTGAAAGATATGCCAGAGATTCTTTGAATTGTTTTTATGAGACTTTCTAGGATATATGGGTAGAGTGAGAGTAAATGTGCATAAAGAAGAGTGAGTTTCGTATGTTTTTATGAGAATTTTTGTGAGATATGTGAGTTTTTAGGAGTCTTTTGATTCCCGAATATTGTTAGCACCACATGGCCAAAATATTTCAACGCCTTATTCTCTTTACTAAGCCCCATTACAACGCGACCGAATGGAAGCTTCTATGAAGTTTTTCATTTAGCCTAAGTTTCTCTTGATGATTTTTGCTTGTTTTGACAAATCTTAGGTGGAGAGTTTGGTGATATAAGTTCCAATTTCTATGAGTTTTTGCATATAAGATGAGTTGAGAGATTGAATTTATAAGCCGAAACACTTGAGAGTTGAGTGAAACACATATATCCCTGGTGAGGTTGGATTGTATTTGCTTATGTCTATTTAGTGCTCATATATGTGTGATGACGTTAATAGTCATTTGCTATTTTCTGCTATGGTTCTGATGTTTCTTTTTAGTTGATGGCTATTTGCTTGATGAGCATGATTGTTATGTTTTGGTTATTGTTTAGTGCTTGCTTGAGGACACGCAAGTGTAAGTATGGGGTATTTTGATATTCATGTTTTTAGTCTAGTTTTTAGTATGTTTCTTAGTTTGTTTAGTTTAGTTTTGGTAGTTTTTAGGGTTAGTTTTGTGTGTTTTTTGGTGAGTTCGCATATTTTATGAAAAGTATGGAAGCTACTCCGTTTTGTGTCCTTTTGTAGATTTTGAGGTGGAAAGGAATGCTTTTTGAGCTGAGCTGGAGTGTTGTGGTGGAGGTCGGAAGAACACGAAGTTAAAGAGGAAGATTGCATGGAAAGAGTGAAGCGATGTCCAAGTTTTAAGTCAAGAAAAGACAAAGAGAAGCCAAATCCCAGGCTCGTTAACAAAACTGTGAAGGTCGTTAACGAGGCTTATAGATAGAATTTTTCGAGTGGATTTTGTGATTTCTACCGACCCTGTGCAGAGGTCGTTAACGATGACTCCGTGTCGGTAGGGTTTTATCGACTTTTGGGTTGTTATATCTTATATCTTATATCTTGTTATTTTTTTAAAGTTAGTTTTTATCTTTTAGGCTTTTTAATAGATAGCTTTCTTAGTTTAAATATCCCTATTTCTAGCTTAGAAAAGGGGGGGATTCAAGTGAGAGTGACGATATTATTGGAGAGTCGAAATTTCGAGAAGATAGGAAAGAAGATAACGAGTTGGTTCGTTCGAGAGAAGAGCTAGGGTCGTTAGTCGGATTTGCTCGGGTTTTTGTTTTGTGTTTTCGGTTGCTTCTGGATATTGTAAGATGATATTTTTTTATTAATTTCAAGTAAGTTTTATTTTGTTTTCAATGTTTTCTCTTATTGAAGTTGTTTACTTTATTATCATGAGTAGTGAGTAGTTTTCTTATCTACGATCGGGGTTGAAACCCGATATAGTTATGCGTGTTTGATGAGTGAGTTGATGTTTTGAATGCCTTTTATATATTTTAGATTGCTTGTTGAGTTTATGCTAAGACGATCGTCGAGGTAATTTGAGTTGTCTACTTGATCGAAAGAGAAAGTTGTTGACTTGAAAGTTGATATTGTTCGATTACGAAAGTTTCGAGCTTTGGATCCAAAACAAGTGATCGAGTGAATTGATTTATGAGAATTAATTGATTTGCTTGTTAATTAGCGAAAGTTGATGAATTTATCTTTTTAAAGGCATGATCTTTATCTTCTTATGAGTTTATATTCATGGCTATGTTGTGGTAACCCTTGTTCTAGGTCTTTTAGTCTTATTTGAGTTATCATTCGTAATTTTCGTTATCGAGTTCCTTTGCCTCGGTACCGAACTTGTGTTTTAGATTGTTCGTTATTTTGTGTTCGTATTTTTTCCAGGTTCGTAAACGACCTTGTTAGGGTCGTTAACGAGGTTGGTCGTGTGTGTTTCTGCATGTTTTGCTTGTTTTTCTTTTTCTTTTTTAGTTGATAGACAAACAACCTTGCTTCTCGTGGAACGATTCTAAATCCCCTGTACTCAACAGGGTCTTGACTATAAATTTATTTGTTTTCAAGAATAAACCCTCTCAACAAGTTATAACTCGAAATTTAATTAGGTAGCTAATCTAATAAAACCCTAGTTTAGATTCAATTAAGCACAAGGAATAAATTCTATTCAAGTTTTTTGAGAATCAAATCAAACCTCACAACAATATGCAAATCATGACTTCAATAACTCGCCAAACACAATAAATTTAGCAATTCATAATTAAAAATAAGAAAAACTTAAAAAGATTTAAAGTTTGCTCCTTTAGAGAGAAAACCTAGCCTCCAAAAGTTTTATCAAAACGTTCCCCTAAAAATAAACTTACATAAGCTTATATATGTCTCCCAAAATAATCCTAAAAAAGTCTATCATTAAGCTACACTCGGACAAGATATAATCGTAGGCCCAAAAGTCAAGCCCTATAGTCGCCAACCCATTTTCACGTGAAAGTCCGATTTCGCGGGTTAGCCTTGCATTGTGCGGCCGGGCGTTTGTCAATCCCGGTAATCGCCTTCAGTCAAGATTGCTCGGTTTGACTACTCGGGTTGCATCCAACGCAATTGTCTCTTGTTTCTTGCCCTTCACTTTCACTCCTTCAAACTCCATTGCGTCTTTGCACCTCCTCCTAGCTTTCTTCAAGTCGTCTACCACCACCATGATAAACCAAATCTTGCCCCGCTATTGCTCATAAACCTTAAAACCTGCAAAATCCAGCAAACAAACACAATCTACCCGACAATACAAAAACCTAAAAACTAGATAAAAATCAACCTAAAACTAGCTAAAACATATATAAAATATGCATGTAAACTACTCCTATATGCAAGCTATCAAATTCCCCCATGCTTAACCCTTGATTGTCCTCAAGAAAGTCATAAATCCAAATCACACCATAGAAATGCAATCATACATCCATTTCAAATCAAAAAAGCATTTCACATATAATCAAAAACTCGACCAAGACTTCCTAAAATGCATTACAATAAGCGAAAAGTAAAGACCATTCAGTCATTCCAAACCTCACCAAGGTAAATGTGTTTGCACTCAAACTCTCAAGTGTTTAAGGGTATGTGTTTCACTCAAAATCAACCATGAAAACTAGTCTACCATAAGCTTGCATCAGAGTTCTAAATCTTCACCGTTGGGGATCAAACACATAACAAAAATCAAGAGGTCTTTTTAAGGGTTGTAATGGGGCCAAGGTAATGAGGAATTTGGAAGGGATAAATTTTTGGCTTGTGGTGCTAAATCCGGGATAAAGAACTAATTCTAAACCCAAACTTCAACACACTTTCTTCTCTTACTTCTCCCAAACTTTCTTTTTCACCTCCATAAACACTTTTATACACTTTGTTCCTTTCTTCACTTTTTTTCTTTCTATGCCACTTCTTCAACTCTTTTCTTTCACACTAATGAAGATTACTTACAATTGTACTCAACTTTTCTTTTGCTTTGCAACATACTTTTCACCTTCATTTTTTTTTCACTTTACACACAAGAGTTGTATTTCATCTTTTCTACCTCTTCTTCAAATTCCCCCATACTTGTACAAAACCCTCACAAAACAAAAACACAACCTAAAGTACTAAATCCAGGATGGGTCAAGCTTATTAGGCTAGGAAAATTTTGTGGAGTTATCAAAAATAAGCTTAAAGCTCAAAAGATATAAGGGTATCAAGAAAATTGGATCTTGTAAGGTAGGAAAGAAATAATAGGGTTATAAGAAACATTGCCTCAATCATTTTAATGTCATGCATTCAATCATATATAGCAGCCTTGAAAAAGAGTCATAATGCAAGTTCTAGAGCTAGATAATCATGATGATACACTCAAGAATGTTGAGAACAAATATAATGATGAAAGGCAAAAAAATCTCATAAGGCTATTTTTTTTGTCTAGAACTTCAGAATGAATCAAATACTCAAGCTAAATACATGCTCAATCCTATAATCAAGGAATACAATCAATGATCATGCTCATATCAAATCAACTTCAGCAAATCATGCAAATCATGGGTTAGAACTTATACTTAACATAGAAACACAAGAGGTATCAAACAATTATGCACAAGAGGTATTAAATTTGATGATGTATTTTTCAGTCGTTTACCTATCAAAGAATCCTAACTTAACCAATCCGAGTAGAATGGTAAGCAAGGGTCGATCCCACAAGGACTCGTGTATTTGTGCTATTACTTGGATGCCAAGTAACCAAAGAAGGGGGGTTTTATGAATGAAAATCTAATCTAAGATGCAAAATAAAAGTAAATATGAATGCAAGGATGTTTAAATCAAATAAGAGATAAGCGTGTTCAACTAGTTAAATCCATCATGACATTGCTTTTTTGATCATCGATTCTCTTGACTCTCTTCTCACATGAATAATCTATTGTGGATTATGACCCTACTAAGGATTATGACCAGAACTTCAGATTTAGTTGATAGACTACCAGTTTAACCCTAATCATCTAACAATCTAAAAGACCTTCTATATTCAATTAGACAACAACATAACCATTGAAGTTATCAATAGAAAGAAGCACACAGAGCAACCAGACATCTGAGTGACTTCTGAATTTATTCCCTTCTTTAACCAACTAGTCCAACCGGTACTAAATTGATTTAAGTATACTCTTGATCAAATTAACTTCGACTGGTAATTAATCAGATTCAGTTATAACTAGACATTCAATTAGGTAGCTAATCTAATAAAACCCAAGTTTAAATTCAAATAAGCACAGGGAATAAATTATATTCAAGTTTGTTGAGAATCAAATCAAACCTCACAACAATATGCAAATCATGACTTTAATAACTAGTCAAACACAATAAATTTAGCAATTCATAATTAAAATTAAGAAAAACTTACAAAGATTTAAAGTTTGCTCCTTTAGAGAGAAAACCTAGCCTCAAAAAGTTTTATCAAAAAGTTCCCCTAAAAAATAAACTATCATAAGCATATATATGTCTCCCAAAATAATCCTCAAAAAGTCTATAATCAAGCTACACTCAGACAAGATATAATCCTAGGCCCAAAAGTCAAGCCCAATAGTCGCCAGCCCATTGTCGCGTGAAAGTCCGATTGCGCGGGTTAGCCTTTCATTGCGCGGCCACACTTTTGTCAACCCGCGTAATCGCCTTCAGTCAAGATTGCTCGGTTTGACTACTCGGGTTTCATCCAACGCAATTGTCTCTTGTTTCTTGCCCTTCACTTTCACTCCTTCAAGGTCCATTGCTTCTTTGCACCTCCTCCTAGCTTTCTTCAAGTCGTCTACCACCGCCATGGTCAACTAAACCTCGCCCCGTTGTTGCTCACAAACCTAAAAACCTACAAAACTGAGCAAACAAGCGCAATCTACCTGACATTACAAAAACATAAAGACTAGATAAAAATCAACCTAAAACCACCTAAAACATATATAAAATATCCATCTAAACTACTCCTATATGCAAGCTATCAAGTATTGCTCTCAAGGTGGGGAAGGTCATTGAAAACATCACTGTTGGAAGGGGAGTTTATGTAATATTCAAAACTATTTTGATATTTTTATCCTATTTTTATGCTTCTCGAATTTTCGTGTTGGAATTACATAACTTATAAGTAATCTCGGATAAATAGAAACTTCTTCCAAGTATTTTAAATAAATTTCCAAACCAAGTTCATAGAGCCAGAATCGTTTTATTTACAATGTCTTTTTGGAAAGTTGTAAACAAACCAAGTTCTACCAAAGAGTTATCATACTAAATTCTTATCTATAAACTTTATTTTAAGAAAATAAGTTCACAAATATTCCTATAATCAAAGAATTAAGAATCAAAGAATTTTTCTTTAAATGATAATAGGAATTTCTCGATACCCGAGATAGAAGCTATAATTAAAAATCTTTAATATCTCCTTCCAAGGTTTAGAAGTACTTTATGTCATACATGAAATAAATTTTCTATACTTTAAAAGTTTGTCTTTTAGTTTAAAGTCATTGTAAAATGAGCTTTTAAAAGATACTCTAAAATTGTCATAATTCCTTAAGAATATATATGTGTTCATAATGAAAATTTTGTTTTCCAATTTCAAAACTTCCTTCAACTATCTCCTCCTCCAAATATAGAATTGCGAATATTCTATATGGTCGTCGATCGTTAGCTATTTACAGAAAATGTTTGTAACAGAAAATAAGTCCATGCTCATTATATTTGAATTAGAATATGTCATGTCAGCTAAAGGTAATTCTTATATTTCAATAGAGCCAAACTTATTGAGCCAATGACTCACGGGAAGATAGAAATTTCCAAAGAGGACACCAAGAAAATCTTAGTCAACCAAGGATTTAACATGTCTCCACCTAAGCCGACCTCGAAATAGATTATCGAGAGGTATGTGAGGGGACAAACAATGGTCTAATGATAAAGGAGTAGTCGAGATTTCTGACCAATGATGAATATATTAATCTGAAGTACCTACAAGTAGATGGGACTCGCTCAGTCAACATATGGAATCTTGGTATGATACCTAATGATTGTCAGCCGAATAAAATAACCATAATAAGGCTATGTGAAAGCCACATCACGAACTTTTCTTCGCCTCCATTTTGATAAGTCTACACGGTGATATATGAAGTTAGAAAGGAAGTTGTTAGGACCAAGATTTTTGGAAATGGATTTTAAGTTCTCTAAGTTGTCCCAGTAGGCCATTGTTGAGAGGGTTTCTTGACAACAAATAAATTTATATCAAGACCCCGCTGTGTATAGCAGAGTCAGGTTCGTCCACAGGGAGAAAGTCAGTGCTAAGTTTTTGTTTCTTGTCACGCAATCAATCAATTAAATCTATGCAATTTAGCAAGAGAAAGAGGAATTCTAAGGTAAAGGTATCACCACAACAATAATCATCCATGCCAAACGCTAATGAAACAGATAGATCATGCTTTTATCAGATAAAGGTGTCAACTTTCGTTAACCTAAGCAAATAAATCAACTAACTTTCATTCAATCAATAAACTTACTATCTAATCTCTTCTACTTCAACTAGGATAGATCCGCTTTCGCTTCAAAACCCTAAATTGATTATTCTAATTCAAGGTTTCCACTTTCGCTTCAACTATGAATGAGCCCTTCAACTTTCGTTTCAAGGATTAATAACAAGAGAATAGATTCATGCAATAAAAAAATCAAGACATGATCATAAACAAGCATGCACAACCATTGTTTGGTTTAACCCCAACCTTAGAGAGAAGACTACTCACAATGCATAATTACAGAACAACTGAATAAAATAAAAGAGAAAGCTTACAACTTTGAATTCAAATTCGTCCCACCACGTCTCTCTATCTCTACCCTCTCACCCCTCTCTCCTCTCGTCCTCCCTTACTTGCCCTCCAAGGCAATTGATTGTGTGTTGTGTGATGTGTCCCCCAAAACAAGAGGTAGAGAAGGGTATTTATAGAGAAACTAATGTATCTGAAATCTACCACTAAGGAATTAAATCTTCTAATAAGATATATCCCTTAAAACTATCTAATAAAATAAAAGGAAATAGGATAAAAGCTTTTAATCTCGCGCCGACTCGGACACGCTGTGCCACGGGGTACCTTGCTAACGACCTGAGAGCCTCGTTAACGACCTTGTTCAGCACTACGAACAACTTAGAGTAAAACTGGCGTAGCGGATTCATTACAACTCCGTTTGATTCGATTCTTTTTCCTATGTTCTTGTAATGAATTTCTCTACTTCTTTCCAAGCTCAAAATTGATCTTAAATGACTTTACTTGAGCGCTTAATCTTCATCTTCTCTTCATTCTTGACTGCTATCTTTCACCGACTTTGCTCCTTTCTTCAAAAGTGCTCCAAATAGCTTCTAGGACCCTACAAAACCTCCGAAACTTATGTAGACTCCATATCTTAAGGAAATACGAAAACTCATACAAACGACTCAAAACAAAACACAAAACTAAATAAAAAGACTCAAACACACTAACAACACACCCTAAAAACACGACTAAAAAGGCGGACATCAAAATAGCCCATACTTAGACTTGCTTGTCCACTAGCAATCAAAAAGACAAGAACCAAAACCATCAACACATATATCAAATCAATGCCTTTATCAAAAAGCAACATCATAAGCTCAAGTAGAAATAAATAGACAAGTGAATCTAACATCATCACACATATATGAGCAACCTCAAGCAAAAGCAACTAAAAATCCAACCTCACAAGGAATATATGTTTCAGTCATCACTCATGTGTTTAGGCTTTTAATAACAACTCTCAACTCAATCTAATATACAAAAATGAACATAGTCATTGTTACTTATATCATCAAACTCTCCACCTGAGATGTCAAAACATATAAAAATCATCAAGAGAACTTAGGCTCAATAAAAAACTTCATAGAAGTTTCCATTCGGCC
This sequence comes from Fallopia convolvulus, assembly GCA_964016875.1. Lineage (NCBI taxonomy): Eukaryota > Viridiplantae > Streptophyta > Magnoliopsida > Caryophyllales > Polygonaceae > Fallopia > Fallopia convolvulus. Next base: position 23,938,935 of record OZ024724.1, read on the forward strand.
TGGTTGTAATGGGGCTTGATAATAACAAATAGGCGTGGAAAACTTTTTGGCCATGTGGTCCTAATAATATCCAGGAATCAAAGACTCCTAAAAACTCACACATCTCACCAAAACTATAATAAAAAACATACCAAACGCTCTCAACATTAAAGAGCAAACTTCTCATTAACCCTTTTCTTTATCCCACTAATCTTGCTTACAAACACTTAAGAAGATTTGGCTCATGCACATTTTCACTATTCAGCTCTTTTTTTCTTTGGATTTTTTCATGATCTTTCCCTTTATTTTTCTTTCTGCGGGGGCTGGGTACCGACCCTAGTACTATGCATTTTCTGTTTCTTTTGTTTTTCCCCTTTTCTTTCCACTTCTTTTGTAAGTGCATCCAGGGAACCAAACTCCTTTTACATGATAAACTTCAAGACTTTCAAATACCCAACCCATATTACCCCACACTTGAACCAAACACTCTTAATCAACAAAACCATCACAACAACCAATACTAAGTCCTAATCCCCGAATAGGGTCAAGCTTTCATCGGCTAGGGAAATAATTTTGTGGAGCTAAAAATAAAATGCTTTAAGGCTCAAATTGGCTTCAAAAAGAGTATAATATAAGGGAGGATAGGGATTAATAGGGCTTATGAAAAGTAAGTTCTCTATCATTTGATTTCACATGTAATGAACTAATATCTCATATAGGTCTGAAGAAATAGATGACGATATTAATGACAAGAGATAATATGCATAAAGAGAGTAAATCACACAAGAAAAGAAGAGGGGTTATTGATATTCTCCTTATAAGGCCAAAAATAACTCACAAGGTAGCAATTTTTGTTGGATATTAGTCACTTCTACCTAAGATCATATGTGCTCAATTTCATCACATGCTAAATATCCACATAAAAACAATTTTTCAACATGATTCAGGCAAAGCTATCCAAACATGCTAAAGGAATTACATGATCAAGCAAGTTAAAGCATATCATAGGACATCTATGTGAAATATTATCAATCCTAAAAATACAAACAAAGACACAAAAAAAATTGGGTAAAAAAATTGAGTTTCCTTTTCCCATACCCCATACTTAAACCAAACAATGTCCTCACTGTTTCAAATAAAGAATAAAGAGGGAAAAGAAAAGGGAACTCACAAAATAAAAATGAAGATGCTTGAAACCATTGATTACTTGAGAGTTTTGAATTTTTTTTCCGGTCCGGTGGAGAGGTCGGTACCGACCCTGTGAAGGTCGGTAACGAACTTGTTGTATGCTTTTACCGATTCTTATACCGAGTATCTCAAATTTTTTTCTTATTTGTAGCACTTCTTCTTTATTGTACCTGAGTCATCTTAGAAAAACTTCTATCCTACTATACTAATCTAAGCTAAAAACAAGTCAAAAGAAAGCTAGCAAAAACTTACCTTAGCTTACCTAGGGCGGCTGCCATCCAATATCGAAGGGATCATAAGAAACCCCATACTTAGCCTGAAAAACATCAAAGCTTCTCTCCAAGACATTTGTTCCTCTATCATCAATAAGTATGCTTGGTAATCCTACAACAGGGTTTGTAAAATCCGAAAACCAAGGAGGTTTTGACTCCTTCATATGACTAATAGTAGGATCTAGTATAGGACAAGGATAAGAGAAAGGATCATGACCAGAATTGATTGGATAAGAACAGGAAAACTCACCAGGATCGAGCAGTAAGGAGCTCATTACCGAGGCTATGTGGGTCGTTAATGACCCCACGGGATTTGGAAGTGGCTCGATGTCGTGCCTGGATCCAACTCCCACCTCGTTTTCCTTCAGATAAGGGTCGTTACCTACCCATGGGGGGTCGGTGGTCTCCTCTATAGGCGTGTCTCCATTGATTTGCCCGTTTTTGTACTCAGAGATGGGTCGTTACTGAGCCATGGTGGGTCGGTAGGCTCCTTAGTACTACAACTAGCCACTTCGCTTACGGGCGAATTAAAATGAAATTCGACCTTCTCTTCTCCAATATCAAACGTGAGAAGTCCTTTTTTGACATCTACACGTGCTCCTGCGGTGGCTAAGATTTTTTTTTCCAAGAATTATTCGTACCACAAGGTCTTCTAGCATATCTAGGACAATGAAGTCGTTAAAAACAAAAAAATTCCAATTTGGATAGGAACATCGTCAACAACTCCAGTTGCTTTTACAGAAGATTCATATGCCGTGAAGAGATTCATATCAACAGGCTCTAGTGGTCCCATGTTAGCCTTGGTCCAGATAGATAATGGTAATAAACTAGCACTAGCACCTAGATCACATAGAGCTTTAAAACGGTGAGTCCCAATACCAATTGAATTTGCAAACTTACCTGGATCACCGAGTTTTTCAGGGAGGTTTATGGAATGGACCTTATTAATTAGCTCTGAGATAGATCTTTTCCTGCTCAAAATCTCTTTCAAATATTTAGCGTAGGAAGGCATTTCATTAAGGGCATCAGTAAATGGAATTGAAATATTTAGTCCTTGAAGAATTTTGACAAAGCGTCTAAACTTTCCTTCCGTGACATCATTAGACCACTTAATCGGGAAAGGAAGAGTTTTTTACGGACTCAAAATAGAAGGAGACCCGAATTGAGGCCCTACCGAATCGACAAGAGGGTCGATCGGTGTAGATAAGGGGTCGGTACCGACCTTGGTGGGGTCGGTAACGAGCATAGAATTTGGTTCAGAAGACTTACTTGGCATGGGTGGCTCGTTATCGAGCTGGGGAGCCTCGTTAACGACCCTGTTGGGGTCGGTAACGAGCCTGACCGGGGCATCATCTTCGTTGCCATGCTCTATATCTATAGGCTTGGCTCGATCTGGCAACTCCTTGCCACTTTTGATGTGTATGGTTGCAATTTGTCCTCTAGGGTTCTCTTCGGGTCGGCCCAAAAGTTGTCCTTGAGGTCTTGGAATCCATGCAGCTAGGTTACAAAGTTGTGAGTCAACGCTCTTTTTTCAAATCTTGAACTCTCCCCACCGTTTCATTTGATTGTTAAGGTTGGCTTGGACTCCATCAATCTTGCTATGGACATCATTGAATTTGTTATGGACTCCATTAATTCCCTCTTGTAACCCTTGTACCCAGGATGGTGGCTCTTGGTAGGTCGGGGGTCTGTAAGGTGGAACTCTCTGTTCTTGCTGAGGAAGTTGGCTCCCTTGGCCATATGCATAATTGCCCCAGGTGACCTGATTGTAATTCAAACCTGTATAAAAAGTATCACCTTTGTTCCTATATGGACCCCTCATGTAATTAGCTTTTTCATATGCCTCAGCAGCTATGGTTTCCCTTTCTCTTTGGATCTCCTCTATCTCTAAACAGAGTTCAACAATATGCTTAGCTAGTTCTTTAGGTGTAGCCATGGCTTTATTTGCTCCACGGCCTTCAGTTGGCATACACTGTAAGCAAAAACAAAAACAAAAACAAAATCAAAAAGCAAAATGTGGTCTTAGAGAGGGTCGGTACCGAGGCCCAAACGGTCGGTATCGAGCTTGGAGTGATCCCGTAAAAACCGAAACTTAAAAAAAAAAAAACTACCTGTCGACAGGGACATTACCGACCTATCTAGGTCGGTAATGACTTGACAATGACCTAAAAAATAAATAGAAAAAGCACAGAAATTGGGTTGCCCAGCAGGGTCGGTACCGACCCTAGGGGGGTCGTTACCGACTCGGTGGAGTCCCGAAAAACATAAAAAGAAGAAAACTTGGCACTATTGAAATCTCCTCTGCAACAACGCCAAATTGTTGAGAGGGTTTCTGACCAACACTTTTACGTCGCTATAAAGGCACTGTCAAAGAAAATTATTAACTTCCTAACCTTAGCAGAGTGGAAGTAAGGTTCGAACCCACAGAGACTCGGAATATTTGTATTTAAGTAATATTACTAAGTAAAAAGGGGAATTTTATGGTTGTAAACTAAAAATCTAAGTAATTAAAACTAATTAAAACAAAGCAAGTAAAAAGATTGAAGTGTCAAATATGGAGAAAAGCGTCCAACTAGTTTTGTATCCATTGCATACATGAATTTTGATCCTTCATTATCCTTATTTCAATTTCCCTTGATTAATCTATTATGAATTTATGAATTCAAGCTTAAAGTGGTTGTTAATATACACCGTCTTTAACAACCTTTTAACCAATTAACCTAGAATACCTTCTATGTCAAGTTGATCATGCAATTAAGTTCAAAGCATTCAATAGAAACAATAATCATGAATTCCACCGTCTATTCATGACGTCTTGTGATTAAATTCTCCGCCTCTGATTAACCTTATTCCACCGTCTATAAGTTTAATCAAAGGATTCATCCATGAATAAGCAAATTCCACCGTCTATTTAATTATTCTAGTTGTAATTCAACCTAGAAGTAGAATAGGTGGCCAATCTATACTAATCATAAGTGAATTTAATCAATCAAGCACGGAGAAATTCAATCTAGTCAAGGCAAACAGAAATAATTAAAATCTCACAAACAATCATGCATACAACTTCAACTAACTAGTTGAACATGAGAAAATTACCTAGAAATTATCATTGAACAAAAATAAAACTTACAAGAGTCAAATTGGTCTTCAATTGCAAAATTAGGGTTTTGTCTCCCCCAAATCTCCAAACTCAATCAAACTTAGAACACATTAATAATAGATAGCATAAGGTCCAAATAAAACCTAGAAAAGTATTTATATTATGTCTAAAAATATCCAAAAGAAATATTAGAGTCGGCCCACAAGATCTCTTGAGGCCCAAGTCAGCGTCGCACAAACGCGTCGGGGCGCGGTTTGGTCCAGTTAGAGCGCGGGCGCGCTCTGCCGGCTTTGCCCGCGCTGACGCCGCAGAAAGTTGGCTCCGCCAGCACGGTCTTGTCATTCAATCCGCGGTTTAGTCCCTTCGCTCTTGTTTTGTAATTCTCTCCTTGGATCTTCACTTCAATGCTTCCTATGCATCCCGAGGTTCGGCCTAAACTTTCATCCACCGTCTTCAACCTTCCGACCTACAATTATGCACAAAGACGCGTAGATTCCGAACTAAACGAAAACAAAACCTAAACTAAAAGTTAGAATGAAGTCCTAGCTAAAAATGCATAAAACAGGATAAAAACATGCTCTAAGACCTCTACCTATATGCTCTATCAAATTCTCCCATGCTTGAACCTTGCTTGTCCTCAAGCAAGACATAAATCCAAAACACACCACAAAAATGCAATCATACATCCATCTCAAATCAAACAAGCATTTCACATATAATCAAAACCCGACCAAGACTTCTCAGCATGCATTATAACAAGCAAAAAGTAAAGACCACTCATCCATTCTAGACCTCACCAAGGTATATGTGTTTGCACTCAAACTCTCAAGTGTTTAAGGACGTATTTCACTCAAAAATCAACCATGAAAACTAGACTACCATAAGCTTGCATCAGCGTACTAAATCTCCACCGCTGGGGATCAAACAGATAACAAAAATCATGAGGTCTTTTTAAGGCTTGTAATGGGGCCAAGGTAAAGAGAAAATTGGAAGGGATAACATTTGGCTTGTGGTGCTAAATCCGGGATAAAGAACTAATCCTAACCCAAAATTCAACACTTTCTTTTCTTACTACACTTTCCAACTTCTTTTACCAACTCCATTAACACTTTCAAGCTTTTTTTTTCTTTTTTTTTTCTTTTGCCTTTGCTTCAACTCTCTCTTTGCTTAATGAAGACTACTATCAATTGTACTTGATTGTTTTCTTTTGCTTTTGCAACATACTTTCATCTTCATTTTCATTCACTTTACACACAAGAGTTTTATTTCCTCTTTTCCTCCTTTTCTTCCAACTGCCCCATACTTATACATAACTCACACAAAACAAAAACACAACCTAAAGTCCTAAATCCCGGATCCTGGGTCAAGCTTATTAGGCTAGGAAAATTTTGTGGAGCTATCAAAAATAGGCTTAAAGCTTAACAGAAATGGGGTGTCAAGAACATGGATCTTGTAAGGTAGGAAGGGAAATAATAGGCTTATAAGAAACATTGCCTCAATCATTTTAATGTCATGCATTCAATCATATAAGCAGTCTTGACAAAGAGTCATAAAGCAAGTTCTAGAGCTAGATAATCATGGTGATACAATCAAGAAATGTAGAGAACAAATATATCATGAAGGGCCAAAAATATCTCACAAGGCTAATTGTTGTCTAGAACTTCAGAATGAATCAAATACTTAAGCTAAATACATGCTCCATCCTATAATCAAGGTAATTAATTAACGATCATTCTTATATCATATCAACTTCAGCATATCATGCAAATCATGGGTTAGGACTCACACTTAGCATAGAAACACAAGAGGAATCAAACAATGGGGAAATAAGAACCTAAATGCAATATTTTTGTATTTTTTTCAAATTTTCTGATTTTTTTCATTTTTTTCATTTTTTTTTTTTTAAATTTTTTAATCAATGCATAACAATAAAATAAACATGCCAATGCAACTACATGATCTAACTATAACCGAGCACTCATGACAAAATAAATAATCCCCTTCCCGCATGCTTAAACATTACTTTGTCTCCAATGTAAGAGAAAACATAAGAGTAAAAGAAAACTGACCTTATCACAAGAGCTTGTCAAACTCGGGAATCTACTCCTTCGGCGGTGGTGGTGGTTGGTATCCCGGGTATGGATACTCAGGAGCTGGATATCCCGGATAAGGCTGATAGGCAAAAGGCTGATAACCCTGCTCAGGCGTGTATGTGTCCATCCTCTGATGCAAATACCGGGTCTTCTCATCAACATAATCAAAACGGCTCGTCGTATAACCTTGGAAATGGTTGAAATCAGCCGCCATGCCATCCATATGAGTGTGCAAACCACTCATCTGTGTAGACAAGCCTCCCATCAACTCCACCAAATGGTTGTATTGGGTGGTAGACATGTTACCACCTTGGCCTTGTTGCTCAAATTTATGCGGAAAACTAGGAACCTCTTCTCTGTCCTCATGAGCACTATCTTCTTCTTCTCCATACTCATCTTCATCAACCGCCTCAACATCTTCTGCAGCAACAACAAACTCCTCATCCTCTTCTTCCTCCTCATCAACATCCATCGAAGCGCTAGCTTCCTCAAGTTGCCTTCTTCTCTTAGTCCCTCCTATCACTTCTTGAACCGGTACATCACCATCATGTGGGTGTATGAGCCATGTCTCAACATTTTCCAAACCAGTCTTCAATTTCACCCTTTATGGATTAGGCAACTTCATAGCAAAAGAGATGTTGCCAATTACCCAATAGAACTTGTTGTTCTTCACCAAACACAACAAGCAAACACAATTCGATTGCCCGGGCAAAGGAAATCCACCAAACAAGTAATAATGGACAATAATAGCTCTCAAATCACTCTCTTCCCCCACTAACCTAGATTAATTAGCATGAAAATTAATATAATTTTGGAATTATGGAATTTTCAAATTCTAAACATGAAACTAACTCATAATCATGCTAATATTGAAGAATCTAGACTCAAATTGAAGAAATTTGAGCTAAAAATCCCTTAAATTGAGGTTTTTATGCCAAACCTAATTTAGATATTTTTAGGTTGAGATCTTCAATTTTTGGATGAAATTTGAAGAGAAGAGTGAGGAATCATACTTGTTTGATGATTAGGAGTGCCAATCCGGGCTCGATTTGGAGTTTGGACTTGAATGGGGGCTTGAAGGTGGAGCTTCAATGGAGGAAGAGGAGGAGGGCTACTAGTTCGGCGGGTTGAAGAAGAAGATAGAATGAATGGAAGGCTTGTGAACTCGGGTTTAATGCACCGAAAATTTGCCCAGAGCGCGGTTTGGTACCGCTGAGAGCGCGGTCGCGCTCCCTGGGTTTTGCCCGCGCTAATGCCGCAGAAACTCGGCCCTTCGCGGCTCGTTTTGGGCGCTGTGGCGCGGGGGCACTCCGGAGGGTTTAGGCGCGGTTTAGCCTTTGGAAATCGGCCTTGAGTTATTCAGCCTCGGGCCATGAATGTAAGGGCGCCTTGGCTTCTTTGAACCGCGTGTACCTATTTTCCGACTTTACATGCAACTAAGAACAACAAAAACAAACCGAAAACCACACAAAACCACACCAAAAACAAAACTAAATCTAGAAACAAAATAAAAACTAAAAACAAAGCTTGGGTTGCCTCCCAAGAAGCGCTTGTTTAACGTCATTAGCTTGACACATTACCGCTCATGTGTTTGGCTCGTTCAAAACCGTTTCTTCAAGAATAGCATTGCTAAATTCTTCAATATACGGCTTCAAACGCTGTCCATTCACTTTCTGCACTGAATGAGTAGCTCCGTCATATATTTCCACCGCTCTATGAGGAAACGTCTTAGTTACTATGAACGGCCCTGTCCATCTCGACCTTAGCTTTCTTGGAAAAAGTTTAAGTCTAGATTGATATAACAAAACCTTCTCACTTACCTTAAAACTTTTCCTCCATTTTTCTTGTCATGCCAAGCTTTGGTCTTCTCCTTGTATATGGTCGCGTTGTCATAAGCTTCTAATCGTAACTCCTCAAGCTCTTGCAATTGAAGCTTCCTCAAATCACCGGCCTCATCCATCTGATCACTACAATTCTTCACAGCCCAATACGCTCGGTGTTCGATCTCCACCGGAAGATGACAAGCTTTACCAAACACCAACAAAAAAGGCGACATTCCAATCGGTGTTTTGTAAGCCATCCTATACGCCCATAAAGCATCGTCTAAGCGAGTATTCCAATCCTTCAGGTTTGGCGACACCGTCTTCTCAACAATGGCTTTGATCTCTCTGTTAGATACCTCTCCTTGTCCATTCGTTTGTGGGTGGTAGGCCGTAGAAATCCTGTGTGTGACATGATATTTCTTCAAGAGCGCACTGACCGTTTTGTTGCAAAAATGGGATACCGTGTCACTAATTAAAGCTCTAGGAATCCCAAATCTTGAGAATATATGCACCTTCAAAAAATCTGCCACAACTCGGGAATCATCAGTCCGGGTGGCCTTCGCTTCCACCCATTTGGAAACGTAGTCCACCGCTAATAAAATATAAATATTCCCGTAAGAACTAGGAAAGGGGACCATGAAGTCTATACCCCAAACATCAAATACCTCACAAAAGATAATCGAAGTTTGAGGCATTTCATCCCTATGGGATATGTTCCCGACCCTTTGGCATCGGTCACAGGATTTGCAAAAAGCATACGCATCCCGAAAGATGGTAGGCCAAAAGAATCCTGCATCACGCACTTTCCTAGCTATCTTTCTAGCACTAAAGTGCCCCCCACAAGCATATGAATGACAAAATGACAAAATTGAAGTTACCTCATTATCCGGAAGACAACGCCGGATTACCTGATCGGAACAATGTTTCCAAAGATATGGATCATCCTACACATAGTATCGTGCTTCACTCTTAAGTTTATCCCTTTGGGCCTTGCAAAAGCTAGGAGGAAACACACTCGAAACGAGAAAATTAACCAAATGAGCATACCAAGGTTGAAGTACACGTACCGAAAACAGGGTATCATCTGGAAATTCTTCTCTAATAAGTGTAACTTGAGCACATCGTTCCTCCTCATGAACCAAGGACTAAGATGATCAGCCACCACGTTTTACGCCCCCTTGTTGTCTTTGATCTCAACATTGAATTCGCTCAACAATAAGATCCATTTAATTAACCTGGGCTTTGCCTCCTTCTTCGTCAACAAAAAACGAAGGGCTCCATGATCCGTGTAGACAATCACCTTTGTACCTAGCAAATAAGACCGAAACATTTCCAAAGCAAAAACCACCGCCAAGAGCTCCTTCTCGGTGGTGTAATAATTTTTCTGTGCTTCATTTAAAGTCATAGAAGCATAATGGATAACATGAGAAGCCTTACCAATCTTTTGACCCAAAACTGCTCCTACCGCATAATCACTGGCATCGCACATCAGCTCAAAAGGTAGGGACCAATCTGGGGATTGAATTATTGGTGCACTGGTGAGGTGAGCCTTCAACTCATCAAAAGTTCTTTTACAAGCTTCATTAAAGTCAAAGGTGACATCCTTCTTGAGTAACTCACAAAGGGGTGAAGTAATCTTGGAGAAGTCTTTAATGAACCTACGGTAAAAACCTACATGACCAAGAAAAGAGCGTACTTCCCTAACATTAGTAGGATAAGGCAAGGATTGAATTACTTCAACCTTTGCCTTATCAACCTCAATCCCTTTAGATGACACTATATGACCTAATACTATGCTCAATTCTACCTTAAAATGGCATTTTTCAGAATTAAGACAGAGGTTAGTATCCTCACAACGCTTTAGAACAAGTGTCAAGTGAGTTAAACAAGAATCAAAGTCATTGCCATAAACGGTAAAATTATCCATAAAGACTTCAATGAAGTTCTCTATGTACTCGGAGAATACTGACCATACACCTTTGAAATGTTGCGGGTGCATTACATAGACCAAATGGCATTCTTCGGTAAGAAAATGTGCGAAATGGGCAAGTAAATGTTGTCTTCTCCTGATCCTCGGGTGCAATTACTATCTGAAATAACCTGAATACCAATCCAAGAAACAATAGAAGGAACGACCCGCAAGTCGCTCAAGCATTTGGTCAATAAAAGGTAAAGGAAAATGATCTTTACGGGTTACCGTGTTGAGCTTTTGGTAATCGATGCATACACGCCACCGGGTTTGAATTCTTGTTGGGATTAGCTCACCATCTTGATTCTCCTTCACCGTAATTCCACCTTTCTTGGGAACGACCTGAGTAGGACTTACCCATTTGCTATCCGATATGGGAAAGATCAAACCTGCTTGGAGAAGTTTCAAGACATCCTTCTTCACAACTTCCATCATAGGCGGGTTCAGCCTTCTTTGTGGTTGTCTTGAGGGTTTTGCTTCATCCTCCAGTAGGATTCTATGCATACATGTAGAGGGGCTTATTCCTCTAATGTCGGCAATAGTCCATCCTATAGCGGATTTATGCTCACTTAAAACATCCAACAACCGGTTTTCTTGATCTTGAGTCAGCTTGTTTGAGATTGTCACCGGTAAGGTATCTCCATCACCTAGGAAAGCGTACTTGAGGTGGTCAAGTAGTTGCTTAATCTCTACCTTTGGGGCCTGGACAATAGAAGGAACAAGCTTCTCGCTTGGCAATGTTAGTGGAATGGGCTTTGAGCCCGGTAGCAAGAGTGGTCGCTCATAGTGAGCGTTCAACTCGGCTACAATTTCTTGCATATCTTCATTCAGCATAAATTCCACCTCATCTTTATCAACCACATAATTTTCAAGAGTAGATTGCAATTCATCATGATCATTAATGTCAAAGAAGTCTTGAACAAGAGTATCTAACACATTAATTGAACATAATGAATGAACATCATAGGGAAATTTCATAGCATCATAGATATTGTATTCCACTTTTTCCCCATCAAACTCCATGGTTAATGAACCACTACACACATCAATTTTAGTTTGGGATGTTTTTAGGAATGGTCAACCTAAGAGAATTGGAGTTGCATGCTTGTCATGTTCCATTTCAAGTACATAAAAATCAATAGGGAAAATCAACTTATCAACCATAACAAGCACATCTTCTATAATCCCCTTTGGGTAAACGTTAGACCTATCAGCCAATTGAATGACTACAATTGTTGCATGCAATGGACCCAGCCCAAGAGACTCATAAATTGAATAAGGCAAAACATTGATAAAAGCACCTAAGTCTAGAATAGGCTTTTCAAATTTTGTCTCACCTATGATACAAGGGATAGTAAACATATCTGGATCTTTGCATTTTTGTGGCAGTCGTCTTTGGAAGACCGTTGAGATTTGCTTACTAACCTTGATCTTTTGCTTCCCTTTTTGCTTTTGATTCCGCTTGACCGTGCGTAACTCCTTCAAAAATTTAGCGTAGCGAGGAATGCTCTTGATAAGCTTGAGAAGTGGAATATTCACCTCGCACTTGCTAAATGTTTCGAAGATCTCTTTGTCGTTCTCGATCTTACAGGTTTCCTTTAAGGCTTTGGGAAAAGGTGGAAAAGATTTGAGAGTCGAGGTCGAAGGAGTCGAGGAGTCGACATTGATCACCGACAGCGCGGTTTGGCCGCCTTGGAGCGCGGTCGCTCTCTGGCCTGTTTTGGTCGCGCTCTCACCGCAGAAACTTGACCCGTTAGAGAGCGGTCTAAGGCTTGGTGGCGCGGGGGCGCTCTGGCTATTTTGCCCGCAGTCGGTCTGATATTCAAACTCCGAAATTTCGCCCTCCTCGGTTTCTTCCTCATGCAAGGTTGGTTGCTTGTCGGCTTTGGTTTCCAACACTTTACCACTACGGAGCGATATTGCATTCACATTTTGTTTAGGATTGAGTTCCGTCTGAGAGGGTAACCTGTTGGAATCTTTAACTTCAAGTTTGCTCATTGCCTTTGCAAGTTGGTTCATTTGATTTTCCAAGTTGGTGATGCTTGACTTGGTGTCTTGCTGAAATTCGCCCACAGACTGATGCATCATGTTCATATTTTGGGTAAGAGAACGGATCATTTCATCTGTGGATAAGGATTCGGTGCTTGAGGCTGAGGTTGAAAAGGAGGTCTAAAACCTAGAGGCCCGTTTGGAGGTGCATATTGTTGCTTTTGATTTCCATACCTCAAATTGTGATGATCCTTCCAGCCCGGATTGTACGTGGTTGAATAAGGATCATATGCTGGTCTCCTTGGCCCATAGCCTCCAAGTGCATTAACTTCCTCCTCTTGAGCATGAAGAGTAGGACAAGCATCCGTCTTATGAGTACATCGGAGCAGAAACCGCAAGGCTTGACTTGTTGTTGTCCTTTCATCATGAATTGCCTGAACATTGACTTCAACTCATTCACCTCTTCATGTAAAGCAGCATCGATAGATTGGGCTGCCTTCACTGAACCTGGTTTGCTAAATTGACGAGAGCCTTCAGAAAGTTCATGAAATAAATCAAAAGCTTCATCGGGAGTCTTGTTCAGGATGTTTCCTCCACAGGCAGCATTAACATATCGGCGTTCTTAATCCAATAAGCCCTCATGATCGTACATAACAAGATCCATCCGTGAATAACCATGATAGGGGCATCTTGAGATTAGCTTCTTAAACCTTTCATAATACTCGTAAAGCGATTTGTTTGGGAGCTGTTCAATGTTGCTAATGCTCTTCTTCATACTCGAGAGCTTTGTGGTTGGGAAATACTTCTCATGAAAAGCCTTTTTCAGTTCCTCCCAAGTCTCGATACTGCCTGGAGCCAGATAATAGAGCCAGTCACTCACTGCATCTTTCAAAGAGAACGAGAAAGCTCTCAGCTTGATTTGATCATCAGTGACGCCGTTTGGTTTCATGCTAGTGTAGACAACATGAAAATCCGATAGATGTTTGTTGGGATCTTCACCCGCCTTCCCATAGAATTGAGGAAGGAGGTATATCAGCCCTGATTTCAGTTCAAATTGGACACCGTCAGGGAGTGGAGGTAGCTTCACCGCCAATGGTTGTTGGGCCAAATCAGGTGCAGTCAACTGTCTCAGTGTCTAAGCCATCTCTTTTATTTCAGGAACTCTATCAGAATCAGAATCAGAATTAGAAGAAGAAGATGTCAGGTTGAACGGTAGTTCCCGAGAAAAATCACGAGCTTGCCTGCGCAACCTAGAGATTGTCCTTTCGATTTCTGAATCAAACGCAACAAGAGATGGATTAGTAGCACGGGTCTGAACCATGCAAGTGGTTCACACCCAAAAGAAATAAAAAGTAACACTAGATAAATACAAATAATTTGTCGAGTCCCCGACAACGGCGCCAAATTCGACGAGCAGTTTTACGTCGCTATAAAGGCACTGTCAAAGAAAATTCCTAACTTCCTAACCTTAGCAGAGTGGAAGTAAGGGTCGAACACACAGAGACTCGGAATATTTGTATTTAAGTAATATTACTAAGTAAAAAGGGGAATTTTATGGTTGTAAACTAAAAATCTAAGTAATTAAAACTAATTAAAACAAAGTAAGTAAAAAGATTGAAGAGTCAAATATGGAGAAAAGCGTCCAACTAGTTTCGTATCCATTGCATACATGAGTTTTGATCCTTGATTATCCTTATTTCAATTTTCCTTGACTAATCTATTGTGAATTTATGAATTCAAGCTTAAAGTGGTTGTTAATATACACCGTCTTTAACAACCTTTTAACCAATTAACCTAGAAAACCTTTTATGTCAAGTTGATCATGCAATTAAGTTCAAAGCATTCAATAGAAACAAAAATCATGAATTCCACCATCTATTCATGACGTCTTGTGATTAAATTCTCCGCCTCTGATTAACCTTATTCCACCGACTATAAGTTTAATCATAGGATTCATCCATGAATAATCAAATTCCACCGTCTATTTAATTATTCTAGTTGTAATTCAACCTAGAAGTAGAATAGGTGGCCAATCTATACTAATCCTAAGTGAATTTAATCAATCAAGCACGGGGAAATTCAATCTAGTCAAGGCAAACAGAAATAATTCAAATCTCACAAACAATCATGCATACAACTTCAACTAACTAGTTGGACATGAGAAAATTAGCTAGAAATTATCATTGAAGAAAAATAAAACTTACAAGAGTCAAATTGGTCTTCAATTGCAAAATTAGGGTTTTGTCTCCCCCAAATCTCCAAACTCAATCAAACTTAGAACACATGAATAATAGATAGCATAAGGTCCAAATAAAACCTAGAAAAGTATTTATATTATGTCTAAAAATATCCAAAAGAAATATTAGAGTCGGCCCACAAGATCTCGTGAGGCCCAAGTCAGCGTCGCACAAACGCGCCGGGGCGCGGTTTGGTCCAGTGAGAGCGCGGGCGCGCTCTGCCGGCTTTCCCACGCTGACGCCGCAAAAAGTTGGCTCCTCCAGCGCGGTCTTGTCACTCAATCCGCGGTTTAGTCCCTTCGCTCTTGTCTTGTAATTCTCGCCTCAGATCTTCACTTCAATGCTTCCTATGCATCCCGAGGTTCGGCCTAAACTTTCATCCACCGTCTTGCACCTTCCGACCTACAATTATGCACAAAGACATGTAGATTCCGAACTAAACGAAAACAAAACCTAAACTAAAACTTAGAATGAAATCCTAGCTAAAAATGCATAAAATAGGAATAAAAACATGCTCTAAGACCTCTACATGTATGCTCTATCAGTTTCTTGATAACAAATAAATTTATATCAAAACCCCACTGTGTATAGGAGAGTCAGGTTCGTCCACAGGGAGAATGTCAGTGCTAAGTTTTTGTTACTTGTCACGCAATCAATCAATTAAATCTATGGAATTTATCAAGAGAAAGAGGAATTCTAAGGTAAAGGTATCACCACAACAATAATCATGCATGCCAAACGCTAATGAAACACATATATCATGCTTTTATCACATAAAGGTGTCAACTTTCGTTTACCTAGGCAAGTAAATCAACTAACTTTCATTCAATCAACAAACTTCCTATCTAATCTTTTCTACTTCAACTAGGATAGATCCGCTTTTGCTTCAAAACCCTAAATTGATTATTCTAATTCAAGGCTTCCGCTTTCGCTTCAACTATGAATGAGAAATTCCCTTCAACTTTCGTATCAAGGATTAATAACAAGATAATAGATTCAAGCAATAAAAACAATCAAGACGTGATCGTAAACAAGCATGCACAACCATTGTTGGGTTTAACCCCAACCTTAGAAAGAAGACTACTCACAATGCATAATTAAAGAACAACTGAATTAAATAAAAGAAAAAGCTTACAACTTTGAATTCAAATTCGTCCCACCACGTCTCTCTATCTCTACCCTCTCGCCCCTCTCTTCTGTCCTCCTCCCTTACTTGCCCTCCAAGGCAATTGATTGTGTGTTGTGTGATGTGTCCCCCAAAACAAGAGGTAGAGAAGGGTATTTATAGAGAAACTAATCTATCTTAAATCTATCTCTGATGAAATAAATCTTCTAATAAGATATATTTCGTAAAACTATCTAATAACATAAAAGGAAATAGGATAAAAGCTTTTAATCTCACGCCGACTCAACCACGTTGCTCCACGGGGTACCTTGTTAATGATCTGAGAGCCTCGTTAACGACCTTGTTCAGCACTACGAACAAATTAGAGTAAAACTTGCGTAGCGGATTCGTTACAACTCCGTTTGACTCGATTCGCTTTCCTATGTTCTTGTAACAAATTTCTCTACTTCTTTCCAAGCTCAAATTTGATCTTAAATGACTTTACTTGAGCGCTTAATCTTCATCTTCTCTTCATTCTTGAGTGCTATCTTTCACCGACTTTGCTCCTTTCTTCAAAAGTGCTCTAAATAGCTTCTAAAACCCTACCAAACACCACCAAAGCTTATGTAGACTCCATATCTTAAGGAAATACGAGGAAAAAAAACGACTCAAAATAAAACACAAAACTAAATAAAAAGACTCAAACACACTAAAAACACACCCTAAAAACACGACTAAAAAGGCAGACATCAGCCATAAGGTTTCTTCATTACTAAGACAGTTTGTAGACACATTCCCCGATTTTTCACATTTGAAGTAGTTACCTTTGCCATATTTGACGTTATTACTTCCAACCATTAATTTCGTTATTAGGTTGCCTAGTTCGTTGCACTTTACTATAACCGTCTTCCCTTCCTTAAATGAGTGTATACTTTAGAACCAACCTTTTGAAGGTATTACAACAAAGCATTGACTTTTGCTTCAATAACCCAAGTGCCTACTCTATCCACGAATGAATGATAATTGTTGGGAACAATTTGTCGATTCTTATTTCAAACGGTGAAACAGAAAGGAACAAACAATAGAATTCCCCTGAATAGCATTCAAGTTCATGCACGAATGATGGTTCGAACTCTTCCAAAGAAAGAACAAGGAAATCGTCGGGTAATGGACCCTAGTATGCCGATACTATTGGATGATGTGACAAAAGTTGCATTAAGAAGTCCAACAATATAATTGATTCCAGAAGCAATCTCTTGTGTTCCACCGAAAGAAGCAATCATAATTGGAACTGACCAAGCTGCAAATAGAATTGCAAGTGATGCCATATTCCACCTCAAGAAAACGTGGCTAGCTTTACAAGGACACTAAAGACATTAATGTCTATGGAGGAACTGGAAAGTCAAGAAAAACCACTAATAGTTCTTCTACATGGAAATACTTGAGAAGTATTAATTGCACCGAAGCAAAAGGGGTGCATATTGTCACTCTACAACTTGCAGAGGAGTTAGAGAATGGCAAGAGAATTATAATAAAGTAAAACATCTCATGCTGAATTGGAAAAATTTAAGACTGATATGATGAATCACTCCTCTCTAATGCTATGAGAGATGAGAGATTTAATGATCTCTTAGACCCTAAAGGTTAAGGGACTAAGTGTGTCGAGAAGAAGGCCACGAAGTTTAACCAATTATAGCAAAATGCACGACTTGAATTTTCCCTTCATCCCAAAAGTTTTTGTCGTCAAAAGTGGATAAGTTCAATCACCAAGCCATGGAGAAGTTCAACGATAGACGCAATGAGCGAATAGAATAGCTTACCCTTCCTTGTGTAGTCTAAATATGTCCAAACATGGGTTCTTCTGACATATATCGTAGGGTTTTCATTAAAATTTCAACCTCGGTTATAATCAAAGAATACTTGGATAATTCCAATATTATTATCAACTACCTTCTTTCGCAAAGTGTTATACTTCGAATCTGTTATGCTATCATAGCCGTCGTGAAGACTTTTGTTGGTACTTTCTTAGGAAAGCACTATTTCAAACGCTTAGTTTCGATTATTAGGTTACGTAACTCATTCCATCTTTTCATTTGCGAATTTCTCCTACCACTACAAGAAGTATTTTCAATCATATTGCGTTGTCAAACTATATCATAAGTTTAAATAACTAAACATTTTAAATATATGGTTCACAGTGGTGAATAAGGATGAATTTGTATCTCCCATCTTGATCACATGGTTGAGGTAGAATTTCATGTCTTGATCCTATGAAGGCATATATTAAAGGATTAAGTTGGAGGTAGTTTCCCCGATACTTATCACATTGGTCAAATGAAACAACTTAGTTCTTCGGATTTGGTCATATTTACGAAAAACTAGTTTCTTATAAGGATTACAACGTATAATATAGAAGGACTCTCATTCTACTTCTCGATAGTATAATATTTTCGAACACGACCTCGTAAAGATGGTTACTCCCTCTTGCGATATAACCATCGTCTATCCTAATAGTAACCTCTTTAGAAACCGTAATTTGATATCCTTCTATCAAGGCATAGTTTTCACATATCCAAACCTTAATTTTCCATATCGACATTTATCGAATATCCATCTTAAAAGAATTCTTCTGTAATGACTCTATTCTAGAAGCACTCAAGTGCTCGTTTCAATTAGAATGCTTATTCTATAAGCAGTCCAACCTTTATGTTTGGAAAGGTCAACCCAGAACTTCTGTAGGTATGACTCAAGCTAGTGGATAAAACCTTTTGACCCCGACATACTTCGCTAGCAAGACCAATTAGATTCCATTCCTATCCCTTGATTTCGTTAAACCACATAAGTTCAAATGTGAGAATCTTTCTAACGAATACTTATTTAACGATTTCTTAAGAAAAAGGTACAATAGTATTTCTTCTATTTGTACACTCGTCTTAACTAAAGAATGAAATGTTCTTTAAGGGGGTACATGACCCTTTGTTGATTCCTCTCAGTTGTGAGTTTTATTAGCTTCCATGTTAACCTTGTACCGCCCTAAGACTTTCCTAGTTTCGGGGACGAAACTAATTTTAAGGGGGTACTATTGTAATACCCGCTAAATTCTAAATAAAATAAAAAGGGTATTCATCCCAATAATTTTTTCCTTTAAAATAGAGAATTTAATAATCTTTATAATTTCATATTATGTTATAAAAGGTTATAAAAATTTACTACAATAGCATGTAAGTATTTAATTAAATATATTAAGCAAATCTGGTATGCATTTAAATATCTTTCTCTTAAATAGAGAGTTTAAATGTTTTTATAATTTTTTTAATGAATTATAAAAATATTAGAAAGGATCATTAAAATGACAAATAAAATTTCAAACAAATATAAATCATATTAATTTTGAATTTATAATTAATGCAATAATTACAAGGAGGCAAAAATATGAAATAAGGCAAAATAAAAGGGGTCAAGAGCCGAGACTCAAACCCGAGACCTCTTGCACCCTTCTAATGCTCACACACACTCATATCCACTAATCTATTGTAACTCATCTACACATATAGGAATGCTTTTAATTTTATACACTTCTTTTCTTCTTCTTCCAATTTGAAGACATCAGACTTGTCAAGTCTAACTTACGTAAAACCAATGGATGTCCATGCTCCCTTCCAATTGCCATGTTTGCTTCTTTGAATCACCTACACCACCATCATCCCATGTCATGTTGGAAGAAACACAATTCCCACCGATCCCCTTCTTCTTCCTTCTCTTACATTGGCCAAATTCATCAATGGTGGATCAAGGGGAACTCCAAAATTGGCTATTTAAAGGCTGTAATCTCATGGTAGAGAACTCACACAATAAGCTCCTCTCCTCTCCTAGCACTTTTTCTTTCAAACAAGCACAAAAATCAAGTCTAGAAGTCCAAATTAATTTGTTCTCCAAATCTGAATTTTAAAAAAAAAATCCCAAAAATTCCTCTCTTCCTTCTCACTTGGTCGTTGGAGCACCACCACCCCCAAGCTGTATCACCGCCGTCCTCACGCACGCCCGACGCCACCCTGGTCCCGCCGTCACTGACCACCACCACCGAGCCTTTCGTCATTGCTGATGTGCGTCGTCTTCCTGTTGATTGATCGGCCAAGGAAGAAGACACAAGAGGTGGGAGTGGCTGGGCTAAAATTTAGGGTTTGGGCTGGAGCATAAATTTTTAGGCCCATTTCCTTATTTTTACAAAAGGCCCATCAGCTTTTAAATTAAAAATCAAGGAAAGGAATTCCACTCTTTAGTTATTCCGACCTTGATTTGCGTGCCATCCCTGTCACGTTGTTGCTCGGTATAAGTTCTCAACTTATATTTTACCTATAATTTTTTTTAATATTTTTTTCACATTTATATGATATTTAGTTAATTAAAATGAATAAAAGTAACATGCATGTGAAGTTATAAAAAGGAAATAAATTTGGCAAGACATTGAATAATTTCCAATAAATTATAAGATTATAATATGAAATTTACATACATGAAAAGTATAATATAAATAATAAGTATACTCTATTGGAAGTTATTATATAAATAAAAAGGCCTAAGTTGTTAGGAAAGATAATTCACTTTTATTAAATCCCTTGCACTTTAGTAAAATACATAATATGCATGTTTACTCTACAAAATAAACATGGTTATCCTTTTCACTAAAATAATGGGTTTCTACCATTTTTTTTACTTGAAGGCATGACATAAATATTATGAGTACAATATTGAAAACTTACTATATAAGTAACAGATCTAGAACAAGTATTAGAAAATAATATCTCAAGACCTTTTTATAATATAAAAATAATTGCATGTCTTTTTAAAGAGAATATGATAAACTTAAAAATATGTTGATAAGATACATTAGTCTTAAGTTATATTATATGATTAGGTGGTAAAAAGATAATAATAAGGAAAAATAAAAATATTTTATGACAAGAGCATTTTAGACTTTTCACATCCTAAGAAGAGTTTTATAAACAATATTTCATATAAATATGGAAAATATATCTTAAATGAGTTTTATAAAGATATTCCTTTACTTAGTTATAATAAAGGATTAATAAGTTAATCAAAAAGGAATACTTTAATAATTTAAATAATTTTATGACTTGGTCTTTAAAAGAAAATAGTAATTAAATTAAAATAAAGATTTTATAAAGAAAACAAGGATATTACAAATCTGAAATAATAATAAGGAATATTATTATTTTATTCACCTCTACCTAAATTATTATTATACTAATTTAGAAATTAATTCTCCTATAATAAGGATATAAGAGATTTCCAAAACTTTAGAAGAATTTAAAGAATTCTTATTAAAGATTGTTCGTATATCTCGTGTCGATAGGTCGAGCTCCCGTTCCGTCTAAAGACAACATTCCCGTTTATTCGTTAGTACAAAATCGTACAAGCTAAGGCAAGTGGAATTTCTCCTTGTAGCCTTGATAATTCATTCCGTGAAATATCTCGTTGTTGGAACAACTTGTGTGCTAATAATAAACGAAACTAGGAATATCGATTGTTAGACATAATGACCCCACTGTTATCGTTATTCCGCTATTTAAATATTCAATAGGACTATTATGCTAGTCTTGTTTGTGACCTTATTGTTTACGATCTCTTTTCGAGATCGGTTTGGATGAAATAGTGAGGGGTGCGGGACTAACCCAACACCTCTATATAACCAACTAATTCGTATTGCCACCACACCAAAATTACGACTTTGGATCATGATCCATGTCCGCTCCTACGCAACGGAGGGATGCTTGCACTCTAGCTAAGTGCTGGAACTTTGTTCCTGTCAGTGGTCCGGGCCCATGTAAGGCCCCCCACACTCTTAAAACAAGTTTACGTAAGTGAAAGTTTTATCATGACATAAGATAAGTGCCAAATCACAATTAAAAGAAACAAAAACCGGGTCGGAATAGTACAACTTGCTTGGAAAACCACCCGACCCTCGGTTCTTGAAAAGATCATCTTTCCATTCTGAATGCTTATTCGGGCTTGTTTAAGGTGGGCGGGTACTTAAGCGCCTTCGGGCCACCTCCCCTATCTGGAGCACTGAATAAGATGAGGTTGGTTGAGGTCCGACAAGGGCGCCAGAGGTTTTGAAAAACATGTATGTATTAATAAACGTTCCCAACATACATTCTACTCTTAGAAGTCTACAATGTCGTAGTTCTTCTCTCGATTAACGAGTTATCTCATCTCGAGATACACTCTTTTCTATTCCGAGAAGCCCCACATAAATTTCAATACCTCAAAACACATCCCGATAATATCTCTCGAATGTTATAAATTACTATAATACCCCTGAGAATTTCCATTCTCGCTTGCTTAGTCTCCTTAGACTATTCCCGCTTTCCCGCATTTTTGCCTGGCATTTCTCGCCCTTCGCGACTTATGCCAGACTCTAGTAAGTTCCCACCAATGTTTGAAGGCAAAGGATAGAAGATTCGAGACGCATTATACAAGGATAGAAGGTCAAGGCAAGACGACGTTGAAGGAAGGAAGAAATTTTCAAAGAGCAAAGCATTCAAAAGCTAGTGCACCAACTCTTCTATTTTAACCAAAAAAATCATCATCATATGATTTGTTTTGGGGAAACATACATGTATCTTTAAATACGTCTTTTCAACCCTTTTTAAATGGGCATCAATTTCCGCTGCTACATCATTTGTAAAACGACTCTTAATGTAATGAACGAAAGTTCTTATCAATGAATCAAATTCTGCATTTCTTCAATTTCTTCTTTAATTATATTCTTTTTAAATTATTTAAAGCCTAGGGTGACTTTGGACGGTAAAGTCCGAGGTCACTGGCAGTAATACCCAATGTTGCAAAATAGGGGTGTTACATATTGACCTCGGGGTGGATCACATCATCCAATTTCAAATGATGAAAATCAAGGACCGTGAAGCGCACGGTGCAATGTAAGCCCCCTAGACTTCCAAGAAATTCAACAACTAACACCCAAAAATTTGGCCTTTCCTCAACTGGCTTGTTCTCCCTATTCCGAACTCGGATTTGAGTGATTCCCACTCGAGACGTTAGATCTATGAGTATAGTTGAACTCCTAAAATGTGAGAGCCAGATGATGAGTAGATTGAAAGTTATGTCGTTTTTACTTAGGTTCTACAAAATCAACCGAGAAGAGATTTCGATGGGAGTTTGAATAAGATTGATGGAGTGGTTATGGAAGGGGGTTGAAATGGGATGGTTTTGTATGAGATAAAGTGATGGATATGGATGTAGAATTAGAGAGATATGACTCACTCTCCCAAAACACAAACTATGGATTCAAACAAGGATGTGACTCACCTTGACTGGATCCTTGAAGATGGCGCGATATGACTCACGAACCAAGGGGATTCACTAGCCTTAAGGACGAGTGGATCAAGACTACTAAGAAAAAATCAAATCTTAATTCTCATTAGGTTTCAAAATGTCCTTCAATAAGAAGAACAAAATGCCTATAAATAGGCACACAAAATGGGGTTACAAACAACCCTTTATGTTCACATTCACCTACCACCTTACATGCCACCTCAGCTACCACCTTACCTACCACCTCTTTATTACTTTCATGTAATAATAAAAATCTAGAATATTTGCAATTAATAAATCTACCCCACACAATTATTAGAGATTTGGATGCAAGAGGAATTGAACATGAAGCTCGAGAGTGACGACACAAGCTTGAAGAGGAATCTTGATTGACCTCGGGGTGGATCACATCACTAAGAAGATCCCTTCATCCTTCTAGTATCAAACATTCTCAAGTTATCTTCCCCATTGTTCTGCATAAAGCATTTTCATCCAAAGATTCTTAGATGGAAATATTAGGCTTCCTTCCTCTAATCAACTCGTAGGCAATCGTCTTGATCATAGGACGGGCCATGGCTCTGTTGAGAATGTAAGTTGTTGTGGAAATTGCTTCTTCCCAAAATCTCTAGGAAACTTCACTCTCAATCATCATAGTTCTAGCCATTGATTCCAAAGTTCGATTCTTCCTTTCAACAACTCCTTTTTGTTGTGGAGTGCGTGGAGTTGAGAAGTTGTTTGAGACTCTATTCTTGTCACAATATTTGTAGGAACTCTGAGTTCTTGAACTCCCTAAAAGTACAATGAGCTTTGGTCCCAAGCTTACTTCAACTCTCTTCATGAATGGCTCAAACTCCCTAAGAGTATATGCTTTGGACACAAGGAAAATAACCCAAGTAAATCTAGAAAAATCATCAATAACGACAAACATGTACCTTTTTCCTCCACGACTAGCCTTTTTCATGGGATCACAGAGACCCATGTGGATCAATTCCAATGGACGGGTAGTGCTCATGACCTGTTTAGGCTTAAAGGAACTCCTTGTTTGCTTTCCCATGACACAGGCTTCACACATCTTCATGCCTTCTAGATTCATCCTAGGAAGTCCAACGACAAGGTCTTGTAGGTACAACAGAAATTGATTCACGCCAGCGTGTCCCAATCCTTTGTGCCAGAGTTTCGTTTCATCTAGGGAACTCACAAGGCACAGTTTCATTGGAGGCTCAAAAATGGTATCTACCACATAGATGTTGTTGGACCTTGTTCCCTTAAGAATGATCTTGTTGGTATTCATGTTGATCACTATGCACTCTTTTGAATCAAATGTGACCACATTGTTCCCTTGGTCACACAATTGAGAGAACTTAACAAATTGCTTCGCCAGTTCCTATGATTTCACCCTTATTTTTTTTTCTAAAAGACGTGGCCTCCATTGACTCTTGTGTGTTATGAGGTGAGGTTGTCTTTGTTACCGATCATGTGGTTGGAACACCCACTATCAATGACCCATATGTTTTCCCCCTCACTACAACCTACAAAATTAGTTAGATCTGGCGACCTATGCAATATGTCTCTTGCTTGGTTCCATGAAAGGAAACAAAGTTCTATTGAACATATAATCTTCTAGGTTATGAACTTGCATGGAGCTCCTAGGAGAGTTCCCATTCTTGGGAACTTTACACCAATTAGGCCTGTTCAGATTTCTTCTTTGAAAGTTTTGATTTTTTAAGATCTTGTTCCCATGAGTTTGTGTGCGTTGAGCTTGTCTCTTGGAACAAGTTTCAATGTAGTGCTCATGTGCTCCAAAATGCCAGCATGTCTTGTAGTACTCTACAAGATAGTACTTTGGGTGAGGTATTTGGATCCTATTTTTCTCTGTGGTTTCCTGATTATAGACTCTAGAATTGTTTCCCTTGGATTTCTTAAGGTATATTATGTGGCTTGTGTTCCCTGTTTAGTACTCACTGTTCCTATTCTTTCCGCTCTCAATCACACGGATTCTTTCCTCTAGTTAAGCGTTTTTCATCTTTTTGCTTTGAAGCTCAAGATCCCTACACTCATTTCTTTCTTTTTCTGTGAGAGGAGAGTTCCCATCTTTTAGACATCCTTCCCCATACCCTATCCATGTCTGGCTGGGACAAACTTGGTCATAGGAATTGTTTCTTTGGTGACTTAGTGTTTGGTTATGTACTCTACTGATCTAACCTCATTACAAAGGGAACGAACTCCTAGATTTCTGTCATCAAATTTGGACTTGAGTTACTTGCTCTGTGGAAGGGAACACTCAAGACTTTTCTCGTTCTCACTCAGACTTTTAAGAATCTCATCTTTTTCACTCGCAAATTCATTGAGTTCTCTTCTAAGGATTGTGGTTTCCAAGATAAAGGACTGTAATTTGTGCACAAGCTCAATATATTGGGAACAAGACTCCATTCCTAGTTGTTCGGCTAGCATATGTTGTTAGATTCATCAAATTTTCTTTGAATCTCAATGTTGTCTTTTAACATCTTAGCTAACAACTTAAGCAACTCAGGTTTTTATATTGAGAAAGAGAGTTAATGAGAGTTTCAAAAGTTACAACACTGGGTTGTTCCCTAGTGGTCTCTCCTACGGCCATAACGCAAGTGTATGGAGATGCCCAAGCCTCTAGGTCCTCGTGCTCAAAGTCGCTCCAAGTTGCTATGTATGCCTTCTTGGTGCCATTGTTCGGTCTTCGTTCCTCAATTCCCCGAAGACAGTTTTTTGCGAAGTGCCCCTTCTTGTAGCACTTGTAGCATGTAGCATCCACCAGATCTTTGTCCTTGTCTTGGTACTTGTTGCTAGAGCCATAGTTCCTTCACTCACCACTGGAGTTCCCTTTGAACTTCCTTTTCTTGTAGAAGGTGCGAAGGGCCTTGGTGACTAGCACTAGTCCCTCATCGTCGTCCTCCTCAGATTCTTCATATTGCTCTTGGACAAACTTAAGGACCTTCTCTAGTTTGAGGGCTATGCCTTGACTCTCCATTTTTTGTTGCTTGTCTTTTTGCTTCCTTTTCTCATGACGAATGAGCTTACCGAACAAACACTTGGTGAATCATCAAGTTCCTATTCTCAGGATTCTCCTTGAACATGGTACGTTCATTAGCCCACTAAGTCGTCAACCCATTTAAATGTTGTTGAACCTTCATTTTATCGGAGATCTCTTCCTTGGTGATGCCAAGGGCTGCCAGCTTGGAACAAAGGAACTCGATTCTCCCATAGCCATTATTGTTGGGAAAGTCGATCACCTACTAGCAATGATAACAACACAGATCGACAAGAGAAATTAGAAACAAACAATAGAAGAACACAGGAAATTTGTTGACCCATTTCATTAGAATGACTACATTTGGGGGCAATACCAAGCTAGGGACTTTCCACTAGATCTGAGGATTACAAGGATTACAAGACCTGATCCACAGCTCTACACTGATCTGATTAGTCTAACCTAACCTCTCTAGTACTCTGATTTTCCATATCTGCTTTTCAGGTTTGCACACCAATTACAATAATCCTTGTTGGGTATTTATATAGGATTCAAGACATAAAGATAGAAACTAGATATTGCAAGGATAGTAATTCCAATATCCCCTAGATATAATTCATTCCTAATATCTAATATCTTTTACCCATTAATGATAGAAAATCTCATCTACCGAAAATAGAAGACACAATCTATCCAAAAAAGATCTCGTCAAACTTGCCAAGCAAATAACCCGACTCTCGCTTCGCCTTTGACTCCTTTTTTCCGCCTAATCCTAAATCAGGCTCCATACTCCCAACAATCTCCCACCTGGAGACTGATTCCAATTGTAATTGTCGTCTTCTTCAGCAGAGTCCTTCAGTCTTGGTAGTGTCGAGCCTTCAACTTACGTTAGCCCGTCCAAAGCCTTGCCAGGCCTTAGTCTTTCAATCTTGTTAGCAAGGTTTTCTCCCACCACACTCGACACCTGTCTCATGGACTTCTCCTTGCACGCTTCCTCCTCCACCATGTCAGCCGTTCGGACTTTCCTACCCTCTAGATAGTCTTTTGGCTCATGTTTCAATATCAGATAGGAGTTAGGATTTGATTCCCTATCTTATTCATCAACGATCTCTTGACCATTGAACCTTGGATATTCCTTTAAGGCCTCTTGCCTACTATGAACCACTGTCTTGCTCCCACTAGTTTCATCAAACTTCTCCACATGAATCTTTTCGTCCATTGCAACTATAGGAACCTGTAGCTCTGATACCAGTTGTTGGGAAATTTGACCTACTTGCAACAATAACGACCTTACAGATTCACAAGAGAAGTAAGAAAAATAAACAATAGAAGAACAAGATAATTTGTTGACCTAGTTCATCAGAATGACTACGTTTGGGGGCACTACCAAGCCAAGAACTTTCCACTAGATCTGAGGATTACAATGATTACAAGACCTGACCCGCTGATCTAGACTGATCTGATCAGTCTAACCTAACCTCTCTAGCACTCTGATTTTTCCTCTCTGCTTTTCAGGTTTGCACACCAATTACAATAATCCTAGTTGGGTATCAATAGAGGATCCAAGGCATAAAGATAGAAACAAGATATTGCAAGGATAGTAATTCCAATATCCCCTAGATATAATTCTTTCCTAATATCTAATATCTTTTACCCATTAATGATAGAAAATCTCATCTACCAAAAATAGAAGACACAGTCTATCCAAAATAGATCTCGTCAAACTTGCCAAGCAAGTAACCCGACTCTCGCTTTGCCTTTGACTCCTGTTTTCGCCTAATCCTAAATCAGGCTCCATACTCCAAACAATCTCCCACCTGCAGACTGATTCCAATTGTAATTGTCTTCTTCTTCAGCAGAGTCCTTCAGTCTTGGTAGTGTCGGGCCTTCAACTTACGTTAGCCCGTCCGAAGCCTTGCCAGGCCTCAGTTGTTCAATCTTGTCAACTAGGTTTTCTCCCACCACACTTAACACCTGTCTCTTGGACTTCTCCTTGCAAGCTTCCTCCACCACCATGTCAGCCCTTCGGAGTTTCCTACCCTCTAGATAGTCTTCTGGCTCATGTTTGAATATTAGATAGGAGTTAGGATTTGACCCCCTATCTTGTTCATCAACGATCTCTTGACCATTGAACCTTGGATATTCCTTCAAGGCCTCTTGCCTAATATGAACCACTGTCTTGCTCCCACCAGTTTCATCAAACTTCTCCACATGAATCTTTTCGTCCATTGCAATTGTAGGAACCTGTAGCTCTAATACTAGTTGTTGGAAAATTTGACCTACTTGCAACAATAACGGCCTTACAGATTCACAGGAGAAGTAGGAAAAATAAACAATAGAAGAACTCGATAATTTGTTGACCCAGTTCATCAGAATGACTACGTTTGGGGGCACTACCAAGCCAAGAACTTTCTACTAGATCTGAGGATTACAAGGATTACAAGACCTGACCTGCTGATCTACAATAATATGATCAGTCTAACCTAACCTCTCTAGCACTCTGATTTTTCCTCTCTGCTTTTCAGGTTTGCACACCAATTACAATAATCCTAGTTAGGTATTTATAGAGGATCCAAGGCATAAAGATGAAAACAAGATATTGCAAGGATAGTAATTTCAATATCCCCTAGATATAATTCTTTCCTAATATCTAATATCTTTTACCCATTAATGATAGAAAATCTGATCTACCAAAAATAGAAGACAATCTATCCAAAAAAGATTTCGTCAAACTTGCCAAGCAAGTAACCCGACTCTCACTTCGCCATTGACTCCTTTTTACGCCTAATCATGAATCACGCTCCATAATCCCAACAATTATGATGTTGAAGAACTCCCTACTAGCATTCATCAAGTGATCTTCTCGGAGATCGGAACTCCCAACGTGCATTTGTTGAATGGCTTCCTCATTTCCTTGGTTGTTTCCAAGTTAGCCACTCTATCGCTATCTTGCTTGCATATTGCATTGTTGAGGTACATCTTGGAGTTGTAGTTAGCCTCCATGCATTGCCACTCATTTTGGCCCCATTTGGACAAGTCATTCCTATTGGTTGCATTGACCTCAAAGTCACCATACTCTATGACACACCATGCTTGATAGTAGTGGCTTCTCATCAAATCTTTCATCTTGTTGTTCCCATGTCCTATCTTCATGACCTAAGACATTTTTACTTTTAACCGCAAAGACTAACCAAAAATTTGGAGCACCTGCTCTGATACCAATTGTTGCTCACTTTTTTTGCCTTGCTCTCCAAGTTTGATCCTTACATGTGACTCTGATTTGAATTTGAACCTTGTCAATTCTTGGATCACATCGGACCGTTGGATGGTCATCTTCATCCTACTGCACAGTCTGAAGCCGCCTGGTGCCCAAGAAGTTCTTTTGTCCGGTAAGACAAGATCACTAGATTTGCGTTGAGATGTTGCTTTCATGCATGTGCCAGTTCCCATCCAAAGGGAACTCTCGTCTTCTCGGTTACCTTGTCTTGGGAACTCTCTTGACTATAGGGAATCATGTTCTCCTTATCTAGTTCCCTAGTTCATGGGAACTCTAGTTCACTAAGTTCCCTACTCCATGGGAATTTTTGTTCACTTCTGAGATTGCTCCCATCTTGATCGAGTTCCCTTGACATGGGAACTCTCGTTGCCTTAGTTCCAATGCCTTTGTAACTTGTTTCTCTGTGTCTTTGCTTAGCGACGCGCAACTTGTAACCTAAGAAGTACTTGGCAAAGGGAGTTAGTTTCTATGACGGTTGTCATTATCAAAATTGAGGACGTTGTTCCAGTGTTAATGAATGTGAGTTCCTAACATTGACTCAACAATTATCAATATTGAGGATGTTGATCTAGTGTTAATGAAAATTTGACTATCAAAGAACATGGCAATAGGGGGTATAGGCTTTAGCCAAAAGGATTTCTCGCTCACACGATTCCTAAGCCATTCAGCCTAATTGTCGGCCATGACAAGAGCAAGAACTCTGACTCTATAGTCGATGTTGCTATGCAAGATTGCTTCTCTGATGCCATAGAAATGGCGTGACCACCGAATAGTAAAACCCATCCACTCATTCATGAGTGATCTTCCATATTGGCGATCCAACATGCATCGGTGTAACCTTCCTGTTGGATCTTATGTTAGTCGAAATTAGTTATGAGAACTTTATCGAATAGTTTCCATATGCAGCAAAATAAGTAAATATGCAGGTAAATAAAATACTAGAGACAATTCCCTTATAGAGGAACCCCACAGTGATCAAGTAATCGCATGAATAAACCTCTACCTCCCCTTGGAGGATTTTCGAATGAGTTTCCTTTTCTTTATTGCTTAGTTCCCTTCAGGTTACAAGGAAGAATAAAAACTAGTCTGTTCCTACTAGGAATCTCTCCCTAGACAATACTAATGTACTCTCTCTACCCTAACCCGGTGAAAGCTCATAATCAAAGACAAAGAAAAAGTCAAACCTCTCTCTCTTTTCTTCTGTCTCTTCTCCTAATTTCCCCTAGACCTAGGAACTCACTCTTTCTGCTACACCGTCGTCAAGATTAGCTCGCCACCGAGGACTTTTCTCCAACTTGATATTTCACACTCAAGCAGCTCTTTTTCTCTTCTTTCTCTGCGTTTGGAGTTTATGATTTGGGAAAAGTGAGCAACAAGGTGGTTGTTGAAGGGTTTAAATAGGCGTGATGAGAAACTCTTATCCACTAGAGTCATTTGCCCTAAATGCCCTTTTTTTTCCTTGTTCTCCAAGTATGATTCCTTAAGTTGACATGTGACTTTGATTTGAGTTTGAAATGTCAACTCTTTAATCAATCCAGACCATTGGATGTTCATCTTCTTCCTACTGTAACTTTGAAGCTCTAAGACACCCTTTTGCCCAGAACAAACAAGATCCCTAAAAACGCGCTGAGATGTCACTTTCACACATGCGCCAGTTCCTATCCAAAGGGAACTCTTGTCTTCTCGGTTCCCTTCGCCTAAGAACTGTTCTTGACTTTTGAGGGATTCCTGTTCCTCTTATCCATTTCCCATCGAGTGGGAACTCTATTCTCTTCTGAGGTTGGTTGCCTCCTTTTTCGTCGTTGCATTAGTTCACATGGTGTGGGAACTTGTTAATCTGTACTTTGCTTTGCGATGTGCAACCTGTAATGCTGAAATATTTGACAATTGGCGTTAGTTCCCATGGTGTTTGTCATTAATAAAACTGAGGACGTTGTTCCGATGTTAATGAATGAGAGTTCCTAACACCGACTCAACACTTCCAAAGTTGAAGGTGTTCCCTCATATGATATGCCATAAGTCATTGTCCCCTTTATGTACCTTAGTACTCCCTAAGGACCTTTCAAGGGGTTGAATTAGGTCGACTGATGTATCGACTCAATCTGCCCACGACAAAAGCTGTTGATTTTTAGGATATATAAAACGGAATAGTATGTTGCATAAACAAGTTGAAGTTAAAGTCGGTCCTTGTATGACAAGGC
Organism: Fallopia convolvulus; assembly: GCA_964016875.1. NCBI lineage: Eukaryota > Viridiplantae > Streptophyta > Magnoliopsida > Caryophyllales > Polygonaceae > Fallopia > Fallopia convolvulus. The sequence continues at coordinate 23,970,522 of OZ024724.1, forward strand.
AGTTTGAGTAGACCTCGAAAGGTAATCTCGTGAGTAGACCCCTAAGGGTAGTCTCGTTGGGTGTAGACCGTAAAGGTAATCACCACCGACCCACTAAAACATTTTATTATGTTGACTTGGATAAAGGCTACGAGTCACTCAATGAGATCAAGCTTTCCTTCAACGAATATTGCCCCTATTCCATGCCAAGGGATACCGCAATATTGTTGTGGGATAAAACGTACCAAAACGAACAATAGAGATGTTGCCAAGACAACTCTATCAAGATTAAACGTACCTTATTCGAATCCCATGAGTCCTCTTCATTCTTGACTTGAACGAAGTTGTCTTCCCATGACGTTTGTGGTTCTTCCTTCACTTGGACGAACTCGTCACTCCACGCCACTTGAGGTTCCTTCTTCACATGCACTCGTGAAGATCGATCCATGATATCCACACTTTGTGTTTGAATCTCTTGAGAAAACACATGAATACACCACTCAAGTCTTGGCGGACTATTAGTGTAAACTTGCACTGATTTGTGTCTATTTTGTGTTTCTTCTCATATAATCAAATGGACGACCAACCACTCCTTTTATAGATGTCCAAGGCTGTCCAAAAACTGCCCAAAAGGTGGTTACAAAATCGGTTGAGAGAATGAGAGGCCAAGAGTGATTTTAGGGGAAGTTGTAACCAACTCTCCTTATCCATTTCCTCTCTCCTTGTCATCATTTTATGCATCCAACATCATCCGAAATTGGAGTCCAAAGGCCGTCCAAATCCAGTACATATTGTCCCAAGGAAATGGTCCAAAAGTCCATTAGAAAAGCCCAATCCAAAGCCCAAAAGCAAAGACCAAAAAGCAAAGCATGAGGCCCATTCTTGCATCCATGCATGCGACCGCCAATCCAGCCAAAGCCCATGCCGCATGGGTCGGCCCACCATGTCCCACACCAAGCTAGCATAGCTAGGTACCTAGCTAGGTCACTTACCTAGTGTAGCTGGCCCTCACCTAGTTGAGCTAGCATCCAGCTATTTGAGCTGGTTTGAGTTGCGTTTTAGCTCGTTTAGCTGACTTACAAGCTACTTGAGCTAGTTTGAACTTCCATGAGCTAAACCCTAGCTACATGAGCTTCTTACCAAGCTTGTACTTTGATTCAAGAGCTTATTCAAGCTTTTAGAGCTAACTCTAAACTAGTTTGAAGCTTTATTACTCCTTTCTAGCATTCATAACTATGTGCCAAGCTAATCTCATGCTTTGGTCATTGCTTAGAGCATTCACCAAGCTTTAGCAAAGCTTCCTAACATTCATTAGACTTTGCACAAAGCTATACGACTCATTTATTTAGCTCAAAACCATAGCTTTGCTCAATCGCTTGGACACGGTGCCTTGGGCCTTAGCCTTAGGTGCGCCGCAAACACCATGCACACTCACTTGGTGTGCCACTAGCACCATGCAGCCACGGACATGCCATCGCAACGACATATGCGCGCCTCAATTAGCCACCGCACTCATTTCATGAGCAAGGATCGGCGTGACTAGCCCTTGCACCGTGCAAGCGCGTGCCTTGTGCACTGGCGCGTCTCCGCCGAGTGTTGGTGCCTTGTGCCGCTACCGAGCGCCGATGCCACCTAGGCCCACCCTCGTCTCATGCCATTTCACACGAGGTTTTGTGCCTCGGTGCCGGTGTGCATCTCTTGGATCTCTTTTCTTTTCATTACTACTTCTCTTTATCATATCATGGAAAGTCACATTAGTCAATTTCCTCAATCGACATTTCCTTGTGACTTCTTTACCTCAATATGCTTTCAATGGGATTGATGACTTTTCAAAAATCACAAACAAAAGCTATATCAAGGCATGTGTTGGTAATGGCATACAAGCACCATATCACTTGAGAATACTCAAGTTGTGATCTTGGTTCTCCTATATTAGGGGGAAGTTTCCCAATAAGATCCATAGGTGTTATAACAGGTGTGATTTATCACATTGAAAATGTTTCACCACATTTTCAATGTAGTGGATTGAGTAAAGGTCACACCTTTTCCATCTCATTTTATCTCAACGCCTAACATCACCTCGACCTCTCCAAGAATCTTCATGGATAACTTAGTAGACAAGAGCTCCTTGATCTTGTCGATTTCCATTTGGGTTGTACCAAATATAAGCATGTCATCAACATATAGAAAAATTACTCTCCTTTGATTTGATTCGATACACCCACTTGTTCTTCAGGGCTCCTCTCCCTTTGGGCAGCTTAACTAAATTGTTGGTGTGATACTCTTCTCAGCTATATCATCTAGACGGTCCCTTATCTTTGGAGGATCATCTTGGCTCAAGCCCTAGTTGGGTACTAGATTCTTCTTCTTCCTCCTCCATCTCCTTGTCTCCATCTTCTACATCAATGTCGTCATTCTCGACTACTTATTCTGAATTACGCTTTATTCATGAGAGGGACTGACATCTTCGCTCCTACTAGATCTTATCCTTTGCTTCTCCAACCTCTAGATATCTTCGATTTTTTGGTCCTCAAAGAACACGTTATCTTCTTATTGACTGGATCCCAAATTCGATAACCAAACTAATATCTTGGTGAACCATGATAGATGTTGTCCTTAATCTTAATTCTAGCTTAGGTCGTTCATCCTTGGGGATGTGAACGAATGCCCTACACTTGAACACCTTCAAATGTTTGTAGGAGACCTTCTTTCACGACTAGACCTCCTCTTGAACATCTCTTTCTAAAGGAACAGATGAACAAATAGTGTGAGATTGATGACTTCAATCATTGTCATCATTGCTTCTCCCTAGATTGTCATGGGTAGTTTGGCCTGAGAGAGCATCGACCCAACTCTTTCTTTAATTGTTCGGTTCATCCACTCAGCAGGCTCGTTCAATTATGGCTACTGCTGCTATTGTTGCTACTAGTGCTGCTATTGCTCTTGCTCCTCCTACTACTACTCTTGCTACTTCTACTACTACTACTACTACTACTATTCCGACTACTTCTACTACTCCTACTATACTCCTACTCCAACTCCTTCTACTCGTACTCCAACTACTCCTACTCCAGCTACTACTCCTACTCCTCCTATTATTATTATTATTATTATTATTATTATTATTATTATTATTATTATTATTATTATTATTATTATTATTATTATTATTATTAGAGAAAGAGTCACATGCGAATGGGCGCATGTGTGAGAATTAAGAATAAATCTCGCTCGTTCACTCCGAAAAATCAACATCCCTGATTAAACATTCATTAAAAAAATAATATACGGCACAGGCGAATTTTTCCCGTATTATTCACGTATTTTTCAATAAAATACGACATGGGCAAATTTTTCCCTTATTATTCATGAATTTTTCAAAAAATACGTTTTTATGAGACGTGCCCAATTTGTTCATCAGAAATAGAGATTTGTTAATCAATATTCACCAATTGTTCATCAACACTAACTAATTGTGCATTGAGTTTTTGATAACATTGTTCATCGATTTCGAACTTTTTAAATTTTTAATTTATTTTTAACCTTATTTATGTTTAGGAATACAATATTATGTAGTTTTTCATACACATATAATTAGTTTTGGTATACCCATATTTATTCATTTATATACCCCTATTTGTTCATTGATATACTCATGGTATATCATTATTTCTTCATTACTATACTTCTTTTTTGTTCATTGGTATACCATTATTTGTTCATTGATATACCCTATTTGTTCATGGATATACGCTTATTTGTTCATTGAAATCTTATTTGTTCATTATTATACTCTTATTTGTGAATTGAAATAAACTTATGTTTTATGTGTCAATGCTATCAACTTGTACATAAAGGACTATTAATACCATCAACTTGTACATTTAGGACTATGTATTTGTGCATTTTTTCATTTATTTTGTGCGTTAAGGCTATCTTGAATTCAAAGTATAATACGAATGAACTGCTTTAAGGCTAACATGTCAATACGAATGAAGTGCTCAATATAGTACCAAAATAAGATAAGTTTGATGTAGAAACTTGAATGCAAAAGATAATAGATAAAGAATTTGACTTTGCAATAATATAGTGTATGCTAAGAGAACGAGATAGAAACAAATCGAAGAGTAGTGCTTGTGCCGTATTTAGCTATGAACAAATTGATGTTATTAATGAACAAATATGCATATAACAATGAACAAATTGAGGTTACTAGTGAACAAATAAGCATATAGTAATGAACAATTATATGAAAAAGGCAATGAACAAATATGCATAAACCAGTGAACAAATTGATGTTATTAATGAACAAATAAGCACAAACTGATGAACAAATATGACAAAACCAATGAATAAATATTTTAGTTTTTTATGAACAAAATCACAATGTTTATGAACATATTGTATGTAATTTTGATACACATTTGTTCATTTTTTATGTACAAACAATAGATTTTTGATGCACAAGCAATAGTTTATTTAGGCACAAAATCATAGTTTTGATGAACAAAATCATAATGTCTGATGAACAAATCCACAATACTGATGAACAATCTGGGCGCGTGTCCTATTTCCATTTTTTTCAAAAATACGCGAATAATTCGCCAATAATTCGCTCGTGCCGTTTTTCCCCTTTTTAAGTGAAATGATCAGCGTCTTTGGTTTTTCTTGATTCAACGACTCCTGTTCATTCTTATTTCACACCTGGGCGCCCATTCGCACCTGAATCGGACTCTTATTATTATTATTATTATTATTATTATTATTATTATTATTATTTTTATTATTATTATTATTATTATTATTATCATTATTATTATTATTACAGCAAATCTTTAGGCACAAAGTTTTTTTCCGAGCGCACAAAAAATGTTGCGCATCATAAAGCGTTGCGCTTCATGATGAGCTACGCAAATGGATACCCAAAAAGAAGAAGTGATCCGGTTAAACGTTTGTCGCGTCACGAAGCGGTAGTCTTCACAAATAGTTACGCTTAATGAAGCGTAAAAGTCTGCAACAAGAAGCGATTCGTAAAAATTCTCCCCCTTCCTCATTCTTCTCTGTAACCAAAGTCGGAAGACAGAAATTCGCCGGCGAAAACCCCCAATTCTGATCGTTAAGCTCTTAAAAAATGGCCAAAGAAGGTGGTGATAAACCCGGAGGCGGTTCTACTCTAGTTGCTTCGGCGCAAAAACCCGCCTCTTCTACTTCCCAACAAGGTGACAGTGACGGCGGTTCTCCGGTGCAGTCCTCCTCGCGCTACCGGTAGTCCGACACTGCCGCCGCCATCTGATCCGAGGACGGACCCCATTCATGTTGTCTAGCACGTACTGCCCCCAGTAGAGGAGGTTCCAGTCGCTCCTGCTCCAGCTGACGAGATGTGGCAGCCTGGAGGGTCGCGAGTACCAGACCTCCTTCGGTCATACCCGACTCATGTAGCAGAGTCGATATGTAAGTGCAGACTTGCGTCATTGGAGGGCCGGGAGGGCATCGTTATAGAGGATAGTTTGTTAAGTGTCTATTATAACGGTTTATTTTAGGTTAATATTTCATATGATTGAATAGCGTTATTGAGAATTTGAATTTTCTGTTTCAGTGGCGCAATATCATTAGGTCTCACTCACGACCGGTAGAGTGGACAGCTATTCAGCCGCATATGATTGAGGAGCCGGGTACGTGGTGGAGTATTGTACAACAGACTGGTCTGGGACGGCTAGCGACCTTGACATACGGAGGATCGGATCACGCGATCGTTACAGCTTTTGTGGAGCGTTGGCATCCTGAGACCAACAGCTTCCACTTCCCATGGGGCGAGATCACGATCACCCTCCACGATGTCCATCGGATATTGGGGATACAAATTGATGGAGACGTTGTGGTGAGACAGATTGAGAGGGCCGGAGATTTCCAAAGTCATGTGATGGGGATATTAGGGCTCACTCCTCAGCAATACCGCAAATATAAGACCTCCATACCGAGTAAGGATCTCCAGGCTATCATACTTCAGATGATTGCGGATAGGCGGAACCCACAACACATAGTGTCTGCGTACTTGTTGTGGTTGCTTAGCCAGACTTTGTTTTGTGACAAGAGCACCAACAAGGCGAGGACGATATATTTACAGTGTTTGATGGATCATGGTGTTACTAGTAGATTCGCATGGGGTGCTACAGCATTGACGTGCTTATACCGCAATTTGGGTATTGCATCTCGCCAGGGGTAAGCGGGATTGGGAGGATGCATGCTCATTCTGAAGGTATAATAGTATTGTGATTTTTTTGGCTGATGAACAATTTTCGTTATTTCGGTACTCATTTTTATAGGCTTGGATATGGGCGTACTTTAGACATTTTCGTGGACATTCAGTGTTGAATGTATACGCTCTGATGGATGACCGAGCGGGTGCCTGAGATAGGAATGACCACCTATCAAGGCCGAAGAAGCCGAAGCGCTTGGAGTATATTCGAAGTTTTATGGACAAGATTCTTGCTGATGAAGCAAAAGTGTTAATAGTTTGACATATTGATTCCTATTGAGTTGTAATGCAAATTATTTCTCCTGTTGACTTGCAGGTTTGTTGGACGCCTTGGAACCGAGACCTGGATTTTGAGACAGAATATCGGATTTCTAGGTATCGAGGAGTTCTGCATTGCTTTGATATTTATGAGCCATACCAACCAGAGAGGTGTCTGCGCCAGTACTATCGTGTGCAGACGACTCCCCCAGATCCGATTAAGTCGCGTGTAGTCTCGCGTACAAAGGAGATGAACACCTACGGTCTTGTGTTCCGGAACGAAGACTTGTATTGGAATGAGAGGTATGACCACGTGATTGACCTCGAGCAGCATGCCGTGGCTCGGTATCCTTGGAAGGCGGACCCTACGTATCTTGACGGGTTCGACGGGGTGACACATCCATATCTAGATCTTAGATCAAACCATCAAAACCGTCCTCGGGACCCCGTTGCCCATCCTGCATTTATGGTGGACGTTACTATGGTATGTTAATTTGTAATACAAAGTTTTGTATGCAATTATATTCGTTTGTACTGGTGTTGTATTAAAGAATTAAATAAATTGTGCAGCGGGCGCAACAGGCAGTTGGATACACACTAGAGGCTTTACAGGGAATGCCCACGGATCATGTGGCTAGGGCGTACTTGGAGGAGATGTTGAGCATTTTAGCGGATGGTGTTCCGCCCCTACCTCCACCCCATGAGTAGGCCGTTTAGGGATTCTCAGTACTGTCCCGGAGAAGGCAGCGAACTTCGTCGTGCTGGGGAGGGTAGTAGTACAGGGGGTGTTGGGGTTGAAGATAGTAGGACCGGGGGTGCTGTTGACGGTACCGCGTCTAGGGATGGTGATGGAGGTGAGGGAACCGAGGTTAGGGATGATGTTGGAGGTCAGGACACTGGGCCTACTGATGGTGATGGAGGTGACGACACTAGGGACGGGGAGTCGTAGTTTATTAGGGATTGAAGTATGTTTTTGTATGTGTCATTATCATCATGATAATAGAACTCATGTTTATATTAGTTTTTTGATATAGATGGCATTATATTGAATGCAAATTAATTGAATTACGTTGTCCATATTTCTTCTAAGTTTGTGACCTTGAATTGAATTATAACTTATGGTGCTGATGGTCAATTTTTGTATGGGTCAATTTTTTGAGGCTCTTCATTTTCATGCTTAAATTTTTTGAACCAGATCTTGCAAAAACTTCATCAAGTTGTTCATTCAAAGTCAAACATGACAGAATGGTAACCCATATTATCAGCTTAATATCTTTATCTATGAGAGATATTCAACAGTGCAGTCATTGTATCAATGTCTGAATTAATGATTTTGTTCTAAGTTAGTAAAGTCTTGGATTAGGAGAGTTTGATTCTATCACGAAAACAAAAATAATCACAGAGGTAATGGACAGTTTCACAACTGAATCTGGTTTTTATGTATAATTAAATGAACAACTTGTGAACGAACAACTTGTGAATGAACAACTTATTGAAATTTTTGCAAGATCTGGTTCCTGGATGCAGTTTATGTGTGCTGCTTTGGTGCTTTTGAGTTGCTTTTTGTCATGTTTGAGTTGTGATGATCTGGTCTTTGCATTAATGTGGGGATTTCTATTTATTAATGTATGCTTGTGAGACTTGGCTATCATATACTTCTCATGGTTCCTCAGTTCAAACTTCTGAATTTCTGCAGCGTCTTGAAGTGACCTTGAGATGGAGAATGAAGATGGAATTTCAATTGTCTTCAAGAGGTGGAAGACTGGCTAAACTTCAACTGTTGTAAGTCATGCCATTTTGATTTTATGTCTATTCTCTTGACACTCATTATTTGAATGGAAGCCTTTCATACCTTTTTTTCTCAAACAAGGAAATATATGATTCTGCATGTTGTGATGTGGTTATTTGAATGGAAGCCTTTCTTACCTTTTTTTCTCAAACAAGGAAATGCACCTTCATCTTGCTGTGGTAATATGAACCTGCTGGAGCAGATTATCTTGTTCCTCATCTATTGATCTTAGTACTTGTGGGGCTTACTCAAAGCTGTTGTCAGAAAGAGCTACTTTTGATAGTGATGAGGTGCCTGTTGTTGATGTGCTGGTTTGTGGTCATGCTTACCATGCTAGGCAATCAAAGTGGTAAAAACTCTTTCTGACAGTGTTTCTTTCTTATAAAATGCAGCTTGCTTCATGATGTTCTCAAAAGTGCCAATGTTATAATGCTGCCACATCTATCTTTTTAAACTTTTGATCATCATTAGCCATTTATTCCAAAGTGGCACTTGCTAGATTTCAGGCTATTTCTGCAATTCAGCTTGCTAAATTCCAATTTGGCACTTTTGAGAACATCATGAAGCAAGCTGCATATGTTTTTACAGTTGTTGATGCTGTCGTTGTGTATGTTGTTGAGGAGATGGCACATTCATCATGTTTGTATGTACCATGAAAGAGGCATGAAACATCTTTGGTGACAGCTGTGCTAATCTGATTTTATGTTTTCCTGTTTTCAAATTGGTGCTCATATATCAAATTAGTGCTCATAGTGTTGCAAGAACCATATGGTTGATTGAACAGAATAGTGCAGGTTTTGTGAATCGTGATGACTGGATTGGATTGTACAGGGGGCTTTTTCCTTCAAATGAGGGTGATTTGGGCATGAGCATTTGCAAACAGTTCACAGTTGTATAGATAAGTCATCAACAATGGGAAGGAGATTGAGACCAATTTTTAATATGATTTTATAAACAAAGTGATAGCTTTAAGGTAATAATTTGATTTTAGAACTTAGATAGCTTTACTTGAAGTCCTATGCTGATGTGGTTAGACCATTTCACTACAGAGAATATCTTCCTGAATGCTAAAAAAATTCTCTTTCATGAATGCTAAACAAGTGGTGTATACAGATTTCAGGCCTACTCCTATTCTGAATTGCGTTTTTCTACAGATGATTATGGATCATCTTAAATTATTGTTTAAACTAGTCTGCCTTTTGTAGCTATCTTCCCCCTTGCCTTTGTCTTTTATACTTAGTTACTTACGCAGTGCTTCTATTTTGATTTCTCTAGTTTGCCATGGGCCTAAACATGCCTGCTAAGACTGTTGTATTCACATCTGTCAAGAAATGGGATGGTGATAGTCATAGGTACATTGGCACCAATTTCAGTATGAGAAGGTTCTCTCAATTTCCTTTCTTTCTCCTCCTTTAAACCTTATTAATTTTGGAATCTATGTAAGCAGATTTCTTTTATAGAACAACAAGTTTCTTATTATTTGTTTATCAACACTGATGTAGTATTTATTCATTTCAGGCTTTACCTGATATCTTCCTGAATGCGAAACAAGTTCTGCTTCTGGGTTGTACTAAGGTGGATAACTAGTGGTCAAGAAAATGTGTTTAGGGAGATGTTTCATATCTTCCTGAATCAAGATCTTTCATATATGGAATCTTGCAGCTGTTTATGGTTGAAGAATAGTTGGAATGGTAAAACAGTGTCTTTCTCTTTTCATGGTATTTTTTCTTAGCTGTTGATTTTGATGGTTATTGTGTCCACTTGTTCTATCCCCAGTCACTAGCTACCAGAGCAGAAGTGTTAGAGTTGTTTTCAGTTGAGAAGCAATTATTGAGCTTTCACTGTTATAAGAAAGCTGGAAGGAGGAATATTTCCAATTGGATTTGCTAAGAAAGCTGAAGCTAAAAGTTCAGAGGCACAAAACAGTGTACTAGCTTCTGAAAGTAGGCAGGTCTTTTTGGTTAAATTCTTTTTCAATTTTTCTTTTGAATGTCTTATTCTTGGAATAAGTTGCAGACTTCCACATATATTCCTCCTTGAGAGGAGTCTTTAGTGGTTTTCTTTTTCCTTTGCAACTGTTGACAATGATGTTCCACTTGATCATATGGTGTCTACTTGTTCTATCCCCAATTACTAGCTCCCTCTCTATATGAAAGTTCTTATATGCCATCGGATTCTTTTCTGTGATCCAGGTGGCAAATGGTGTAATCAATGAAATAGTAGTGAGAAAGGGAAATGAAGCTGTTCTCAGGTATTTCCCTTTACTTGCATAGTAGAATTTGTCTGGCTGGCATTCTAATTGTGTTATTTTTTCTTTATTTTACAACATTACACTCCAAGGCCAAGAACGTTGTTTAGCAGAACATAAATGCTGATTAACTTTTTGTCTTTCTTGCTGCTGATTTTTAATCAAGCCTAATTGTGAGTATAACCTGCAAGTATATTTCATCAATTAACCATCAATTTACCATATTGGAATAAGAAATTTATCCTTAGGGACAGATTGGTTCATTATAAGTATTTGGTGTTGTTAATGTGTAAGAAATACCTATGATGGTCAAATAGATATCTCTCTCACTAGTTATGATTCACTACACATCCATCTTTAACCTGGTGATGGTGAATTATGGAGGTGGTGGATTTTCATGTCTAGTGACTAGGTGTCCTAATACTTAAGTGTGTTCATCTTCGTAGGAGATTTGGGTGGCTCCCCTGCGAGTAAAACAAAGTCACCCTCTTCTTCAGGTTGGTTCTGTCATCTTTCTTCAAAAGGAATTAATAGGGAAGGAATCAGTGCACAACACTGTTTTGGTGGAATGTGGGAATATTGGATATAAGAATATTGCTTTCCGTTCCAAGTATATGTTGTCAGACTGCAGGTGGTTGTGGTCTGTGGAAGATTCACTGGTTCGATCAGTCCTGCCCTGCCACAGTGATATAAATGACTTGAGGCTTATTTGGAGTATTTAACAGGAAATATTTCTTTCTCGGTTCGTATATCTCTTGCTTTATTCATGTTATGCCTCTCTGAGTCACTGACGGTTCTTCTTCTGTGACAGTTAGCTAGTGGCAAATCATTAAAAATTCACTAACTCGTTCTCCTTCGTTTTTACATATGTTGGTTGTTATCCTCTGAATGTTAAACTAGTTTTGCTAGTGCTTGACTTCCTTGAGTGCAGATATTTGAGCCTTTGAGGAGGTTCCTACATTTTAAAAAATGGGACAACTACCATGTAATGCTATGAATATTCTTTCTGACCTATGTACGTACTCTGAGCATGAATGATATAACTAATAAATTTGATGGTTATTCCTCTATACTTTTCTGTATAAATCTTACTTTAGTTCATAGTTGATTTATCAATTTCCAGTTTTCCATGTTTCCAAAATTTTTGTAGTTGGCACTATCTCTTACGTATTGGAAAACTTGAAGTGCTAACGTATATCTATCATGTGTATAGATAAAAACAAATAGCAAAGAAGTGGAAGAATTGAATTTGGTCTCTAGCGAAGAGCACTTGTCTAAGAACAATGAATTGGATGTGGAGAAAGCTGCTGCATTAAGTGAAACCTTGCACGGTTTAGAGAATAATATTACTGCAAAAAGTACTGCATCTGCTAATGAAGTTTCCTATACTTTGTTTCCTAGTGTTTCACAAATTGCTCAGTCAACTCAAGAAAGTAAAGGAGATGACAATCAGTTGATTAGCGGCTCTGGTACCATTGATGCATTTCATCAAGAAATTGTGCCTCTAGGGACTTTCTCATCATATGTTCCACCAAATGGACCTATTGCTGGCAGATGGTGTCCTACATCTGTTGCTAACGGATAAAAACATAGCAATTCATGACGGATAAAAACAAATGGAAGTTCACTATATTAGTAAGGCCAATAACATATGCATACTAGTCTTGATAACGCGTAAAAACAACCTAAACAAGGGATGCTAAAATAACATCAACACTATTGTAAAAGAACATAAACACAATTGTAAAAGAACATAAACACCCTAAAACTAAAAACGATCTATTTATTATAATTGGACTTGTCTCGCTAGCACCTTCTTCTTCGTTCTCCACAGGCTCCCTCCTCACTAAGTGGAAATCAGCTTGAATCGGATTGTCGTTCATCTCCTCATCAAAAATTCGTTCTAGCGTCCGGAAAAAACCTAAGCGCCCAAGATGCCTGCCAACCTTCTTCATCCCAATTTCCTTACATTGCATGAGTTCGCGCATAAATAGGCGAATCTCTTGCAAATCCCTCGAATGCTCCCTTGAAACCATGGCTCCTGTGTTCTTGAATGCCTGAGTGTGTTGATAATGAATGAAGAGTTTATTATGAAGTTACTTTGAACTGCTTGAACGTATAAATAAAAGGCGAGTTCAATATCTGGCGCCATATTTTCCCACCATATAATGTTTTCCAAAATAAATCGTGCAGATTGTGTCGAATCTCGCAACTTCCATATCTTGCATAATTCGATATGGATGGAGATATGGCAGCGTTGGCGGTGTATTCTCTTCTGGATTTACGCGCTTCATGAAGCGCAACATCACGCTTCATAAAGCATTACGCCACATGGAGCGTCCCATTTCTATTGGGCCAGATTGGCCCTACACGGGTTTACCGTGTTTTGTGGATCATGTTTGCATATAGTAGCGCATCATGAAGCGCAATGCTTCATGACGCATAGAGCTTCATGACGCGACAAAATGGGGGTTAATGGTTTATTGAAAGGTTTAGGGTTTATATTAAGGTTTTATCTCTACATGCAAATTATTGTTAAGAGATAGTTTTTTTATTTCTATTTTGATATTTTTAAATGGTAGGGTCAGGGTGAACTTTTGATTGTGAACTTCAAATTAGGAATGCGATTATTAGTTAGGGTTAACGAATGTTACATTTAATGCATAGTTTTAGAGTTTGTTCAATTCAATTTAGGATTTTGTTTGTAATTAAATGGTAGGATTAACGTCAAGAGTTAGGATTGTACTTATTTTGGTTGTATATACAATATGGTTATGGTTACATTGAGGTTTTAATCATTCCTTGCAAATTAGGTTAGCGATTATTAGTTATTGTATGAATTAGGCTTACTTGTTAGTTGTTGAGTTTATGGATATGTTGTATATATGTCAGGATTAGTATGTTAAATGGATTATGCTTGTGATGTAGGATCTTTTTTAATGGGTTAAGGTTTAGTGTGTAGGGTTTATGGTTTAGGGTTGATGATAAACATAAATCA